>CM067324.1:135782500-136401500 GCA_034376525.1 Nicotiana benthamiana
AAAACACGATGACTAGAAAATCTCCATGCACTGATAATACGAAATGCGGGGTAAGATCGGATGTTGAGGATCGATGAAATAAGTTAGAAATACATTGTGACACCATGAAACATGCTGAACGAAGGAATGTGAACAAAATTATATTAGGATTCAAGCCATGTGAGGAGAACTTTTCTTCTCTCTATAACGAAACAATCAGAAATGGGCAAATTGTCTAATGGATCTTTCTAGATCCTTTAGTATATACATATATAGTGGGCAAAAGAAACCAAAGCTAACCTGTAACTAAGACTACTAAGTAGTGTTACAAAAATAGCCAGAATAAAATAAATATAACTATTACACAGCTAACCACTATAGGTATTAGTTGTTATGTTTGGGGCTAAAGGCTAAGTATTCCATCATGCCAACAGGCTCTAGATCTAATTATCAACAACAATAACAACAACAACAACCCAGTATAATCCCACGTAGTGGGGTCTGGGAGGGTAGTGTGTACGCAGACCTTACCCCTACCCTTGGGTAGAGAGGCTGTTTCGAAATAGACCCCCGTCATCCTTCCCTCCAAGAACTTCCCACCTTGCTCTTGGGGAGACGCGAACTCACAACCTCTCGGTTGGAAGTGGGGGTTTCTTACCATTAGAGCAACCCTCTTGTCTAAAAAGCTGATGCAAACAACAACAACAACAACAACAACAACCCAGTATAATCTCACTTAGTGGGGTCTGGAGAGGGTAGTATGCACGCAGACCTTACCCCTACCCTTGGGTAGAGAGGCTATTTCCAAATAGACCCCCGACATCTTTCCCTCCAAGAACTTCCCACCTTGCTCTTGGGGAGACTCGAACTCACAACCTCTCGGTTGGAAGTGGGGGCTGCTTACCATCAGAGCAACCCCTCTTGTCTTTTATAATCTCACTTAGTGGGGTCTGGGGAGGGTAGTATGTACGCAGACCTTACCCCTACCCTTGGGTAGAGAGGCTGTTTTCAAATAGACCCCCGGCATCCTTCCCTCCAAGAACTTCCCGCCTTGCTCTTGGGGAGGCTCGAACTCACAACCTCTCGATTGATAGTGGAGATTACTTACCATCAGAGCAACCCCTCTTGTCAATATTTAATGGAGCCAAGGGTCTAGATCTAATTATCATATAGTTAAAATAATTCGTACACCATATCTCTTTTGACTAATCCAGTTTGGTAGGAAACTCCCATCTGAATTAAGAGGCCCAGAAGAAAAAGCAGCAGCAGCAAAACATGAATTATATTAATACTATAATTGGAGTCAATATAAATGGCCAGACGACCAAATTTTAACCGTTAGCTCTAAAAGAAGAAAAGAAGAGTGAAGGGATGAAAATTGAACAAAGTGCAGAAGACGAATTGGATGCTAGTGTAGTTTGGACAATTGTTACTGGCCACTGTTTTTGTTTCTGTTATGAAGATAGAGTTAAGAGAGCCTACAAATTTTGACTGTTGCCAATTTCTTCAGTCTTTTTCCAGATCCGTATTCTTTTATTCTCTTCTGCTTTACTTTGCTACTTCTTTATCTTTTTCCAGTACAAAAGTTAACGTACCTAACATTCAGTAGTAGCTCCATGAAACCAATTCTTGCATACCCATTCTTTTAGCACCATAAAAAAACCTTACCCCACATATTTACATCAAAACCAATAAAATCAATACATGTATTTTGTTTATAAGTTTTTTCTCACAATTAGATATAATCACACATCTTTATAATAGTATTTCTATGTAATACTCATTCACTATAAAAACTAAGTTTTCCTGAGAGTCGATTTATTAAGTTATATTTTACCTCTATATAACAACTTTTTACCTATAACGGCAATAGCTACATTTATAACAAAACACTCATCGTAAAATTATCTCTCTATAAGCCATATGGAATCATTAAGATTACTAATTTTGAAAATATGCACACAGTTTTTTCCATTAAACACGGTTTCTATCCTGCAAAAGATATAAAATTTGAAAATTTGCACATGATATCTTTTTCATTGGACAAATTGCAAAAACAATTTAAATGATTGTTAAGCTCTTATTATCTTTAAGGAAAAACTATTAGATATTTTTTTGCTGAAAATATGGATATCAATCTTCGTCAATTCAAGCGTTATACACACTAGTAGGAGAATAAAATCTACAAAACAAGCTACAATTACAAAGTTCTTTCATCAATCTTGAAAGAATCTATTTTTTAGTTAGCCTTAATGTCTACCTTAGAGTTTAAATCTTTATACGATTTAGTTATGAAATTATTTATAATGTACTAGTTTCTTTTTCAATATTTAATTAGTTAAATATGTATATTTTTTGAGATTTTAAACTTGGGTAATTTTCTTATCTTTTATATGTTTAAAAAATAAAAAAATAATTTATTTTTGATAAACGTTATCAATAATTATTAAAAAATATTTAAACGTTAAATGATGTTATAGATATAATAATCATTAACTATAAAATTCAAAAATATTAGAACAAATAAGATTATTATAGAGAGTTGACTGTACTTGTATTGCATCCATTTGTGCAACAACTCGAAGTTTGCACCTGAATCCGCATCCGATATTTGCATTAAATGAACGGAATACAAGTATTAATACTCTATCGATGATTAAATGATATGTACTCTCTGGTGATTAAGTGAAGACTGTTTATATGGAAAACACTTTTAATATATTCTCTTTTTTTGGAGTAAATGCGTAACGTTTTCAATTTTGAATTGTGACTACTCTTTTACCTTGGAAACAAGATTCTTTTTCCATCTCCCCAGTTAAAATTGAGGAGCAAATCGCCACAAGTTAATTCAGAAACATTAATAAGAGAGTTCGGAAATCAAAATGGTAATATCCTCTTCGATGTTTGGGCCAGTCTGGGGTCTAGTCTAGACTAGTGCTGTATTTTGTTCCGGGCTCGGGTCTAAACAGGTTTCGTGAGCCTGGGTTTCGTGGGCTCAATGGGTGAGACCAGTCCGTGACGGACCTAAGCCCATGTGGTCCTGAGCTTAGCGGGCCGGACTTCGTGGGCATGGCTGACCTGACGGGCTTTTTTATAATTTTTTTTGTTTAAGGCAATATCTTTTATAGTAGTTATTACTATGGTATATAATATATTAGTATAGAATATATTTATATAGTATACTAGTTATTAGTATAATATATATAATATATATTTCATTGTATATTATATTGTAGTAATTAGTATATATTGTATGTTATGTATATATATATTCCCTTATATTTTTTTTTGTAGTATATATTGTATGTTATGTATATATATTCTCGTATATATTTTCTTGTAGTATATATATATATATATATATATATATATATATATATATATATATATATATATATATGTTGTAGCTTATAAATAATTCGAAGTAAAGACAAAGAAATATTGACAAAAAAGATATTTCAAGTGTATGTCTTATAATTGTCCCAAAATGGCATATTTTTCTCAGTGTTCCTTCCTCCAATGGAATGAGCACAACAAAGTCCTAATACCACTGTTAAAAGAAAAAAAAACTAAAAGAAGATGTGCCAAAGTACAAGTTACATCATAATCTACATTGTATCTCTAACAAATCTCATAAATCCGTCAAGGTTGGGAGGAGGTTGTGTTGGTGGTGGTATGAAAATAAGCTTGTTCATCACCACTTCCAGGCGAAGCCGAATCCTCCACAAGTTCCGCTACCATTTCTTCATAAGCTTCATCTATCGCCGGTTGCGGTTCTGCAATTCCAAAGTTTCTTCTTTCCGCGCAGATCCAATCTCTAAAAAGTACCGATTTTTCCAAGCTATCCCTCATCGACGCTCTATGATCACCTATTTGCAGTCTTGCTTGACTGAAAGCGCTCTCCGATGCAACAGTTGAAGCTTGAATTGATAAAATATCCCGAGCCATCCTTGCAAGAACCGGAAAATATTTTTTCCTTGACTTCCACCATTACAAAAGATCAAAAGAGCCGTCTGGATTCTCCTTTTCAAGTCCCTGAGACAAATAAACTTGAAGCTCATTTATATGTGAAGTTTCATCATAATTATCACCTTGAGAACCCTGGAACTCCGTCCAAGATTTAAGAGCTGTTAAGCCCGCATCTCTTTTAGACGATTGTGAACTGTTTGAGCATTAATTTTAATTGATGCTTTTGCATTTGCAAGTGTAGCAACTTCCTCGTTTGAAAGATCTAAAGCCTTGTAAATATTTGAATACCAAAAATGAGGGCCTCCCAATTTCATTGTAGGATTTAACAATGCAGCAACACCAAAAATAGGAGGGATAGGAGAAAAATATTTTTTAAAATTTTGTTTCATTTCATTTATAGCAAGTTCATAAATATCCCCCACCCTCGCCAAATTCAACAAACAAATCAGCTAGTGCGGCAATATAAACTAAACAGTTTGAAATAGTAGGATAATATTGCCCAGAAAATGCATTTGTAGCAACTTGAAAATGTTCTAATAAAGCTAAAAGAATTTTAACATTCGTCCAATCTTGGGTAGTAAGCACTTCATCATCATCCTCACCACCTACACGAGAAGTAAATGTTGCATTAATTGGGTTTTTATATTCATGTGCAACTACTAAACTTTCGTACATACAATTCCATCTAGTCGGGCAAGGTTTAGGAACCTTTCTTTCTCTAAGGCCATATTCATCACATTTTTAAAAATACTCTCTAAGTCTAGTTCTACGGTTTGAATAAAAAAGCCAATTAAGATCCATTCAAACCTTTTCAATTTCTATTTTTAAAATTCGGATACCATCACCGACAATTAAATGATAAATATGACAAATACATGTAACATGGAAAATATTAGTAAATGTAGGGTTTAGTGTTTTTGTAAGCATGCCTATAGCACTAGTGTTACTAGAAGCATTATCCATAGAAATTGCCATTATTTTATCGCTAAAGCAAACATATCTACAAATATATGAAACAGTGTTAGCTATAAACTTACCTGTATAGCGTGAATTCATTATTCTATACGCAATTATACATTTTGCATTGTCCAGTCCTCATCTATCCAATGCATTGTAACAATTAGATAATCACAATCATTACCACTTCTACCAATATCAGTAGTAATAGAAATCCGATTAGGTATATAATAAATAGCACAAATATTATTCATATTCATGTTTGAATTTATAAATATCGGTCTTAATTGTTGCGCGGGGCCAACCTTTATAAGTTGGATTAAAAACTCTTCTAATATAATGAACCCAATTAGAATTAGAAGCAAAAGTATAAGGTAAGCATATAACAATAATCATCTTTACTAATTCTTCACGATCTCTATTTGGATCATAATATAAAATACCTCCGGTGACAGTGTTAATTCCTGGTTGAACTAGATTTGAACCTGTACTAGGGTTAACCGCAGAATCTACACTTGTCCCCTCTTGCTGCGCTTGCATTTGCAAAAATCTAGCCTTATCTCTAGAGTGTGTTTTTATGTGCCTAGTCAAACTACCCGTGCCAATAATACTCTTTCTTGGTGGAAGAGTTCCAGTTATCTTCAATTTCTAACTCCTTCCTTATCTTGGATAAAGTTCTCTTCGAGTAAGGATTCCTTCTTTTTATGATGTATGCAAATTTTTTGATAAGGAGATATCAGATATAACTTATTAAGCTTATCTCCTTCATGTACATCCCTTATGCTTGAATCTGACCGCGTCTGTGCACTGTAGATGGACCTGATTCATGCTTGAGTTTCTTTGTCAATCATCAAAACAAACTTCACTTGCGCTAACACCCCTAATGACTATTCTCTGTTGATCAAGCAGTCTCCTGGTCATTTGGTAATACGGGTAGTATATGTTCATGATATTATGGTATAAGGCGATGATTTGTCTGAAATTTCAATTCGGAAGCAATTTCAAGACAATGAGTTTAAAATCAAAGATTTAGGTTTTTTGCATTTTTTTAGTCATTGAGGTTTCTGTTCATCCTTTGGTCTTTACTTAAATCAGAAGAAGTTTGTTAATAATATTCTAAAGGAATATGATTTTTTGGAGGTTAAAACTGTTGTCAGCCCTTTGGAGTTAAACCAAAAACTCAAAAATGATGTTGGCACTCTTTTGCCCAATCCTGAGAGGTATAAAAGTCTTTTTGGGAAGCTATTGTTTCTCACTCACACTCGCCCATCCTATTATTGCACACTCCCAGAGTTACTCACTTACTGGTAGCTCTTCATCTTCTCAGGTATCTCAAGGGCACTATTGATATTGGGCCTTTTTACTCTAACTCTTCTAATTTGTTTGTGAAGGCTTACTCAGATAACGATTGGACTGCATGCCCTGATACTGGCAAATATGTTACTGGCTTTTGCATTTTCATGGGTGGCTGTCTTATTGGTTGGAAATCCAAGAAGCAACCTATGGTATCATTGTCTTCAGCTGAAGTTGAATATCGCGCACTCAGTAAAGATAGTGGCAGAGTTAGCTTTGGGTTATCCCGGCTGTTGATTGATCTTAATGTCTAAACTTCTTCTCCCATTTCTATTTTATGTGATAATATGAAGGATATTTATGTTGCCAAGAATCCGGTCTTTTACGAACACACTAAACAAATCGAGATCGATTGTTATTTCATCCGAACCAAGTTGGCTGAAGGTCTCATTCAGCTATTCCATGTCTCCACTATTAATCAGCTTGCAGACTTATTCACTAAGTCCCAGGCTGTAGCTATTCAACAGTCCTTTTTGGGTTGAAGGTGGTCTCCCCCTCAAACTTGGGGAGAGGGGGGGGGGGGGGGGGTTGTTGGTCTTTCAGAATACTCAACATCCGGCCGAAAACAAATAGCATATGACATGACCCAGTTATTTATCTCCTAATAGCACTTAGCATTAGTTGGCTTTGTAATAGTTAGCCACTTAGCTTTGTAGCCATTATTTTTTAGACATTTGAACCGGGTTATCGGGTTAGTATAAACACAAGAAGGCCCGGTTATATTGAGCAGCCAGTTTATTTTATTCATCGTGCATATCACTCTCTGACGAAAGAGTTCTAGAATCCCTAATCCTCCATTAACAAACATTCAATTCTTATCGATTCCTTTACTGTTGTCATTCTCGAATGGAGGATGCAACTTCACTCTATACACAATTTAATTTCTGTAAAAGACCCGCAATTCACTAGCGTTAGACTGTAGCTATCAAGCATGCGTATGATTCTTGTAGCACGAAAAGGATAGCCCCATTTTTAGCTGCTACCTTAGAAGTAATACAACCGTACGTTGAGAAAAGGAAAAGATTTCAGAATGAAATAAAAAGTATGCACGCGAAAATGAGTTAATGTATGTATGGTGATACAAAATTTATACACCCGATGATTACAACTATCCCCAACAAATACATAAATTGCTATCAGTTAGTCATTGTTAATTTCTTCATAATTTCACCTCAATTTTATTACTAACTATATATGTTAAGCCAATATTAATTGAAATTGACATTCTGCGTAAATAATTTTTTGAGAACTTTTGCCTAGTTATACTATATTAGAAACTTATTTACTAAGGTTTCTATGTTTTATAATTTTTAATAAGTATTTAGGTTTTTCTTATAAATTGTGTAGATTGCTCCTTAAAAGGCTTCCACACTATTATTAGTGCCTCTAAATAAGGAATTCAATTATATCCTTTCCTTTTTTCCCTCTCCTTTTCTCTCTCTTTTTTCTTGCAACAAAATTCCTTAATCTGCGCCTAGGATCTCCATCTTCTCTCTTTCCATCATTGCCGATAATTTTATATTATTAAATCATCAATTGTATTGTTCTTTTGCTGGGAGACCAGACAACATTGGAAATGAAAGATATTCAGGAATCGTATGATAAATGTATCATAATTGTATTTAAACCGTATCGGATAGATCAATACGTAAAACATAATTGTATCATCCTTGTATCACAATTGTATATAACTTGTAGATGGTACATTAATATCCAAAAATAATACCTGATACAATACTAATAAATTAATATATAATTATCATATATTTGTGATACAAACTGTGAAATTCGTCACGATCTCACAACTGCTCGTAATTCAAATACAAATTTGATACAATCCCGAAAGAATTCTTACACAATTATAATATAATTATGATACAACTAAAAACCGACTCTAAACTTAAAATGATATAATATCGTGTTATACTTGTACTGGTATTGTATCATGTATTGTTTTAGGGTACAAATTGTGATACAATTCTAAATTATGATGCAACTTTGATCTTCATCTTTTTCAAGTTTCAATTAAAACATCCGCCTAGAACCAACTCTAAACTTAAATTATAATACAAGATGGTATTTTAATAGTATTAGTATTATATCAGAATTGTCTTATGTATTGATGTGTCAAATATAACCATGATACAATTATGATACATTTATCATACAATTGTAATACAATTATGAAACTTCATCTTCTTTAAGTTCCATTATGAAGTTCAACCTAAAATCAACTTTAATGTAGACTGAAGTTTACCCACAACTTGATTGTATAGCAAATCTTTGAATTTCTTCTGTATTGTATAAATAAGAAAGAGATTTGGGACAATTAAATAGAAAAATCGTATATCAACAACTTTGGAAGAGAAAAGAATCTGCAATTTTGGGGGGATATATAACAGCGGAAGAGGAGTGAGTAAGCGAGATTTCGGATTAGAAAGGTTACGGGTATTACGAATTTCTTATTATGGGTAAGTACAAAGAGAGATGATGATTTTAGAGTTCAATGAGTTTCTTACGATGATGATTTTGGGTGAGCACAAAGAGAGGTCATGATTTTGAGTAAGTACAAATACATATATAATTTTTCTGGAAAAGAGAAAAAGTATCTGAAATGTAAGGGATTATATATAGTGATACCCAATATTTAACATTAGTTTCATTTTCTCATTTTTATAGTTTTGTATAAAATTGATATATATATATATATATATATATATATATATATATATATATATATATATATATATATATATATATATATATATATATATATATATATATATATATATATATATATATATATATATGTGTGTGTGTGTGTGTAAAATAATTAATAAAAAATTTAAATAAATATAATAAATAAATTTCTATTATAATGTAGCTGGGTAAAAATTTCATTTTTTACCCTATGTGGGGTTATGGGGCCATGAAGGGAGTGGCGTGGGGGTGTCATATAAATTTTCTATGGGCATGTGACTACGGTCGACAAAAGCATGGGTTATTAAATTTGTTTGCCTGATTTAGAAATCTCCCTCCCTAAATAATATGAGGTACGCCACGTGGCATGTCGTTGATGGAGAAGAAAGACATGTGACATGAAATTTTTGACAATACCCTCTCGTGCTTATGTTCCTAACAAGGTGGAAAATTCATTTAATATGACGGTCTTCACTTACTGGCCCTTTGTTCTTCTTTGGCTTCGAGAATATATAGAAACACAAAATTTTACTCATGCCCAATTCTTGCACGGCTATGGGGTTACCCTTAATTTTTTCCTAAATAGGTCTTTTCTCTCTCAGTCGACTGATTAATTTGTAATTGCCTTCACATTAGAAAAGAAAAAAACATCTTTGTCCCTAATCTTTTTTCTTCCAAAGGTAGGAGAATTCAAAAACTTTGTTATTAAGAAGGTGAAATGAGATTATTTTAGTCACCAGCAGTCCATTACATTTGGATAATACCCTCTCGAGGTTAATTATGTCTCTAATAAGGAGGAACCCCATTTGTTTTGAAAGACTTTTTATTTCCTTTTTTCTATTATATATAGGGAATACGAGAACATAAACGAGAATGGTGTACTGAAAATTGAACCCAAACATATTAAAAGTAAAGATACAGCTATTAGTAGTAATGGTCATGTTATTAAATATTTTTTTATATTATTAGGTTATCTAAAAAATAATTGTAAGCAATTGTCCATAATATATGCATTAGTTAACTGAAAAATGACAAAGGCATACCTGCTAAAAACTGCTTTAGTGGTGTAATAATTATTTGGATTGTAAACTTATATTATTTAAAGTATTAAAAATCCCTGACGTGCTTATGTCCCTAATAAGGAGAAAAACCCGTTAGTTTGAGAGAATTCACCTAATGGTTTTGTTCAATTTGGTATTGACACTGATACCCAAATTCTTAATCATGCCTAATATTTGCACGGCCATGGGGTCACCCTTGCTTCTAATCTTCCTACTTAATCTGATTTTGTCAGAGTCCCCTTATTAATCATGCTTAGTTGCCTCACACATTGACACAATTGTTTTGTCCACTTGTAATTAATCCTTATGTTGATAACTTAATTAGTATGTCGAACTAGTAGTCCTTTTCTCATTCTTACTGTACCAAACTATTGCAAGTTCGTCTTAAACGCCAAATATCAATTAAATACACAAGTATTACGTGCCATTAGTTCTATTTTCTGGCCTTTCTCTATTAAGAAAACAACAAAATGGCGAGCTAATCAATGTATTTCAATTTCTCGTCTTTCTCTATAATCGTAGCTAACATTCCATAAGACATATATGTAATATTATATTCTGAGATCGTATTCCGAAATGTGATCACTAAAGTATAAGAATATATAATGCCAGAGCCCAGAGGCAGACCTACCATATATATATAGACACTTTATATATAAAACGAATTTTGATTGAATTCAAAAGTGTGTTCTAACCTTCAAATTCTAGGTCCGTCAACGCGTCATACCTATTCTCTTACTCTTTCAATTAAGTTAATAGGAATCATAAGCAGAGACATTAGTATTAATTAGTAGTACAATTTGTTGGCCTTCAAGCAATGCAAAAATCTTGGACGTTCAAGCCATCACATGGGACTCACGTGATCCCTCAAGTTGTCTCTAAAACTGATATCAAAGATCATAGGAAGATGTGGTGTGAACTGTGAAGTAGGTCGTCCACATAGTATGGTGGTTTAGTTCGTACTTTAACTAGTACTAAAATAATAAAACACAATCTTGAGATGTTAATTCATCAGATATGCATGTTCATAAACAAAGGGGTATTTGAGTAATAGTTTAATGTTAGTTATATATATAATATTATTTTTATTTTGAAGAGTTGTTGTCATATAATCAGGAGGTTATGGGTTCGAGCCATGGAAACAGTCTCTTGCAGAAATATAAGATAAGACCGCATACAATATACCTTTGCGGTCCGATCCTTTCCTGATCCCATGCATAACGGGAGCTTAGTGCACCGTGTTGCCCTTAGTATTATTTTTATTTGATATATATTGGGATTATACTGGGTTGTACTTATATATTACAAGAAAAAAAAAGACAGAGTCCTAAGGGGGAAGCTGGTATATAAGTTAATAAGTCTTAAACTCTAGTGACATATTTTAAATTCGTGAGAACCTAGATTCAGGATGGACAATATCAATGGTGAGTTTGGTTACGGCATGTTCATAAACAAAGGGGGTATTTGAGTAAGTTTAATAGTTTAATATTTGTTATATATATATTATTTTTATTTTGCAGCAATATATTTGGGAAAATAAAGTTGTGAGTCCTTGGATCATTAATTGACAAAACATGCTATGTCTGACGCAAAAAATGAAACACAATCACAGCCATGACATTCGTTAAAAATGTGGCAGGCATGGCCCCTAATTTTCTCAAGTATTCTTCTTTTTAGCTGCTCTCCCCCTATTCTTGGAGGGGCAAAATGTAAAACTTGATTTCTTTGACTGTAATTAACCCCAAATATGGATCACTGCATCAATGCCACGACTTTATTTCATTAGTACAAATGGTCACCCAATTACTGCCATGACATCCGTGAATCAAACTCCAGTCACTTTTTGTAACCATAGGACATGGGGTAAACTAAAGTAAGGATTAATCTTTCTTGGTGGTTAGATGTGTCTTGACTATTGACCAGGTTAATTGCAATAGGAGATCAATGTTTTAATCTAAAATTTAACTGTTGATGCAGTTTTTGGTTCATAGCGCAATGCATGGAAGAAAATCGTGAGGCTCCAAATGTTGAGTAGAATAAACACTACCTGATAGTCGAGCTTGGATTATTAAGGTTAAGTGAATTTTGCAAGAACTAATAGTCTAAAACATGCATACTCATATTTAAAACAAATTTATATATATCGATCTATAATATACGTTTTAAGCTAAAATCCTAGATCTTTACGTGAAGATTTTTTAGACAGTTTGGTGGAAGTGTGAATTAAGTGTGTGGAAATGATCACATGATCTTGTATTTGGAGACATGTACATTGAAGGCCCACCGTGTTAGTACAATAACAAACACATTTCTTTAAGGCCACTTGAGATCAAACCCCAGCTTACAAACAAACAAACACAAATTTTTAAACTTAGTTATGGCCTTGACCGCCCCCCCCCCCCCCCCTCCAAACCCCCAAAATAATAGAAGAAAAAAAAGCATCTCGCAAAAGCGAAGTTAGCTTTTTAATTTTATAATTTTAAATTATAGAATATTGATATCCATTATTAATAAGGAGTTTTATAATTTTCTATATAAGAACTCCTTATATTTCAATTTAGATGATGTAGTTTGACTCAGCACATAGTTTAAGAATAAGAAAGAAGACTTTTGAAATTTGTGGATCTTAAAAATTTAAGGGGTAAAAGCTTTGTGGGACCATGATATTTGTGTGGTTATAAATACTTCTTATTAAAAATAAAATGGGTAAAATAGAGATTTTAAAGATAAATTATTTTTAATTGTGAAAATATGTCATTCTTTTTAGGACGGGTGTTTATCGAAAATAACCTTTCTACCTTATAAGGTAAGGGTAATGTCTTCGTAAATACTGCTATCTTCTGACCCTATATATGGGATTATATGGGTGTTTATTGTTGTTATTGTAGATGTTTTATTCTATTTGAAACAGACTAAAAAAAATGTCATCTAAATTATTACATAAGAAGCAATATTTAGCATATGACTAACTGTAATTATAAGATTTGTACCAAAGCTACTAATTCGGTGATGTTCTAGCTCCTCCCCAACACACACTCTCCATCTTTTAAGTTGAAGTTCTAAAAGACCACAAAGTATAGAAGTTGGAGTTGCAGCAGTAGTAATTAGTAAACTAGTAGTAGTAGAACGTTGTAGAAGGAAGTGAGAGTTACTGCTTAAGAAAATTTTTACTGACAAGAAGTTCTCTTTGGGTTACTTCTTCAATGCAATTGTCTTCTTCACATCCAACATCGCTGTCTATGTTTTCCTACTCTCTCTTTCTCTCTCTCGTTGTGGTCCTTCCCCTCCTTTAAAGCTCGTTCGTTATCTCTTCCCTTCATACTCTATTTCTAACTACCTAAACTTCTTCTCTTCTTCTTCTTCTTTCCAAAGTTCCACTATCAGCTACTACTTAATTTGCTCTTCCTTTTACGAAATTCTACCTTTTTCCTTGACCAGCTATAAGCTTTCCACTCGTTCTAAACAAATAAAAGGAGACAAAGATTAGTTGTAGACAAGAACAAAAAAGACAATTAACTTTAATTTAAGGATGTCAAGCAGAAGGTCAAGACAGTCATCAGCAGGTTCCTCAAGAATTTCAGATGATCAGATAATTGACCTCGTATCCAAGCTGCAACAACTTCTTCCGGAAATTCGAACCCGTCGTTCCAACAAGGTTTTTCTTATATTCAGTTTTCACCTATATTAATTTTCACTGTTCATGTCGCTTCATCTAAGCTCTTTCTTAATCGAAATATTCTACTAAAACTTATTTAGTATATATTTTGTGCATGTTCATATATAAACATGCAGCTGCATTTGAATATTTTGTGGTTCATCTATGTTTATGGTTTTTAGATAATAGTGTAAAAAGAAGTATGAAATTCTTTAGAAGGAAAAGAGAGGAAAATTTCTTCCACAGTATAATTAGCCAAAGTCACATCATGTGGAGCTAGCACTTCTTGTCTGTGTTAGTCCCATGAATTATTCATGAAGGAACATATTTCGCTTGTTATGTTCAGGCATTTATTATATGTCTCCTTTCAGACTCTCAAGGTCCAATTCACAATTCACATATACTAATTTCTCTTATCAAAAAGTAAATAATAGAAAAGATTTTAAGTTTTATATAAGGTTTTTAAACCATCATATTAAAAGATAATCAATAATACTCCATTAGTTATAGCGATTCAGATAGAGTAACCTGATAAATAAAGTAACGACGTGCTAAAAAGTATAGTTAAATTGTACTAATACCTTGTACATTTTAGCGTATATAACCTAAATTTTAATGGAGAATCAACCATGCACCATTAGCATAAGGGATAGGAAATAGAAATGCCTCTCTCTCGCATACACACAGACATACTCCTCATATCTTTTTCTTGGAAGAGGTATAAGTTAAAAGGAGAAGATTATGATTTGATAATTTTTTGCGACCATGCCTCAGGACCATGCGTTGGGTCCCAACTCCCAAAAAAATACACATCACCAATTGTAATTTGTGTTGGTCAATGACTTGAATTTTGTCAAAGATTTGCAATGCATCATTGCACAAATTAAGGCATGTCTAGTCTAAATAAATTATTATGTAACACAATGTGTTGACTCTAGAGTTAAGTAGTACTAAAAAGTGATAATGCTTTAGCAGTTAATTTAATTTGTTCAACTCCTTTATTTATCTTGTCTTCTCATATACGTTGATTTTCACACTGCAGGCATCGGCATCAAAGGTGCTACAAGAAACTTGCAACTATATAAGAAATTTGAATAGAGAAGTGGATGATCTTAGTGATCGTCTTTCTCAATTACTCTCAACCATTGATGCTGATAGTCCAGAAGCTGCAATCATTCGGAGTTTATTAATGTAGCTATTAATTAATGTATTATGAGTTTTAAATATTGGAGTTATATTTTACTGCGTATCAATTAAGTTCTTGTTTTTTCTTCTTAATTGCTATAGACTCAGCTGGTCACTAGCTAGGCCAATCATGAGTTAGAATTTAGAACTGAAATATTAGTAATATCCCCCTTCCTATGGCACACGCTTGTAATTATATATTTCCCTTAGTATAATTAATAAGATGGAGTACTTGTGTTTTAAAATCCCTCTTCTTTTAGTTATTTATTGTATTTTATAACTAACATGAGAACTTGAGAGTGAAAAAAGGAAAATAGAAAGAAGAATAATTGAAGGTGCTCAAGGATCAGATATTATACGGTGATTAATAAAGTCATATTTGAGAGAGCAAACCCTAAAAAAATAAAAAAAGATCACCCCGAATGTCATGTTATAAAGGAAATAATTTTTTACGGAAAAAGAATAAACGAATGAGTTAATAGTAGTCTATCGGGGTGCTATGTATTACCTAGCTAGTTTGACTACGATTGAGATATCTATTTTGACGAAGACGTTAATACATAAATATATACTTCATCAGTTTTAATTTAGATGAGTTAGTTTACTTTAAACGAAATTCAAAGAGAAAAAAGAATTTTTTTTTAAACTTTTGATCTTAATAGTCTCTTTTATAAGAGTTTTGTAGAGACGTGACATTTTCGTGGTTATAAAAGCTTCTCATTAAGAGTAAAATAGGTAAAATGAATAATTTAAAATTAAATTATTTTCAAATTTAAAAATATACCATTTATTTTGAAACAGACTAAAAAAGTACTTTATTTAATTTGAAACAGTGAAAGTAATTTTTCAGCTCCCTGTGAATATATGATTAAGCAAATCAAATAATATTTTATGCTAAGCATTTTTAGATGAGTAGTTAAGCAATTCCACATACCAAAGTATCTAGAGGAGCCTCATTATCATTATAAAAAAGATTTTTTTTGTGTTTGGTCAATAAATAATACTTCATCCGGTTCGAAATAAGTAATCGTTTGATTATTTTTTGTGGTTCAAAATAAATAATTTTAAGAATAAATTAATTATTTTTTTCCTACATTATCCTTGGAGTAAATAGTGTTGGAATATGTGTTAGAAGTGTTTATGTGAGATAGTAAAGATTAAAATGATCAATTTTATTTTTAATTAATACTAAAAGGTGGGTTTCTTAATTTGTATGAAAACATCCAAAAAAATTACTTATTTTGGACCGGAGGAAGTAATTAGGTTCGCACTCGAAAAGTCATAATGAAAATATAATTAATAAGAAAATATATCTCATTTCTAATAATTAACTTAAACTTAAACTGTTGAACATGTCATTCGATTCTAGAGATAACAAAGTTATACTACAATAACAAGGGCAAATATAGGCATCGACATATTTGCAGTTTTGTACCTCTCAAAGAGAAGAGAAAGGGACATTTGCTGTGTGTTTTAGCAGGGTGTTTTTGTGTGTGTTTTGTGTCTTAATCAAATAAAAAACATAACTATATAATGCAGAGATTCTGATAACGATGAGCCACATATATATCATTGACGACGACTCTGATATTGCTGTTACCGTTACTACAATATCTCTATGGGCCACCTTTATTTGGAGGCGACACTAAATCAAAGAGACCTTTTCTCATTTTATTTTCACTATTGAATAAAGGGGTCCTGCTCTGCTGCAACATCATAGGTGTCAATTCCATCATATTATTTTTTCTAATTTTTCCATTCCGAATAATTGTATGGGAGTTACTATTTAGGAATATTATTCTATTGGTTCATGCTACTAAAACAAATTTTCTTTCCTTTTCTGTACAAGGAGTCAGGGATTCTTCAAATTTTGATCCAAAGATTCCAACATAATCGTAGGAACTCCAATTTATATACATTTATTGCGTCTTTTGCACTATAGGGTCATCTTTACACGTCTTAATAGGTAATCTGTCGTTATTTTTTTGTAATTATAAATTCTACTTTTTACTGTAAGTATATTTTGAGTGTTGTGATTTTTCTTTTTTGAAGTACCAGTGTAACTTAAATGAAAAAATTATACCGTATAGCTGTTCTCAACATAATAGTTGAAAAATATATTTTTTTGGCATATATATAGAGAGAGAGACACATATATGCGTTATGTTTGTTATATACAAATTTTATATAATATTTGGGCTATGGAATGTAAAATAATTTTTGGCACGGGCTAAAGCCTAAAAATAAATAAATTTTTTTTACATTCTTATACCACATAAGAAACTTTTTTACCATCAATATTTAAGGATTGACTTAATTACACTCAGTATACCAAATTACCCTTTCTATGCCATAATTAATTAAGGGTTTAATTAATGAGATAAGTTTTACTCCTTAATTAAAGAATATTCGTTTAATTCCAGTATCTCCACTCCTCCCTTACTTTCTCTCTCCTAACCCACGTTTTTTTTTGCCCATACCCACGTTTTTCTTCTCTATTTTCATATTCTGAAACTTGCACGTTCTCACTCTAAAATCACAGAAATTTGAAGAGACCCTTCAAACAAATTGGTTAATTTGCTCTTGTTGAATTCATCAATGAAGAACACAAAGCTTCGAAAAAATCTCCTAAAAAATCAGCAGTAACTGATATACCCTCCTTTGATTTGGGTGTTTTATCCCCAAATTCATCCAAAAAGCAAAACAAATCTCCACATGTAATTGCAGAGATTACACATAGTTTCTCTCCCCGACAAATCAGAACCGAGATGAGAATCAAACAAAACACGATGTAGATGCTGGAGAAACTTCTACACCAGTCAAACAAGTCAAACGAAAAGGAAAAGAGATTTCTGTAGACGATGACTTTGTAGAAGAGGTCCCTAATCTTCGATCAGGAGAAAAATCAAAGGTCTCTCCTATTTCGAAAAATCTAAAAATGAAAAAACATTCAAAACATACCCTAAAATTGTTCGGGACCAATTATTGGCGAAGGTAAACATTAATTAGTTTCGTTTCTAATTTTTTTTGTTTGGTTTAGGATGGTAAAATCAGTGTTCTACGTGTTTTAGACCATTGCAGATTAATTGTCTTAATTTTGATGATTCTTTGTAGTTGTGATATTCTGCCTTAATAGTTGTAGATATTTTATAATTTTTTTTTTGCAGTTATAATGTTAGGCAATTTGTATTATTTGAAGCATAACTTTAGTTATGTTTCGTTGATGCGTTCTTTTGTAGAAAATGCTTTAAATTGTATATATTATTTAATTATTTGTAGTTCTTTTGTTAAATATATGTTCTACGTATTTTATACAAATGTAGGTTAATTGTCTTACTTTTGAAGATTATTTGTAGTTGTGGTCTTCTAGTTTTATATTTTAGATATTTTTGTAGTTTTTTGTAGTTATACTGGTATGTCACTTGTACTTTTATTAATGTGAATTAATTTATTATTTGTGCAGAATGAACAGTTTTTGCACCACATAATGTTGATTATGGGGTGCTTAGATTCCACTCATATTCCTAGCCAGGTTAAAGATTTTCTATCCTCAAACGGATTGAATCTTTTCAAAAAGACTTATTTTGGATACTTACTGTCTCTTCCAACCATATGCATGCAAAACCAAGTTATTCATCTTCTGATGAAGTATGAATTGAAAAAATCCAATGAATCATATTTTTCTACGTAGTTAAATGGTGAAACATTAAATTTTGGATTGCGTGAGTTTGCATTAATTACTGGTTTGAGATGTGTTGCCCATGTTACTGATTTTGTTTATACTCCGACTTATGTTAGTAAAATTATGAACAATTATTTTCCTAACAAATTAAGAGTGGAGAAGTCTTATTTGAAATAGATAGTAACCACTAGATCCTGGGTAAACGACGAGGATGCGGTGAACTTGTGCATCCTTTATCTTTTAGAATTTTCCAGTTGTCCTTCGGACAAAGATCACGTGTCTTTTATAGATCACTTTAGGTTCTATTTGGTAGAATCTGGGCAGTATGAGTCATACCCATGGGGTATTAAATCTTTCACCTAGTTGATGAAATCTATTAGGCACAAAATAAATTCG
The DNA here is from genome assembly GCA_034376525.1 of Nicotiana benthamiana. Classification (NCBI taxonomy): domain Eukaryota; kingdom Viridiplantae; phylum Streptophyta; class Magnoliopsida; order Solanales; family Solanaceae; genus Nicotiana; species Nicotiana benthamiana. Next base: position 135,801,438 of record CM067324.1, read on the forward strand.
TATGTACATTTTTATCTCATGTGGGGTTGCTCACTAGCATTGCAAGTATGCCTTTGTGAGTGTTGCTCTACCATCAGTACCGATCTAGCTACGAGGTGTTCTAACTTAATATCTCGCATACTAAGATGGTCAGCTACTAAGGGGTAAATTCAATTAGTTGCCTTTGAAGAAGATGATAAAGTCTGAGTCGATAAATGTATAGTTTCTTTAACTACGAATATAACTTTAACTTCAAAATATCTACAAGTATTCTACATTTTCCATACCATCATAAAACTAATTTATTTTTCTTCATTCAGTTTACCAACATAGTTGAATCTGAAGAAGAGATTACAGTACTGATTTTGCCTGACAAAATTGAGTACAAAGTTCAAGAAAGGTGAACAAACATTTGAGGTTCCCAATGCTAATCCTCCCAAATTTCAAGAAGGTGAACAAACAAAATTGAGTTCTTTGGAACTCAAACAAACAGTTGGTGAAGAGAACAAGGAGTCTATTGATGAGAATATGAGTAAATTGGAAAAAAAATTGAGCAAGTACATATAAACTACAATATATCTACATTTTATCTACAATATATCTACATTGTATAAATTGAGAACCAAATATTTAATAATTTATAAATTCTGATATGTATCTTTATATAATTGCATATGTGCTTTCATAGTATGTTTGGACATATTATGATTTTAACAACTTACTATATTGTAACTTGTAGGTTGATATAAAGCTTGAAGATTTTAGGAAAGCTGTCTTTGTAGAACTCGATAGCCTTCGAGTGTATAAATGATTCTGTTCAGTCTATCTTGGAAATGATAAATATTAGAAATGTGCAAGATGATGCAAAGGTAAGAAGTGAATTTTATTTTTTATAGCAAAACAATTTAGACAATGAAAAAAATATATAAAAACTAACCTAAAATATTCAGTTTGTTGGCAGCTCCACAAAAAACAATGACCAGCAAAAAGATTTGAACAATCGGCATTTTCAGTTTAATATTGGGGAACAGGTGCAGGAAAGCACCAGCAAAACAGGCACCTACAAAATAACTATAATATATCTGCGATTTGTGTCAGTATATAATTGACATATCTACACTTATCCACAAAATATCTACAACCTATTGGCACACATATGCTACACCTTTCCAGACACCATTATCTAATATTATTTACAATTTTTAATTATAAAACAGAACATGTTGAATGTGCAGTTGGTCAAGAAAATCTTTCAACACAAGGTGATTTGGAAGCACATTTTCAAGCTGAAGTTGATGAAGACAAAACAGGTATCATACTATCACTCGGAGATATATTCATGTTGTTTTTATATTTTAACATTCTTGTTAAAATTGATATGAATTGTGTTATAGTTAGGGAATATATCAATGCACAGTCCCCAATTCATGGAGTGACAGTAGCATCTCAATCACAACATGTCGTTGAGGAACCTGACAATGAAGGTATTGATGTACAATATGTGGATCTAGGGGATTTCAGAAGGATCAGGAGTTGAGAAGAATGGGGTCACACTAGATGATTTTGAGTTTCCCAATAACTTTTTGTTGTTGGTTATGTTTGGCGATTCCATATCAGATGATGCAACACCTATGTATCCGGGTAGAACAAGGCATCCGGGAAAGCATGCCCGATCACCATTTATTCCTCTATACATTTATGGGGAAAGCAGCTCCGTTTGACCTAAAATTTTCTATATCAGGAACCCTTTTACTACTGTTATTGGTGAAAATGTAGATCCATATGTTTTAGAAAATTTCAACAAGTACCAGTCTAGCGACAAAGGTTCAAAGAGGTATGAATGTATAATTTGATACTTTGATTTCAACATTTATCTTTTACATATCTAATTCAATCTACAATTTTTTATTCACATTTATTTGTTATTACAGTAGGAAGGCTCTGTTTTCCATAAAGGATAACCAAATTGAGCCTTGGTTAGACTTTGGAGTGGAAAATGTTGATAAGAAGGAATGGTTCTTTTCGCTGGCTCAACTCGGAAAAGTCCTCAATGACTCGGTAAGTATCATGGAGTTTATTCCCAAGATATGATTTGTAAATATTTTGTCTTTTCTTTTGTGGATAATATATGAATATGACTTGTAGTATAAAGTGTAGCTATGATGTAGACATAATTGTAAATGTTGTCTTTCTTGTATGTACTATAATTAGTATTTAGGTTTCATGTTATGTATCATATTTGAAGATTATTTATAATATAAATTCTATATGTATTTTATTGACAGAATGGTTTGTTGCTGTATTTACTGTTTGTAGTGTAATTGTAGTTATTTTGTAGTTTATGTAGAACATTACAAGGTCACATGTAGTCTAAAATGTAGATATAATGTAGACATTATTGTAGCTGTTGTGTTACTTGTTTGATCAGTAACTGTAGGTAAATTGTAGTTATTTTTAGATTTAGTACTTAAAGTGTAGATAAATTGTATATTTACTATAGGTAAATAATCGGTAAGTTTGTTTAAATCGTAGAGCTGTTTTTAGACATACTTTTAGGTATTTTTTATTTCTCTTTTTGTAGTTATATTTTAGTTATAATGTAGTTGAGTGTTTGTTTATATGCCAACTATTTTTGGATGTAGCACATTAATAAAATAATATATTACTTGAGGAAAAGAGGCAAGTATAGCCCACATAACAAGACCAGGTTTACCACAACTAATTGCGTGTTCAAGACTATGATAGAATAAATTTATGAAAAGTTCATAAATTCATCTACACAAGAGAAGTATTCGGTTGTTAAACCCAAGATGTTATTGCAGAATATATTTTGGGGTATCGAGTACTTGCTAATGTTTCTTGGGATGAAGTTGACTATGTCATCATGCCCGTCAATATTAAAGAAAATTTTCATTGGATGTTGGTCGATTTCGACATTGCAGACATGCAACTTTATGCATATGATTTCATGGTCTCTTCACACAACTATCATGTTGTTAAATCCCGTATCAAAAATTTTTCTTTATTATCCCTTTATATTTTTTCATGCACTAGTTTCTATTGAAAGTGTAAGGACATTAACTTCATGAATACAAAGGCATACATCGGGAAACCTGTTACCAACCCTCTTAACATTCAGTGGATGGCTGCAGAGATTCCACAACAAAAAGAAAGGTCACTGTAAAAAATCAATTCTCTCTTTCTATGCATTTAATTCTTTTTTTATTTCTAAGTATTTGCTAAATATTTAAAAATATGTATGTTTCTGCAGCGATTGTGGTGTATTTGTTGCTGCATTTGCTGAGTATATTAGCCTTGGAGATTTGTCAATTCCCGTAGAAGACCTTTTTGAGATTGACCAACATCGTAAACGCTATGCTGCGCTCCTATGGGACTATGTTACAAAGAAGCAGGAAGATAGGTCAATTAGTGAAAGTAAGGTTTTACGCAGACTAGCAACAAGAAAGGGTGCACCTGCATTGAATGAGAAACCAAGAGTGCAGAGAAAAAAGAAGTAGTGTCATGTCGATGTAAACTAGTTGATGCTAGTTTGTAGTAGAAGTATAGTACACAACTTTCTGAACATTTCTTTTGTGTTTTAATTGTATTAGACCTTTTGTTTTGTTAATTTCTATCCAGTTTAGTAGTTCACTTGAGAATAACTTGGTGGTTTCATCTCCAGTTGTTTAATATTTACAGTACTTGTTCTTCATTATGTTAAAAGTAGTTATTATGTTTTTACAATACAATTTATCTACAAAAAAAAATTCAAATTATCTACAACCTGAAAACACCGAATTTTGATATTGTAGATAATTTTATAGTAGAATATTTATATAATTTGTAGGGAACACCTCCAATTATATTTACTTACTGTATATAACTGTAAACTTAGATTAATATTTTTTAACTTATAGTTATATTGTAGATAATAAATATTAACTTCTATGTACATAATGTAAAAAATAAAGGTAGATGATTGACACAATAAAGAAAAATATGTTAATAAATATAGAAACAAATTGAAGTTAACTACATTATGATCTTTCAAAACTTAAAGGATTACACATAGAATTCTATTTACGTGAACACACTAACAATTGTTTTAAATATTATTCTAACTATATGATATTTATTTCTTTTTTGGTGCATTCTTACAATATCTATTGTTATGCCCTTCACCTCTACAGTTGCCACATGACACCTTGTACTTCTTTGACTTTAGTTCACTATATGTTTTGTATCTTTCTTTTTGAGGTCTTCCTGGATGCTTTTTCTCTCCCCTAGGTGGTTTTATTACTTCATCATATAAATGTTGTGGTACATTCCATTTGCTTTCATCAGTAAGTGGATTTACTGGTATTTCATATGTACGTAACAGGCTCTCCCTTGTGTAATATAGAGAGCAGTAGTTTTCATAAGTTTCATTCCTGTGCCTTAGAGCTACCAAAGCATGTAGATATGGAAGTTCATAATGTTGGGACTGGCCACAACTATATTTCTTGCTTTAAAGACATACAATTTACCACTTCACACCATCTATCATAGTATGAATATGGTCTGTTGAAGCCCTCACCTATAATTACATAACAAACAGAAAGAAAAATATTTACAATCTTAAGAGTAGATTATCTACAATTTATCTACAATGTATATACAATTGTATCTGCAAATTATCTACAATCTATAAATTACCTTTAATTTATCTACAAATTATATAATTATTTTTCTGCACCAAATAAATATATCTTACCCTAAGTTTCTGAGATAATGTACTGTTTTTCTCCAATTCTTTGTTGAATTTGTACCAAGGTATGTGAAAGTACTTTTTGCCTTCAATAGCTTCTATGTCGTCCTGCGTTCAAGAAGTGTCCTCATATACTCTAATAGGTAAATTAGAAGCTCTCTTGCCTCTTTTGTTACAGCATTCAACGACTCGGCAATGTTTGATGTCATAGTCCAAGTTCTAATCACCGTTTTATGATAGCCAATATCATAGAGGTATGATTTAATATGTGGGTGTATCTCTTCAATATTCGACATCCTTTCATTAAATTCATCCAGAGTGTATGACCCTGTTGTAGCAAAGTACAATTTATTTAATCGTAGATGACCCTTCTTGAACTTTACTCTTATATTTGTCTAAATATGCCACATGCAAGAGTAGTGTGGAAAGCCCGAATAGACAATTGATGTTTCCTTCAGGATACTCTCATTCTCATATGAAACAACACATATTGAAGTTCTTTCACCATATTCTTGCTTGAATTGCTCAAAAAAACCACTTCCACGATGCGTTGTTTTCCGAATCAATCATAGCATATGCCAAAGGCAATATTGGACCTACATTATTAGTAAAAAATAATTAACTGGAAGCTTTGAAAATACATATAAAAACACTAATACATATAACAATCACATATCTACAAAGTATCTATAATTTTTAATCTGCCTACAAAATAACTACAATTTTACCTGCTGTATCCATTGTGGTTGCTGTCAGCATAATCCCCCTATAGGTTGCTTTTTAGAATGTCCCATCAATCACTACTACTAGTCTATAATATTCTCAACTACTTATTGATGTACAAAGAGCAACAAATGCATATAAGAAGCATTTATCTGTTGTCTTCTTCAATTTAACAACTGAACTAGGACAAGTCTTCTCAAGAATATAAAAATATTTTGGTAATTTGTTGTAGGAGCCAGCCGGATGATCTCTCAATAACTGTAAAGCCTTTTTCTTTGCCCTCTATGCTTGTATGTAGCTTAGGTTCATTCCGTGTTGGGACAACATGTTAGTTTGTACGTCTTTTGGTGTGTAAACAGTCTTAGGATCACAATATTTTGGCATGACCATGCCATCAACTACAAGTGCAGTTCGTTTGCAACTGTATGAATTTATAGTCCATTAAGCTGCATGTGTGTTGTTTGTTGAAACTCCTGATCTTGAACAATGTAAAATCATTAATTGATGTTTCCTTGAAGTGCCAATTACAGTTTTCTGCAACGCATATAAGCTAGTAGCTACAAAAAATACATCTATAATACAGGTTATTAAGCAATTGATTCATTCAAGCAAGCTTCATCTACATATCACAAGGAAAATACTATACAATATAACTACTTTTTATCTACATATTACCAGAAAAATAGTATTTATAATGATCTTTTTACCATTAATATATTTATACATTCTCTGGCTAGATATTTTTAACCCTAAATTGGAACTTGTGCATGACAGAATAGTTCCTCATTGCAGTTGCAATTGTTTACTTGTCTTGATACACTTGTCCTTCTTCTATATCACTTTGTGTATCTTCAGTTATTATTCACTTTGATATTCCTTTATGATAGGAGAGGCTGACATATCAAGTAACTGTATTGTCCCAGTGAAATCTGCATTAGATAAACAATGTCATTACAATTTTGTAGAATCTTTTTAGATAAATTGTAGATGAATAGAAAATATTGTTGTCATTTTTTTAATACATGGATTGTAGCTTAATTGTAGTATATATGTAGTAGTTTTGTTGATAAGCATGAAAATAAAATTTCTTTATATATCCTAAAACTGATTTGTAGTTTATTTGTAGATAAATGTAGGAATTTCGTAGATATTATCATAAAATCAGACTCTCACAGAATTTGAAACATAACAAATCTACACTTGTGTTCTCATTTGTAATAGCTGATTCCACATTGAAATCTCGTACACTATGAGTAAAGGATACAATTCTAAGTTTTTATTCTCCTTTTTCGTCTCCATATACACACTAACACCTATAATGTTCTTAATTTTCATTGGAGGACAATTCTCATTCACAATGTATTTAATTTCTACAATTTTTTCAGAATTATCAATCATTAATTGTTCTGCAATTGTAGAAATCAACATATTGTAACTTGCATCCTCATCGAGTACAATGCCATCAACTTGAAAATCTCTAAATCTATCATAGGTATCCCAATTCCTATTAAAATGTAGCATGATTGGGATTCTAGATATGATTGCGTGTCGTTGATGATATATTGCTAATTTTTTGGTCGTTTTTGATATTTTGGATTAAGAAAAAAAAGACAAAGAACAGAGTTTTGTAGAACTTATTTCTACAATATGAAATTGAGATTTTGATTTTGTAGCGACTGTAAGAATATCGAAGAATAGAATTTGATTACAGTTTGAAGATAAAGAATTTCAGCGAAGAACAGAGTTTTGCAGAAAATTGAGATTTTGATATGGACGAAAATACCGTGATATGATTTGATCTGATTTTACGCAAAATCTTCATAGAATATAAAGTTCCTGAACTTTAGCTTTACCAAATTAGGAAGATTCAACTTCTAATGAGTATTTAATGATTGCTATAATAAATGTAGAAAAAACATGAATAAATCGGGTAAATTATAAACTGTACATATTTTTAATAATAAAGTTTCATATGTAATATAGAAAAGAAAAAATATCACAAAAAAAAGAAATAGAAAAACCAATTTAAACTCATTGCCTAGAGGTATGGACAGAAGTTGGCGTTAGTTATCTGCTGATTATTAGGATGAAGATTAAAGAGGCTGTATTATAGATAGTCCATGTCTACTAAGATTAAAGTTAATATTTGCCTTGAAAATATTAACTTTAATACCTTTTGTCTTGAAAAATTGAATTTGAAAACTGAAATTAAAAATGTACTGACTACTTTTTAAATAGTAACACTCTAAAATGATTATTTGGTGTCATTTCTACACTAAGAGGTGGTGAGCTTTTGAGCCCGGTTTTTCTCCCTTTCATCCAAATTTCTAGCTGAATGAAGCCCAACGAATGAATCAAGTAATACTTGAAGGGCTTATAAGCCTAGAGGGTAAAAAGAGCACAATATAGTTAGTTTTAAGATTGATCATTTAAAAATAGTCATAATTTATTAAATTAATAAAAAATAGTTATTATTTTGCTGCAATAGAAACCGGTCCAGCATAATATACTAGAGTTCGGTGCACATGTGTATGAACTCAACATGTTATGCTGGACCGGTATACTTTGCTGGCTCCAATATAATACACTGGAGACTGGAGTACCAATGCTCCAAACTCCAGTATATTATACTGGACCACTATAATTACTAGAACTCCAGTATATTGTGTTGGAGTTCTAGTGTACTTATGCTAGAACACCATCATATTATGCTGGAGTTCTAGTATACTTATCTTGGAACTCCAGTATAATATGTTGGAGTTCAAGTATACTTATGCTGGAACTCCAGCATAATATATTGGAGTATTTTCCGGGTTTTGAACAATGTTTTCGCTCAAATTTATTTTTACATAAAAAGTGACCAAATTTCGATTACTTTTGAAATTGGACTATTTTTGAAGAACCAGTTATAAATATAGTTATTTTTTAATTTCTCCCGCCTAGAGGGGTAATCGAGAAACCAAACGGGTTCAGTCCAAGTCCAAACTTGCCCCTGTTTATCAGAAAAAATGACTTATTTACAAAATATAATTAATGTAAAAAGATACTTATTTAATTATATTATCTCTTGATGTGCAGGCATCTGCATCAAAGGTGCTACAAGAAACTTGCAACTAGATAAAAAATTTGAATAGAGAAGTGGATGATCTTAGTGATCGTCTTTCTCAATTACTCTCAACCATTGATGCTGATAGTCCAGAAGCTGCAATCATTCGGAGTTTACTAATATAACTACTGTATTTTAATTTCCAAACATTGGAATTATATATTCTACTGCGAAGTTCTTGTTTTTCGTCTTAATTGCTCTAGACTCAGCTGGTCACTAGCTAGGCCAATCATGAGTTAGAATTTAGAAGAGAAATTTTCTCCAAAGTAATATTTTCAATAGTAATTAGCTATTTATAAATATTATTGTTATATCATGGATTATAAATATTTTTTTTTGTAGTTATAAAATGTATTTGATGTATTTAAGCTATAACAAAAATAAGCGTAAATCAGGAAAGTTCAACTAATCAGTTGTTGTATTCGAGTGTATTCAACTATATTTATGGAGTGAAATATAGGATTACAACTGGACATATTATTGTATTCCCACTGTATTCACGCGTGAGATAGTGGATTGCACTGGTTTTAAAACGGAAAGTGAATAAGTTAACATAATAGACTCCTAATTTAACTCAATAAACTCAATTATAACACACAAATTTTGTATTTTCAGTTATAAAAAAGATTCTCAGCCAAAAAATATCCCAAAAATATAGCAATCCTCAGAAAAATTATATAATATATATGAATACATAAATTATATTAATTAAAAAAAATGAATACATTAATGGCATATAGCGAGACAGCGAATACAATAAAATACATAAAATACAGCGGGATACATTGAAATACAATAAAAAAAGACAACGAATACAATAAAATATATAAAATACAATAAAATACATTGAAATACAACAAAAAAATAAAATAAGAGACTCTTCAAGTTTTCCAACTCCAAACTCCGCTGTTTCTATTATAAAATGACCCTAATATATCTCGTCAATAACAAATCTCGAACCTTCATTGCAAAAGTTCCCATATCAATTTGTTGGTAAATTTGTGTCAACAGGATTCACTTTGCTAATCATAGTAACTTAGTAAGAGTTGGACATTTCAGTTCACTCAACCTTTGGACTTCAACTATGATTCACTTCGCTAAGCCCACACGAAAATTTGGATACCTAAATCTTGGGCGTACATATAAATTGCGGGATTTTTACATATATATCCCATATAACAAACCTTATAACCGCTCATATTTAAGGTTGGTATTTATTACATTTAAGTATACCATGTTTCAATATATGTACCAAAATTGACTTTTAAGGTTTAATTACCAATGATTTATTAGGGGCTTTATTTGTGGAATAAAATATTTCCATATTTTCTTTCCCCACTTTTTTTCTCTTTCTTCCAACAAATTTTTAACCTTATTAATTATCAAGCTTGCTAATTCTTATTAGGCGATATCAAAATTTCTCCTTCTTTTCTTCGTTTGCTTTGTGGCAGGTTGGAAGTGAGAGGGAGGAGAACTGGCTCTAATTTGTGTAAAAACACTAGAACTTTTTAATTTTTTATACTTTTGAATTAAAAGAAATGATTTTCTGTTGTTTTTTTGTGTGTTAAATTAATGAATTTAAACGAAGCGATATGGACATTGAAAATTCATATAATTATTCCAAATTGTTAGGATTTGAGGTTTAATTGTTATTATTATTAGTATTTATAGTGTGTAGGCAGAACTTATCCCTCAACTACAAAGATACATTTCAATTGAATATTATTTTCATGAATTAAGTGGATTAATAGTTGAGGAGCTTTAACGGTAAATGTTTTGGATATTTACTACCAATCTTCTGTATAGAATTTAACTCTATTGATAATGATAACATTTTTAAAGGTAACTACAATTACCTACAATACAAAGTTCATATAACTAAACATATTGTAATTAATTGCCTAGATTCATGGAAATTAACTACAATGTTTTTTCTTTATCTACAACATTTTGTCTTTACCTATTATTCGAGAACACATTTCGAAATCACTTACAGTACATTATAACTACAATAAGCAAACAGTTTACATTACTCAAGTATATTAGTAAACTTCTTTATTATCGTCAAAACGTATTACAGTTACACATCAAATTCCGATAATCTGGAATAACTAAAATATGTTGTGGAACATCCCATTTTGCTTCATCAGGAAGAGGATTAACTGGCAATTCATATGTAAGTAGTAGGCTCTTAGTTGTGTAATACGGTGAGCAATAGTTGTCCGGCCTTTCATTCCTATGTCTTAATGATGTCAAAGCATGTGCACATGGAAGTTCATCAAGTTGGAATTGTCCACAGCTACATTTCTTATTTTCTAAACATACAATGTACCGCTTCACGCCATCTAACACGATGTGTATATGATCTGTTGAAGCTCTCACCTACAATTCAAGATCAAAAAGAAAATAATAAGGTGTCAATAAGTTAACTATGTTAGCAACAATCAGTTAACTACAAATCAGCTACAAACAAATGCCATATAAACGTTAACTACATTTAACTACATTTGACTACATTTTTAAAACTCTCTGGAAATACTTCATATAACATTAACTACTATTAACTACAATTATCTACATTTTTAAAACTCTCTGAAAATACTTCGTAACTACATTTAACTACATTTAACTACAATTATCTACATTTTAAAACTCTCTGGAAATACTTCATAACTACATTTAACTACATTTAACTACAATTATCTACATTTTTAAAACTCTCTGGAAATACTTCATAACTACATTTAACTACATTTAACTACAATTATCTACATTTTTAAAACTCTCTGGAAATACTTCATAAAACATTAACTACATTTAATTACAATTGTCTACATTTTTAAAACTCTCTGGAAACAACTTCAACATCTACTACTTTTTTTTGTTTTTTTTCCTGCACCAAACAAGAATATATTACCTTTAGTTTCTGGGATAATGTATTGTTATCTTCCACTTCTTTGTTGAATTTGTGCCCAATTGTAGACTGGAGAATTCCGTAGCTTGCAGTTCAACAACCAAAATGGCGTCAACTTCAAAATCTCTGAAACTGCCATAGTTATCCCAATAACCATTACATTTAAGCATTATCGAAATTTTTGACATTGTAAAATCTCCTTAATGGCAATCACGGAGAACTATAAAATAGATGAATGTAAACATCCTCAGGGACAATACAATACAAGATGATGTCTGAAATTCAAGTGTAGATTGTCTCAATTAGTAATCCGTAAAGAATTGCAGAATGATTGATTATGCTTGGAAGATATGTGCGCTAGAGCCTTTTCTGATCCACATAGAACTGCTTAATATGGAATATAGAGCACACTTACCGGCAGAAGGATGAAACTGATAAGTTCTCGCACACAGCTAAGCTTTTTCTCGTAGTTATTACACCCATGTTATACCTGATTTTCAATGGAGGAATGAGAGCAAGATTTCGGTTGCAGGATGGAGGAGAGAATCGGTTCAGTGTAGAGGCGAGACTAGGAGCATTTAATATGTTATCTTAACTGATTTCACCTTTAATTGGTAGAAAATCAGTGATTAATTAGAAGCCATTAAGATAGGCGTTATTTTAGGCTACACTTTATTAAGAATCTATTTTCTACCTTAATTATCTGCGTTATTTTTGGATGGGAAATCAGCAAATATTCCGTTTGGTATATATTATGTAACAAAACATGGGATATGAGGATAATAACCAAACAATGCACAATAATGGTAATAAGATTTGCTATATTGGATGTTTAGGTAAAAATCCCTAAAATTGCTGCTTCATCAAAGTCTTGACAGAATGAAAAGTTGGGGAAAATAATAAACCGAAAGAAAGAAAGAAAATTATCAAATGGAATATCTCAAAGAAGATAAGAATAGGACGTTTAGGCGGTGCAGCTATTTGAGATCGGGGGAAAACGTGAAATAGCGAATTTGTGGTGTTTCTTCAACTTCTTCCATGGCAGATTCTATATTAGTCTTTTGCTGTGTGGGAATTGACGTTGAGAGAGAGGGTGGAGAAAAATCTGAAAGATTTAGAGAGAAAAATAATACAAAGCGTATTTTATGGCTTAAGGTAGGAGATGACAATAAATTAATATTTGGCTATAAAAATCAAAAGATAACTATGGAATATAATTTTTTAAAATAATATTTATTTTGAAACAAATAAGATATCAACCTTTGCCATGTGAGATAAAAATTTTAATTTAGAACTCAACTTTTAGTAATATCCCCATCCTATTGGCACATGCTTGTAATTATATTTCCCTAAGTATAATTAATCTCTTCATTCCATGATTCGATGAAATATCTTGAATTTTATGTTGAATTGCTAGGTGTATGCACATGTATCAATCAAGTGAATTTTGTTCTGGTGGGACCAATTCAATAAAAGAAAAAAAGTAATTCGATGGAGTACTTGTGTTTAAAATCCCTTTAATTTAGTTCTTTGTTGTAATAATTGTTAGGTATTTGCTATAATTTTTTTACCAGATTTAATTTTTTTATTTGTTGAAGGAAAGGACAACAAGTTTACTTTAATTGGGTTTTTTTCTTGTAGAAGGAAATTACAAATCTCCCATATTTGACTAGTCCTTTTTCTTGTAAGAAAATATTTGAAGTTGTACAAATTGAAGATCCGACCTCCGCATTCAGTAGCATCCATAATGTAGCCATAGGGGGCTCGAGAGTAGTGTTTAGCGGGAGAACTTTACGGAACACGTGTTAGTGTGTCAGTTGTGTTTGCCTCCCCGTGAGGTTATTCTTCCGATATTTTGTACTCTCTTTTTATATAGTGGATTGCTCATCTCCGCTGTGGACGTAAGTTAGTTGACCGAACTCCGTTAAATATTTGGGTTTCTTTTGGTATTTCTCTATTATTATTTAATTTATCGTCATTTAAAATTTACTTTATTAGCTTCCGTATGACATCTGATTTTTTCGGTCCTAATAATAATCCACATCAAGTTAAGAAACTAACATGTGAAATCGAGAGTGAAAAAGGAAAATAGAAGAAGAAAACGGTGCTTAAGGATCGTATATTATGGTGGTTAATAAAGTCATATCTGAGAAAGCCAACTAAACAATAAATAAATTAGAAAAAAGACAAAAAAGATTTAGTCCAAGCTTAATGTATTGGGTAAAATTAAGTTCATATATAAAATTGATTGAAAAGTGACATGTCACACACATAAACTGATCAAAGGATGACATTTGACAAAGAATAGTTAAAAAGGTACGAGCTATAATAGGCACACGCAAAAATTCAAGAGATTCAAGAAAGATAAATGCTCGAACCTCTTTATGATCGAAGGTCGAGCTAAGAGAATGAACATGATAGCAAAAAGGGTATAGATACGTACTGTCAGTAATCAATAAGCATTAATTACGGAAACTGTTAGGAATCTATACTAAATCAAATTATGATTACCATTTATAACGGTACATCAAAAGATATTGATTGTCAATAATGACTCTACTATGACAAAAACAAAATGGATTACCTAGAGATAGCTATAAAAAGGGGAAAACTGATCATTTGTAAGGATACAAAATATTATTGGAATATATTGATTTACTTGGATTTTTATTCAGTTATTTTTTACATCGTTTATTCCGATTTTTATTTGATTATCAGTAACCCGAGTTCTTCTTGAAATAAGTTGATCGAAATACAAATTTTTGGTTAAAAAAATTGGTTTCCGTTATCGGAAATATGATTATCTATTTTTTCTCAAATTAACCTTTCTTGTCATATCAACCATGTCAAATATTAATGAGAACAACTAAAGAATCCATCAACTCCAGGAGAATGCACAAGATGATTGTACCCCATTCCCTTCTCTACCAAGCTCTCCTCGACAATCTCGGGAAGGAACTCCTGATGGATCTCTATCAAATGCAAGTGCTCAATTGGAAAATGATGAGTCTATCAACGAAACTTTGCAGAAGTTAATCGCTCAACAAGTCTGCAAAGTTCTTGAGGCTTTCTCTAACCAATTGCCGGTTGCACCACCAACACGAACCCTAAATAACAACACTTTGGAGAATCCTCATTCTAGACTTGTTAACTCGGGCAATGGTGGAACCCCTATAGAGTCTCGAGATGGAGAACCAGATAACATAGTCAATTCTGATTTACAAAATATAGTATTAACTTTGCATAAACAGCTCGTGGAGCAAAGTGACCGCATAGAGCAAATACCTGGAGTACCGCCTGTAATCAAGAGAGTAGATATGGATAAATATTTGCAATAACCTTGGAAGACAAGCGCTGCTACTCTCCCAATTCCTAATAAATTCAAGATGCATGGTATTCCAAAATACAATTTCACAACTGATCCACGAGACCATATGATTGAATTCACAACTGGTGTACAGGGTAATGATTTGACCAAATAGGAAACTGAATCACTATTGGTCAAAAAAATTCGGCGAAACACTCACTAGGAGACGCAATTCCTAAATTGAGAGTTCATTTATAGGAGATGCACTACCTAGTTTGAGTCATTGAAGTTTCATCTCTAGGAGACACACTTCTTAGTCGGGATTTTTCAGGATACACATGTTGGAGACACACTTCCTAAATGGAGTCATTAAAGATTCACCCCTAGGAGACCCACTTCCTAAGTTGAGTTTCACCCAGAGGAGACACACTTCTTAAATTGGGAGTTAATTCATAGGAGACACACTTCCTATTTTGAGTCATTGAAGTTTCACCCATAGGAGACACACTTCCTAAATTAAGAGTTCATTTATAGGAGACGCATTCCCTAGTTTGAGTCATTGAAGTTTCACCCGTAGGAAATGCACTTTCTAATTTGAGAGTTCATTCATAGGAGACGCACTTCCTAGTTTGAATCATTGAAGTTTCACCCCAAGGAGACACACTTATTAGTTTGGGCCTTTTAGGATACACTTGTAGGAGACGCTCTTCCTAAATTGAGATTTCACCCCTAAGAGGCTCACTTCCTAGTTTGAGTAATTCAATTTCAGCGTTAGGAGACACATTTCCTAGTCCGGTTCATTGAAGTTTTACCTGTAAGAGACACACTTCCTAATCAAGGTGTTTCAAGTTATTCTTTTAGGAGATGCACTTCCTAAATTGAGAGTTCATTCATAGGAGACGCACTTTCTAGTTTTAGTCACTAAAGTTTTCACCCCTAGGAGATGCACTTCCTAGTCGTGGTCATTTAAGTTCACCCCTAGGAGACACACTTCCTAATTTGGTTCATTCAGGTTTTATTTTAGCAAACGCATTTGTTAGTCAAAGTTTCTTGGTTTTACTCGTACAAGACATACATCCTAATCTGGTTTTTAGTTTACTCTCATCATTGCATCAGTAGTATAAGTGGTTTACAATATTGCTAACAATTCACAAATCTTCGTAATGCAAACTGGTGCAAAAAATTTCATTTGTTTTGTTTGCTTTGATTGCACACACTCACATGAAAAATAAGGGAACATAGAAAGTTTCAGCAATCAGGCGCCCACCTGGAAAACAAGGGAAGACAGTTCAAGTTTCAAAGGAAAACAATTCAAGTTTCAGAGGAAAGAATACAATTCAAGTGTTGGAAATCAGGCGCCCACCTGGAGAACTAAAGGGAAAGCAGCAATGTTCAAAGAAAGATAGTAATCAGGAGCCCATGTGGAGAACGAAGAAGAAGCAATTCAAGTTTCAAATGAAGATAGCACTGATTTCAAGGGAAAGCAGCAAGGTTCTAAGAAAGACAATTCGAGTGTTAGAAATCATGCGCCTACTTGGAGAACAAAAGAATTCACTTCAGAATGCAATTCAGGTTAGCAACAAAAGAAGCTCTTATTAGCAAGAATACAAGTCAACAGTCCGAGGTGATCAACTGAAGTTAGTCACAGTAATGAAAGAAAAAGGAGAAAGGAAAGAAGTTAATCCAAATGCAGAAGTTGATGAAAGATGTGGGCTGCTCAAGACATGGCCAAGGTCACAACACTGCATGCCTGGTCCTGATCCGAAAAGCTGAAGAAGGATGAACTAGTACCTGCAACTAGCAAGCATCAAGGTTCAAATCCAAAGTCTGCATGAAGAATCATTTAATACTCGAGATCAAGCTTCAGAAGACTTATAGAATGGAATCCTGTAACTCATAGTTTATAAATTTAGTTAGTCTTTTTCATTTTGATTTTGATGTAATAACGGACGGCGGACCGGGACCTTGACGGAATGACACCTCGACTGGCACTCCACATCGGCATACTCTATCATCCCACTCACCTCTGATCTATACGTTGCCTGATTCCTTTATAGCCAAGGATATGTAGACAGCTCAGATACCAAGACTTGGTCACATTCCCCTTTCCTCAGTTTTAGTCTCTCCTAAATAAGGGTACGGGTAAAAAAACCTATCTAGTGATTCTTTGTCTGAAAACTCTTCGTCTTTCCAGTCAAAGAGGGGCAGCTGTAGACATGTGTTTTTTGACCCTCCCCAAAGATTTTTATATTTTAGCACGTAAATATTTAGACCTAATATAGCTATTTCAACTCATTTTGACTCTTTTACTTTATTTTATTACAAGAAAAATAAAAATTACAAATAAATATTTTTAGATATGTATTTTTCCTAACTTTAAAAAAAATAATATATAATAGTACCTTATTTTTAATCTTTATATAATTTCGAAAACATAAAAAAAGTTTCATGTTTAGTTTTCTTTATCCTCTTTTTGTTCTTACGTTTTCTTTAAAGTTTTATCGGTTAAGGGTCAAATATATCCTTGTACTATTCAAAATAGGCCATATTTATCCTCCGTTTGAATTCTTTAACAAATATATCTCCACCGTTATACATTAGGGCCACATATACCCTTCCACCGTTAAAACTTGTTTCCACATTATTTTTTAACATGTGGCACTCTTAGATTGGACCAGATTAGCCCACCCATTCTATTTTTTAAACCCGCCCGACCCACTTTTCTAACCCGTTCCGACCCCATTTCTTTATACACCAGCTTTACTTAATTTCCGATCGTAACTCTTCCCCTTCATCTTCTTCTCTGAAAAAACCTAGGGTTCATCACACCCCATTGAAGCATTTGACACAAAATATGGATACAGTAACATAGATCAAAATATGGGTACCATACTGAAAAGCTTTGACACAAGTGAATAATGCTCATTGTAAAGAACTCGAACTCAAGCTCCATTTGTTAATCCACATCGACCCACTGGTACACAGTTTATAGAAGAAAAAATAAAGTGAATCTGATTTGATACAGCAACAATGATTAAAAAGATGAGCAATTAAGAATAAAAAATAAAAGGTGTGATTAAGATGATTGAAATTCCAATATATCTTCAAGAGGAGGATGACCAACAAATGTTGCTGCTAGCAGAGAGCTAACTATTATCTTGTTGAATGAATCTTGCAGCAAAAAGGATTTTCCTTTGTTTATATACCTTATTTTTCCCTACACAAGGAAAAAGTAAAAATATATTTCAAATTCATAAAAAGTGCATATCATAATCCAATAAATGCTTAAGAAACGGAAGGAGAATACGATTGGAAATTACGATTTCCAAAGGAAGATGAACCCTAGGTTTCCTCAGAGGAAGATGAAAGGGAAGAGTTACAATTGGAAATTAACGCTAGACTGTATATAAAGAAAAGGGTCGGGGCGGGTTAGAAAAGTGGGTCTGGCGGGTTTAAAAAATAGAATGGGTGGGCTAATCTGGTCCAATCTAGGACTGCCACGTGTTAAAAAATAATGTGGAAACAAAATTTAACGGTGGAAGGGTATATGTGGCCCTAATGTATAACGGTGGGGATATATTTGTTAAAGAATTTAAACGGAGGAAAAATATGGCCTATTTTGAATAGTACAAGAATATATTTTACCCTTAACCGAAGTTTTATTATTGAATGAATGAAAATATTTGATATGTTGATATACCATGGCCTGTTGATTAAAGCATTCGAGATGCTTTTCTTTGAAAAATAGAAAAAATAGGATTAAGTTTATGGTAAGTTGAGGAACACTGTTAAGAATAGAATTCTATTTAGAGTGAATGTCTATCTTGTAGAGAGTTTTACTTTGAGGCTAAGTCATTTTTTCTCCTATAAATAGAGGGGTATTACCCCATTGTAAATCACCCCAAAATTCAGTAAGAATTTTCTCTCTCTTTCTCTGCAATATTGCTCTTGTTCTTTATATTTTATAACACGTTATCAGCACGAAGCTCTACTATCTCAAGAATCTCTTTGAGAAAATTAAGACCATGGGAAGCAAATATGGATATCTCACAAAGCAAACTTGGATCAACGTCCAATTGTAAAAATATTTGTTTAATTGATTCATGTACCACACATACGATATTCAAAGAGAAGAAATATTTCTCTCATTTAAGTATGTGTAAGGCAGATGTTACTACAATTTCTGGTAGTAGTAAATTGATTGAAGGCTCCGGAAGAGCAACTATAACTCTGCCTAAAGGAACAATATTTATCATAGAGAATGCAATGTTCTCTTCCAAGTCCAAGAGGAACTTGTTGAGTTTTAAAGATATCCGTCAAAATGGATATCATATTGAGACAATAGATGAGATAATCTTGAATACCTCATCATTACAAAGAATGTCTCTGGCCAAAAAAGGGTTATTGAGAAGTTCTCATCTTTATCTTGTGGCATGTATTGGACAAGAATTAGTGCAATTGAGGCACATTCCACAGTAAACCCAAAGGTTACTGATTCCAATACTTTTGTACTTTGGCATGATCGATTGGGACATCCTGGATCAATTATGATGAGACGGATTATAAAAAACTCATATGGGCATCCATTAAAGAATTTAAAGATTTGTGGACCGTATACAAGGGGTCTGAGTCACCTACATTTTTGGAACGTATACAAGGGGATATTTGTGGACCTATTCACCCACCTAGTGGGTCCTTTGGATATTTTATGGTCTTAATAGACGCATCCTCTAGATGGTCTCATGTGTGCCTATTGTCATCATGCAACCTTGCGTTTGCAAAATTAGTGGCACAAATAATTCGATTACGAGCACAATTTTCTGATAATCCAATTAAGTCTATTAGACTAGATAATGCTGCTGAGTTTTCATCCCAAGCATTTAATGATTATTGCTTATCAATTGGGATAAAAGTGGAACATCCTGTAGCTCATGTTCACACTCAAAATGGTCTTGCAGAATCTTTAATTAAACGTCTGCAGTTGATTGCAAGACCATTACTCATGAAAACGAGGCTGCCCACTTCGATTTGGGGTCACGCCATTTTGCATGCAGCAATGCTAGTTCGTCTCAGACCGACGAATTATCACAAATATTCCCCGTTGCAATTAGTTTTGGGTCATGAACCTAATATATCCCATTTAAGAATTTTTGGATGCGCAGTATATGTGCCTGTAGCACCGCCATACCGCACCAAAATGGGTCCGCAAAGAAGGTTAGGAATATATGTTGGGTTTGAATCGCCCTCCATTCGCTACCTCGAAACATTGACAGGGGATTTGTTCACTGCACGATTTGCAGACTGTCGATTCGATGAGACACTTTTCCCAAAATTAGGGGGAGAAGTTGGTGAAACCAAACGGGAAATTTTGTGGAAAAATCCATCATTATCTCATCTTGATCCACATACCTCTATTTGTGAAAAAGAGGTGCAAAATATTATCCATTTGCAAAGAATAGCAAATCAAATGCCTGACGTATTCACGGACTTGAAAAGGATAACAAAATCTCACATCCCCGCAGAGAATGTTCCAATCCGTATTGATGTCCCTATTGGACAATCTTCTAGTGTCATATCTAATGAGTCGAAAGCACGCCTAAAACGTGGCAGGCCATTAGGTTCCAAAGATCGAAATCCTAGAAAAAGGAAAGCAAATGATCAAAATGACACTACGAAAGAATCTCATGAGAAAATTCACGATTTAATAAATTCTGAGATTCATGAAGAATCCATTGAGCCCGAGACTCAAGAAAATAAGGAACTATCAATAAATCCAATCGATATTGAGACAAATTTTAATCGAGTGGATATAGTGGTGGATTATGTCTTTGTATATAATGTTGCATCTAGCATTATGCAAGAAAGTGAGGATCTTGAACCTCAATCTGTTGGAGAATGTCGACAAAGACTTGATTGGCCAAAATGGCAAGAAGCAATCCAATCAGAATTGAATTCACTTGCAAAACGTGAAGTTTTTGGGCCTATAGTTGAAACACCTAATGGTGTTAAGCCTGTTGGCTATAGATGGGTCTTTGTACGCAAGAGAAATGAGAAAAACAAGGTACAAAGATATAAGGCACGCCTTGTTGCACAAGAATTTTCTCAAAGGCCTGGTGTCGATTATGAAGAGACATATTCACCCGTAATGGATGCTATAACTTTCCGTTATCTCATTAGTTTTGCTGTCCTTGAAAAGCTTGACATGCATTTAATGGATGTGGTTACTGCCTATCTTTATGGCTCACTTGATAATGAGATATACATGAAAATTCCCGATGGATTCAAAATGCCAAACACTCATAATTCAAAGTCCCGGGAAATGTTTTCAATCAAATTGCAAAGATCTTTGTATGGTCTAAAGCAATCAGGACGAATGTGGTATAATCGTCTTAGTGAGTATTTATTAAAGGAAGGCTATATAAATGATGTCATTTGCCCATGTGTTTTTATATAGAAAACAACATCGGAATTTGTTGTACTTGCCGTATATGTCGATGACATAAACCTTATTGGAACTCCTATAGAACTCCAAAAGGCAATTGATTATTTAAAGAAGAAATTCGAGATGAAAGATCTCGGAAAGACAACATTATGTCTTGGTTTGCAAATTGAATATTTGACAAACATAATTTTTGTTCATCAATCTGCCTATATAGAAAAGGTATTGAAACGATTTTACATGGATGGAGCATATCCTTTAAGTACTCCGATGGTTCTTCGATCACTTGATGTGAATAAGGATCCATTCCGACCGCAAGAAAAGAATGAAGAGCTACTTGGTCCTGAAGTACCATATCTTAGTGCAATTGGCGCACTAATGTATCTTGCAAATACTACAAGGCCTGACATAACTTTTTCTGTTAATGTCTTAGCAAGATATAGCTCTGCTCCCACAAGGAGACATTGGAATGGAATCAAACATATATTGCGGTATCTAAAAGGGACTACCGATATGGGCTTATTTTATAGCAATAATTGCAGTCCTGATCTTGTTGGTTATGCTGATGCTGGATATTTATCTGACCCATACAAGGCTCGATCTCAAACAGGTTATATGTTTACATGTGGAGGCACTGCCATATCTTGGTGATCGACTAAGCAATCAATTGTGGCTAGTTCATCTAATCATGCTAATATAATTGCTATTCATGAAGCAAGTCGAGAGCGTGTGTGGTTGAGGTCTATAATACATCATATTCGAGACAAATGAGATTTGAAATGTGACAAACTACCCACGATTTTGTATGAAGACAATGCAACATGCATAACTCAATTGAAGGGAGGATTCATAAAAGGAGATAGAACAAAACATATTTCACCAAAGTTATTTTTCACACATGATCTTCAAAAGAATGGTGATATCAATGTGCAGCAGATTCGTTCAAGTGATAATATGGCTGATTTGTTCACAAAATCTCTACCAACGTCAACCTTCAAGAAGCTGGTACACAAGATTGGAATGCGAAGGCTCAAGGATGTGAATTGATGCTCTTTTCAGGGGGAGTTAATGCGCGTTGCACTCTTTATCCCTTACAAGGTTTTGTCCCACTGGGTTTTCCTTGCAAGGTTTTTAACGAGGCAACAAAAATGCATTTTGTTAGATATGTGTACTCTTTTTCCTTTTCTAGAATTTTTTTCCATTGGGTTTTGTTTTAGTTAAGGTTTTAACGAGACACATTACTTATTGAGTAGACATTCAAGGGGGAGTGTTAAGAATAAAATTCTATTTAGAGTGAATGTCTATCTTGTAGAGAGTTTTACTTTGAGGCTAAGTCATTTTTTCTCCTATAAATAGAGGGGGTATTACCCCATTGTAAATCACCCCAAAATTCAGTAAGAATTTTCTCTCTCTTTTTCTGCAATATTGCTCTTGTTCTTTATATTTTATAACAAACACAATATTTTTTATTTTTTTAATGGTTTGTTGATAATGGTAATCTGATTACTCGGCAAATTGACTGTTTTAGGCGTATGACATGTGTCATTTCAATTATGACGGTGTCCTCAATTTTCAACTTGTGTATTAGTTTGATCTTTGATAGAAGAACCCTCATTCTTTCTTTGAATATATCCGCGCTTCGCGCGATGATAAAAAAATAATATTTAAATCATATTATAATTATATGTGTATTTTACATTATTTAAATTTCTAAAAATATTAAACCCCAAGGCAAGAATGATATATATATAAAATAAAATATATAAAAGTTTATAAAAAAATAAATATACAAATGTTTACATGGTCGCATGTCTTTAAGACCTCCAATTGGTGATGCCGAGGTAGTATTCTTTTTTTAAAGAATCGTTTGTATATTTTTCGATAAGCTTTGAAATAAATCATTTCTCAAGATTGATTTTTTCTTCTCAAATATTTATATCTCAGTTTTTAGATTTTAATGTATAATATCTAGCACAAAATCTTCATAATCATATAATACACTTGTACATAATATGCATTTTTTACGCTTTTTAAAAGACATGTCCAACCTCACAAAATTTCTCGTTAAACTTGAGCAACTCATCGAATTTGAAGTCATTTTATTCGACTTCATATATCTTGCATCACAACTAAAGCCTAGTAGTATAATTAATTTATTCTAATATCATTCTCATACTCTTATTTTAATAATTAATGTTGGTGATTTCTGTTAGCATATATATCGAGACCTAAGCTGAATTAGTTAAATATTTTTCAAGAATATTAATTGTAAAATAGTCAAAGATAGTAATTATCAAAATAAAAATAAGTATAGGTTATATTGAAACATAGCCATACAAAAGCTTAAATCAATAAATTCTTAATAAAAGCGAGAATTGAAGAAGCAATATGAATAGCTAAAGGGTAAGGGAGAAACTTGCAAATTCCAATGGTAAGAATTCTTTATTCTTTATAATAAATATGGATTATGATGAAAGACAAAATGTGAAAGGTTGAAACTATAACAACCATATATATATATATATATATATATATATATATATATATATATATATATATATATATATATATATATATATATATATATATAAACTTTGAAAAACATAAGTGAATTTATAGAATGACAATTATTTTTTTGTGCATTTAGTTGAAACATAAGAAATGGATTTTTTTTGCATACATGCATACAAAAATTGAATTTAACAAATAGCATTGATTTTCCATTCATAAGTTATAACTATATCTTTGTAGCTTTGTAATAGTTAAACTCACGAGCCGAACTATCATTTTTTATCTTAGATTGCCTTAACCAGCCTGACCTTGAGTTTTTTTCAGCCTTTCCCCCCCTGATTTTTTCATTTGATTCAACTGTGGTAATATAAATACAAAAATCCAAATGTAAGCACCATAAACTGATAAGCAAAAGTAAATTTAACTAAATTTCATATTCCTGAAAAATAAGACAAAACCAATAATGTCTATAATATAAAAAAAGAGACATAAATCTTATCTAATTTAAAATACCTACAAAATTATACAAAAAACAAAAAAAGGATAATTTGCTAAACAGTTAGTTACAAAAAGAAGTTGAATATTCAAGAAATATTTTAATTCACAAGCAAAAGTATATGATTAGATTTTATGTACCAATTGGTAGTAGTAATCCAGGTATATATAGTGATTTCAACACGAAAAATAAAAAAGGTTCGTTAGTTGAGATGATGACCTTTTGATTGAGAATATTGCAGTCCATAGTAGAGGACGATCACAACTTTTGATTGACAATCTATAGGAATAAATACATGTAAACAGTTTCATCCCTCTAAAATTTAGCTTGCATTCCTGTTAAACAACCCCAAAGTATATCATAAGGTGAATAGACAAAGATTTGAAGATTCAACAATATTTATACGAAAAATCTTACAGAAAGTTAAATAATAAAAGTTACAAAATAAACTTTTTGCTCGCCTCTTCATATCGAAGACTTCCACATTAGCACGAAGGAAGATACGAAAATATGAGAATGAAACAAACTTAAAAAATTTTGCAAAAAATTATATATATATATATATATATATATATATATATATATATATATAAATAATCAGCTAAAGAATTTTGAAGAAACGTGAATTCTTTAATTTTACTACTTTTCACTAAAATAAGCATTTACAAAACTTCATAACCGAGCAAGTTAGACTTTAGTATAGAAGATTGATGCAAATGAGTAGGAGTAGTCCAAACTCTTGCTAAAGCTTCAACTTGTAAATATTTTATATATTAATGGAAAACATTTTTACGTTTCTACACAAGTGCAAAATCTTTTTTGCTTCTCCATTTCCATGGAGAAATTCAAATGGAATTACAGAATTATTTCCCACAAACTATAAAGTTAATTACTTGATATATTCCAGTTCTCCTCTAAAGATTATACATTGACAAAAATTTTATCCAAACAATATACAGATCATATCATTGTTCAATCACGAAGTAATTTTCTTATAGTATACCAATCAAAAGTAAATCAAAAGAAAGAAAGATAAAAATAAAGTGTCGATAAAAAATTTCATCAAAAATAAAGAAAGCCTGAAGCTACTACTTCCAAATTCAAATTCAATTGAAGAAAAGAAATATTAATTAAAACATTGCACAAACTATAATTTCATCAAGTAAAAAAATAAAGTTACAAAATAATATAGGATTAAAATTGGATACCTGAAAAGTAAAATACTTCTATTGGAACACTCCTTGAGTATTGAAATTATTTTTAAGTTATGGGGAAAAAACTAATGCATAGAAAAAAAATGTGATTAGAGGAAAGAAATAAATAACACTAATGATGATGTTTAAGGGGAGGAAAATTTGTAGCGGAAAAAGAGAGTAGAAAACGTTTTAAGAAAAGAGATTAATAGTATATTAATGATGAAAGCAATAAATAAGGCATTCTTAATTGTTAACAAAATTTAGATGCAAAAATAAGGAAAAAGGTATAAAAATTAAGAAAAAAGATAAATGTGATCCTGACCAAAGAAGCATGCCATATCATCTTTTATTTTTCAAAATTTATTATACATATAAAATATTTACATCTATAAATAATCAGCTAAAGAATTTTAAAGAAACGTGAAGTCTTTAATTTCTACTTTTCACTAAAATAAGCATTTACAAAACTTCAAAACCCTATTTCACTGGATAAAATAAGAAGAAGCAAAGAAGCACATGTAATTACTCTTTTACGTTACTACACAATTACAAAATCTTTCTTGCTTCTCCCTTTCTATGGAGAAATTCAAATGGAATTACTGAATTATTTACCACAAACTATAAAGTTAATTACTTGATATATTCCAATTCTCCTCTAAAGATTATACATTGACAAAAATTTCATCCAAACAATATGCAGATCATATCATTGTTCAATCACGTAGTAATTTTTTTACAGTATAACAAACAAAAGTAAATCAAAAGAAAGAAAGATATAAATAAAGTATCGTTAAAACTCTTAGTTCCTAAATTTCAAGGATTATATGAAAAAAACCACTTGTTAGAAGTGAGAATCAAAAATCAAAGTAGTAAAATGATAAAGAAGTCGATTTATTGGTGCATAGTTATGACTCTATTTGAACAGGGTCCATGAAACTAATATATTTTAATAAATAAATAGTGAAATACCTGATATTCTGCTACGAAGTTCTTGCTAGCCATAGTCCCCAATTCTTCATTTTCATTTTCTTTCATAGGGAAGGCCGCAAAATAAAGAAAGCATAAAGCTACTACCTTTAAATGCAAACTCAATTGAGGAAAATAAATATGAATAAAAATATTGCACAAACTATCATTTCATCAAGTAAAAAAAATAAAGTTACAAAATAATATAGGATTAGAATTGGATACCTAGAAAGTAGAATACTTCTATTGAAACATTCCTTGAGTATTGAAATTATTTTTGAATTATGGGAAAAAATTAATGCATAAAAAAAAGGCGATTAGAGGAAAGAAATAAATAGTACTAATGATGATGTTTAAGGGGAGGAAAATTTGTAACGGAAAAAGAGAGTAGAAAACGTTTTATGAAAAGAGATTAATAGTATATTAATGATGAAAGCAATAAATAAGTCCTTTTTAATTGTTAACAAATTTTAGATGCAAAAATAAGGGAAAATGTATAAAAATTAAGAAAAAAGATAAAATATGATCCTTGGCCAAAGAAGCATACCACATCATCTTTTATTTTTCCAACTTTATTATATGTATAGATTACATCACTTTCTTTATCACCTTGCTAGTTTCATGAAGGATAGGCACTTGTTTCTTTGAAACAACCTTTCTGTAGAAATTAAAATCATGGCAATTTGTGTTGATAATCAAACAAGTTGTTATTGTAAACACGTTTGCGTGACATAATTACGATTCCTTGAGGAAAGAGATTTGAGGCGTGCCATAAGCAAGTTAAATCATCTATGGCCCTCACAAATGTTATAATTTAGATATTAAAAATGAAAGTGCATAGTTGCTTTAGAAGCGCTATTTCTAATAACTTACCTTCCTAAACTCGGGTGCGCATTTATGTGACCCAAATCTAATCTCAACAATGTTAGATAAAATATGTCGAGGATCGCGGGTGCATTTATGTGACGCGGTCCAATACATGTTTTAAATGACGTTGAAATCTTTCTAAAAAATATAATTGAATAAAAGCGGTAATAAAGTTAAAATGCACATAGGTTCAAAAGTGTTTTAAAATAAAATAATAGACCAATAATAACAGTTGAGCGACCGAGATAGAACCACGGAATTCAGGAACGCCTAACACCTTCTTCCGGGTTAACAGAATTCTTTACTTGGATTTCTGTATTCGCGGACTATAGTACAAAGTCAATCTTTCCTCGATTCGGGATTTGAAATCGGTGACTTGGGACACTATAAATCATCCCAAGTGGCGACTCTGATTTTGAATAATATAATCTCATTTCGATTGTCACTTAAGTTGGAAAAAACTCCTTTATACCCTTCCGGGGTATAGGAAAAAGAAGGTGTGGCAGCTCTGGCGACTCCACTGGGGACAAAAACCCAGAATCTATGGTTCAGGGTTTAAGAATTCGATCTTAGAATAATTGTTGTATTTGATTTTATTTATTATCTGATTTTATTACATGTTTGGGCCTAATGTGCTGTTGCTTTTTTACCACTTTGATATTATCTGAACTATATATATAAACTACTATGAAACCCCTCTCTTCTCTCTCCTGAGGAGTGCATGCCGGCGTGGCTTCTTTATGTTAGTGTCATATCCCAAATAGAACGAGGTTCGATCGCGTACGTGTGTCCGCGAACGCGAAGGTCAGGAGGTTCAACCCTTCGCGAACGCGTGGAAGATGTCGCGATCGCGTAAGTACCCTTAGTAGCACCTTTTACGATCGATACAGTTTTCTCGCGAACGTGATGAACACTGTCGCCCAGCACTTAAAACAATAGCTAATATGGGATTTGTTCAAAATTTCATAACTTTTTCATCTCAACTCCAAATTGGAAAATTTTTGAAAGAGTATTTCACCACAAATTCATAGGTATGTAATCTTAGACTAGTTTTCTTCAATTTCCATTAAAATCCATTAGATTTTTAGGCTTAAATTATGTGTATAAGGGCCAAAATTAGGAATTTTGTCCTATTTGCTAGGTGGTAATTGTTGAGTACGACGTATATACATGGTGACGAGTATCTATATGTTAGTGTCTAGCATGACTGTGAGTCATTATATTGTGGATATCATGATTTTATTGTATCTTTTCTGCCTTTGTGATGATTCCTATTTGTTGTGAAAAGTTTATGGAAGAAATTGTGACATTTGAACATCGAAGAGCATTGGCTCAAGTTATATTATGAACTGTAAGAGTATATGAGATGATTGAACCCTTTGGAGCATTGGCTCAAGTGGTAAAGTGAGTTATGAAATAAGAGTTAAAGAAAGAGAAAGAGTTATTAAATTGTTCCCTTGTCGGGATTTTGATGCTTTGTTGATTATCTCCCTTGCCGGGATGTTGAGTTGATTGATGTTGTTCCCTTGTCAAGATTTAATTATTTAATTGTTGTTCTTTTGCCGAGATTACTATTATTATTTTATTTATTCCCCTGTCCTTTGATTGTTATTATTGTTTGGGTGAGGAAGAGTATTAAAGCACGAAGGGTGATGACGCGCATTGTTTTGTTATTGTCAGGAAAGGATGTAAAGATCTAAGGCTGATGTCGTGCCGCATGATGTACCATTCCGTGCATGTTATATTGATTTCTTGGTGATGATGGGTGACCGATGCCTACTCCGCACTACTAAAAAGTAGGAAGAGAGGGCCGCAATAGCTTTTACCCGATTTGTAGGTCGAGATCGATTTTCATAGGGAGCTAGGAATGAAGTCGAGTATCTATTTAGAGTAGAATTGTGTACTTGCTACAAATATCACTTCCAATTATTTTTGGGGTTTTCTTTAATAATATACTATTATCAATTACTAATTATAATTGCAACTAGATTATGCAGAGCGAGAATTGCTACGAGTTGTATCTAATGAATAAAAAGGCACTAGGGTAGTGACTTTCACCTAGATGGATAATTGACCGGTAATTGCTTCTAAGGCATGATTGACATGATTGGGGAAATATGCTATAACCGTTGTACGATTTTACCCATTCTCACACCTCTCGTTAGAGAGAGTGATTTTGCTCAATTGACTTTCTCAAGACCAATAGGGTAGGAAAATTTTCTCAAGCAACTAGGGTTCAAGTCGGATAATTACTCTCTCGAGGTTTAACTCTTTAATTGGGACTAGCAGGTCAGTATGATCGTCACCCAGTATGAGACCCACTTTATGGACTTAGCCCGTCATGCTATTCATCTAGTTCCTACTAAGAGAGACCGAGAGAGAGAGAGAGAGAGAGAGAGAGAGAGAGAGAGAGAGAGAGAGAGAGAGAGAGAGAGAGAGAGAGAGAGAGAGAGAGAGAGAGAGAGAGAGAGAGAGAGAGAGAGAGAGGGTGAGGAGGTTTACTAAGGGACTCTCTCATCCTATCAAGTTGCATATGGCCAAAGAGACCAGGAATGAGATTTTATTTCAAACAGCTGCCAATATCGCCAAGCGGATTATAATAACCTGACTGGTCGTTTTGATCAGTTGCGTCTATTTTGGAAATTTGAGATCACGAGTATCTTTACTCAGCGTATTATGACTTACGTGCATCGTCGGTTCGAGTTTTTGAGAGGGTCGGAAAGTATTTTAGGAATGACTCTCATTTTAGGAGTCCAAAGTTAAAGGAATTGACCCATGGTTTGACTTTAAGGCTACCGAGTCCAATTTTTTGTTGCGGAACATGGAATAGATATGTTTCGTCTTTCAGAACTTGCCTGCAAAATTTGATATCATTTGGAGTTGATTTGATTTGGTTCGGATGCTCGGCTGCGATTCTAGAAGTTCTTGAAGTTTATTGTGATTTTTCATGTGTTTTGACATTCGATTCGTGAATTGAGAGGTTATTTTGTTGTTTCGAATGTGCGAGCTAGTTCGTAATATATTTTTGGATTTGTAAGGATGTTTGATTTAGAGCCTCGAGGGCTCGGATGAGTTTTTGTACTCGTTTTGAAGTGTTGGAGGAAGAGAAATCCCTGACAACCACACTAAAATCCTACTTCCTCTTAGATAACAAACAAAGAATTAAGGTTGAAGAGTAGCAAAAGGAACAAGCGGCTATATATAAAAAACACTGAAGCTTCATCTTCTTCTGTATTAGCAAAAAAACAACCCAAATACGAATCTTCATCGATCATAAATAAATCATGGGAGCAATTTGAAACCAGTATTCAACATCACCAAAACCACCAGGTCTGGACAAATAGCTTCTCTGTGACAAAAGAAGTGTTAGTTCCCATGAAGCTGCATTCCATCACCAACCTGCTAGATTTATTTTTCCTTAAGAAAAAATACTGTCACGATCCATTTTCATAATAGATCGTGATGGCGTCCAACACCCTTGTCTGAAAAGCCAATGCGAAAATTTAATTAAGTTCTCAATTTTACTTTCACCAAAAATAAGTGTAGCAATTCCTTAGGTTAAAGCATAAAAACCAGGAATGATCAATAACGCGCCAAATATAATTATACAAACCCAATAACAATCTACTAATATGTGTGCCAAGACCTGGTGTCACAAGTGCGTGAGCAACTAGTAGAATATATAAAAGAATAATACTATCCTACTGTCTGAAATAGAGTAGACCACTAAAACTAAAGAAAAGAATCATTGTGCTGTTGAACGGCATAGGAAGGGAGCAGCTCACTATGGAATCCCGATCGGTCAAGGATACACACCAGCCTGGTAACCAGATGTACCTGCCTTAGGTCCTGTATAATTAAGTATAAAAGAGTAATATAAGTGCATAAACAATATCTGCCTAGTAAGTATCCTATCTAATCTCAAAGAGGTAGAGACGAGAGGTCGACGTGACACTTACTAGGGTCAAATAACATGATAAGTGATCTACTAAGCATGGATAGCATAGTAATTAACAGTCTAAAGCATGAAGCAACAAGTCCTTTATTAGGTGTTACACATTTAGCCATTTACATTTAGGGGCATATAACAAAGTTCCATCCACAGCAAATACCAATCAACAAGCATGCGCAAGTAGTGCATATGTCGTACGGTCCTATCCAACATAAGAATAAAGTGTGCACTGCCGGAGGGTCGAATGACGCGAACCATAGATGCATCTATTACCTCGCTTGCGATTCATACATGTGATACAATCAAATGTATATAAACACAACATGTAAAAGAATAATCACTATGAGAGCAAGTACTAACCAGGGGCTGCGATTTTACTGCTGGTGCTGCTACTGCTTGCTGATCCCCTTATTACACCAAAAGGAAAATCAAAAGCTAAGCTAGCTATGCTTATCAACTATGAGTTACAAGATTCCTATCTATAAATCTCTTGAAGCTTGATCTTGAGTCTTAGATGGATTTGTTGTGGACTCCGGTCTGAACCTTGATGCTCATCCGGAGCATATGCTGGTTCTTTCTTCAACATCTGAGCATAGCGGGCCGTGCGAAGATTGTGATTTCAATCAAGTTTTGATTTGCACTCATCCCCGCTTCTGCATTTGCATTTCTTTCTTTGGTTCTTTTCTCCCTTCTTTTATTCCCGGTTGAGACTCGTCCTTTCAATTATCTCAAGATCTGTGCTTCGAGGTCAAACCTGCTCAACAACAAAAAAACGAACGAAATTTTCTGCCCCAGTTTTACGCTAAGAAAATTTCGTGTGTTATTCTGACCAAATCTGGACTCTCTCTTCCTCTTTTTTGTTTTTTTGTTGTTTTTTTAGATCAGATAAATCGAGGAAAAATCCTGTTGCGAATCGTCGATTCAGGAATTGGAGCCCTAGAATTGACTAAAGAAAAAATGCTCAACTCAGGGAATGGAGCTCTAATTCTGGCTAAAGGGAAAAACGCTCAACTCAGGAATTGGAACACTAATTTTTGCTAAAGAAAAACGCTCAACTCAGGGATTGGAGCCATAATGTTGGCCAAAGGCAAAAATGCTCAACTCAAGGATTGGAGCCCTAATGTTGGCTAAAAAGGAAAAATGCTCAACTCAGGCATTGGAGCCCTAATGTTGGCTAAAGGGAAAACGCTCAACTCAGGGATTGGAGCCCTAATGTTCGCTAAAAAAGAAAATGCTCAACTCAAGGATTGGAGCCCTAATGTTAGCCAATGAAAAGCGCTCAACTCAGGGATTGGAGCCCTAATGTTGGCTAAAGGGAAAATGCTCAACTCAGGGATCAGAGCCCTAATATTGGCTAAAGGAGAAAACACTCAACTCAGGGATTGAAGCCCTAATTTTGGCTAATAAAAAGCGCTCAAATCAGGGAGTGGAGCCTAAATATTGACTAAAAGGAAAACGCTCAACCCAGGGATTGGAGCCCTAATGTTGGCTAAAGGGAAAAATGTTCAACTCAGGATTGGGGCCCTAATGTTAACTAAAGGAGAAAACACTCAACTCAGAAATTAGAGCCCTAATGTTGGCTAATGAAAAGCGCTCAACTTAGGGATTGGAGCCCTAATGTTGGCTAAGGGAAAACGCTCAATTCAGGGATTGGAGCCCTAATGTTGACTAAAGGAAAAAATGCTCAACTCAAGGATTGGAGCCTTAATGTTGGCTAAAGATTAGTATTGGGAATGCTAAACTATCCTCTTTTGGGATTTTCTCCCTTTTTCTCTTTTTCTTTTTCTTTTTCTTTTTCAATTTTCATTTTTTAGTAAAAGGCAGGAAAGAATTTGGAGGAAACTTCCCTTTTGGGTCGATTCCTTGCTACAAAACTGTTTCTAGCACTTGCACATTTCTTTTCCTTTTTGGTTGCACCTGCTTCTTACACAGTTGCTCGTATCGCATCTGTTTCAGCTTTTAACAAAGAACAATTGTTAGTTTGAAATGGTGGTTGGTTCTATTTTCTTGATCCTTGATCCCGACCCAGCTTCTTTGATAAAGATATCAACTACTTGCCTGTCTTGAAGATCATCCTCTCGTTCGAGCCAAGGGCCTCAACCTTTAGGATCTCATGACAACTCGCCCGCATAGGGCTCCGACTTTTCACTTTATTCTGCTCTTAGGACCTTTTTCTTTGGACATTGTTTCCTTTTCCATATTTTTGCTTCGAGAGCATCAACCATCACGGCCGTTCGGGATTGGCTTAATGCATTCGCTGAGGCTGGGTACCTTTCTTTAGTTCTTGCTGGGCAGGGCCTTGTAGACAAATCCTTCTACCTTTTCTTTGTAATAATTTCGGAATCAGAGTTAGACCGAAAGGGAGTCAAGGAAAAAGCAAATAGAGATCAAGAGGATGAATTTAACTAGAAGTGTCCCTTTCGGGGAAAAAGAAGGACTCATCCAGGAATGCATGCGAGCTTCAAATGAACATGTCATGCTTCCTGGACTGTACGCCCAACCCGCACAAGCTTCCTTAGCTTCTCAAAAATTCATTGACCCATGTTTCAAAACCAGGGATCATTGCTAGGACTCTTTCAGTAATGGAAGGTGTCCTATTTTCGACCGACGGTGCCCTTTGTAGGTTTTTGCCAATCGACCTCTCTCATTTCTCTTCTCACCGTCGCCCGATAGTGCTCTTTACGAGTTTTCACCGAACGGACTCTCTCATTTTCAATTTCTCTACTCACCATCGCCTTATGGTGCCCGTAGGTTTTCCCTAGTAAGACTCTCATTTTATTTCTCTCAATTTGGAGTGCATTAGATTCCAACAATGATGTTTTTCAACTCTCACGCCTTTGCTAATCGACCGGAAGGACTTGAACAAGGTCTTTTGTGTAAAAAGCATTTTGGATTGAATTACAACTTTGGAACCATTTTGGCGGGCTCGTGGTTGATCCATTAAATCATCTGCCCCAGTTTCACTTCTTCGGAGATTATGAATTTTTATTTTGGTGTGACTGAACTCTAGGAAGAGGCTGCCTACGTATCCTTTTGGAACCAAGTCAGACGTAGTTCCGGAGTGTGTCCTAAACTATTTTTGTTTTGTTTCTTTTTTTCTTTGTTTTATTTTGTTTTTTCTTCCTTTTATTGTGAACAACATTTCCAGGTTCCAAAGAGGGTGGTCAAAGAAACGTAACCGGCTCAAATGTGTTTACCAAGGTTGATAGTATTTGGGTAGCAGGAATGAAAGCCTTCGTTATCTCAACCAGACTGAATCATTTTCACGGGGAGCCTAGACGTCTTTTTATTGCGTCTGCATTAACTGCTGCTTCGAGATCATCCCTTTTGATGTTGCCCAGGTACAATGCACCTTTCAGCAATATCTTTCTGATAATGTATGGGCCTTTCCAGTTAGGAGCCAATTTTCCTTTTGCCTCCTGATGGTACGGGAGAATGCACCTTAATACATGCTGCCCAACCTTAAAATTCCTAGGGCGTACTTTCTT
Source organism: Nicotiana benthamiana (assembly GCA_034376525.1). Lineage (NCBI taxonomy): Eukaryota > Viridiplantae > Streptophyta > Magnoliopsida > Solanales > Solanaceae > Nicotiana > Nicotiana benthamiana. The sequence goes on from CM067324.1 coordinate 135,836,129, forward strand.
GTTATAAGCATGGGCCATTCTCTGTTGGTACAACTCCCGTGGCAGACCGCAACCATTTATTTTTCATCAATTAAGGCCAACTGTTCTAAACGAGTCCTGATCCACTCCGTGTCTTCAATCTCAGCTTCAACAATGATCCAGAGAGACATGATTTCCACCTTCGCATGTATTAATGCCTTAGTTCCGTAGACTAAAAGATAAGTAGTTTCTCCAATTGATGTGCGCACGATTGTGCGATATCCCAATAATGCGAAAGGTAGCTTCTCATTCCATTGCAACGAGTTTTGAATCATCTTTCTCAAAATCTTCTTGATATTTTTGTTTGCTGCTTCGACAACACTATTGGCTTTGGGCCGGTAGGGTGTGGAGTTTTGATGCGTTATTTTGAATTGTTTGCATTTCTGCCCCATCAATCGGCTGTTCAAATTTGCAGCGTTGTCCGTGATAATAGTGGCTAGGATGCCGAAACGGAAAATGAGGTTGGAATGCACAAAGTCCACCACGGCTTTCTTTGTCACTGAATTAAGAGTGATGGCTTCGACCCATTTTGTGAAATAATCGATAGCGACCAGTATGAATCTATGCCCCTTTGAGGCTTTTGGCTCAATCGGCCCTATAACATCCATGCCCCAAGCTGCGAATGGCCAGGGTGCTGACATGGGATGCAATTCTGTAGTAGGTGCATGACTCAAATCACCATGCACTTGGCACTGATGACATTTTCGGACAAAGCTAAAATAATCCCTTTCCATGGTTATCCAATAATAGCCCGCTCAGATGATTTTCTTTGCTAGAACATACCCATACATGTGTGGTCCGCAAACTCCTGTGTGTACCTTGTGCATGATTCATCCAGCCTCTTTGGCATCAACACACCTTAACGGATTTAGGTCCAGGGTCATTTTGTATAAAACCTCACCACTTAAAAAGAAACCACCTGCTCGTTGTCTGATAGTTCTCTTTTGGTCCCCAGTGGTTTGCTCGGGATATTCTTGATTTTTCAGAATCATCTTGATATCATGGTACCATGGCTAGATGTTTGGTTCTGCCTCAGCCCCATTAAAGTACCCATGCCTTTCCCTGATTTGGATTTCCAAGGGGTCGATGTAGGCGTTTCTTGGATAAGGCAACATCGAGGCCAAAGTAGCAAGTGCGTTGGCTAGTTCATTTTTGTAGCAAAGGATGTACCTGAACTCTACCGCCTTGAACCGCTTGCTAAGATCTTCCACATGCTGTCGGTAAAGGATGAGTTTGACATCTCGAGTTTCCCACTCTCCTTGGGCTTGCCGGATGATTAAATCAGAATCTCCCATGATTAACAACTCTTTGATATTAAATTCCATATTCATACCTATGATGCAGGCTTCGTACTCAGCTGTATTTTTCGTGCAGAAAAATCGAAGTCGAGCGGTGGCTGGATAGTGTTGACCAATGGGTGGAATTAAAACTGCCCCAATTCCGAGACCTTTTGAGTTGACTGCTCCATCAAAGCACAATTTCCAAACGGTTGTATCTTCAGATATTGTCTCCACCGAATTCATCTATTCGTCCGGGAAGTAAGTGTTCAGGGGTTGGTACTCGTCATCAATCGGGTTTTCGGCTAAATGGTATGCTAAAGCCAGGGCTTTCATAGCTGTATGAGTGACATAGACTATATCAAACTCGGTGAGCAAGATCTGCCATTTTGCTAACCTCCTTGTGGGCATGGGCTTTTGGAATATGTACTTCAAAGGATCCATCCTGGCAATGAGGTAGGTGGTGTATGCCCGCAGGCAGTGTCTCAATTTCTGAGCAACCCAAGTCAAAGAGCAGCAAGTTCTTTCTAGCGAAGTGTACTTGGCCTGATAGCTGGTGAATTTCTTACTCAGGTAGTATATGGCCCGCTCTTTCTTTCTTTCCGATGATGTCATGTTGCCCCAAAATGCAACCGAAGGAATTTTCCAGGATGGTCAGGTACAGAAACAATGCCCTCCCTAGCTCAGGTAGAACCAATACTGATGGATTTGACAAGTAGCCTTTACTTTTATCGAAAGCCTTTTGACAGTCGTCCGTCCATTTGACTGCTGCATCTTTCTTTAGCAACTTGAAGATGGGCTCGCATGCGGAAGTCAGCTGGGCGATGAATCGACTAATATAATTCAATCTCCCTAACAAGCTCATTACATCCTTTTTGGTCTTCGGAGGAGGTAGATTTTGAATATACTTTATCTTTGTTGGATCAAACTCAATACCCATCCGGCTAACTATGAATCCCAGAAGTTTGCCTGACGGGGACCTCGAACGCACATTTGGCCTGGTTTAATTTCAAATCATACCTGCGCAGCCATTCAAAGAACTTTCTTAGATCCCACACTTGGTCATCTCGAGTTCTGGACTTGATGATCACTTCGTCCACAAACACCTCTATGACCCTGTAGCAATAGGTTCCCCAAGGTATGATAAAGGCAGTTTTCTCTGCATCTCCTTCATCCATTAACACTTGGTGATATCCTGAGTGACATTCCACAAAAGACTGTATCTCATATTTGGCGCAGTTATTAACAAGGATGTGGATATTGGGCAATAGGAAGTTGTCTTTGGGGCTTTCCTTATTCAAATCTCTGTAGTCCACGCATACTCGGGGTTTTCCATCCTTCTTCACCACTGGAACTACGTTGGCTAACCATGTGGTGTACCGGACCATGCAGATCACTCCTACTCCCAACTATTTTGAGATTTCTTCTTTTGTGTTTGTACTTGACATCGGTTTTAATTTTTTTTTGCTTTTGTTGGATCAGGGGTCACTTAGGGTAAGTTGGTAATTTGTGTACTACCAGATCAATGCTCAGTCCGGACATGTCGTCATACAACCAGGCAAACACATCTTTAAATTCAAACAGAAGCTGGATTATGGCGTCTCGGGTTTTCACATCTGTGTGGATGCTTATCTTGGTTTCCTGGATTTAGGTTCCCAAGTTAACCGGCTCGGTATCATTTAAGTTTGGCTTAGGTTTATTCTCAAATTGTTCTAGTTTTAGATTTATTTCCCTAAAAGCCTCGTTTCATCATCTTTCGGTTCTTGGTTCATTATTTCGCAACTGGACAGCGTGTTTGGATCAGGGCCTGAAGTTCGCAAGCATGTCATATTATTTATAGCCGCATTATTAGAACTGAAAAAGAAGAAATTAAGGAAAAACAACAAAATCAGAAAGAAAGGACGAACGATGAAATATTAATTTCATTTCTTGAAATTTTTAAGATAACATGGTTTACATCTGGAAATTTAAAGACAAAACTAGAGAAAAACATCCAAGTTACACCTTGGAATAACTTGGGATGCAGAAAGAGTAGCAGGACAAATCTACCAGGACTCCTGCCTGAATGGAAACGGCGTAGCCTTCTGATTTTAGAGCTTAGCGCTTAGTCCTATGTATTACACCTAAGCAGTTCTTGTGCCCTCTCCCATCTGAACCATGTGGGCTTCATATAGCAGTTCTCTTTGATTTCTTCAGCCGTGAAGGCCTCATCCTCCTCCTCTTCTTCATTGTACTTTGGCTATGCAAAAGTTTCATTCAAATATGGCAATGGTCGAGGTAGGACCCACCCCTTAAGTTGTCCCTCTCTTGCCCATTTCCTATCATTTGGAATCGGGTGGAAACCTAGGTCAAAGAAGTTCTCAGTGATAGGCAAAGTGATTGGATCAGCCACCCCTTGTAGAGATTTTCCCAATCCATTTCCTGGCTTATATCCGTGTCATATCCATCTCTTTGGCCACCATGAGGGATGCATTGGAGAGGAAAGGCTGAGGGCAGAGTTTTTCTTCTTCATACTGGTCGGCTACCACATTTTCAAAGGCTTGATACACTATGTGCTCACTGCCTTCCCTTGCTTCAAGACATGGGATAGGTGGGTCCTAATAGATTGATTGTTTATCCTCTCCATGGACTACGATTTCCTGATTTTCATTCTCAAATTTCAACATTTGATGGAGAGTAGAGGGTACAGCTCCTGCCACATGGATCCAAGGCCTTCCCAGCAGGTAGTTGTAAGATGTGTCCATATCCATTACTTGGAAGGTTACTTCAAAATATATCGGGCCAATGGTCAGAACCAAATCAATTTCCCCAATTGTATCCCTCTTAATGCCGTCAAAAGCGCGAACCGCAGACATTGTTGCGACGAATCCTTACAGTCCCAATTTCCATCCGCTGGAGTGTAGAGAGTGGGAAAATGTCTATCCCCAAGCCTCCGTCCACCATTACCCTTTTCACATAATATCCGTCGCATTTGAGTGTTAAATGCGATGCTTTATTGTGAGCGGATCCTTCCGGGGGCAAGTCAACTCTGATGTATGAGATTTGATTGATGGCAAAGAATCTTTCTGCCATTCTTTCTAATTGTTCCACCGACATTTCAGCTGGAACATAGGCTTCATTCAGGGTCTTCATTAAAACCTTTTGATGTTCAGGAGACTTCATCAGCAAGGAGTTTGTTTAGGATATTTCAACCACTTCATAGTCTGTCATCTTCATTTTCTGGAAGAAAGCTTCTACCTCTTCAGGACTTACATGTTTCTTGGACGGTAAGCACTTCCTAATGGCACTGTTTACCTCTTCTATGTTAGAGTACTTCTCAGGATGGTTTTCTTGAGGCTCTGAAATTTCTTTGCCTTTCTACATAACCCTTGTTTTATGATAATTCCATGGTACTATAGTAGGGTCTATCATTGGCTGTTGTGGTGTGTGTCCAATAACCACTGGATTGTTCGGCCTCGATGGCTTGATTATCCCTCGCACCACATATGCCCCTCTGGGTACGTACATTGGGTCAACTTCTTTAGTTCAAACCTCTTCGGAGGACTTAAAGTTTGCTTTTTCTCTTTTCGGGCTCGTGGGACATAAAGGATCCCATCTTTGGGAAGCATCACCTCTCTGCTTACTTCAACTTTCTTTTCTGGTTCTGTCTTGGTGACTTTGTCCCTCTTTTCCTCTTTATCTTGCTTTGGAGCGCTTTTTGGCCTTTTCTCTGCATCTGGGATGGCGATTATGGCTTTTAGCGCTGGGTCAAATTTTTTATCTTCAACAATCATCCCAATTACTGGCCTGCTGTTGTGGGCTGGCAGTAGATTATTAGTTACGTTGGGGACATCCTTGTCCTTTAACACTATTTTGCCCTGCTCTATCAGGTTCTCCACTACTCTTTTCAGGGTCCAGCAATTATTCGTATCGTGCCCTTCTGCCCCTGAATGATAGGCACATTGACCCTAGCTTTGTATGTGGTGATGCTGGGTTTTGTCTTGTTTGGGGGACTGGTTGCAACAAACCCATCTAGACCAATTTTGGGAACAGATTTGAGTAGGACTCACCAATTGGAGTAAAAGTTTTCCTCCTGGCGGCTCACTAGGAGGAAAACTGTTATGTGGAGGACGGGGATTATAGTGATTTTTTGGAGGAGAGTGATTTTTGGGGTATGGGACTTGGTTTCTGTTAGCACGTGCTTCGGTCGTACGAAAGGTTGTGCATTCATAACTGCATACGGTGGGTGAGCATATGCCAAGTCTTGATGATGGTAATAATGTTGGGGAGGTCTGTTTGAGAACATGGGTCTAGGATCGCGGTGTATCCTTATACCTGAAGCCGCCATGGCTGTTTCTTCTTTCTTCTTATTTTCGGTCACTCCTCCAGACCTGCCTTAGATGGCTTGGGAGGTCGCCCTAATAGCTGATTGGCTCAAAATCTTGCCTGTTTTCAGTCCATTTTCTACCATCTCACCAGTTTTAATGGCCTCTGCGAATGGCTTTCCCATGGATGACATCATATTTTGGAAATAATCGGCCTCCTAAGCCTGAAGAAATACAGTGACCATCTCCATTTCATCCATTGGAGGTTTTACCATTGATGTCTGTTCTCGCCATTTGATTGCATACTTGCAAAAACTTTCTAAAGGCTTCTTCTTTAGATTCGCTAGCAAGTTCCGGTCTGGAAAAATATCAATATTATATTGGAACTGCCGAACGAAGTCTCTTGCAAGATCATCCCAGATGTGCCACCTAGAGATATCCTGATCCATATACCATTCAGAGGCGATACCCACTAAGCTTTCCCTAAAGTATCCATTAGCAATTCTTCTTTACCTCCAACTCCGCGCAATTGATTAAAGTATTTCTTAAGGTGGGAAATAGGGTCACCATGCCCATCGTAATTTTCGAACTTCGACATTTTGAATCCGACCGGCAGATGCGCGTGAGGGAACATGCATAGATAAGAATATGACACACTCTTCTGCCTACTAAGACCCTGCATGTTTTTGAGGCTCTGCTCCAGGCTTCTCATCCTTTTTGCCATTTCATCTTGTTTAGGAGTTTTAGAAGTCCTGTCTTGTCCCGTTGTAAACTCAAATGGAGGTGGCTGAGGATAAGTGAAGGTAGGGTACTGAGGAGGCTCAGTTTGTTAAGTGAGTGTTTGGAATGTGAAAGCCGATGGATCAAAAGTAGGTAGGCAGCGCAGGCTATGTTGTGGTCGCACATGGGTGAGCAGTAAAGATATTTGCGACTGTTTCGTATGGGAACATGGGGGCAAACCTCAGAAGGTGCTCCAACAAAATGAGCAGGTATAGTGGGTTGTCCTAATGAGATGTTTGGATGACTGATGGGAATATAAAAAGTACCACCTTACCTAGGGAAAAGCTCAGGAAATCCAGGGATGGCAACCAGAGGCTCCTTTCCGTTTGTCCATGCATCCCACATCTCCATGACCCAGAGATGCAGGATCCTATTTTCCTCAGACGCTGCAGACTCTGAGGCTGGGACGCCTAAGATTGGGCTATCTTCCGAGATAGGAATTGCTGGCAAAGTCATTTCAGACGACATTTATGTACTTTCTTTTGATCTGGTAAAATACCGATGCGATGCCAGCTAACCAAAAATCAATCACCATTTCTAAAAACCTAAGTTGGAGGTGACAGCAACAGACAGTTAGTTTGAGACAAGTAACAGATAGGGAATTGCACATTGGGGTGTGATGCACCTATACGGTTAAACAGATGTCTATATGTTTGCAATGGTTGCATGCGTCATCCCGACTTTTCACTTCTATTTTCCTTTCATTTGATTTCCACTCTTTGTCTTTCTTGCTTTTCTCTCTCTCATTTTTCTTCCTTCATTTTTCAGTCTTATTTTCTTTTTTTTTTCTTTCCACTCTTTTCTATCTTTTCCCTTTTTCTTTTTCTTTTTCTTTTTCTTTTCATTTTCTTTCTAGGGTTATGGTCGAATCCTATAAAGATTGCTTACGTATCATAACCCCGCATGAATCAGACCGAGCGTAGTTCGTGTAAATAGAAGAAAAATATGTAGAGATTTTTTATTTTAGTAGATGGCAAATACATTGATTACAAAGACTCAATGCTGAGAGATACAAACTCCAAATTCAAAGAAAATACAGACTCGAACAACTTGACAGACTCTAGTAGAAAAGAAAATACAGGCTCAATTATGAAAATTATGAATACATTAAAGCTCCTGGCGCTTGTGGGACATTGTTCGGTATTGCCGCGGGCCAATATGCAATATCCCCTTGAAGCCTATCCAAGTCATTCATCATCTGTTTGACAAATATCATTACTGCCGCAAAAAAGGTGGTGCGATTCATGTCCTCAGACACTTGGCATTTCCTAGTAATGTAAAGATCAATGGTCAGGATCCTCTCTCTGATTCTGCCCTTTTCTTGAAGCAGCCACCATATCTGATCATTCATGGCTTCCAAAACTTGAGAATCACGAAAGTATTGAGCTTTTAACTATTGTAGTTCCTCCTCCATTTGGGCCATCAAGTCATAGCAGTGTTCCCTAACGGTTTTAAATTCTTTGTCTTGCTTAGTTGCCTCGTTCTCAAGGGTGGTCACTTTTCTTTTCAGATTGGCAATAGTCCCTTCATAATTTATCTTCATCTGTCGCACAAAGTAGGCCCGATCTTCTGCTTTCTTTGCCCACTATGTCTGATTTTTACTATATGATTTTTGGATTTTCCTAAGTCTTGTTGGCACTCTGAGACTTGTCTTTACAGTCCGCTTATCAACCTTTCATCGGTCCGGCTTTTCTTGGTTGTTAGCAGCTATTTTCATTTGTCGGGTCTGAGCCCTAAGAGCCTCATTTTCTTGGTCCAGTTTCTTCTTGTCACCTTCATCGGCTGCGGCTTGCAAGCTACTTTTAAACTAGAGGTCCCAAACCTATTTTTCCAACTCTCATATTCTGGTCCTGTATTCACTCTCTTTGGCTAACCAAATTGCACATGTGATGCTTCAACAAATTCTTGGAGATGTGGCCTCTTAGACGGCCTTCCAGATTCTATTTCTTTCTTATACCAGGCAAGGTATCCTGGTGCAACCTCACCATTAGATGAGTCGCGCACTCAAGTGTCTGCCGTCAAGTACTGGCATTCACTCGAAATTTGACGGCCTGCTGCCTCGGGAAACTGAACACTGGGACTAATCTCGACCACGTGGCGGCTAATGTCCTCATCCTTGGGAATCATTTGGCACCTTGCTAATTGACTTAGAATTCTATACGGAGCATAGGGTTGGATGCTCCGCAAACCCATCATAAGGAAATGAGGTTCGGTGGCCGGAATATATATGATTTCATCGATGGGAAGCCAATCAAACGTCCACTATATTTGGTTTGCACTTATGGTACGGAAACGTGATACCCATTCTGTAGCCCCTTCTGGTAACTTAAGCCCATTGATCCTATTGTGGAATTCCTCTATGCAACTTTTTGTTGACGACCCACACCTCATGAATTAAGGCCGATGGCACAAGTGTTCAATTATCCATATTTACAACAACAGGTTGCATCCTTCAGAGAAATCTCCCCCATCTTTGCAAGCGGCAAGAGCACAAAAGACGTCGGACAATATCATGGGTGTGAGGATGCTCTTGGCTTGAGTAATTAAAGTACTGACAACCCCTGCTATCCGCATGTCAATATTTCCGTCCATCCTGGGGAACACCAAAAGGCCCAAGAAGAATATCATGAAGGCGAAGCACCGGTGTTCCTCCCATTTGAGTCGATTTTCCTTGCTACAAATATTACTTTCCGAGTCATTAAATCCCCATACGTGCCTGTACCTTTGATATATAAACTATGGCTTACAAAAGCTGAATGACAGGTCTGGATTGTGAACCTTCCTGCCGATCTTTAATAAGTCAAAGAATTTGTGCATAGCGATGGCCCTTAGTGCAATCAAATATTGATGCCTCAGAGGAATCATAGGAACCCCAATATATCCAGTTATTTATTCCAGGGTCGGAGTAAGTTCGAAGTCCGAGAAATGAAATACATTGTGGGTTAGGTCCCAGAATGTAATTAGTGCCTTTATGATGTCTCCTCTGGGTTTGATTTTCAACAACCCGGTAATTCCCCCCAAGTGCGTGTTGACAGTGTTTATTCCCGCTTCACCCAGATCATGCCACCACATGTGTAGCTCCAAAGGGATCTTTTTCATGATTGAGAAGGATTTGCCTGCTAACCGTTGAAAACGGCCTAAGGTAGTTGTTCTTGCAAAAACAGCCTTCCGACGCCCTTTTGGAGATATTCGGCTTATTTTAAACAAGAATGGCATCGCCCGACAAAATTAAAAAGAATTTTTTTTTTGTTTTTTTTTTGTTTTGTTTTTAGACTATTTTTTGCAAAAGGAAAGTTGGAACCAATAGGGGTTGCCTACGTATTTCATATCTAGTGAGAATCAAACTGGTGTAGTTCGGGCAGATTCGACAGATCAAACTATATTTGAAAACTTTTCTTTTCTTTCCTTGATTTTCTGAAAATTTGGCAGAGTTTCGGTACCATTTGGGTATTGGGTTATTCAAAACAGGTGACTAATTGACACTATTTTTTTCTCTCTTCTCTTTTTTTTTTCAAATATCTCCCACTATTTACAAGCCGGTCAACATGCAGATCCGAGGCAAACAAATGAACAAAATAGCGAGCAGGATACACCAGGATGGTATTTTCATTTCAGGTGACCTGTCCTAGATTGACCCAACCCATGTGTTGAGTCCCCTAAGTCAAATACACGTGGCGCAAGCAAGCTTACCTACTAGGGATCCGGCATGAGGTTGAGTTATTCTAGGTTCAAAACCTGGGTATATGTTCTAGACTGTGTACCCGAGCGGACAACTCGAGTCGAGGAGGGGGCTACGTACCAAAAACCAAAAGGCCATCCGGCTTAGTAACTTGTCCGGCCTCTTTTTTATCTTATGGTATGACACTATCAGAATAGGGAGTCTCGACCAGCGAGCACATCCCCGAATATGAGAAGAGAAGGGTTTCGTAATAATTTTTTATATACAATTCAAATAATATCAAAGTGTTAAAGCACTTAGCACGTTAGGATAAAACATAAAGGAAAATCAGATAATAAATAAAGCCAAGTATAATAGCTATTCTAAGCTCGAATTCTTGAACCCTGAATCGGAGATTCTAGGTTCGATCACCAGCAGAGTCGCCAGAGCAATCACGCCTCCTTTGTTACACACCTAGCCCGAATGATAATGTATAAGGGAGTTTTTCCAATTTAAGTGAAATTGGTATACGCTTGGTTTTTTGTGTCCCACGTCACCGGTTTATTTTGAATCCCAAATCGAGGAAATTTTTGACTTTCCAAATGAAGTATGCGAACCAGAAATTCTTGAATAAGAATTCTGTTGACCCGAGGGAAGGTGTTAGCTACCCCTGGATCTCGTGGTTCTAGCATCGTTGCTTAAACTATTATAATTGGCTAAAATCTGATTTTAATACATGTTTCAATTCACAATGCAATTTTAAATTACATACCGCTTCACATTAATTTTTTAGGGAATTTGCAACGTTATTAAAATACGTCTCGAACCACGTCACATAAATGCACCCGTCATTTTTGACATATTCTAACGCCGTTAAGATTTGGATTTGGGTCACATAAATTTGCACCTGAGTTTAAGAAGGTAATATTATTAAATAATGAGTCTAAAGCAACTAATGTGTTAATATCTTTGGGGGAAACCATGAAAATTTGCTAAATGGCTTACCCGATTTCTAAACAGTTTTATAGAAGTAATGAAAGAGGGTCACGCAATTTGTAATTTTTATTTGGCGCCGTGCACCTTATTTTTGTCTTAAGAGGATACTCGGCTAATCCTGCCCGCAAATTACTACTATTCAAAATGATTAAGAATATACTCTAATTAACTAGTGAAAATGACTAAGATTTGAGTTATTGCTAAAATCCTAATTAGTCGTTTATGGTAACACTCGCTTTGAATAGTTAGGCCCAGTACTAAAATAGACAGCCCAATAGCAAGGAAGTATCACTTTAATATGCACGGCAAATTTGAGCTTATTAAATTTGAGCCTAATCTTCAAACAAAAATAACAAAAATAATCGTCCTTGTTGAGGCTTTAAGCACAGGCCCATTACTGAAATTGAGAGGCCCAAACATACGACCTCGTTGCCCTTTACCATGGACCTTAGTATTTTGGGCTTGTAATTGGCCCAGCAACACCTGAACTATATTAAATTTTCCCATAATAAACGGATGCCCTAACAGATCTAACTGAAGCTACTGATGATTTAAAAATTCTCAAAAAAAAATGCAGACATATAGAATCCATGAATTACAGGAGCTGGATATAAGCCAAAGTGCAGAAAACATTACATAGTTTGTGGATTCATTTCGCATTTTATCAAATTATATTGAACATACTGGAATGATCTAAGTAAATCGCATGACTAATGTAAAACTAATTAATAGGAATTATGTGCATGCTATTGTAACTCATGAATTACACCAGCTTCTCACAATAGTTAACATCAAAATATGCTTATATACTACCCTAGACAAATAGATTTAGAAAGCTAATAAACAGAATTTCAAATTAGAATGATGCATAAACTTCATCTCTGGTTTCCATTTCATTTCACAAATTCTGGGACAATCAAGCAACTTTACAGGATCAAGTACCTGGAGATTGAAGCAAAGTAAGAAAAGGTAGAAGTCAGCAGCAACAATCAACAACCAACAACAGCTCAAAGAAAATTCACAGTTCAACAAATAGTGTCGATTAGTCCAGGAAATAATTTCACACAAACCAAGCTAGAATGATCCAATTTGCACTTGAAATAGCACCAGACCCTCTGAAACCTTTAACTAACTGAACTTCAGGCCTTTTAGTGCTTGGAAACCTAAGATTTGAACTCTAGGAGCTAGAACTTGTTAATTTCCATGGAAGCCATGGATTTGGAGAAGAAAGGAGACGGTGAACAGTATCGAAGAGAGAGAAGGGAGAGAATTCTGAAAGGGTGGTTTTTTTATTTTCTCGAATGTTCCAATACAAACTGACCCCTCGCTTATATCAAAATACACAAAAAAAAGTAAAATAAAATATCTGTGTGTGTGTGTATACAAGTGTATGTATTAAATAAAGAATGGCTATATTTACAATGTTTTAAAATGGCTACTTATGTAATATCTGTTGCTGTTTGTTTGTTCTTCAGATTGGGCTGCAGTTGAGTTGAGCCCAATATCTCAACACCCCCCCTCAAGCTGGAGGGTGGATGAACACCCAGCTTGGGCAAGAAGGAATGATGCAGGATACCTGTCAAGGGCTTTGTAAAAATGTCAGCAAGTTGTGAGCCAGAAATAACATGATGTAAAGTGATGAGACCCTCCTGAAGCTTAGTCCGAATGAAATGGCAATCAAGTTCAATGTGTTTGGTGCGCTCATGGAAGACAGGATTGTTGGCTATGTGGATGGCAGCTTGGTTTTCACAAAAAACAGGGACAGGAGAAGAAATAGGAAACCCAAAATCAGAGAACAAACGAGTAAGCCAAGTGATTTCACCAACAACTTTGCTCATGGCCCTATATTCAGCCTCAGCTGAGGACAAAGACACTACAGGTTGTTTCATAGCTTTCCAGCTAATCAAAGAACCCCCTAAAAGGATGCAAAAACCAGAAACTGATCTCCTTGTGTCTGGGCAAGAGGCCCAGTCACTATCACAATAGGCAGAAAGAGCCAAACTAGGAGAGTTATTAAGGAAGATCCCAAGATCAAGAGTCCCCTTAAGGTACCTTAAGGTGTGTAAAGCAGCAGACATGTGTATAGAAGAAAGAGATTGAAGAAACTGACTGAGATGTTGGACAGCAAAGGCTAAATCAGGTCTGGTATGAGTAAGGAAGTTAAGTTTCCCAACAGGACTTCTGTAAGTCTCAGGGGAAGGAAGAGGAGTACCCAAGTCTTGTTTGAGTTTGACAGATAGATCAAGAGGGCAAGTGACAGGAGTAGCATCAAGACAATTATAGGAAGAAAGAAGGTCAGTAATGAACTTTCTTTGGTGAAGGAGAATACCAGCAGAAGAATAACAGACTTCAATGCCAAGAAAATAATTGAGGACACCCAAATCTTTGATCTTAAAAGTAGAATCCAAAAAAGACTTCAAAGCATTAATTTCTGGAAAGTCATTTCCAGTTAAGATAATGTCATCAACATACACAGCCAACAGCACAATAGAAGAACCAGATTTCTTATGAAAGAGAGAGTAATCATTAAGGGAGGAAGAATACCCCTTAGAGCTCAAAGCTTCAGAAAGCTTGGCATACCATTGCCTAGAAGCTTGTCTTAAGCCATACAATGATTTCTGAAGCAGACATACCAAAGGAGGAGAAGAAGAAGAGGAAGAAATAGAAGAAGAAGAGGAAGGAACAGAAGAGGAAGCAGAAGAAGAAGAGACAACAAAACCAGGGGGCAGTTTCATATAAACCTCCTCATTCAAATCACCATGGAGGAAAGCATTGTTGACATCAAGTTGGAAGAGAGGCCAGGACTGTTTCACAGCAACAGCAATCAAAGATTTAATAGTTGAGAATTTTACAACAGGGAAAAGGTATCAGTGAAATCCACACCCTCTACCTGAGTGTCACCCCTAACAACCAACCTGGCTTTATATCTTTCCACACACCCATCAGCTTTATATTTCACCTTATAAACCCATTTGCACCCAATTGGCTTCTTCCCAGGTGGGAGATGAACAATGGACCAAGTATTATTGGCTTGCAAAGCCTCAAACTCCTTGGTCATGGCATCCTGCCAGGCAGGATCAGAGGCAGCTTGCTGGTAGGAGGATGGTTCAGCAGGTGCCATGAGGACTGAGCTATTACAACAAGGGGATAAAGAACTAGTGCCAGAAAGGGAAGGAGGTAGGTTGCAAACATATTGTTTAAGATGGGCAGGTGGAACATGGGGTCTGGATGATCTTCTAATAGTAGGTAACACATGGTCTGGTTGAGTAGAGGAAATAGGAAGAGCAGGAGGGCAATGTGCTGAAGAATCAACAGGAGATGAAGGTGGAATAAAGCTGGAAATAGGTGGATGTAAGGAGGAAGGAGGATGGAAGGATGAGATACTGAGGGAAGAATCATCATCAATAGGTGGACACACAACAGGAGGAGGAATAATGGAGGAGCCCCCTGAAGGAGCAAAAGGGTAAATGTTCTCATGAAAAGACACATCTCTAGAGACAAGTGTGAGTTTAGTCTTCAAATTATACAACTTATAGCCTTTCTTGCCCAATGGGTACCCCAGAAACACACATGGATCAGCTCTTGGATGGAACTTGCCTCTATGGTGTTTTGGTATAGAGGCAAAGCACAAACAACTAAAAGATCTAAGATGGGTATAAGATGGACTGTGACCAAAAAGTAATTCATATGGGGATTTATTGTTAAGTAACTTGGAAGGAAATCTATTGATAAGGTAGGTGGCAGTGAGGACACAATCCCCCCAGAAGTGTAGAGGAAGATGGGATTGGAAAAGTAAAGCTCTGGCAGTTTCCAGTAAATGTCTATGTTTTCTTTCAACTACACCATTTTGTTGTGGTGTATAAGGACAAGAAGTTTGGTGAATGATGCCATTTTCAGCAAAGAAATCAACCCCAGCAGTGCTAGACCCAAGTTCAAGAGCATTATCACTTCTTATGGTTTGGACATGAGATTGAAACTGAGTTTTGACCATAGCAATAAAGGCTTTGATAATGGGGAATGCATTACTTTTGGATCCCATAAGGTGGGTCCAAGTGGCTCTTGTAAAATCATCAACAATGGTTAAAAAATATTTACAGCTAGTATAAGTAGCAGTGGTATATGGTCCCCAGGTGTCCAAATGAATAAGTTGAAAAGGATGATTTGTTTTTATAGAGCTGTCAGGAAATGGTAGTTTAGAATGTCTAGCTAATGGACAAATAGTACACACAAAGGCTGTTTATTTGAAAACTTGTATGGAATAGAAGAGATGGTTTTCATTTTTACAAAGGGGATGTGTCCCAGCCTATTATGCCATAAGACCTCCATTTTATTCAATTCAGAATGTTTTTCACAATGATAAGAAGATTGAGAAGAAGAAGCAGAAGCAACAACTAATGGGGAATTGTAAAGACATGGGGAAAGGGAAGAATCAGAAGACTGAACAAGTTTGTAGAGACCATCATCCAGTTTACCAATTTCCAGTGGCCTCTTCAGAGAAGGGGCCTGTATCAAGCAAGAAAATTTTGTAAATAGAACAATAGAATTCAGTTGGTATACAAGTTTGGAGACAGAGATGAGATTGTACTGAAAGCTAGGTATATAGAGCACATTATGCAAAGTAAAACACAAAAATTTGATGGATCCAGTACAGGTTACTTTCACTTTGTAACCATTTGGCAAGACAACTAAGAAAGGCACAACTAATGGTTTGATGTCAAAGAGAAGGGTTTTATTAGAGGCAATATGGTCAGTGGCACCAGAATCTATAATCCAAATGAATGTATTAACTCTAGTCAACATGTAAGCACCATAAGAAACATCTTTTAGAGGACTGAAATAAGAAGGAAGAGTACCAGCAAAGTTTGCAGACCTCATAATGTTTGGTTGATGCTGAGATTCTGAAATCTGAGTCTGCTGAAGAAGCATCATGAGCTGTGCATATTGGTCCTTTGTTAAGCCAGGTATACCAGATTCTGAGCTAGACTGCCCCTGATTACCTTCATTTGAGCTTGAAGAATCAACAGAGCTGGCACATCCTTGTGTCTCAACATTAGCAGCAATTCTTTTGTTTCTGGTAAACTTGAACTCTGGTGGAAAACCATGCAGCTTATAGCACTTATCAATTGAATGACCTGGTTTCTTACAGTATCTACATGTAATGTTTGGCTTTGTGGTGTCAAAGTTGAGTTTTTGGTTAAATTGCTTGGCATGTGGATATGGTGCAGGGGTTTTAGTAGAAGGTTTATTGATGAAGTGAGTGTTGAAGGCACTAGACTCACCACCAAATTGTGATGGCACACGGCTGACCTGTCTTTGTCTTTCATCTTGAAGTAATATGTTGTAAGCAGTGTCTAATGAAGGAGGGGGTTGCATCATGAGAATGTTACTTCTAATCCCTAAGTATGTGTCATTCAGGCCCATGAGGAATTGATGTAATTTGTTCTCATCATCTTCCTGCTGAAATTCAGCTCTAGCAGTACATGCAGCACCACAAGTAGATGCATTACACCTTGAAGACCTCATAAAATTCAACTCATCCCATAACTTCTTTAACCTATTGAAATATGATGCTATATCCAAAGATCCCTGAGTGGTGGAGGCTAACTCTAGTTTGATTTCAAAGATTTTTGTGCCATTGACTGCTCCATATCTAATGTTTAGCTGATTCCAAATACTCTGAGCAGTGTCGGAGTATTGGACACTCTCAGCTATTTCAGGTGAAAGGGAATTTGTAAGCCAGGATATGACTAGATTATTACATCTATCCCACTGCTTAGACTGAAGGGAATCTGCAGCAGGTTTTGGAACAGACCCATCGATAAAACCTAATTTGTTTCTAGCTGATAAGGAAACAATTATACTTCTTCTCCAACCCCCAAAACCAACACCTGAAAACTGGTTGGTAACTAGAGAAACCCCAGGTACATCAGAAGACATAAGAAATAGAGGATTCGACGGGTCAGGAACGAAGCTAGTAGGTACATGAGGAGGATTTTCACTTTGATCAGTCATTTTAAGTGTGAGTGACAACAAATGAACAAAAAAGAATGAAAATGTGAGATACAAAACTGTTACTCAAAACTAATTGATTTAAGACACAAAACTTTGTAAACACACCATGAATAGTACCGATGAAACAACAAGCAACTTCAAAATTGATGAATCGAAGAAGGAACACAAAACTTTTGTGAACACACCACGAGTAGTGTCGATGAAACAACAAGCAACCTCAAAATTGATGAATCGAAGAAGAGATACTAACCGACTGCGAAGAAAAACGAAGAAAACCCTAGTTTGTGAAAACTGGTGAAAACTTGAATGATAGACGACGAGGCTAGTACCGGATGATAGCTCTTGACGAGAAGAGTCGAATGACCCTCTCTGATACCATGTTAATTCCATGGAAGCCATGGATTTGGAGAAGAAAGGAGACGGTGAACAGTATCGAAGAGAGAGAAGGGAGAGAATTCTGAAAGGGTGGTTTTTTTATTTTCTCGAATGTTCCAATACAAACTGACCCCTCGCTTATATCAAAATACACAAAAAAAGTAAAATAAAATATCTGTGTGTGTGTGTATACAAGTGTATGTATTAAATAAAGAATGGCTATATTTACAATGTCTTAAAATGGCTACTTATGTAATATCTGTTGCTGTTTGTTTGTTCTTCAGATTGGGCTGCAGTTGAGTTGAGCCCAATATCTCAACAGAACTCTATCTATTTCTCATAGCTTTTGAGTTTTGAATTTCAAAATTTTTTGAATCTCTAGACCTTCTTTAGATTTTTTTCGATCTCCTTTTCAAGGCAGTAGAGACTGCCTTTTATATGCAAAAATTGGGGCTCTTTCAGATTTTTACTTTACACATTTAGTCCCTCTTTTATTTTTCCAAATTTTGCTTATTAATCCCTCATTTTATGCCTTGTTGGCCAAGTTAGACTATTAAACTTCTGGAATTATAATTGTGACTCCATCTAGAGAGTTCTAGAGGTTTCAATTCAGTTATTTGCATGATTCTCTTATTTGAAAAACCTATACTACCCTTGATTTGATTCTGAAATTACGAACTATGTTTACAAAACCCCAAACCCCTTTTTAACCCTAGTCAAGTATCCCTGGTTAATGCCCAGGAGCTAACACCATTCAGCTATAGCCAAATAGATCTTAAGATTGAACTAATCAAACATTCTACAAATTTTAAGCCTAATTAATACTAGTGTTCTAAAGCTAAAACTAAAAACAGTAAGCTCCCAAGAAACAAATAAAATTAAAACTAAGCTGATACTAGTCACGGGTCAATGATCGAAATTAAACACAAAATTAAAGGAATGGATTCATGCTTTAAGTTTAGAATAATAGGAATCAAACATCAAATTAAAGAGAAGTAGACATGTTTTCAGTCTGAAACATTCAAAATCAAATACAAAAAGAAACAGACTCATGTTTTCAGTCTGAAACATCAAACACATGGGTTGGACATCAAGGAGAAACCGCTTTAATTAAAACCAATATAGAAAGAAAACAACTAAGGAAATAAAAGAAAGCTAAAAACTCACTGATTAACTCGAAACGGTGCTTGAAGCTTTGATTCACCTGAAATTGAGGCCAATTTCTTATTCTTCATAAGAACGAACGAATGGCATCAATTTATAATGAATCGATTTGAAAAAAAAAAAACAGAGGCTTGGGTCAACTAGCTTGAACCGTTGAGATTTGGACTTCAAATCTATAGTTTGAACAAATCTGGACAACTTTGTAGGAAAATAATGACATACTAGGCATGAGGAAGGTACAGGGGTTATGGGGTGTTGTTTTGAGGCGATTTGGAAGCGGCACCGCCGTGGGTGGCGGATCAGTCGCCTCTTCAAACAAATATTCGAGGATTTTGGCTATAGAAATGGAAAGAGGAGGTTAATAAGATGAATTGGTGTAATTTTGGGGGCCATCGCAGCATCACCGCTGACGAAGGCAATTTCCAGCCAATGACGGACGGCGGAAGGTTGGTGGATGACGGTGGCATTACATCGGTTTATTTTGGGTTTTTTGAGAGGTGATTGAGGGGTAATGGGCATTAGGACACTTAAATACCTAGTGATGGGGGCTTCTCAACCGTTAGATCAACAACCTAGACGTCTGAGATCAACAGGCGTCTAAATGACGTCGTTTGAGGGCTGGGGGCATTTGGACCGGGTTATCTGTGAGTTGGGTCAGGTTAAGAGTGGGTTTGGGCTGGCTTACCTTTACAAAATGGCCCAAATCTGGTCTGTCAATCAAGACCACATTTCAAACTTCTTTCTTTTTCTTTAAGTTTCTAAATAATTATATTAAAAACCAAATTCAAACCTGATTTAACCCTAAAATTAATCTAATTAATTTTTCTAAGATTAATCAAGTCCCAATTTAAAGAAAACTAAAAATAAAAATGTAAAATTACTATTATTGTTATTTTCTTTTATTTTTGATAATATTAATTAACTAATAAACTAAAAATATCAAATTGAATCCTAAATGCAAAAACTGCTATATTTTGTATTTTCTATGAATCATATTGACTAAAAATGCACACAAAAATACAATTGAACAAAAAATCATGTAATTAAAATACAAAATAAAAAGAAAAATTCTAATTTTATGAATTCTATTAGAATAATTCAAGCGACGCAAAAATCACATGCTCACACTTTTAACTATTCTGTTAGTTAACAAATGCATCTCCTTTTTAAGAAATAAACTAGATATAAAATTTTTTAAAGAAAACTTAAATATTGGAATGATGTGAATGGAGATAACGACAACCAAGAAAGAACAACCAGATTATTAAGGAACTAACACATCGCATTTACATAAAATACCTTAGCCTTTAAACTAATCATGAATCCAGCAAGAAATTTTTGAAAAACAACTTCAATGAAACAAACATAAAAAGTTTTCAAAGTTAAAGAAGTAGTCAGTAAGGAAAAATACCTTTATTGTTGAAACTTATCAACATATACAGTGCAGGTGAAAGTTCCAACACTATTAATAGGACGGAGCATCAGACAAAAGCTTTCAAGCTACAAGCATAACCAATAACCGAAAACTCAACAATAACCTCGAAAGGAAAACCTCACCAAGCGAGTGTCATTTGTTTTGATTTAAAGAAAAAGGATAACAAAATTACATATCCCTGCAGTGAATGTGACAACATCTGATTCACGAATACATATTCATTATTGGAAGAATATGAACATGAAATTGGTATTGAATATACCACACTCACCCCTAGAAGGAGGTTTGAGATGATATATGAAAATAATGTCATTGTTATGGCATGAATAGTCATTGGTCACGCACCTATTGTTCGCCAAAATAATTTGTCAATGTGATTATCAAAGGACAATAATAATGCAAGAAACATATCTTGCATATAATTTTGACATGACCATAATGGTATAACTTTCTCTTTAAAAGAGATCTTCACAACATGGATGTTGATGAATTTGTGGTAGTACAAAATTAATTGAGAGCTCTAGAAGAGCCAATTATTACTATGTTGGAGAAACACAATTGATTACCAATAAGATATTGTGTTGTAGTAAGTCTCAAAGAAACTTATTCAGTTTCCAAAGTATATGCGAAAGCGATTGATTATATTGAGACTATAAATAAAGGAAAGATTTGATATCTTCTATTACTAAAACTTGTAGCGGGATAATCTGTATGTGAAAAACTACCCGCTTTATTCTCCAGTTTGTACTACACAAGAATACCACAATAAAGTGGACGTTTATTGATATAAAAACCCATATCATAATAAACTTGAAGTTTATTGATAATTGCACATGTCATGGTGTAAATTTGAAGTTTATCAGTATTGATAATTTATTCAGTTGGCATTCGGGTTAGCCATATCATTTTAAGTATGACGTGCAGTAATAGAGAATTCACATGGGTAAATATTAAAGAACTAGAAAGTTCTTTACGAATTCTCTTGTATTACTTGTTCTCATTAAATAATTGACCAACTAAAGAGTTCGGGTTGAATCCCATAAATTCTGGAAATATCAAAGGTGAATATGGGCCCATTCACCTGCCATGTATACCACATATGATGCATCTATGATATGGTTACATGTGCGATTGTTATTAACCCGCAGCCTGGCCGGTGCTTGCGAGGTAAATTGCTCAGTAATATAACTTCGAGCATAATTTCCAGATTTTCTATTCAGGATAGTTCATCTTGATAAGTTGGTTTATATCATAGTTGGTTTAGCAAGATAATTATTGAGTGCCTCCACTTAATAGCTAAACTGTTTCTTATGAGAACAAAGTTATATATATCAGTTTGATATACGTTGTATACGAGAGTATATTATATTCTCCCCTCACAAGTGGTTCAGGGTCAGGAACCAAATAATTTCATCTTATTATTATTGATGTGCGGTGTATATTTTCATTAACACCATAATGCAGAAAGATGGAATCTCAAAGTTGAGGAAACCAGTTAGCTTTTCTAACATGAGGGGGAGACATGATAAACACTTGAGAAAAGGTTACATGGGACGAATTATCATTTGTATATATAGATCTTCGAATATCATAATATGAACCTGAAGTTCATAAAAGGATAATTCAATTGCAACATATTGCAAAGCATGCTATACGCATTTGCTGACCCAAAGAAAGTAACTATATTCTCACTACAAATGCTCATATTAAGTCCCAGAAGGACAAAGTCTTTGATACGCTTAAAGCATATAGACAAATCAGTTTCAAAATAACTTCTTAATAAAGAAGATATTGGCTAAATGGAAGAGATACAATTCAAGCAGAATTGATTCCATATGAAACACATGTAGTTTTGGACATGTAGTTCAAATACTTGAAAGTATAAAGTCAATGATTGAAGTTGCTTAAAGCATATACAATTCTTGGTCCTGAAGTACCACATCCTAAGTGCAACTTGTGTACATATGTATCTTGCTATAACAATAAGCATGATGGCATCGAGAATACCTTTATGGAGATATTGAAGAGTCATTCCACGACATTATATGAAGATGTTTATATCTATCAAGAATGATAATTTCAAGGTGCGGAATATTTATTCAAATCAATATGGCTGATTTATTTATCAAATCTCTACAAAAGATCGTTTTGAAGATGGTGCACAAGATTGGAATGCAAATGCTCAAGGATGTGAATTGATGCTCTTTTCAGGGGGAGTTAATGCGCGTTGCACTCTTTTTCCCTTACAAGGTTTTGTCCCACTGGGTTTTCCTTGCAAGGTTTTTAACGAGGCAACCAATAGGCGCATATTCAAACATGTGTACTCTTTTTTCCTTTTCTATAATTTTTTCCCAATTGCGTTTTGTTTTAGTTAAGGTTTTAACGAGGCACATTATTGAATAGACATTCAAGGGGGAGTGTTATAAAATATTCTATTTAAGATGAATGTCCATATTTAGAGAGATCCTAGGGTTTACTACTTGGTGGCTAAGTCACCACCTCCCTATAAATAAAGGGGTTCTCTCCCATTGTAAATCATCCCAAAGTATCAATAAGAATACTCCTCTCTCTACTTTTCTCTATATTGTTCATGTTCTTGTTCTTATGTTATTTCATAACACTAAGTCTTATTTGGTAAGACTTATTATGTAACTCATATCTTAGTCACCTTCCTATTTAGCCATTTGGCAACAATTCCTACATAGTCATCTTTCAATGTTATGACTTCTTGCCATGTGGGGTGGGGTGGGATTTTAATAATTTTTATTTATTTATTAGTTAATCTACTAATATTCCGTTATCCGATAATTAATCAATTATTCGCATAATTTAAAAATTATCACAAATTACTTAAACTTTTTTTATTTTTAAAATACTTCATATATACTTTATATATTATACTACTGTAGTCACATGGTAGCTAATATGGTACTAGTTCATAGTCACTGGGTATTATCGTTCGAGTCATATTTTAGCCCAAAATACTAAATTTCAACGAAATTCATTTTCTTCGACTTGCTTCCCCTCACCTTCAAGAATTTATTCATAACTTACAATCCTTATAATATCCAAATATTCTTTTCCTTGGACTAATGTCAATTACCTTACGACAAATTCAACATAAAATACCGCAGGGTGCAACATCGTCGTAACTTATTACTGCGAAGCGTAAAATCACCGTAATGTAATACTGTTGGGTATAACATTATTGTAACTTAATACTGCAAGACGTAACATCAATCGTAATATATTACTCCACAAGAAAATACCATCATAATATAGTACTGTGGAGCGTAACATACGCCCATGTCTCATATTTTCCTATGAACCCTTCAGGACTGTCAAAACACGAATCTTGAGTCTGTTTGCTCAAAATGTTGACCAAAGCTAAACTTAGCCTTTTAAAAAAATCCTAAGGAATCAAATGAGCATATTTCGACCCGAGCTCTTTCAAATCATGAACCATCCATCCCCGCAGGTCGTAAATTAGTTAAAGAAGCACGGGAAGTTTCATTTAAGGGAACGAGGTTCTTCAAAGAAAAACGACCAGTCAGGTCGTTACATTCTCCAACTCTTAAACAAACGTCCATTCTTGAACGGACATAGAAACATACCTGAGCTGCTGAATAAATGTGAATATCTACTCCGCATGTCCTCCTCAAACTCCCAGGTCGCCTCCTTGACTGGTTGGCCCATCCGATGGATCTATACCGCTGAAATCCTCTTGGATCTCAACTAGCGATCCTATCTATCAACAATAGCAACTGGCTCCTCCTCATAACCCAAACTCTCATCCAACTGAATTGTACTGAAGTCCAACACGTGGGACAAGTCAGCATGATACCTCCGGAGCATGGATACATAAAAAATCGGATGAACCCCCGATAAGTTAGGGGGAGGGGTAAAGCAAGCTCATAAGTAACCTCCCCATCTCGTCTCAACACCTCAAAGGAGCCAATAAACCTGGGGCTCAACTTGCCCTTCTTCCCAAACCTCATAATGCTTTTCATCGGAGATACTTTCAAAACGTCATTCTCACCAACCATGAATGATACATCATGTGCCTTCTGATCCGCATAGCTCTTCTGTCTGGATTGAGCTATGCGAAGCCTCTCTTGGATCAACTTTACCTTGTCCAAGAAATCCTGTATCAAATCTGTACGGTATAAATTAGCCTTACTAGGCTCAAAACAAGATAGGAGAATGACAACGTCGACCATATAAAGCCCCGAGCGGAGCCATCTCTATGCTGGAATAATAGATGTTGTACGCAAACTTCGCCAAGAGCAAGAACTGATCCCACTGCCCTCCAAAGTCAATCACACATGCTCTGAGCATGTCCTTCAAAATATAAACTTTCCACTCGGACTGCCTGTCAGTCTGAGGATGGAACGATGTGCTAAGCTATACGCGGGTCCCCAACTCACTCTGAACAGCTCTCGAGAAATGAGAAGTGAACTAAGGGCCTCTATATGATACAATAGAAATAGGCACACCGTGCAACCGGACTATCTTCCGAATGTGAATCTGGGCCACCCTCTCTAAAGTGTAAGTATTCATAAACGGAATAAAGTTTGCCGACTTGGTCAACCTATCCACAATGACCTACATTTCATCAAACTTCCGCAAGGTCCGGGGCAACCCAACTGTGAAGTCCATAGTAATGCGCTCCAACTTCCACTCTAGTATAGGCATCTGCTGAAGTAGGCCACCCGGCCTCTCATGTTTATGCTTGACCTGCTAGCAATTCAAACACCTAGCCACATACTCCACTATGTCTTTGTTCATCCTCCACCACCAATAATGCTACCTTAAGTCATGATACATCTTCGTAGCTTCTGGATGAATGGAATATCGCAAACTGTGTGCCTCCTCTAGTATCCTCTCCCTTAGACCATTAACATTAGAAACAAATAGACGACCCTGGAGATGCAAGACACCATCCTCGCAATTAGAAACCTCATTGGCACCTCCCTAAAGCACCGTCTCTCTGAGAAACGCCAGATGTGGATCATCGAACAGCCGGGCCTTTATCTTCCCTAATAATGAAGATTGAGCAACACCACACGCAAGAACTTGACTGGACTCTGAAATTTCCAACCTCACAAGTTTGTTAGCCAAGGACTGAATATCCTAATCTAGTGGCCTCTCCTCTGTTGGAATGAATGCCAAGATACCCATACTCTCTGCAATTCTGCTTAAGGCACCCGTGACCACATTTGCCTTGCCCGGATGATAAAGAATAATGATGTCATCATCCTTAAGTAATTCAAGCCACTTGCACTGCCTTAAATTAAGATCCCTCTGCTTGAACAGATGTTGTAAGCTGCGACAATCAGTCCATTTTAAAAAACTTTGCCCCAATTTCTAAAACAAGGGAATTTGATTCTTTTTTTATTTGCTTGATGGAGTTGCTAAAAAAGACTGTCTCACTCTCGACTTCTTGGGATTATAAAATATTTTATTTGGTATGATCGAACCGTAAGGCTACCTATGTATTTTGTGGTGATAATAATCAGGTCAAACGTAGTTCACAAGACTAATTTTTGTTACTATTTTCCTTTTTCTTTTCTTTGTTTTCTTTTTCTCTTTTTTCCCTTTTTTTCTTTATATATATTTTCTCTTCTTTTTTTAAAAAATATTTATTTTGGAATGAAGTTTCTAAAATAAACCTATGAGCCACATCAAGCACCTGGAAATCCATGGTAAAATCAACGGGCCCGATTGTCAGTTCGAGCACTATGTCACTGACCAAATCTTTTCCCCCGCCATCAAATCCTCATACACAGATATCGTTCTTGTGAATTCTTTAATTTTCCACCTTCAGCTTGTTTATCGTGGAGATAGGGAAAATATTTGTTCTTGAACATTTATCGACCAAAACTCGAGTCACCACAAAATCTTCACATTTTATCATGAGGTAGAGTGCCCTATTATGCTCGGTGCCTTCTATTGGTAGTTCATCATCGGATGTGACTCTGTTCACCTCAGAAATCATATTGGCTATTTTCTCCAACTGGTTGACTGTGATTTTATCAGGAACGTGGGCCTCGGTCAGGATCTTCATTAAAGCCCGACGGTGCTTCGTCTGAATGAATTAACAATGATAACAACAAGATTTGAGCAGGCGTCTTCCTCAGATGTTCCACAATAGAGTAATCCTGCATTTTCATCTTCTTTAGAAACTCTCCTGCCTCTTATTCACTCACAGTTTTCTTAACCAATGCTGGATTATCCTTGGTTGGTTTTGATTTTCTAATTTCCTCGGGGGCAAAGAACCTTCCCGATCGGTTCAATCCGTGAGTCTCACAAACTTCTTCTCTAACGTCCTTCCCTTCGTAGGTCACTGTAACTCGATCATAATTCCAAAGGCATTGCCTTGCTACTGATTATTGGTAGCCGAACTACATGTTTGATAATGACAGGCTCCGAACGAGCACCTTTTATGACAACCACAGGTTTACTAGCCATCTCTGGTACAACCACCTTTGCATTCTCTTATTTCACCATCCTGTCATCCGGGGATTCCTCCTTGACTGTAACAACAGGCTCACTACTTGCTGCGCTTGACTTGAGCATCGACATCACGCTGGTCAAATTCTCACCCATCTTCCATTCACTGGATCGGATCATCATGATAGTTTGCGAAGGCATTTTGGGCTCTCCCTCTTTGTGCACTGTCTTGATCATATTTGTCTCTTGATGAGCAGGCATCGAATTTGGATAATGTTGGTGTTTCTGAGGCTTGCACCTCAAAAAAGGGATTTTTTTGAGTATTTTAGAAAGGGTCGGTTAGGAGAGTGAGGTATCTGTAATTTAATAACTATAAGCCAACCCTTCTAGATGTTTCGATGCTTGATTCTCGAATAGGATTGAATCTAAGATGAATGCTTAGTTTACGTTATGGAAGAAAGACATGTATATGTGATATTAGATATTGACTAGTGCTAGTTATATATGAAATGAACTAAAGATATATTTTACTACTCTAGGGGATTTTAATAGACTAGAAGTCCATCCGGCCCCTTGTGACTGTGAATTGAACGAATAAACAGACGAAATCAAGAAATAATTCAACTAACAGTTCGAACCTTCCTTTCCTCCCGCTCCTCTCATTTTGCTACAATAATCCCTTAGATGTGCGACTGGATCACAGTACCCGTCGTACAAGTCAAACTTGGGCATCTTAAAGCCCGGAGGTAATTGCACATCTGGGAACAAGCAAAGGTCTTTGAATTCCACACTCACCTGACCACCTAACCCTCACATATCTCGGAATGATTGTTCTAAGCTTCTGCCCTTTCTGATCACCTCCTCTTGCTCGAGATTTTTGACTGGTTTTCCAGCCTCCACAGAGATTTCAAAATGGGGGGCATAGGAGTAAGGTTCATGGGCTTTGTAAGCGAGTTCTGGTGGGTAATACTAACTGTCATGAGCTTGAAGTAAAGGCTCACTAGAAGATCTGTGGAGTGCAAAGGGAGGAGATGCCACATATATGGGAGCAATTGGTAGAGGGGGTGAGAAAAAACTTTGGGTGGTGGAGCTGGGGGTGCTTGAGAAGTCATACTCTGGTATTGCGGGTAGACGGGGAAACTTGGGGGTGGATCAGTGGTGGGATAGTCATGTTACTGGGCTAGCGGTGGTGCGAAGGTCGGATTAGCAGGATAGGTTGGTGGTGGCTGGCCTCTCACCTATGCCTAATACATCTCAGCCATCTGATGTTTCAATTTGTACATTTCCTCTCTCATTGCATTAATGTCCAACTCCTCAACCTCTTTCCAGGGATCAATAATACCGGCATCGATTTCTTGATTTGCCATAATCAGCTTGCTCTTGGATCGAGTGTTGTAGGAGTGGGTTGCCAGAATGCCGCAAAAAACTAACCACATGTCTGAAGTGGGGAAGACAACACCAAAACTTTTTAGTAGTTAGGTTTCAACACATAGGCAACCACATGTTCGGGGATGAATGCACCTAAGCAATTATTCGTTTCTATTATGCACACGAAGTGGTTGCTTGCGTCATCCCGGCTCTTATCCTATGCCATATTTCTTTTTTCTCTTGTTTTTTCTTTTCTTCTTCCCTCTCAATTTGTTTTGCCTATACCTTTCATTACTTTATTCTCTCATTTATTTTACCACCGTTTCTCTCATTTTTCTTCCTTTTAATTTTTTTTGTTATGATCGAATCCTATGCAGATTGCCTACGTATCATGACCCGCCATGAATCAGACCGAGCATAGATACAAAAAATATTCAGAAAACTTCTTCAATTTTCATAAAGTAAAGAACTAGATTACAACTTACTAAAAGAAATCAACAGAAACCAACAGACTCTGACGTAAAACGAAAAACACCGACTTGACGAGCTACTATGAACATAAAAATAAATGTAGACTCTCAACAGATTCGACAATCATGAATACATTAAAGCCTCTAATGCTCCTGGGGCCTGCGGGACATCATTCGGTCTCGCCGCAGGCTTGCGTGCTAAATCCCCTTGGAGGTGGTGGAGGTCTTCCATCACTTGACGAACAAAGGTCATGGCAGTGGCAAGAACATAGATCTTGTCATATCTTCACATCGGCTACAGTTTATGGTGATGTAATCAGCGATCATCCATACCCTCTCTCTTATAGCACCCTTTTCTTGCAACAACCGTCCAATTTGTTGGGCCCTTACCTCCAAAGTGTGTTCGGCTACACGATTCAGTTCTTGGAATTGTTGCAAATCTCTTTTCAACCATGCTATTGTTGGGTAACAATGCTCTCTCTCAGCCTTTAAGTCCCTGGCTTTCTTGGATAGGGTGCGCCTCCTTATTATTACAAGGAGTTAATTAATTAAAACCAAATATGATTAAAATAAATAATATCGGGCTCGCTTGTCACTCTATTGGGTCAACGTTGGGTCCATCCAAATGGCCCAGGTTGAGACATAGTGATATGAACAGAATTGGTATCCACATATTAGTATGAAATTAATGACTGAGCTTCTAATTAAACCTTCTTGACACAAATTAACACGTTTGCATGATAAAAAAATTGCAGATTTCCAAATTCTAGTCAGATATCCTCAAGACTAAAATCGTGGAAGCTAAACGTCGAAACATAGACATGATTTAACTAACAGCCTTTTTAAGCACCTGCTGAATTAACATTGATACTAACAGACATATTAATCATACAATCATTTCGAGTTCACACAATATTCCAAACCTAAAATTCGAGCTGATATTTAAAACATGCTAGCAAACCCTGAAACACTTGGAAGGAATCGGTACTATCCTAACCTAAACTCTAGATGAATTCCATGCCTTATGAACAACAGA
The DNA here is from genome assembly GCA_034376525.1 of Nicotiana benthamiana. Classification (NCBI taxonomy): domain Eukaryota; kingdom Viridiplantae; phylum Streptophyta; class Magnoliopsida; order Solanales; family Solanaceae; genus Nicotiana; species Nicotiana benthamiana. Next base: position 135,865,475 of record CM067324.1, read on the forward strand.
AGTTCAATTATTACATCGTGACCAAACTACTAGAGGAATACCAAGTCCACACCCACAGAATCAGTAATAGAACCTGAGAATACCTTTAGCTAGCATGGATTGCAACTAAACTATACTAATGAAACTACCAACTACATAATTCTTCAGTGAACTGAGCACTCACAACTTGAAGAAATCGGGGAGGGGTTCAACTATAGCCAACATATAAATCACTTCTAATACTAATTACAAACCAATTATATAAACCCCGATTAAACAACAGGTCATAGTAAGTCAAAAACAAATTCTGAAACAAACTAAACTTGGTTCTTATGCTTTAACATCTTCATATTAGTTCATTTCTCCAGTTTCATTTCACAATCAGCATGGTTACAAAGGGTGTACCTGGAAATGAAAGGGAAAAGAGGTGAGGAATCAGCAACCAACAACACAAATCAGCAGTAAATAGCCAGTTTCTCCAGCCAGCAGATGATGCAAATAGACTAGATAGGCAACTTCAAAACCCAACAGCCAAACAACCCAGACTTAAAACCAAAACCAACCAAATTTAGTCCCAAATCAATAGAACAGTGGACTTCAACAAAACTCAAAGTAAAACTTTTCGAATTCAAAATCAAACCATCTCAAATTCACAAAAATGAACTAGAATTGTTTTTGAATGACAAAATCAGAATCAAAATTCAATATGATAGGGATTTTTTTTAGTGTCCAACCGCCTCTGATTTCATATGTTTTTTAGCTCTTTGATTCTTATGGTTTTCAAAATTTGTCATTTTTTCTTAGCCCCCCTTTGCAAGTCAAATACCTAATGCCTTTATAGGCAACTGGGTAGGGCAAAACTTCAGAAACTATTTTATCCCTTAGGTCCCTTTTAGAATTCTGGTTTTAGCTCAGATACCCTCCATTTATTGACTTGATATCCAAGATAACTACCTAAAAGTCTGAAATTCACCTAAAACCCCTGCTAGAACCTTCCTATTTTAGTTACACTAAGATTCCTTAAGATGAACACTCTAAACTACCCCTAGTGGCCTTGAAAATTACCTAAGCTACCAAACAGATATGGGCTCAAATGGCTAGGCCTTTGAATTGGGTCCTAAATGTCTTAATGAGCCCCACAGCTGGTTCCAAAATCAAATGGACATTCAAAGACTCATTTTGACCCGAAATTAAAGGATAACTAACAAATTTAGACACAATAGCTATAACGAACAAATTTAGACACAATCGATGTAAACTAAAGTCGTGTAATTCCAATGATGGAAAGAAACACAAACAGAAGGATAATGAACAAATTTAATAACTTAACATGATTTGAGTGAACTAAAACCAGGCAATTAAAGGTTAAAAAAATATCCAAATGACTAAATAACTAGCTTTAGACAAAATCTAAATTCTGACTATTTTAAACACATGCAAATATTCATTGACGAAACTCGGATAAATACTACTAAAAGCATAAGGTAAGAAGAAGCAGAAGCAGAGAGGAAAGCGTATTAAAAAATTAGAGATTACTGAGAAATAGTACAAAGTAAGACGGATACCCTAATTACTTAGAAATTCGAACAAAATAATCGGGTTGACAGAAAAGAGAAGAGGCGGATAAAATAAAATAAAAAGAATACTAATGCGAAAACTTAGCTTAAAAATTTTGTGTTGAACCCTGGGAATCTTCATGCATTGGCTATGGCTTCTAGATCATATTTTCAATCTAATATTTGAGCCACTGCAGCGACGTTCGAAAGAAACCACTTATGGATTCGTCCTGAGGGAGGCGATGAGGTTATTCAGTATCAATTAGGGGTAGTTTGGTGGTAGTGAAGTTTGGACAGAGTACTTTGATTTAATATTCAAGATGCTTGGCGAAGATTTGAGGGAATGGACCTATGGATTTGGGATGAGGGTGGTCCGGTGGCTATGTGGTGTTATTTTGAGACTATTTGGCCTCGGCACCGCCGTACACGGCGGAGTAGTCGACGTTTCAATTGAATATTCGACGAGATTGGCTAGGATTCGAGGCTGGTAACGGTAGATCTGTAAAGAGGAAGACGAGGAGTACGATTGGTGTTATTTTTGGAGAGTTTGGATAGTCGCTGCCGGCGGAGGCGATTTTCGGCCGGCGGCGTGGCGAAAGGAGGCAGCATTAGGGTTTCTAGAAGAGACAAGGTACGATGTTCTATTTAGGGGGTGGGGGGTGTTTCGAATAGTTATATATCAAAGAGTCCCTAGTTCCTAACCGTCTGATTAAACCAAATCAATGGCTCAGATCAAAAGGTTATTGAAACGGGCTCGTTTGGGTTAGGGACGAGGTCGTTTGGGTAATGGGCGAAGCTGGACCGGGTGAGGGTTAAATTGGGTTGGGCTGACCATGTTTACATTGAAATGGCCCGATTGGGTCCCTTTTGTTTAATTAGTTTCCATATTTTGTTTTTTTTTGTTTTATTCTTTTTTTCACTTGTTTTTTCCATTTTGCTTTTATTTTTCAAAATTACTAAAATTCAAAAGTAAGTTATAAATCCCTATAAATGTGCTAAACTAATTTCGTATAATTATTATTAAAAAACACTTAAAGAAAAAATTACCAAAAACTCAAAAATTAAACTAAAAGAGAGAATTAAATCATTTTTGATTCTTTCCGTTTATAAAATGATCAATTGCTAATTAATGCTCCAAAAATGTCAAATCTACTTCTATGCGCACATGCGATATATTTTTGTATTTTTGATGAATGTATATTAAACTAAAATGCACACAAAATGCAAACAATTAGCAGAAATGTCATGAAAACTCATAAAATTACAAACAAATAAAAATAATAATTTTATCTGAATTTATAAGAGTAATTCACGTAGGACAAAAATCAGATGCTCACAATCGTTCTGTCCCTACTGAAGTTATTGGTTTAACCTACCTTGTCCAGCAATTGTGTTCCTCTCGCAACCGCGCCGCATAGACTTAAACTTATCCCGTATTCGTACTGTTCAATTGTTATCCCCACCCCCAACGAAAAGAGCAAACAAACATAATATTAGTTATGCTAACTTTCGTACAAAGTAACAAAAGGTTACCAGTTATGGTATTAATAATGTTACTCTTAATACATGCATAACTTATTCTGTAACCTGTTAGAATAATGATTCCGACTAAAATACAATAACCTTCATATTGAACAATTTGGAACAACAACTACATGAGCGGAAGCTTACTTGAATCCATATGTGGAAATCCTTGAACCTCCTTTGATGATTGTTTGAAGTGTGCCGTAGCAAGTTCCTTAGTCCTTCCTTTTGAATTTTGAATTTTGAAAGAGACTAACTTTATTATCACCAAAAGAACATGTATAACCGGATATGTCCAATTTGGGAACAGAAATTAAATTCCGTCTAAAAGACGGTACAACAAAAGTCTCATCCAAATCTAAATGAAAACCGTTCTTAAACAACAGCCTAAATTTGCCAATAGCCTCAACTGGCACCTTCTTGCCGTCACCCACATAGATGTATCTTTCACCATCATTTGGTTTTCGGCAGTTCAGGCAACCCTGCATAGATATACTTATCTGAGTGGTAGCAGCAGAATCTACCCACCAAGTATCCTTAGGTACCGAAATTAAATTAACTTCAGAACAAACAAGAGAAAGAAATGTACCTTTTTTCGCACGCCAGGCATGGTACTTGGTTCAATCTTTCTTCACATGATTAGTCCCCTTACAGAAAAAGCAACCTAATTCAGTAATTTCAACCTTAGGTTCCTTATGTTGCTTAATCTTGGGCCTTGCAACCGCAACTTCCTTACCTTTCCTCTTCTTAGTTTCCTTAGAAGAGGATGCCAAATGAGCACTTTCAGTCTTATCCTGCTTTATCCTTTCCTCTTCTTGCACACAATGTGAAATGAGCTCATTTAGAGTCCATTTCTCCTTCAGGCAGTTATAACTGACCTTAAACTGATTAAAGTGTGCAGGAAGAGATATCAAAACAAAGTACACAAGCAATTCCTCAGGTAATACTAGCTTGAGTGACTTAAGTTTCGAAGCAAGATGAGACATTTCCAAAATGTACTCCCTAATGTTTCCCTTGCCCTTATACCTCATGGAAACAAGTTTACTCAATAGTGTACTTGTTTCCGCCTTTTCGTTTTGCATAAAACGTTTTTCAAGGTTTTCAAGGAAAACTTTGGCATTAGCTTCATCATTCATAGTGCCCCTGAATGATTCTGGAATTGCACGCTTCATGATCATTAGACTCATGCGATTCGAGCGTTCCCACTTCTCCATCTCCATCCTTTCATCAGGAGAGGATGTATCCTCAAGAGAAGCAGGTTGCTTAATCCGAAGAGCAAGGTCAAGATCCATGCAACCGAGAACGATCATTATGTTCTCTTTCCATTTCTTAAAGTTTGTGCCGTTAAGCACAGGGATGCTATTGATGTTGGCAGATATCGAAGCAACAGAAGAATTAACTGAAAATAGAACAAAAGAATGACTTAACACATGCTTACAATTACTTGAACTTTAAATTTACTTTATAGATTCAAAATAGGCAAATCTCATTACAAGATACCTAGCACAACATTGATTTTAGTCTTTGGACAGAAAATCAACTTGTAAGTGGTACTCTTGGTGTGGTGATCAAATATAGACAATAAACTCCTGTCAAATATCAAGCCTTCCTTTGGGCCGACTTAATATTCACATGGAAAACCAAATAATTGTCTCATATTTATCACCACAAGCATGTTCCAATTCCTGCCAAATAACAACTTTCCTTTGGGCCGGTGTTAAACGCATGGAAGACTAACATCCACAGTCATCTTATATTTCAAGATCAATCAATCTACACAATAGAGGTTACTTTGGCAACATAATGCTTCAATTGACTAATTTAAAATATTAGATGCTAAAACTTTAGTTCCTTAAGCCATATTATGAATCTTAACTTAGTATGTTACATGTTTTGACATGCAACAACTGAATATTAATTGTTATTAGACTTAGTTAGACAATTCCAAAATCTGAAAATTGATGGACTAAAAAACAATTAATATTCAAAATTTAAATATTAATGTATAATACATTAATAATTTTAAAAACTTAATATTAATTGACATATTATAAATATTCAATTAAAATCTGAAACTTAAAAGACTTAAAACGTTTTATTAATTAAAAAAAAACGTTTCTTACATTATGTCCTTATTAAACAATCAAAACAAAATGTTTTTTTTTTGGCAGAACCTTTTGTGGCGACTGTTGCCGTCACTAAAGGTTAAGAAAGTTTCTGTCTTTATTGGCAGAACCTTTTGTGGCGACTTTTGCCGTCACTGAAGGTTAAAAAAGTTTCTGTCTTTATTGCAGAACCTTTTGTGGCGACTATTGCTGCCACTAAAACCATAGAGTCGCCGCTAAATGTATTAGTGGCGACTTTTGTCGTCACTGAAGGTTAAAAAACGTTTCAACAACTTAATATGGTCTTCAACAAGAAACTTAAACAAGAAAACATGTTTCTCATCAACCAAAATCATGCAAAATTCAATGTTTCAATTCAAGTAATGATAACATGATATTAAAACATCAAAGTTCATCAAAAACATAACATTCATAAAATCATGCTATTTCATGGCACTAGAATTTCATAAACAAAATTCTTACTTAACTTGAACATGAACTTTATATAACATGAATCTTATGAACATCCAGATTATCCAAATATGAAGGTGGCTCTGATACCAATTGTTAGAATAATGATTCCGACTAAAATACAATAACCTTCATATTGAACAATTTGGAACAACAACTACATGAGCGGAAGCTTACTTGAATCCATATGTGGAAATCCTTGAACCTCCTTTGATGATTGTTAGAGATGTGCCTTAGCAAGTTCCTTAGTCCTTCCTTCAAGATTGTCTTCTTGATCCTTCTTGAAATATGGATTTCACAACAACAATAATATCACAATACCCAAAGTTGGTGTATGGCTTTCCACAAGAATATCACACAAGACTAAATATGGGAATGGTTTTCCACAAGAATTTGCAAGACAACAATGGAGTTTCTCTTGATTCAATGGGAGGAAGAAGAAATTATGTCTTGCAATAATGTGGGAACCATAACCCCCACTTTATAACAAAAGAGTTACATAACCCAAGAGTCACAAGAGTTACATAACTCAAGAGTCACAAGCATGTAACCATGGTTACATATATGTAACCTTAGTTAGCCCATCATTAACTAAGGTTACCCTTTTGGGTATCTACACATTAGTCCTACACTTTATATGACAATACATTGGCCCCCTTAACATAATGTCCATAAGATCACAAAATTAGGCCAAACCAAAAGATAGGACATAACATATAATTTATCCATATATTATTCATGTGTATGTAGATATAAGTCCATATATCTTACATAACCAACTACGAAACGACCCTAAGAGTTTATGCCCCTTCTTTATACTTTTTTTTTCCTTTCTCTTTTTTGAAATATTGTGATGAGTGAGTCAATGTAAAAGGGCAAAAGGAGCATATTCAGTTTCATTTATTTATGAAGGATGAATGTCATAATCATACCCACTCAACCAACCAGATTAAAATCTGTTTCTTCAAGTTGCCCTGTCCCCCTCTTTGACAATGAATTAGTATTTCCCATTGGTCTAAAAGCTTTGTGGTCTGCCACATCTCTTTTAAAACTTAACGACGAATTCTTAGATATCAGAATGCCACTTTACATATACAAACGTAGACTAGAACCTTCTTCACCAATAACAATAATTCAGTATAATTTCACTTAGAGAAATCTAGGAAGGGCAGTATATACGCAAATCTTATTCTTACCCTTGGGTAGAGAGGTTATTTTCAAATAGACCCCGGGCATCCTTTCCTCCAAGAACTTCCCACATTGCTCTTGAAAAGACTCGAACTCACAACCTCTAAGTTGGAAGTGAGAGTTGCATACCATAAAAGCAACCCATCAACAAAATATATCCTGTGTGTAAATTCTATAACAACAACAACAACAACAACAACAACTACCCAGTATATTCCCACCAGGTAGGAGTCTGGGGAGGGTAATATGTAGACAAGCCTTACCCCTACCCGAAAGGGCAGGGAGGCTGTTTCCAATCGATCCTCGGCGCATAGGACAAAAGGAAAAACAGCTGTAAAACAAAACAAAAAACAGAAAGCATTAGTGCAGCTTATTCTGTGTGTAAATTCTATGATGTTATATTTGTTTTCCCTTATTCTGTTGAAAACTAAACAAAAGAAAAGTAATTAGTCCGTGTTAGAGAGGAAAAGTTAGACGCCGTCACGGAGAATGATTAAGCTGAACTACTTTCCACTTGGGGCACATCAAATGAATAAAATAAATAAAAAGTTGTCAACAACCCAGATTTGATGCTTTCCAATCTGTTCTTTTTTTCTTTATTTTTATATTCAGAGTGGAGACCTATGAATCTGTCTATCAACATCCTTACTTGCAGCTTACTTCTTTTTCTTATTATTCTTTCTTAAAAATTCTTTTTTATGAAAGGGCAGGCCTAATGACACGGAAAGGGTAGAAGACCTTTCCTAGAACTTAAAATATCTAAATTAATAGAGAAATTTTATTTTGTATCTCATCCAATCACATTAGTCGTATGGGACTTCTTTTTTTTCTTAAAGAAATGTATATTGCATTCCAAAGCTTACAAATCAAGTACATGGTAGATGTTGACCATCTATTCCAATATTCTATATAACTATAGTACATAGCCAATCAAGAGTAAAATCTATGGGTAATGGTTTAATGTTCGTACACAAACTCCTTTTTGTCTCATAAATTTGTGAATCTAATCTTATATTTTTGGGTCTATAAAATAGTGAGATAAAAAAGTTATCTTATAAAATTAGTGTCAGTTGTATAAAACAACAACAACAATAACCCAGTATAATTCCACTTAGTGGGGTAAATTTCACGACAGAAAATAAAAATTTCACGACATTTATAATATAAAAAATATTTACAGCAAGTATAGTTTAAGATGTGACATGTTAGGTACTATATGTGTAAACTTATAATGTTGGTCACAAAAATTACTTGTAATTACATTATATGGTTTTATTTTTTAAATATTGAGCCTAAAATGTAACCCAGTCTCCAATTATAAATTCTTTGATTTTTGAGGACCAGCTTCACTAGAAGGTGCAATGGCGCTGAAGTGACAAAAAACAACTTACCCATAATTGTGGACATTTTACAAAATTCAAAGATATAAGTAGCACAAGTATGACCACAAAACATTTTCCCTATTTCGATACGCGGTTAGAAATAGCTTATTGCAGAAATGAAGGGTAAGACTACTTACAATAGATACTTGTTATTCGGTCCTTCCCTAAAACATATGCTCAGTGAAAGCTTAGTGCACCGAGCTGCCCTTTGAGACGCGGTTGATATAGAGCCTCCATTTTTGGAAATGCAGTTTTTCTCTAAAATAAATAGAACCCCAGGCATTTAAATTTCGTCGGCCGACGGGTGTATATTCAAAGAAGTGGGTGCAAGTGCAACAGTTCATGTCACTTCGAGTTGTATATATAATTAAGTCTTTTAAAAGAACGTATTATATCTATTAAGGGGAACACATTGCTACAACAAAATAGTGTAATCGTATTTTAAACTTAATAATCACAGCAAATTGGACAACGAATTAGCCCATTTTCATTGCAATCTGGACATCGTTGGAACCCATATTCATCTTCATCCAATTCGTCATTTTCTTCATCTTCGTCAAAATCTGCTTCATAATAAATTTTACAGCTCCCCGAGCATGTTTCACATGGTACAAATCTAACATCTCCACAGGCCTCACAATTACAACCTCCATAGCCAGCACCATCCTCAACTTTTTCACAATTCTCTACAAACTTCTCGAGTTTCCCATCCTCGTTCATTCGCCTTATTTCATCAGCTCCACCAATGTATTTTTTCCCCAAAAATATTCTAGGCAATCCTCCTCCACTGTATTCATTTCCCAGTAATTCTTTCAGCTCTTCTTTAAACCCCGAATGCATCGATACATCTCTCTCGTCGATTTTCACACCTAGTCCCTTTAAAATCACACGAACATGACAACAATCCTCGAATGTTTTCCTCACGCCTCTTAGACTCGTGAAATAAACAACTAGCTTATCTTTACAAACCTTGTACTCTGTTACTTCCCCATTTACTTTCTTCACATCCGTTTTGATATCCGTTATGACATCCGTTATCTCCAATGAATCTTCCTTATCGACTCCTGACTGCTGGTTTTCAGTAATTAATGGTTTGAGGTGAAATGGATTTGCAGGTGGGAGATCTTCTAATGCTTTTCTTAAAGTAGAAATTACTTCAGGATCAAACTCAGAGACGATGGAAGTATCGTTTGAGTTTGAGTTCGTTTCATCTTCAGCTATCTCCTCCCATAATGGCTTTGGGGATCCTTCAATATGATCTTTTACTCTGGGTGTAGGCAGATCGTATAGAGAAGGAACTGGATTAGGAGAAACATGAAAAGAAAAGCTACGGACATGGTGAGAAAGTTTAAGCGGACTACTATCTTCAAGACCTTCCATTAATTCCCAAGTATTGATAGTTTCTGGTTCACCAGGTGGAGTTCTAATGGGAGTTTTTGGAATCACTTTCGGGATTTTCTCATTGATCATTTGTGACCATGTTTTTGCCTCGATTAAACCCATAACAAACTCTTCTTTGCAACTCTTCATAACTTCATCAGTATCACAGTGTCCAAAAGAAGATCGATCGTCATTGATAGATTGACTCTGGTTTAATGGATCAAGCTTCAGAGATCCTAACGTGGAGGAAGTGAGCGCCACCAGATGATGGTAGCTATCGTCGTGCATTGAGTAGCTCCGCCGCACCGGTGAACAGGGAGCCCGGCACTTGTGGCATACTTTTGGCTTTGAAGTTGCACAACCCATTATTGAAACTAATTTGGAAAAAGCAAAAGAATACTCAGCGCCGAAGAGGTCGGCTTAATAATATAATTCAATCAAATGAGTATTTTTATGTGGGAAGAAGAGATTAGAAGAACATTCTCAAGTGGTTGAGGTGGGTGGTATAATGGGATTGGGCAGAGATTCCAAGATTATGCAACTAAATCGAGGGATTGAAAAACTTAAGAATTTGAGAATTCGAGGAGAATAGAAATAAATAGAACTGAAATTAAAATTGAAGAGAAGAGAATTACTGCAATCGATGAGAGGGAGAGAAAAAAAAATGGAAGCTTCTGTTCTCCCTGCAAAACAGAGCACGCTGTTTTGTATAAAATGGAAAAGCCTCACAAATAAAATCTTTGGATAAAATAATAATTGATGTGCCGACAAAAAAGACAATACCCTCAAATCAAAACCTAAACTGAGATCATACGACAGAAAAACGAAAATTTCGCAATGATCGGAGGATAAATAAGATCAGCAAAGGACCCCCAAAAAAAACTCCAACTCAGGCGATGCCAAAACTAAAAGCAAAGGAAAAGTTGATAAAAAAGAAAATGGAAGTCAAAAGAAGAGGGCGGAGAAAGACCCTTTCAGCAGTTCCATAACATTTCTTTCTCCTTTCCCCACTCTTTCTATTTATTTCTCCATAGAAACAATTATGTCTCAATCGAAAAAGCCAGCAGAGAAATGGACAAAAACCAAAAACGACCTCGTCAGTGGCAAGACGAGTGGTAGAAACTGTCAACCTTTTTGTTTTGGAAAAGAGAAACGGTTTGCGTGTAAGAAGGTTGGTGTTCTTGTTGGAGCAGAAAATGGCTGCTGTGAACTATTGAGGAGTGAAAAATAAAGGGGATTGGGGCTTTTTCGCAAATCAATTTGAGGTGAAGGAAGAGTATTTGAGCCTTCCAAGGGGGAAATGTAACGTAAAAACTTGCATACATCTGTCTTCTATTTTTCAAACTAATGAAAGCGTATCTCATTTAAATAGACTTATGTAATTAAAATTAAGGTCAGCTTAATATTTTATTTCATTAATTATTTTATAACTCTAACTGTGTAATAGCTTAAAGTAATTTAAAACTCCATCATTTCCATTTATATGACTCTATGTCCTTATTATACCGTATAAAAATAAATAGAATACTTTTATATTTAGAAACACTTTTAACTTCAAAACTTCTCAATTTTATTAATAGTATATATCCACACAAATGTTATATCAAATTTAAAATCACAAATTTCAAAAAATTTAATAATTATATATATATTTAAGATTTTGAGTTTCAAAATTTTAATTTTTTTTAATTTTAATACTAACAGATTGATTGGATGATTGTTACAATATTGTATTGTATCGTATTGCTGCTTTAAACACAATATTTATTTGATTGTTAGTTAAATTTTATTGTACCGTATGTTTAAATTTATCGTTACGTAACAACGAAATGGTTACTTTGTCTTTTTCTCTCAAGCTCACCCTTAATTATTGTTACATAATTTTATTTTATCATTTAACTTACCTTTTTATATACTTTAGTAATTTATCTTGTATCATAAGTTTTCTTTATAATATTGCATGATATTATAAAACGACGACAAACAATAGAATTTATCCAAAAATTATATTCTATCAAATTTTATTGAGTAACTTTCTCCTCTCTATACCCTTGAAAAGGTGTTTTCCTGTCAATTTCGATCACAGAAATAGATTCAGACATCGGTGTCTTCAACAAGTTACCAGAAGCATGGAACAGTAAGCTGTAAGTAGAAATTACTTCAGAATCTCTGAATTTTCACTAGGGTAAATTCGTAATTTTCACCTTCGATACTATTTATAGGTTAACCAACTTTTGGGGACCTTGAATATTGAAGCAAGGAGAGACAGCGCTGGCTAATTACAGTGGAAAGAGACAATGTGCGTCAATAGCAAAGGTGGAGACAAGCCATTGATCCGAAATTAAAATGCCATCATTTAAAATCACAGCTAACTACACGCGCGCCTCTCACTCCTTTATAGTAGGAGGGTTCGTTAGGCGGATTGGGCGGCTTATTACTCTTAACGGTTTAGTTTAACGGTTATCGGCTTTTAAATGTATTAATCTGTTAGCCACCCGATAAGATATCGGGCGGATTGGTATCGGGTTAGCTCTTATAGGACGGTTATTAGGCGGCTTATCGGCCTAACATACATATTTACTAGAATTTGATAGATCTCTTCAGGCAATTATAGATCAAACGCCTATTTCAGTATACCTTCATATGAGCTAGCTTGTTAATGTCTTTTCAGGGCATTCATTTTATCCCTGAGGTAGTATAGCTTTGCCCTCCTCACTTTTTTCTTGTCCAACACCTTCATCTCCTTTATGTTGGGCGAGTACCTGCAAATCATCTAGATCACGAGATTAAAAATGCTTAGAAGTAGAAATAAACTTTTGTTAATCATTTTCAAGGGTTTTAGTTTTTTTATATTTAATATATATATATATATATATATATATATATATATATATATATATATATATATATATATATATATATATATATATATATATATATATATATATATATATATATATATATATATATATATATATATAATATTTATATTCTTAACGGGTTAACGGATTAGCCGTTAAGAAAATTGAATAATCCATCCCCAAACCGATAAGCCGTTAATAAAAAAAATTCAATCTGTTCCCCGTCCGTTAAGCCGTTACCAGTAAACCGTTAAGCTTCGGTTTGGATCGGTTTTCGATTTTGGATCGGTTTTGAACACCCCTACTTTATAGTGGCGGTTAGAGTTCATAAACTGCGAATTTATTTGAATTTAGTATTTTAATATGGAGCATAAATATATAATAAAAATTTTAAAAATTAAATTTGAATAATTATTATATTTGAATTCGTTAATTTTAAATTCTGACTCAATCTCTACTCCTTTGAAATTTTTAAGCTAATACTTCCTTCGGTTCACACAGTAAGTAGTGATCAATTTTTTTTAGTCCAAAAATAAATGTTCTTTTATATAATAAAAAGAATTAATTTAATTTTCCAAAATTACATTTATGTATGTATTCCTAAAAAGTTTTTTACTCCTTCATTAACTATGAACCAATATTTAATTAAAGATAGTTTAGTTACACTAACTATTTTCGTCTAGAATTTAGTATTTCCTTATGAGTAGGCCCAAGACAAATTAATCACTTATTGTGGACCGGAGAGAATATTGATAATGGTGAAACTTTCATAAACCACTATGTTTTCAGGTATTTTTAGAGTGTATTCGATGTATTTAAGCTATTTTATTTATGAATACAGTAGCATTTCTAGGCGTGAAACAGGGGATACAACTACACAGATTTTTGTATTCGACTGTATTCACGGTGTGAAACAATGGATTACAACTAGCCAAATTACCGTATTCGACTGTATTCACAATATGTGTTTGTGAATACAATAACGTAAATAGCCCAATTCATAGTCTACTCAGCTGTTTTTAAACAAAAAGTGAATCAATTAACATAATAGACTTCTAATATAACTCAACAAACTCAATTATTACAAACAAAATTTATATTTTCAGTTATAAAAAAGATTCTCAGCAAAAAAATACCCTAAAAAGGTAACAATCTTCAAAGAAAATATGCTAGAATATTTTTCAGCCGATAAATGAGACAAAAATAGAGCAATTTGAATACATATATACATCTGAATACATAAATTATATTAATTAAAAAAATATATGAATAACTTCACGGAATACAACGAGATAGTGAATATAATGAAGTAATAGAATACAGCGAGATACATTAAAAATGAAAAAAGGCAATAAATACAATAAAATACAACGAGATATATTGAAATATATTAGCAGAAAATTCAAGTTGCTCAGCCCCAAACTCCGCCGTCTTCGTTCAAGAACAACCCTAATGACGTCTTGTCAAGAAGATCGCGATTCTGACTCGAAACACCATTCTTCCTGTTACCATAATACCCGCATGTGCGCTTCAAATAACCTATTCTTTACAATTTATAGTAAACTATATTCCGGCTCTTTTAACTTTCGTTTAAAAAAAAAAGGGAATTCACTGGTTTTGAAACTTCAAAATAGATAAAGGTTGCAACTTCCCATGCTTATAAAGTGGTTTTTCTTGGAATTGTAGCATGCGGAGTTTTCTATCGATGTCCAAAGTTTGTGCAACTTGAATTTGAGATCCTAGGAGGCTTGATGGAGTTCAAGAAAATTTAAGTTGATCAGCGATGATGGTGAGGTTGTTGCAGCCTCAGTAATTCTTTATCCAAGAACTCTAATTCTGAAGCAGAGTGTTCGGCAATGGTGAGGTTGAAGCAGAATTTCCGCAGAGAAACTCTAATTTTGATGCTTTCCCGGAGAAATTTGGTAGTAAAATGAAGGTGGAAGATGAGAGAGAGGGAGAGAGGGAGAATAAACACGGGTATGGATACAAGAAATTTGAGGGAATATGAGAAATTTGATTGAAGAGAGAAACTAATACAAAACTTATATTATAATTTAAGGATAGAAGGTGACCATAAATAAATATTTAGCTATAAAAAAATTAAAAAATAATTATAAAAAATAATTTTAGGAGATAATTATTGCTAAATAATATCTTTGTCAATGTTAGATGATTTTGAACATCAGAAGCCGTGGTGGACCAACCTACAATAAGTACCCAGCGATAGACTACCCTTGCCGTTAGATATTATTTTTTGGCAAAGGAAGCAATACAATCTGTTCATTAATTCCTTCTCTAAACGAGGGGACAAGTTAACTTATACTTGTAACATTTCACTAAGAAAATGTCGTACTGCCTTATGTTTTCAACGAATAAAAAACTCCTTTGCTTTTTAAGCTTTTAGAGTTTTGTGAAATCAAAATCGCTGAAGCTTCAAAGGCAAAGATGTGTATTATGCCATATTTGACTTCGGCGAAACTCAATCAAACTATAAAATTAGTTTTGTAAAACATTTGTATCAGATATCATTAAATTTTATTGTTAAAAGGTTTTATAGTAAGACTTTAGGCGAAGTTGAATTACCTAGTTGACAGTTTCAATAGATATATATAAAAAAAATTACACATATATATTGTTATCATAGCATACACTATTGACTTTGCGCTGGTCGTGGCATATTTGATCATTTCTAGTTTTTTTTTCTAGCTACATAAACGCTGAGGGTAAGGTAATGCTTGATCCTCATAATTGACAATCATACAACAACGACCCAGTATAATCTCATTTAGTGGGGTCCAGGGAGAGTAGTATGTACGCAGACCTTACCCCTATCATGTGGTAGAGAGGCTGTTTCCAAATAGACCCCCGGCATCTTTCCCTCCAAGAACTTCCCACCTTACTTTTGGGGAGACTCGAACTCACAATCTCTCGGATGGAAGTGAAGGTTGTATAATTGACAATCATACACTCTTTATTATTTTCTTCGATCCAAAATAAGCGATTATTTATCTTTTTATCCAAAATAGAGAGTGCTTCTTGCCCTTTCTCCTTCATTTTACAGCAAGGAGAACATGTGCATTTGTGCATGGTGATTGCATTTTCCTCCTTAACCTAGCTACTCATTATTCCATACGTGGAATGGGGCTATGGCCTTCTACTTTATGGCACGTGGACTCTCTTTTAATGTCTAACGATTTAAGCTACCAAAGTGGCCTGATAATTAATTCATATAAAAGGAGTAATTTTTTTATACATCATGATAGCTAATAATCATTTAATTTCATGACATCCCAAGAAAGAGATGCCACTAGCAGCTTCACAATATTACATATGTCATATTTTTCCCTTTCTTTTTTCCCATTACCGGCAAGAAAAAGATGAAAGGAAAAAAGGCTCCGATCAGTTCATTTTAAGTATGTCCTCTAATGTATGAGTCTAGCTGCTGTACACATTTATATTTTTTCCCCCAAAAGAACTTCTTGCATTTAAGACAAGCGAAATTGATTTAATATTCAATTGAAATATGTTAATATTTGACTCAATACTTTGTAGCGGATTATAAATTTATATCACAATTCGCTAAGATTTATTATATATTTATAAATATGAACTTACAACTTTAAAAATAAAACAAATTTAATACTAAAAATTTTAAAAATTAATCTTATATAACTTAAATTTCAGAATCTTCTCTTTTTATAATATATAATTTGAACTCCTAAACAACGAAGCACAATAGCTTAAAGCACTATTACATGTGCCAAAATACCCAGCTGTAAACAATTTTCAGCAAAATCAGTAGCTAGCTAGCGCTAGGCGGCGATGTATTTTTTCATAGATTTATCATTATATGCTTGGTAACTTGGGAACGCATTAAGAGAAGATGCCTAAAAAGAAAAACTACTATAATATAGAATTCCCATTTTTCCGGGGGAGGGGGTAAAATAAAAATAAAAATAAAAATAAAAATAAAAATTAGGTCCTTGACCAAAATAATAAACATGGATTAGTTAAGAACGAATGGTGTCCATTGACAAATCGGCGGAGTATATGGGAAGAATGTCGGTCTGCCTCTGCTTAATGCTCTCTTTCCTTAACTTCACGTTCATGACCTTCCACTAAGGCACCAACTAATTTCCCTTTCATTATTTCTTTGTTTGTGCTATCTTTATACAAAAGCGTTAGCATGAATTGTATATTATATTACAATCTCGTATGTGAATTAATACTGGTTTAGCCGTCTAGTGATTGGTCTTCTTTTCATGATGGCTTGACCACCTCATTTTCTGAAACTAGACGCTACATAATAATAGGTATTAGGTAGTATATAATCATATTATTTAGGGTAATGGGCATTTCTAAGTGTGATAATCAGTAGTCTTTTTATATGAGAAGAGTTGAGATATGTTTGACTCAAAAGATATCAAAATTTTTTTGAACAAATCAATTAAAGAAAGTGACAGTGCAAATTCTAGCTAAAGATAATTAACTCTAGATTCGAGATGAATAATATGAATAGAAAAACATCGCCGATTGGCCGTGGTTATGGCCAAATTTAACAGCATAAAGAAAGATACATTAAGTAACATTAAGTGGCAATAAAATGTAAATAAAGGAAAAGATTCACCCAATCTTCAGTGATACAGATCTTCTTTCATTTAAAGACGAATTATAGTCAAATATGAGAACCTTAAGACCCTTTTTGGATCTGATGAAGGTATCGGATCACAGATCCTCCAGAGAGGTGTGTACATATCTTCTAGAGAGAGTGAGAGGGATCGAGAGAGAGAGAGTTCCCATTTTTGGGAAGTCCTCCCCTCCTATTTATAAGGGGGTATTCATAAAAAATCCTAAAATAGGTACAATTTAGAGGGTATATTCGGTAGAATATTCCTTTTGAGTATTCCAAAGCAAACTAGCTGTTTCATCATTGTCTGACCTCGGCCTTATTGGTGAACGTCCGACCTTGGCATGTCCGTCCTCGGCCTATCCGACATTGGCCTTAATTATGACTATCCGACCTCGGCCTTTGATGACTGTCCGACCTCGGCCAATTGATGATTGTCCGGCCTCGACCTGTCTGACCTTGACCAATTGGTGACTGTCCGACCACGACCTGTCTGACCAAGTCCGACCTCGGCGTTATGTCTTCGCATCCCAAATGTCAATTATCTAAATGTTATTATACAGTTGGTCACTTCGCTTATCGAGGTCGTCTCTTGGTCGAGCTCGGTGAGCGGATTTCATTAATCATAGTTCGAGAAATTTGGATATGGAGGTCGACAAGTATGGATTGCTGCTGAGGGTGCTGATGCTGAGGGAGAATTTCATGAAGAAAGTGGTGAAGAGTATGCGATGGTGACGCCGAGTGAAAAGATAGATGTCCTTTTTGACTATCGATCTAGGTCATATGTAATCTGCGACTATTTGCGTAGTGACTTTGTATAAAGAAGAATTTTTTATTGTTATTCAACTTGTACTTTTCTATATTTTTGCTTTTTGCGACTTTGGTGCGAGGTAGATTCTCACATGGCGAGTCCCGATCTTTCTTTCCCTTTATATTTTCTGACGACACTTGGTCTTAGGAACATTTCGAATTCTCTTTGGCGAATGCCCATGGACTTAGAGGGTATCATTTCGATCTAGTCAAAATAACGACCCGTCATCGTCCGATCGAGGTCGAACTCTTCTTTTTATTAAAGGACTTTGGTCTTAAAGGGTGTTATTTCAAACGTATCGATATATTAACCCTTCGTCATTTGATCGAGGTTGAACCCTTCTCTTTGGCGAAGTCCCTTGGCCTTAAAGGGTGTTATTTCAAACTTGTCGAAATACTAACCCGTCGCTGTTCGATCGAGGTCGAACTCTTCTTCTTAGCGGAGGCCCTTGGCCTTAAAGGTTGTTATTTCGAACTTGTCAAAATTTTAACTTATCGCCGTTCGATCAAGGTCGAAATATTCTTCTTTGGTGAAGGCCCTTGGCCTTAAAGGGTATTATTTCTAAATTATCAAAATGTTAACTCGTCGCCATTCGGTCAAGGTCGAACTTGTCTTCTTTAGCAAAGTCCCTTGGCCATAAAGGGTGTTATTTCGAACTTGTCAAAATACTAATCCGTCGTCGTTCGATTAAGGTCGAACTCGTATTCTTTGGCAAAGGCCCTTAGCCTTAAAGGGTGTTATTTCGAACTTCTCAAAATATTAACCCGTCGTCGTTCGATCAAGGCCAAAATTTTTCTTCTTTGGCGATGGCCCTTGGCCTTAAAGGGTGTTATTTCAAACTTCTAAAATTTTTAACCTATTGCCGTTCGATCAAGGTCGAACTCTTCTTCTTTAGCGAAGGCCCTTGTCCTTAAAGGGTGTTATTTTGAACTTGTCAAATGTTAACTCATCGTCGTTCGATCAGGTCGAACTCTTCCTTTTTTGGCGAAGGCCCTTGGCCTTAAAGTGTGTTATTCGAACTTGTCGAAATGTTAACCCGTCGACGTTAGGTCAATGTCGAACTCTTCTTCTTTAGTGAAGACCCTTGGCCTTAAAAGGTGTCATTTCGAACTTGTCGAAATGTTAACCCGTCATCGTTCGATCAAGGTCGAACTCTTCTTCTTTGGCGAAGGTTCTTGGCCTTTAAGGGTGTTATTTCGAACTTGTCGAAATTTTAACCCGTCTTCGTTCGCTCAAGGTCAAACTCTTTTTCTTTGGTGAAGGCCCTTGGCCTTAAATAGCGTTATTTCGAACTTGTCGAAATTTTAACCCGTCGTTATTCGATTAAGGTCGAACTCTTCTTCTTTGGCAAAGGCCCTTGGCCTTAAAGGGTATTATTTCGAACTTTTCAAAATGATAACCCGTCATCGTTTGATCAAGATCAAACTCTTCTTCTTTGTGGAAGGCCCTTGGCCTTAAAGGGTGTTATTTCGAACTTGTCGAAATGTTAACCCGTCCTCATTCGATCAAGGTCGAACTCTTCTTCTTTGACGAAGGCCCTTGGCTTTAAAGGGTGTTATTTTGAACTTGTCGAAATGATAACCCGTCTTCATTCGATCAAGGTCGAATTCTTCCTCTTTGGCGAAGGCCCTTGGCCTTAAAAGGTGTTATTTCAAACTTGTCAAAATGTTAACCCGTCGTCGTTCGATCAAGGTCAAAATCTTCTTCTTTGGCAAAGGCCCTTAGCCTTAAATGGTGTTATTTTGAACTTTTTGAAATATTAACCCGCCGTCATTTGATCAAGGTCAAACTCCTCTTCTTTGGCAAAGGCCCCTGGCTGTAGGGGTCCCTAGGGAAGTCCCAGTTTGCTTAATTTCTCTTGCATTGGAGAATACAACGCATTTCTCGGGTGACTGCCCCTACTTTTATTCCACTTAGAGTAATAGTTAGTTAAAACAAAATAAAAGATTCGTTACCTCAGTTTGATTACGTTCCCTTCTCTGGATATGCTTTTAGTGCCCTCTACCAATTTGGCAAGGCCATATGTTTCGATGTTCTATGTGCGGGGTATCTGGTCGAGTTGACACTCGTCAAACTCGGGCAGTAGTTTATGAATTCCTTCCTGATATTTTCGTAGCCTTTGTTCTTTTATTTGTAAAGTTCATGTGACTTGGTTGACGACGGGTTGTTAGTCATATCGGAGGACTATTCGCCGTGCTCGATACTTGAGGCTAGTTTCGGTCCATTTAAATTTCAAAGCAAAAAGTGAAGTTGGCATGGCAAAGCACACCAAATCTTGAAAGGATGCCACTGTGCAGAACCACGCCTCTCAACTGTTATAATTTAACTGCCAAGTGTAATGTTGGGCCAAGATTATCGAGCAGCTTCATAGTTTGAAGAAAACAGCAAATCAAATGATGTATCATTTGACCAATGTCGAGAAAAGATGTTAACACAAACGGAAGTTCATAATTAATACGCCTAGGCTTTGGGTTATTCCTAAAGGAAACTTCAAATAAACGGTATCTGTTCGTAATGGAAATTCCACAATCTTTAAATATGTATGAGTATCAACATATCATGATACTTGTGTGATAAGTCCCCAAGAAAGTCAGGCAACAAACCCTTGGCCAACGTAATATTAAATATATAATACTCTTTAGTATCTCATTTGCACAAGCATCAAATACAAAATCCATTTGGTGTATTAAATTTGTTTGGTTTCCCTTAAGATGCTATATAGTTGGAATTGAATTTTAGATCGAAAGAAAACTAAAATTTTAACTAGGAAATTCTCACAGACGATGCTAACTTTTTTGACTCAAAAGATATGGAAACCTTTTTGGACAAATCAATTAAAGAAAGTAAAAGGGTAAATCCTAGATAAAGATAATTAACTCTAGAACCGAAATGAATCATATGAATAGAAAAACATAGCCGAGTATAAATATTGGCAATGATTATGGACAGATTTAATAGCATAAAGAAAGATGCATTAAGTAACAGTAAGTGTCAATAATATGTAAATAAAGAAAAAGATTCACCTAATCTTCAGTGATACAGATATTTTCATTTAATAAAGATGAATGATAGACAAATATGAGAATCTTGGAACCCTTTTTGGATTCGATGAAGGTATCGGATCAAAGATCCTCCGGAGAGGTGTATTTATATATTTTCTAGAGAGAGAGAGAGATAAAGAGAGAGACCCTTTTTGGAAAGTCCTCCCCTCCTATTTACAAGGGGGTATCCATAGAAAATCCTAAAAAAGTACAATTTAGAGGGAATGTTCGGTAGAATAGTCCTTTTGAGTATTCCAAAGCAAACTAGCTGTTTCATCATTGCGCGACCTCGGTCTTATTAGTGCGTATCCGACCTTGGCCTTTCCATCCTCAACCTGTCCGACATCGGCCTTAATTTTGACTGTCCGACCTCGGTCAACTAATGATTGTCCGACCTCGACCAATTGGTGATTGTCCGACCTCGGCCAATTGATGACTGTACCAGCATGGCCTGTCCGACCTCGACCTTATGTCTTCATGTGCCGAATTTCTCTGATCTAATTTTGACACATACAAGACACATGTCCCTAGTTACTTTCCCCTAGACAATTATATAGAGAGAATAAATAAGATTAATAAAGAACGATGAATAAAGAATCAACAAGGAATTGGAGATTATGAATGCACCATTTAAAATACTAATTATTGTTTGTTTGTGTTTATCCTAAAAACGGATATCAATTGAATTTATATTGTGGTTTTAAGAACATGTGATTTACTTAGCACAAACTGAGAGAAAGCATAAATTAACAATAAAATTAACTGCGAATATAAATGAAGCTAGCCAAATAAAATGTATAACTTTAATCCTTGAGCTAGACCGCCCTCGAATGAAGTGAATATTTTACCGGAAAA
Organism: Nicotiana benthamiana; assembly: GCA_034376525.1. Taxonomy (NCBI): domain Eukaryota; kingdom Viridiplantae; phylum Streptophyta; class Magnoliopsida; order Solanales; family Solanaceae; genus Nicotiana; species Nicotiana benthamiana. Next base: position 135,887,255 of record CM067324.1, read on the forward strand.
CATGAACACTGTAACAAGAATATTGAGAGATTAAAAGAAAGTGAATATGCAGCTTTATGTAATTTGAGTATCCTCCTCTTTACAAATGGTACGTCCTCCTTTATATAGTAGAGGAGTCCTATTCTTGGTACAATTCTAATATAGTAAGAAATCTCATGATTAGCTAATCAATCGGCACCTTCGTGATACATGCCAAGATTTGTGCCACGATCCTCACCCAATTGCAAATATTTCGTCTTTCCGTTATTCGACTCAGTAACATTCCTTCGATCTTTATCTTATTCAATCTGGATCTTGATCGATATTGATCTCATTCGGTCTTGGTTTTGGTCGGTCACGATCCCAAATGGTCTTGTGGTCTCGAGCTTGACAGCCTAATCCTGCACCATTGTTTGACACAAATCTAAGCCGAACCTTGGCTAATCATGCTCCATAGCACCCAAAAAAGGCAAGCTAGATTTTGACCTTATACATGTAGTCCTCTCATTTTATTTGCGAGTAATGACAAAAAACGATTTGAGTCCTCAATCTACACCTCGATACATCATTATTTAAGCACCACGAAGTAAGATACAGGGACAAAAAAACATCTCGTCCGTATGGTTCCCAGGCATTAATGCGCGTCAGTCGACGTTCGATCATTACCGACTTTGAACTGTCATTGTGAAATTACAAATACTCTCCTTCTTAACTTTTCAAACTTTATATTCAAATCTTCTTCACTTTAATCTTCAAAATCTTGTGGCTTACTCAAAGATTTATATTCTCATATCCCTCAGTTTCATCATAAAATACCAAGCATTTTTCCAATAATCCACTCTTCATAGCAAAAAATGGCTAAGACTTCAAAAAGCATTCCACGAAAGGAGAGTACTCCATCGTCCTGCCCGACAGGTGAGAAATCGGTGGCGGAGCCACGCCGTGAAGAGTTTTATTGGTGGGTGTGTTCTCGATTAATATTTCAAGGTAAAAAGACTTCCTCGGTGCCGGGTTGATGTGAGCCGGTATCGAGGTATATATTTGCTCGATAACAAAAAAACTCCTCTCTCAGGTTAAAAAATTGCAACAGAGGTGAAAAACACATGGTGGTGTTGGCTCCAAAAAATAGTGTTTACTCTTACCCCTTCACATTAGATCCCTTGGATCCACTCATTGTAGATTTTAGCAAGAAATATGAAGTAACCCTCGGTTAGATTCATCTCTCTTTCTAGAGGACAGTGATAGTACTCTGTTTCTTCTCAAGCAAAGTCAATGGGCTTCCCTTTAGCTTCGACCACCTCATACGCTTATATAGCCCCCGACTCTATCGAGGAGGACTAATAAAGCTTCAACTTTGAGCTACCAGGCCACCTTTCTCGAGCATTGATGAGGACAAAGACCGTGGCTAGAAGGGCCGATTTCTTTGAGTGAAGACCTTTGACTAGATCCTAGCCGAAAGTATGCCATTTCCAGAGAAATAAAATTTGAAACATAAGTATAATTCCATTCTAAACTTCCGTTTATTGTCGACATTCTTTCGCACCTTTCTTATCAATGTTTACTTGATGTAGATGTTTCTAGGATGCCAGATATGGTTACCCAACTCGAAGATTGGTTCAAGAGCCTAATACCGCAATCGACGCACGCTGAGTGCGCATGGCGCGATTTGGTGAAGGCCCGATGAGAGGCTAGTTGTCATGGTAAACTTTTCTTCCCGTCTCAATGCTTTGACCACTGTTAGAATATTTTCCCAGGATTACTCGTTTCTGTTATAGGTCTCGGGAAGAATGTGATGATGAGGCCCCCGTCTAGTGATGACAAAATCCAACCATCAATATTGAAGCCAGAGAAAAAAGAGGAAAAAGGCACCAAATATCGACGACTTCGAGGAGCAGAAACCCAAAAAGAAAGCAGCCCATAAGCCAAAGAGGAAAATCATCCCTTTATTTGTGGAGTAAGTCCAACGGCTAAGGGATGAGGCCGGGGAAGAACAAGAAAAAAACTCTGGGATGGTTGCCCGTGTACGAGATGGACCGAGATTCGAGGAACTACTTAACCAGTGGGAGCTGAAACTGCTTTGCCTCGGATTGAAAAAACTGAAGGGGGGGCTTGGGCCAAAGTCAGATTCATAAAGAACCGAAGATGCTTCGCCTCGAGGTGAGAAAGCTACCAAGGAGGCGGTTGATGCGGATGTAGAATCCATGCTCGAGGCTGTCCGAGGTAAAGGCAGTTTCCCAAAAGATTTACTTTAGGTGATATAATTGGAGAATTCCCCATGCTTCCTTCATTACCGAGTCGATGATAAAGGATGCACAGCTGGCAAAAACTTGCCGTGATGAAGGGGTCCATAATGCGGAGGACCCTTTCCGTGGTTATTTTGTCGGAGTGGAAAATTTTATCGGTCTGGGTGACTTGGAAATATCGAATATGAGCTAGATCAAGGCTTCCTCGAGCCTTAAACAAACTACTCGGTTTCCAGTTCCAAGTGATGATCCCAGGCGCAAGCAATCGATCATTATCTCGATAACGAAGGATACTCGGGTCTTTTTTTCCCTCGTAGGGGTAGCTAGCTACCTTCGGTATTTGGTAACCGAAGAGGACCAGGCTAAGATGGACGAGGTGGAGATGCTCTCCCTGTTCAATGAAGCTCAATAGGCATTGAATCGGGTATACTTAGATACCTTCGACAATTTCAAGTTCTGTACTTATGCTTTTTTATATAATTTCCCTTTTCGTGTTTTGCAGACTTTGGTGCTTTATCATGAGGCCTTCCTTATATCTCGACAGGAGCTAAGCTAGTATGAGGCTTAGATTCAGGGGCTCACAGAGAAGAAGAATGCCCTCAAACTTCTTAGTGAGCAATGAGAAGTGGAGGTTAAGAGCCTTCGAGCTAATTTAGAGGTGGCCCGAAAAGAACATAGAGATCTAGTCGAGCAGGTAAACAGAAATTTTAAAGTTAGTGAATATGAATCGGGTACTTCAACTAATGATCTCAACCTGCAGCTCCAACAAAATATTGACATAATTAGGCAGCTCAGTGAAGAGGTGGAGTCTATTTAGATTGAGGCCGAAGAATAAAAAAAGAACATAGATCGATTGGCCTTATAAAAAGGAGACTGCCCAGGCACAATTGGCGTCGATTGAAGTTCATCTCTAAAATATAAAGGAAAAACCTTGGCATAAGCCAAGAAAATCGAGGAGCTCTAGTCTCAGTTAGGTTCTACAATTTATGATCGAGAGAAGCTAGTGATAGAGCTTGAAGCAGCCAAATTAGAGGTCGAAGCGAGTATGGCCAATGTTGATGCAATAGTGTCTGTCTATCTGGCTTATGCCAAAGCTGCTTTCGAGCAAATGAGGTTGTCGAGTCCACGCAAATCCGAACAGAGAGGATTGCCGAGGATTCCAAGCATCAATCGCGGGGGGAGACCCATGAGGAAATCCATGCTCGAGGCTTTGATCTTTCAATCGAGATCGAGAGTGCTAAGAAGCTTAAAGCTGAGGTTAGCTTATCCCGATGATGATGATGAATCCGAAAGCTTGAGCAAATCCAAAGCTGCGAAAGACCTTGATGGTGGAGACGCCTCTCACGGAGATGATCATGCCACTTAGGTTTTTAGTTAGTTTTTTATTTCTGTCGAGGTCTCTTTGGCATTTTGTAAATAACTTCCATCGGGGCGTGTTGCCCTTGTAAAAAGGTTTGATGAATATATAAAACTGTTTTCCTTCCATGGCTTCTGAATATATTACCTTCTTGTATGGGTCAAAGCGCCTTAGCATAAAATTATGAAGTTGTTTTAGAAGGTCCAAAGTTTGAGATGATAAGGACCGATAATAAGCACTATCCTCGACCGTTTCTAACCGATAGACCCCGAATAATCATTCTAACTTGAATTAGAGTAGCTATTTAGGCTTAACAGTCAAGAGAGGATTTGCTTTAACTCGAAGTGAAGGTAGTCCTTAGGCTTTATGACCGAGTGAGGACTTGATCAAACTCGAGATAAGGTAGCCCTTAGGCTTGATAGATAGTCCCCGAGTGATAAATTTCTCGAAATCGGGTTAGGGTAGCCCTTGGGCTTTGTAGTTGAGTGAGGACTTTCTCGAACTCAAAGTAGAAGTATTCCTTAGGCTTTATGATCAAGTGAGGATTTGTTTGAACTTGAGATAAGGTAGACCTTGGGCTTGATAGACGGTTCTAGAGTGAGAATTTGCTCTAACTCGGGTTGATAGTCCTCGGGCTTTCTAGTTGACTATGGGCTTGCTCGAACTCGAGATAAGGTGGCCCTTCGACTAGATAAATAGTTCGCGAGTGAGAATTTGCTTGAACTCAGGACATGATAGCCCTTGGGCTTTGTATTGTTTCTTTCTTTTATCTCTTTTTCGATGCCATTCTATTACGGGTTTCGAAAATCTCAGATCCATGTTAAATTGGTCGTAGCCTTTTGGTTCGTGTGTATCCTAGTAGGCTTGCTTCCGAGTTAATCGAGCATGCCTAAGATACCAGTCCCCAAGAGAGAATGGTGACTTTTAAAATTCGAGAGTTGACTAAAAGGTCTTATGCCCTCATCGCTCAGTAGTTTGATATGTTCTTTCATACGGTAGTCCCTGAGTATAGGGGTGAATATATGAACTCTGGTTATGATCGGCCCTTAAGCTCGTTCCCAAATACTTACTTTTTATTCTTGAGAAAAATAATTACACATACGTCTTGGGCTCGAACAACCTATGTGGGCACACCATTTGGCCCTATAGAGACCTCGTCATTATGAAGTAATTTCCTCGTAAAATAGTTGACATCCAAAGGCAATGCCCCCTCCCCCCAGTATTCAAGGTTTATCGTAGGGAATCTCGAATAATGTTAAATATTGTCTTTGACACCGTTTCATGAATGGCCTTCGATTCTAAGTTAGCACGATATGGTGTTGCCTTATTAAAAACCTTGCCGAAAATCCCAATTGGGACAATGAAGATTCAAGGAAAAAAGAGTGCAACGCGTGCTTTAAGATTCAAATGTTTGTGCCGCTCCTTGTTGATAACCTACAAGTGTTAGTGAAAAATAGAAAAAATTAAAATGGGGTTGTACCTTCATTTGAATTTTGGACATTTAATGTGACCTTCCTTGGTACCAAGTCCCCATTAACTTTGACCTCAATCATTTCTCCTCTCGTGCAGCTTTAAGATCCAAATGTTTGTGCCGCTCCTTGTTGATAAAAATAAAGTAAATAATAAAAGTGGCTGTGATATCACAAGAAATTTTTTACAAAAGCAAATGTGGTTCCTCTTAAAAAGAATTCTATAATGTATTATCATACTCCATTAAGTTTTCATTTTGGTTTCTTCATTGCCTTTAGGAGCATTCAGCTTTTCAGTAGTTAAACCAATATTAAAACCCTAAATTTTGCGTGAAATTTTTTCTACGCTCGTTACGCCTATTACCATTTAGACAATAAAGCATAGTTGGGAATTTTAAAATAGGTTATTACTAGGGATTTTTACATATACATCCCATATAGCAAACCTTATAACCACCCATGTTTAAGGTTTGTGTTTATTACGTTTAAGTATACCACCTTTCAATTTATGTACCAAAATTATATTTAAGGTTAATGATCAACTCATTAATTATTTGCTTGATTTGTGGAACAAAATTTTTTCAAACTATTAATTAGAGACTTGATTTGTGGAATAAAATCTTTTCTTACACATTCACATTTGACTACATTGCTTCTTCTTCTTCTCAGACCTCTTTCCTTAATTTTTCTTGTCGATTTTCTTGGACCCAATATGAGATTTTTTAAGGCCAAGTAAACCTTTCCACCTAGTAGAACTACTACTACTACTTTTGGGTATCCTCAAAGTAAAATCATCTTCGTCATTATTACGGAGTTCATCTCTTAGAGTAGTAGTAGTTGTAGTCTTCTTCTCTTTGAAAGGCATAAGCCTACCTTCAGAGAAAAGCTCGTCAGCACCAGTAATCATAGAATGGTTAGCGACGGAGAATTCGAAGTCAGAAGAAACAGGAGCATCTCTGTAATCATTCTTCATCATATGTTGATGTTGTTGCTGTTGACATGAATCGATGAAGTCATTAGAGAAAGAGATTCTAGGACTATTCATTGAAGAAAATAACTTGTGGTGGTCAGCGGTGTTATTTGTGTTGTTGTACATATTTTTGTAAGAACAAAATTTAGAACAAATTTAGAACAAATTATACTGTTGAATTAAATTTGTAGTTAATTGTAGTTTTTTATAGTTTAATGTAGTTTAATATAATGTTTATTTGGAACTATCACTGTTGACTCAAATTTGATTGGCAAATTATAATATTGAATCAAATTTGTAGTTAATTGTAGTTTTTTGTAGCTTCTTGTCTAGAACAATGAAGAATAATGAATTGACGCTGCATAGAAATGTCATTTGTAGTTTTCAGCAACTCATACCATCCAATAGATACAAAAAAATACGTTATTCAAACATATTTTTCAACTGACTACGATTAACTACAAGTAACTACAATTAAATACAAAGCCCATATAACTACAAAAATTTAACTACATTTTAAAGACACACTGGAAACACTGCATATAATCTTAACTATATTTACCTACATTTGACTACATTTTAAAAATTCACTGGAAACACTTCATATAACCTTAACTACATTTACCTACATTTGACTACTACATTTACCTACATTTGACTACATTTTAAAAACTCACTGGAAACACTTCATATAACATTAACTACATTTACCTACATTTGACTACATTTTAAAAACACACTGGATACACTGCATATAACCTTAACTACATTTACATACATTTGACTACATTTTAAAAACTCACTGGAATGTACTCCTGAAATTTGGGTCCCAAACCCGGGTCATTAGTCTTTAACTTTTGTCTTTTAAAATTTTATTCAGAGAATATAAGCTAAATACAATTAATATAGCTCAATTCTTGAGGCAGAAATCGGAATGTTTGGACTTCAAGAAAATCTATGCAGGGGAATCTCTGATGATAGTGCGGAGTATTAAATTCCATGCATTCAATTAATAGTTAAAAGAGTTCTCAAGAACAAAAGTTTGCACAAATTTATTTCTTTCACGTTAATTCCGCCAAAAAATCGCCGAAATGATAACTACAGTAATTGTCCACCATAAAAAAAGGTAGAATTATAATATAAAAAATAAGACACGATTTTCTGATATCAAGATGAATGTATAATCATGTAACGCAAACTTTTAAATTAACAAGAAAATCACATTTTAAATAATATTTAATTATATTTTCAATAAAAGATTCTTAGGCTATATTTGGTTGGGTTACAAATAAGATAGATAGAGGAGTGGAATGGAACAGAGCCGAGAATGTGCTTAACTGAATCATAATTAATCAAAGAGCTTTTCTTTGGCATTTAATATGTTACCTTACATGATTTGGCATTTATTTGGTAGTAAATCAAACATTAAATGTAGTTTAATGCTGATTGGCGGTTCCAGAGGGTGTCAATTTATTAAGATTCTGTTTTAGCCTTAATTGTCTAGTGTTAATTTAGGATGGAAAATCAGCAAATATCTTGTTTGGTACATATTATGTAACAAAACCATGAGATATGAGGGTAATTAACAAACAATGCACAATAATGATAGTAAGGTTTGGTATATGAGATGTATAGGTAAAAATCCCTTACTAGGGTATAGATATATTATAGTAGTCTTTAGGCGGACTAAACACAAGAGAATCCGTCAAAACTCCAAAAGTCCAGTCCACTAACTGATGAATCCAATAGTGAGATACGCCCCTTGGAAGTCGTTATAGTACGAAAATTACAGAAAAACTATTTGAGGTTATTCCAAATTATATGTTTCTGCCAATGGAATGGAAAGAAGAGTGTTCATGGTAGAAATGATACTAGTAAGCCACTTTAGAAGACTGGTATTTAGAAATTAGTCTGTGCGTCCAAAATTACAGTCTTTCAATTTAAATTTTCAGGATAAAAATATTCTAAATTGTTCCTAAGTTAATATTTTTAGTTTAAAATTTCAAGACAAAATAAATATTTGCTAATTTATATATAGTATGACTATTTGTGCACTTATTCGTGTTCGTGGGCAAGTACAATCTAAAGACCACAAAAACTATAAAATGGGCTTTAGACCCAATGATCTTGTAACAAGTCCTCCAAATCAAAATTTGCAATTTCCCCGCAAGTTGTTCCAATAATATAGTGAACCTGTTGAGTACCATGCTGTGAAAATCCTTCAGTGCTTTTATTTTCTTGTTATTTTTATTCTTCTTCATTTGGAAAGAGGTACAGGAAGAAGAGAAAAAGAGATAGAAAACTTGATATGGAATTGGAGCCAAAACTACTAAATTCTAATGAAACAACAACCCAGTATAATTTCACTTATTGGGGTCTGGGGAGGATAGTGTGTTGGTAGAGTGACTGTTTCCAAATAGACCCCCGGCATTCTTCCCTTCAAGAACTTCCCACCTTGCTCTTGGGGAGACTCGAACTCACAACCTCTCGGTTGGAAGTAGGGGTTGCTTACCATCCGAGCAACCCCTCTTGTCTTTAAATTCTTATGAAAATGTAACTATAAGTTTATAACGGTGGTTGTAGGTAGAGCACAGCATGTGAGAGGAAACAAAGCAAGAACTTGGCAAGAGAAGAGGGTGGTGGGATAGAGCTTCCCAATGCCCAGTTTCCAGAAATAATTCCAACGTTGCCATGTGAAAAGCAACCATCATACAATAATTGGACGTATGACAAGTGAGCAGTGACTATAACTTCTTTTTTGTCCTACAAAGTTACAAGAAAATTTTTAGTTAATTTTCATTTTTTATGTTTATATTTATGTAAACTTTAATTTGCATATTTTATGATGTGGGTATATATTGAGCTTTCCTTAATTAAGTCTTTGCTTAGTCAGTTAGTTTATGAGTTTAAGGATGGGAGTTACAAAGAGTCATTATAAAAGCTTATTTTGTTACTGATTATATCGATACCTAGTAATTCACTATATGTTAAAAATTTCTCGTTTGAAGATAAGTTGTACTTCAATATATATAATTGCTTTAACAATGTCATAGCATCAGCTTTGTCAAAACGGTTGCCAAAATTTTACAAGAAGTGACAGCAAAGTAGCTGTGGCCTTTCTTTAGGGCAAATAAATAATAATTGAGAGAGAAAGAGGCAGCCCAGCTTTCCTGTGACTGATTTAGCGTTAGGTAGAGTGTACTTGGTCACTCCCTGACTGTTCATTCTACTCTTTTCCCCACATCACCAGATTCCACTACTTCCACAGCTGTTCATTCTTCATTTTACTCAACTTGGTCATTCCTCACAAAAATTTGTAGATACTATTCAGAACCAGATTAAGAAAATATTAAAGCTATATACTTCGATATTTAAAACCTTTATTTTTGCAGTCAACTCATCGTTGGATCCGTACTCATATATAGGTTCGACGTTAATTATTAAACATTCAGTATTGCAGTAAGCTCACGGTTGGATCCGCCCAACTAATTTGTGAAATACTGGTTACAAGTTCTGGATGTATCTCATCTGTTTCTTCTTTGCAATCTTATGATGCAAGGAATGCATGAGCCGCCAGATCGGATTTATACGTCCGATCAGCAGTCACATGCGGCCTTCAGATTATATGAACTTATTGTTGGATTTAATGCACCAGAATGTAACTAGAACACACATGCACTTACCCTATCTGCCCTAATTGCTTAATGTTCGTTTCCTACTTTCCTATCAAAACTCGCCTTGCCCATGCTAGAGCCACAGCCAGAGTATAGCTTACATTGGTGCGGCCAAACTCTAACAGCTTTTGTTATTTGTCTTAAGAAATTTTCTGCAATATGTACAAATAATTAATTTAAAATGAATAAAATTTGAAATTCATAAATTTTAAATTATGACTCTGGATTCGAATGTATGCTTTTTAGAAAGAGAGAGAAAATGTTAACCTATCAGTCTGTCACCAACACGGACGTATTATCAGAATAATTATTGCATTATGATTCCTAAAAGTTAAAATAGGTGTGTGCCCCAAAGTTGATACTTGATTTTGAGACGACATCATTTTAGAACATATAGCTGTGCTCCTTTCTTACTTTAATCCATTACCCCTATTGCCCAGCCGCCAGCCCTAAAATGCATTCGTTTTATTTTATTTTTAAATTTTTAGATATCTGTTACGTATAAGTTTTATTGCTTTTGGGAGGAAAAAAGAAGAAACAAAACAAAGAGTAACATGTGTTGATAAAGTTTACACCAATTTAATTTAGTTAATTTAAGCCATGCAATATCAGCTCATATCTCATATTTCTTCGATTAAAAGATAGGATCCTTACAAATATCCAGCTGGATTTTTTTCTTAGTTAATATGTTTAAATTATATACAATATACATATTGCACATTAAGTATACATATACTATATATTTGCTAGCTATTTCTAGTTTAAACGGTTATGTGAGCTGCTATATATTTGGGTTAATTCTTTTTAAAAAAATTACGTTGTAGCCATAAATCCATAACTCATAATGTTGTTCAAAGTATGATATCCACATTGTGTAACGTTTGAGTTATACTAGAAAGCCTAGCCAGTTTACACTGAGAGAAAGTTCACTTATTAAACGCTAAATAGTGTAAATTTTATACACTGCCAGATCAGTAAAAATGGATAAATTCGAGAAAACTAATCCAAGAAGGGATGTTATAATGGATTTTATGTCATGTAAATATACAACAACGACGATCCAGTATAGTCTCATAAATAGGGTCTGGAAAGAATTGTGAGTACGCAAACTTTACATCTATCCTCACGGGGTAGAAAAGCTGTTTTCGATAGACCCTCGATTGAAGAAAGCGAAAAGACGAAAAGAGACCCTATATGTCATGTAAATATATATAAATACCTAAATTAAATTAGCAAAGGTCTAAGAGCAATAGAACAACATCACATTGCAGGAAAGAAGAATATTTGGAAGACTTAATAATAAAATAAATAAATAACACCTCACGTTATATGCCTCTTAATTCTTAACTATACACTTCGCTGGATTCCAGTCTTGCCATCTTCCTACCCCATGTTAATGTCCCCCATTCCATGTTCCCACTTCAAAAATTAAACCTCTGACTTCACACCATCAATAGTTGACACGCATACCATATATACAGTAGCTTACTATTGGAAATAAAATCTTATATGAGATATTTTTAGCTAACATTAATATGCTTTCTAGTACTACAGGGATCATGGCCTTAGTTCCTTCTACTCCTGAAATTTCCATCAATTTTCAAGATAATCACAATATTCCTTCCACCTCTCCTAAAGTTTTTCCTTCTCCTTGTAATATTCCTCATCAAGACTTCAATGGTACGTAAATTTTTACTCTCTCCCTACTTTGTAATTTTTTATATGTCGATCAAAATTTAAACTTGATAGGTTCAACTTTTAATAGTAACAAATTAATATAAGTATGTTCCCTGTCAAAAATGATGGATGCAGGTATATCATCAATGTTAATGAGGAGATCGATGTCGTTTTCGGGTGTGGAGAGGTGCGATAATCATCAAGATTTGAGAGTGGACGATAATGAAATGTCTGATGATGATGGATCTTCGCAATTGCTAGGGGAGAAGAAGCGGAGGCTTAATTTGGAGCAAGTGAAAGCACTGGAGAGAAGTTTTGAAGTGGCTAACAAGCTTGAACCTGAGAGGAAAATTCAGTTGGCTAGAGCTTTAGGGTTGCAGCCTAGACAGATTGCAATTTGGTTTCAGAATAGAAGAGCAAGGTGGAAGACTAAGCAATTGGAGAGAGATTATGAGATCTTGAAGAGACAATATGATGCACTTAAGTCTGATAATGATGCACTCAAGACTCAAAATAATAATCTTCATTCAGAGGTAATTTTCAAGTCAGAACTTCTCCGTAACATCCTCGTTTATTTCAGATAATTTTGAATGTTATAACAAATTGTTATTATAAAAAATATATATTGTAACAGAATATGAAATTTGGTTCCGAATTGAAAAATTTTGACTTTTATAATAAAGTGTCATTATATAAGGATGATGTTATAGAGAGGTCTAACTGTATCATCAACATAACTTCACTCACATGAATACACAATTAGATAATTTCCCAAGAAAATGGACGAGTTGAATCATAATTCAATCATTTCAAAGTTTCACTGGGTTAATATGGATAAATTAAATAATGTATCATAATTCAATCCGCCCAACAGACTCGATACATTCCTCCATTTTTTAATTTGTTTTTTTAAAAAGATTGACTTCAGTTATTATAGCTTAACTTCTTTTAAGTTTTCATAATTCTCAACCTCCAAGTTTTATTTTGTATGTTTGAGTTCCATTATGCTTTGCTGATTTTTTTATTTTAGTATACGTACTAATAATTTGATAATTCATTTTGGGTCCTACTCATTGAATTAAGTCAACAAAGGGCTATGTACAAATGTTCCATAGGGTCTAAACAAAGAATTTACGCCCGCAATCAGGGGTGGAGCTAGAAGCCAATGCACAGGTTTGGGTAAATTTGATAGCTTTAGTACAACTCTCTGTTTGTATTAAAACTAGTAGGGGAAGCCCGTGCTACGCTCGGGCCCAACATAATGTTATGCCAAACAAAGTAAAATTGCAGAGAATCCTTAACGCAAACTGCAAAGAAACATGCTATGAAGAGCTAATTTACACAAAGATCTAACAGTTTTGAGGTTGCACCTGCAGTAAAAGTAACAGCTTAAAAGTCAGAAACCATAAGGAAATTTTTTAACAATATGGGTAAAAGCACGTCAGAAGAGTTTATTCAGAGGAAGATTTATCAATTAGATTGACTTTATTTGAATGCTCCTATAGGATTGTTGAATCTTGAAAGGCAAATGGCGTAAAATTAATTTGATCGAGCCAATATCCATTCAAAACCTCAGTTAGAATCCCTCTGGCTAGCAAATAATTCATATAGATACGTATACAATATGCTTTTATCAGATAGAATAAGACCAATTGAGTCCAGCACACCAATAAAACTGGAGGAACATCCGGGAATACATACAAAATCAATTTCCACTGCAGAGGTCTTTCTATAGTGTGACAAATTCACTAAATAAGTACAAAAATTAAATTTAGAACCTAGTTACTCGATGGCGTTTGGACATAAGAATTGTAAAATTCCAATAAAAAAAGTAAAAAAATATTCAAGTGAAAATGAGATTTGAAAGGTAGAGTTGTGTTTGGACATGGATACAATTTTAGTTATTTTCTATTTTTGCGAGTGATTTGAAGTAAAAATTTTGAAAAACAATCTTCTAAGACTTTTGTATGGCCAAGCGGCCCCAAAAACTTGATGTCACTATTTTGTGTAAAAATATATACTCCTACTGCTGTGATGCACAGGTTTCTATAGACTAAAGTTTGTTTAATTTATTCATTTGTCGTCATCCATTATATACTATTCCGGTGGCAGCTACAGTCATTAACTCTGAGGAACAGAGAATCAGGCGGCGGAGGTGCACCAATGATTAATCTAAACAAAGAAAACGAGGGATCTTGGAGTAATGGAAGTGAAGAGAATAACAGTATCGACGTAAATTTTGGAACCACCACAGCAACAAGGACATCATCAGGTGACAGCCCATTTTACTCCAATAACAACAAGAATAATGTTTTCCCAGGATCCAGCCCAATCCCTTTGGCCCAGCTCTTTCATCAGAGCTCATCAAGATCAGATCTCCAGCACCACAAGATTGATCCAACGGTCCCAGATGATCAAGGATTCTGCAATATGTTTGCTACTCCCGTTGATGATCAGACAAATTTTTGGCCATGGCCAGAGCAGCAACAGTTCAATTAATTTTTTTTAATATCATTCAACGGGTTTTGTCCTTTTTGTTCTTATTGCCAATAGTTTAATTCCTTAATTGGGTGTATAGCAAATCATGTAAGAATTATTACCATGTGAGAAATCGCAAAGTGATGTTTTTTTTTGTGTCTTATTTTTTTCCTTATTTTTGATTCTATAAGTGCATATATATGTATATATATATATATATATATATATATATATATATATATATATATATATATATATATATATATATATATATACGTACGTATCGCATGCATTGAAGTGTGAATGTAATTAATCAATTACAATATATTCATAACTCTGTTTGTGGAGACGCTTTGTATTTAATAACTTGATATAAATATTCATGCCGATAAAATTTATACTTATATTTTTGCAATTAGGTTGGACCACTTAGGAGAGCAGCTTATAATAATATATGTTGTGTGTCGATAATAAATTAAAAGATAGCCATGTTCCATGCAATATTAGGTGGGGTCTCCCTTCTCTGGCATTGGATAACATATAGTAGCAGTAGTAATAGTATATTATTATTATTCTGAAAAGAGAAGTAAGAAATGTGATGATCATGGTGTGCATTGACGGAAAAGATTCTCTCCTGCATTAGTATTTTTGAAATTTCTGTTTCAGTTATGGAGCACTCTTTGTTGCTTATTGATTTTTTAATTAAACATTATGATAGAATCTTTTGTCTTTTGAAAAGCGATATTTGAATGAACTTAATTTTTTAGAAGCTTCTTTTGATGTCGGTTGCTCAAGTTGCAGATACTAATAATTGCAAACAATGTAGATTTCAATTTATCAATTTACATGGTTTTACTAGGCTCCATAATTAACACTATATATAGCTCCGCTCCTAACTGTAACATTTACAAGGAAATATAGTGACCAGTCTTGTTTTCATTTTTCAGATAAAAAGTTTGTACCTAATCAATATAACTAATTTAGAATTAAGGTGTTATTCTGCTTCTACGAGTTTTAAGAGACTTTAGGGATGGGATCACAAATGGAGTTCAGCACCTTCCACCCTCAACTAGAAATTGTTCCTTTCGGGCAGGATAAAGAAACGATTTCAAATGAGAAAGTTATCTAGCGCCACTAAGGTCTCATTTTTTTAAGATAAAATATTTGAATCTGAATACATATTTAAATATATTGAGATGTATATTAAGATTTAAATAAAAATACTTAAGACTGCTTGTTTTTTAATATCTGAATATATAAAATTTATCTTTATCTGAAAAGTAATAAATATAAAATTCAAATGAAATACTATCTAATCTAATATTCTATCAATAAAATTTATAATTTTTTTTAAAAGATGATAGCTATTAGTGGTGATGGCTAACAGGTGAATACCAACCAGATGCAGTGGTTGGTAGTAGTTTTGGTTCATGACGGTGGTTCATGCTAGTAGCTGGCAGTGATTGGTAGTAGTAGAGAATATGATTGAGGAGGATGGTGGTGGGTGGAAGGTAGTAGTTGCGAGTGAGGAAGGTGGCAGGTGGGTGGTGGTAGGTTATAATAGTGGACAGTATCGGCAATGATTGTTGATGGTGATGGGGGTAATTATGGTATTAAGGTGATGAGTGTTTATTGTGGGTAAGAATGATATATAATGGTCGGAGTTGTGGGGATAGTGGGTGGTGATGGTCGATAGTGGTGGAGGTTATGATTGAGGATGATGGTGACGTAGTGGTGGTCGAGTATGGTGGGGATAGTGGCGGCATGATGATAGTTGATAATGGTTGGTGATTGTGACAGTTAATAATAAATATGTGATAGCAGCTTAATAAAATTAAGTTTATGTTATAAATCTTAATCATATAGACCTATTCAGACCCATTATATAGTTGTAAAGTAAAAAAATACTTAATAATTAATATTTAAATAATTAAAATTAAAACTTTAAAAATAAATATATTTAATATTTAAAATTTGAATAATTAAAATTTAGGTTTCAATTAAGTACAAACAAAACGAAGGCTAAGTATTCTCTGCTTAGCCACCTGTCTAGCTTTCAGACAGGTGATTGTGAATGGACAGAAAACAATCAAGAAGGAGAGAGGCGCACATGCTATAAACCAAAGGATGGCCCATTTCCATGCTCTACGTGAATCTGCTCCCCATAGCAATAGGTTTCTTAGCACATCGTGACGACTGTTGAGGGCCTACTAGTTGTTTGTTTCATGGGTATTCAAGGCTGATTGAAAATAGGATCTTTACGCAAAAAGAAAGTCTAATTTACTGTTTATTTTTTTAAAACATAAATTATACTTATATATATATATGCTATTTTAAATTTAAGTGATTGTGCTGATGACTATTTAGATGAATTCTTCAATTTTCTATTTTGAAAGAGATAGCTAGACTTTGATAGTAACATGTGAAAGTTGTTAATATATCCGTATGAGCAAATTACAGATAATCTCTTTTTGAGATTTCCTAAATTAACGATAGACCTCTTCTTGTCACGCTTCTTAAGTTTTATTTCATACGCTTGAATAGTAAAAAAAGCAGCTTAAAATATTAGAAGTCATACAAATCAGAAAGAAAGAAAAATAGTTTACTGGGAAAATATAATTCGAGTGTCTTATATAATTTAAAAATTAAGCAATTCTATAAAAATTGTGAAAATTGATTCTATTTGATGCACAATGTTTAGGGGTGTCAATGAATATTTAAAAATTGAATAAACCTATCGAATCGTATTGGACCAAATTGATTTTTAGATTTCTTTAGTAGGGTTTTATATAAATCTATAATCGTATCGATAATTAGGATAGGTTTTTATTTTATAAAAATAAATCAAAAAATACTATATCGAATAAATTTACAATGTGAAAAATATATTTATATATTAAGTTTAAAAATAATAATGAATTGAATTTTTGGTGGGGCCTTGGAATTATGAATGTCACGATCCAATATCTGTTAAAAATCGTGATGGCGCCGGATACCACTATCAGGCAAGCCAACACTAAATGGTTAATTGAATTCTCTTTTTAATATTATAGAAATTACAAATTTGCTTCAACATAACTAGTAAAAAACGGTCCTTACAAATTAATAATAATATTTCCCGATTTCAATAAGGAATACCACAAAATCATCCCAGAACCCGGTGTCACAAGTGTATGAGTGTCTACGAGGAATTAAAATACAATACAATAACTTGCCGGAATGCAATTTTGAACAGAAAAGAAAAATTAAGTACTCTGAGGGAGACTCTACTGGCTGCGAATCGTCTCATAAGATGCAGCTCACCTAAGTCCCAGTATCAACCACGTTGTCATGCCCATAAGGTGATTGAAAACACAAGTGCATGTACAACAAAAAGTACAACAAGTGTAATATGAGTACGAAAATAACACATACTATAAGTATCCAGTCTAATCTCGATGAAGTGGTGACGAGAGGTCGACTCCGACACCTACTGGTGATCCAACAATATGATACTATAAAATTCTAATTGAGTACAATTTATAGAGATAAAAATAGAACTCAAACAAGAAATATCTACACAATTCCTTCATCATATTAGAGAACCCAAACACTTCCTTCTTTTAAAACTTTTGATCTTTCAAACAAAGAATTTATACAATTTATAGAAAAAGGATTTCCAAATCTATTATCACACAAGAATTTCACAAGGACGTTCGGCTGATCCAACATAAATGTGAATTTTGCATTGCTGAGGATCGAACGACGCGAACCGTAGATATATCTATTATCCTACTCGCGAATCATAAATGCAATGCGGTCAAATATAAATTTTAGGAATTATCCCGGGCACGAATCATACATACGACACTGTCAAATATAAATTTACCATTTAAATCATATCTCTTTCTTGATTCTTTTCAAAAAAAGGGAAATCCATCTTCAGCTCGCGAAACATACATGCAATGATGTTACACATATATTTCTTAAGCTATTAATAGTATTTCTCAATTCTTTTTGAAATTACTAAGTTCAAATGAAACCTTTTAAATGTTAAATTCTTCAAAATTTAATTTTTTTCAAGATAATTATTGCTCAACGTCAATCTTGATTCTTGCTTCTTCTCAAGGTAAACAATAAACATCAATAAGGCATGATATAAACCTAGACTACCCAGACATAGGTATAACTAGTATCTATAAATGGACTCTCGCCAGCTCATGTGTACGTAGCCCCCACAACTAAAATCACACATTAATTTATTTAACTTATTGGATTAATTAGCTCTTACAACGTTAGAAAGACGACTTACCACGCTTCAAAGTTCCATAGCTGGCTCCCTAAGCCTTTCCAACAATTCAAACAGATGCTCAACGCTTCAAAACTAGTCAAACAATATACAAATCTGTAAAGATAAACTCTAATACTCACAACAATTCGATTTAAACAAATTTCCAACTCCGCTTGAAAGGTTGATAAAATCACCCTCGGCCCACATGCCCGAATTTTAGAAAATTTTGAAGATAAACTTTACCTTTAACCTTACAAACTCAAATATATAGTTTATTCTTAATTTCATGGTCAAAATCCAAAATACCAAATTCTAGTTCTTCTACCAAAAAAATTCACAATTTATATTAATTTTCATGTTTAAATCCTTATTTTAACTTATAATAAATGGGAATCACTTACCTTCACATTCATCAACAATGAGCTCCAAACTCGCTCCAAGACCGGCTTTTATGGAGAAAATGAAGTGAAAATGAGCCAAGCCCTCATTTTTAAAAAACACGTTGCCCAACCCCGACCTTCGCGCCTGCAGTCAAGTAGCCACATCTGCGGCTTCACAGGTGCGAGAAACCTTCCACTTCTACACCTCCTTCTGCTCATGCGAGGTACTTTCCGCTTCAGTGCTTGCGCAGAAGCGGCCACGCTTGGAACCTGCGGTCCTTCACCTAGCCGGCCTGCTCTGCTTCTGCGACTCCAATATCGCTTCTGCGCCCTTCGCACCATGGCCAAAACCTCGCAAGTGCGGGTACACCACACATCAACTGCCTCAACTCTTTTTCAAAGCCCAAATTCGATTCGCTAACCACCCGAAATCCCCAGGATCCTATCTATTTACACCATCCAGTTCCAAAACACCACGCAGATCTTCTCGAGACCTTATATCACATCAAACAACACCAAATTCACGAATCACATCCCAATTCAAGCTTAATGAACTTTAAAATTTCAAACTTCTACATTCGATGCTGAAACCTACTAAATCATGTCTGATTTACCTCAAATTTTGCACACAAGCCATATTCGACATTACGGACCGACTCACACTTCCGGAATTAGAATCCGAGCCCGATATCAAAAGTGCACTTACGGTCAAACTCCTCTAAAACCTTCAAATTTGTTAACTTTTGCCAAATGACCTACGGACCTTAGAATCCACTTCCGAGCTCGCTTCTTATACCAGAATCACCATGCGGAGCTATTCGTAGACTCGGAATCCTAAACGGACATCAATACCCTTGAAATACACTTCAACCCAAATTTATGAAATTCTTCGAAAAAGCTAACTTCCATAATAGGCGTCAAAATGCTCCCAGGTCATCCAAAAACCCGATCCGGATATACGCCCAAGTCTAAAATAATCATAAAAATTTGTTGGAACCATAAAATTCCAATTCCAAAGTCATTTGCTCAAAAACTCAACCTTAGTCCATTCTTCAAATTTAAATCTTCAGAAATGAGAATTTTCTTTCCAAATCAACACTGATCTTCCTGAAATTAGATTCCGACCACGAGTACAGGTCATAATACTTGAAGTGAAGCCACTCATGTCCTCAAACCGACGAATGATACGCTAGAGCTCTAAACGACCAGTCGGGTCATTACATTTATAGTTACAAGCCAAAAATAATTAAACTTTAAGTCCTAATTCACAAACCTATTATGTTACTCCTATTGAAACTAAATTATTTCCAGCATATTCAATGGCAAGGGTATTGTAGCAACTATAAGTAGCAAACGAAATTGTATTGGATATGTTTCCTTTTATATGAATTAGATTTATCCTTTTAAATATTTAAACATCTGTAGACTTTATTCTTGAATCCCAACTTGGTAAATATTGTTATACCACATATTTTCGTACATAAAAGCATGCCATAAATAAATTGATGAAGCTCGAAAATGAGATGTTACATCCCGCATTTTCATACTTAAAATTTCGTCGTAAGTTAACCGACGTAAGTTCGGGAATGAGATTATTTTGAGATTTTAAGCACTATGCTATTTCAAACAAGTGATAAGTAATTCCGTGAAAGCGAGAGGGTAACCGAATTGAAGAAAATAAGTTTTTTCGAGATTTGGTATTTTAGGATAAAATATGGCCCGTGATATAATATCCGGTATTTATGGACTAGTATAATATAAGGTACCACATAACTATGATAACAAGGTGTATAAAGTGTGTTAAAAGTGAATAATATTTTAAATAATTTGATATAATTATTAATTATATAAATAATTAGTTAATTATAAATTTTTGAGAGATTAATAATGTAATTGGATAAGCTTGGTGGAAACATTACATGGCATGCAATGAAAACTAAGAGAATGACTCTTGAATCATATGGCAAGGTGTCACATTTGAAGAAATGTGTGACCAAGTCATCACATAGTGGAGTCCACACCAAATAAGAATAAAAAGCCCTCTAAATCACTTAAAGAAAGGTGATTGAATCTCCAAATGAAGTGAAAGGGAGGTGTATGAGTTAAAGTAACACACGATTAACCTTTCCTACAGCCATTTCTTTGTTAAGAGATTTAGCTTCTATACAAATAGTGCCTCTAAAAGCATACTATTTTGAGTATACAAACACGGAAAGAAAAAAGAAGCGTGAATGTGGATGGATCGATATGCAATTCTACGAGAGTATCGTACAATCTTTCTTAAAAGTATTCTACGAATTGTTTTCTATTTAGATCCGCCGTTACGTATTGTCGCAATTGATGTGTATTAGAAAAATTATCAAGGGTACACTTCCAGTCAAATTTAATTTCCTTTTGTCATAATCTATACAATACAAACGAAGCGAGAAATTAGAATCCGAACCCGATATCAAAAGTACACTTCCAGTCAAACTGTTAAAAAATCTTCAAATTTTAAACTTACGCTAAATGACCCCAAAATGACTTACGGACCTCCGAATTTACTTCCGGACGCGCTTCCAATACTAGAATCACCATACAGAGCTATTCCTAGACTCAGAATTCCAAAAGGATGTCGATAGCATTGATATGCACCTTCAACCCTATTATGTGAAATTCATCCTAAAAGCTAACTTCTATAACAAGCGCCGAAAAGCTCCCGGATCATCCAAAAACCCGATCCGGAAATACGTCCAAGTCTAAAATAATCATATAAATCTGTTGGAACCCTCAAATCCAAATTCCAAGGTCATTTACTCAAAAATCCAACCTTAGTCCATTCTTCAAACTCAAAGCTTCTTAAATAAAAATTTTCTTTCTAAATTAACCTCGATCTTCCCGAAATTAAATTTTACCATGCGTACAAATCAAACTTCTGGAATTAGAATCCGACCCCGATATCAAAAATACACTTTCGTTAAAACTCCTAAAAAAATCTTCAAATTTTTAACTTTCGCCAAATGACTCCAAAATGACCTACAGATCTCCAAATCAACGCGCTTCTAATACCAAAGTCATCATATGGAGCTATTCCTAGACTCGGAATCCCAAACGGACATCGATAGCATTGAAATGCACTTCAAACCAAATTTATGAAATTCTTCCAAAAACTAACTTCCACAATATGCGCCGAAACTCTCCCAGATAATCCAAAAATCCGATCTGGGCATACGCCCAAATCCAAAATAACATACAAGTCTGTTGGAACCCTTAAATCCCAATTCCGAGATCATTTACTCAAAAACCCTATCTTAGTCCATTCTTCAAACTTAAAGCTTCTGAAATGAGAATTTTCTTTCCAAATCAACCCCCACATTTCTGAAATTAAATTCCGACTACGAGTACAAGTCATAATATCTGAACTGAAGCTACGTATGTCCTCAAACCGCCGAACGATGCGCTAGAGCTCTAAACGACCGATCGGGTCATTACATTTATAGTTACAAGTCAAAAAATAATTAAACTGTAAATCCTAATTCATAAACCTACTATGCTACTCCTATTAAAACTAAATTATTTCCAGCATATTCAATGGCAAGACACAAGGTATTGTAGTAATTATGAGTAGCAAACTAAATTGTATTGAATATGTTTCCTTTTATATGATTTAGATTTATCCTTTTAAATATTTAAACTTCTGTAGACTTTATTCTTGAATCCCAACTTGATAAGTATTATTACACCCCATATTTTCGTATGTGAAAGTATGCAATAAGTAAATTGATGAAAGATCGAAAATGAGATGTTACATCACGCATATTCGTACATTAAAGTTTCGTCGTAAGTTAATCGACGCAAGTTTGAGAATGAATTATTTTGAAATTTTAAGCACTATGCTATTTCAAACAAGTGACAAATAAATTTGTGAAGGTAAGAGGGTAACTGAATTGAAAAAAATAAGTTTTTTCGAGATTTGATATTTTGGGATAAAATATAACCCGATATATAATATTTCATATTTGTGAACTAGTATCATACAATGTATCACTTGATCGTGATAGTAAGGTATATAAAGTGTGTTAAAAATAAATAGTATTTTAAGTAATTTGAGATGATTTTTAATTATGTAGATAATTGGTTGATTATGAATTTTTGAGTAATATGTAACTGGATAAGCTTGGTGGAAACATTATATGGCAGGCAATGAAAGCCAAGAGAATGATTCTTGAATCATATGGCAAGGTGTCACATTTAAAGAATTTTGTGACAAAGTCATCACATAGTGGGGACCACACAAATTAAGAATAAAAAGCCTTCTAAATCACTTAAGAAAGGTGATTGAATCTCTAAATGAAGTGACGGGGAGGTGTATGAGCTAAAGTAACAGATGATTAACCTTTCCTAAAGTCATTTCTTTGTTCATCTTTTGTGAGTAAGAGATTTAGTTTCTATATAAATAGTACCTCTAAAAGTAAACTATTTTGAGTATACAAACACGGAAAGAAGAAAGAAGCGCGAATTTGGATGGATCGAGATGCAATTCCATGAGAGCACGATATAATTTATTTCAAGAATATCATACGAATTTTTTCTTACTTAGATTTTTTGTTATGTATTGTCGCAATTGACATGTGTTAGTGGGATTATCAAGAGAATCGGCTCAAGTATGTTAAGGATATCTCTTCTTTCTTTTTGGCATGATCCATACGATACAAACGAAGCGAGAAAATGGATAACTTCCATAAATGACTCTATTCATAGAAATACTAGAGATGCTTGCGTTCTTAATTCCCTATGTGTCATATTATTTTATCATATGTTCATAGGTCTCAAAAAATACGTAAGTTAATAAAGTTTATTTTATGATATTAATCAGAAACATAATGGTCTTATGACGTCCCAAAATTTTTATTGATGTACTTCTCATGCATTGCATTCATTTACGTTCAGATTGTGTTATATACACATATATGTGTACACACACACGCACGCACACACACACACACACACACACACACACACACACACACACACACACACACATATATATATATATATATATATATATATATATATATATATATATATATATATATATATATATATATATATATATATATATATAGAAAAAAGGTTACATATGCACCACCATATGATTAGTTGGTAGACGTTGATGATTTTTCCCACAGTGGCTGGGATGATATGAAGAGATGTCCTCAGATACTTGATGATGTTCTGAACACATGTACCTATGCATGACATGACATTCATACGCATATGGATGACACTATAAGTACTTCATGATTTACAGAGTTATCCAGACTTACATGTTGAGTCTTTTATTGCATGTCTCTCTCATGTCTATTGTTTATTGATTTTCATTCCTTACATACTCGGTACATTATTTGTACTGATGTCCCTTTTTCCTGGAGACGTTGCGTTTCATGCCTGCAGGTTTCGATAGATAGGTTGAGAATCCTTTAAGTAAGCTATCAGCTCAGCGGAAAATGTTGGTGCGCTCTATTTGCTCGAGAGTTGCATATTGATTAGTATAATTAGGACATGTATTGATTGGTATGGCGAGGCCCAATCGTGACCTTTGTGATACTATATACTCTTAGAGTCTTGTACATAAATGTCATGTATTCAGATACTTGTGCGGTATTGTCGGCCCATGTTTTGAGTTTACAAATGATCATGTTGGTCTTATAGGCCCGTATGTCATGTATGTAAGTTTTATATCAGGTTGGGTCGTTCTATGTCAAGTATTCTCTCATGTTTATTCTACTTATCTCACGACACCCTCTCTGACCCATTTACCTATAATAGTATGATACGAGAGGTACGTTACGGTGATATTCCGTTGAGTAAGGTACCGAGTGTCTGTTGCGGCCTATTAATTTGGATCGTAACAAATATATCTGCTCGTGTGATTTATATTTGCGTAGTTTCTTTTATGTTGATGTAGAATTGTTGATGGATCTTTCCTCTAGCCATCTTTTATATTTTGTTACGTCATCGCATTTTAAACTATAAAAATGTTTAGAGAGTTTTGCTAAGTCCTCTAAAAGTACGTATGTTATTGATTTTATTTTTACTAGTATTTTTTAAATATAATTTTATAATATTACTGAAAAATTACCGAATTATATTGGTTTCGAAGAGAAACCGACAAGATTAAAACGATTTCGAAAAATCTAATTTTTATTATACATAATAAATAAAGTGAAAATTGATATGAAACGCATTTTATAAATAACTACTCGAACTGAACCATTAACACCTCTGTCGGTGTCGTTATTGAATAGTCGAAGTCTGGCTAAAAATAGATAATCAGCAGATATAGAGGACTTTAATTTTGTTTTCCTTCATTTGGTTTGGCGAAAAATTAAGTCGTAGATCTTCTCAAAATCAGTATGCACGTATTCTACTAGTGAGGAAAACACGGGGACGTTATTGGCCAAATAAAAAAAGGAGTCTGATTAGTTTTGAAAGACATCTTCCAGTACACTATTTTCCTTGAGAACCTTTAAGTACAACATTTGAGCTCAAAATTTAAAAACTACTTAAAGATGAAGTTCACGATTTAGATTCATTGCGAGCTCTTTCCAATTTCAAGAACTCGAACGAATATGCATGAGTTAAAAAGGATATTTTTTATATCTCATTTTATGTGGTATACTTTTTTTTGTTAGTCCATCCAAAAAAAAATATTACATATGTTATTTCTTTTCCGAAAACTATTTAATTATAATACTTTATTTTACCTTTAATAACATAATTTGTTAAGATTGCTCGTTTAGAAAAATGTAGAGCTCTTGCTACTATTTATCTAAAGGAGTACATTTGATACGTCATAGTCTAACTAAATACTATCTATATACTATATTAAAAGCACGAAGCCCATATGAAAATATTATTCACTTTTTTACCTCTTTATAATAGATTTCATATTGGATAAAATTATGTTAATTTATTCCTAATATTTGGAAATTCCAAATCAACTAAACTATTTGGTTACTCAAATATTCCTTATTTGAAAATATGCAAAGTCCCTACTATTTAGGAACCTCATTCACCTAAGGAATTGATATCATTAACTTTTTTAATCCTAATTGGACTATAACAAGACCATATGTGTGCATGAATTTTCATTCGTGTTTCTTATTTTTTAATAATAACCAGTTATAATATACGTGCAAAGCAGAATCTATTTGTAAAAGAATTATATATCACATAAATGAACTTTGTGTTATAATATTTAATGTCCAAATGGATTCAACATGAAATTAAAATATAAAAATAAATGTAAATACATCAATGTAATGTGTGAACTCAAATATGGTGAATATTTTCTGAACCTGCAAACGTTCACACTATAATTAGTTAAGGTCGTGATATGTATAACATTTGTAATTATAAGTAATATATATTATAAGAATTAATAGCATGTTGTTATGAAATAATATAAGAACAAGAACAATAATACAAGAACAAGAACAATAGAGAGAAATGTAGAAAGAGAGGAGTATTCTTATTGATACTTTTGGGATGATTTACAATGGGGTAAGACCCCTCTATTTATAGGAAGATAAAAGACTTAGCCTTGAAGTAAGACTCTTCTTATAAGATAGACATTCACCTTAAATAGAGTTCTATTTATAACACATGTTATATTGTTGTATCGTACCTAATAACGTTTTGTAGACAACGGTCTTGATGTATGTGCCTGTTCGTCTCTTCGGTTGCTCCGTCATGACCAAAACTTTTGTTGACGTCTTGAAAGTTCAATGGCGCAAGTACAATCCAACATTGTAGCATGCTTTGCAATATGTTGCAATTGAATTATCCTTTTATGAACTTCATGTTCATATTATGATATTCGAGGATCTATATATACAAATGATAATTCATCTCATGTAACCTTTTCTCAAGTGTTCATCATGTCTCCCCCTCATGTTAGGAAAACTAACATGTTTCCTCACCTCTGGGAAATCATCTTTGTGCATTATCATGTCAATATACACAGCACATTAATAATAATAAGATGAAATTATTTGGTTCCTGACCCTGAACCACTTATGAGGGGAGAATATAATATACTCTCGTATACAACGTATATCAAACTGATATATATAACTTTGTTCTCTTAAACAATAGTTTAGCTATTAAGTGGAGGCACTCAATAAATCATTTTGCTAAACCAACTATGATGTAAACCAACTTATCAAGATGAACTATCTTGAATAGACAATCTGGAAATTATGCTCGAAGTTAGATTACTGAGCAATTTACCTCGCAAGCACCAGCCAGGCTGCAGGTTAATAACAATCGCGCATGTAACCATATCATAGATGCATCATATGTGGTATACATGGCAGGTGAATGGGCCCATATTCACCTTTGATATTTCCAGAATTTATGGGATTCAACCCGAACTCTTTAGTTGGTCAATTAATTAATGAGAACAAGCAGTACAAACTGGAGAATGAAGCGGGTAGCTTTTCATACACAAATTATCCCGCTACAAGTTGTAGTAATAGAAGATATCAAATCTTTCCTTTATTTATAGTCTCAATATAATCAACCACTTTCACATATACTTTGGAAACTGAATAAGTTTCTTTGAGACTTACTACAACACAATACCTTATTGGTAATCAATTGTGTTTCTCCAATGTAGTAGTAATTGGCTTTTCTAGAGCTCTCAATTAATTTTGTACTACCACAAATTCATCAACATCCATGTGGTGAATATCTCTTTTAAAGAGAAAGTTATACCATTATGGTCATGTCAAAAATTATATGCAAGATATGTTTCTTGCATTATTATTGTCCTTTGGTAATCACATTGACAAATTATTTTGGCGTACAATAGGTACGTGACCAATGACCATTCATGCCATAATAATGACATCATCTCAAACCTTCTTCTAGGGGTGAGTGTGGTATCATCTCAAACCTCCTTCTAGGGGTGAATGTGGTATATTCAATACCAATTTCATGTTCATATTCTTCCAATAATGAATATGTATTCATGAATCAGATGTTGTCACATTCACTGCGGGGATATGTGATTTTGTTATCCTTTTCAAATCTGTAGATGCGTCTGGCATTTGATTTCTTTGCAAATGGATAATCTTTTGCACCTCTTTTTCACGAATAGAGGTATTTGGATCAAGATGAGATAATGATGCATTTTTCCACAAAATTTCACCAACTTCTCCCCCTAATTTTGGGAAAAGTTGCTTTTCCGGTATCGTGTGTGTGATACATGAATGTGATGCATAAATGAATGAACATATAGAAGTGGAAACTATATTGTGCAGTAGTTACAAAGGTGCACGCATGTATGTTACGGACATATACACATGTAATACAGTGAATAGATGACAGCGTATCATAAAACTCGAGTAGTGTATGTAATATGTAAAGAATGTGTAAAAGTTATATGATGAATAATTTAGCACATTATCATGGACGATCACATAATTACAAATTTGGAACTAAGCAATTGACATGAATATGTGAATAGTATAGAAGTGTACATTTATAAGCCAATGCAGACATGTGACAGTACACTGTGTTAATAATATCTCTGTATAGGGTACAATGTTTCAAGTTGAAATGTCATGTAAGTACGTTAGTTGTTAAGTACATTACGAGTGTGTTTGCAAAAGTTGCTTAAATACGTTATGTAGATTAATTTTCTACAAATCAGTGTATTTAATCCGTTGCTTCTTAATTTAAACAATATTTTCAAAATCTGTTGAGGTTATTCGAATAACTGGATTGATAGTCAACTAACTTGAGGGAAGCAGTCATTAGGTTATTCGAATAACTAAACCTGATATTCGACTATCTTGCCTTGCGGAAAAATCCAGTTTTAATGCGAAATATTGGTTAGTCGAATAACTAATTAGTTATTCGACTAACTTAGTAAACAGTCATCAGGTTATTCGAATAACTAAATCAGGTTATTCGAATAACTAAATCAGGTTATTCGAATATCTAAATCAGATATTCGAATATCTTAGCTTGCGGAAATTCCAGTTTTAATACAAAATATTAGATAGTCAATTTTATTAGTTAATCGACTAACTTTGCTGGAAAATAAAAATACCATCAAAATTTAAGCGTATTGAAACATTCTAAAGAACTAATACTAACATTATATCATAAACTAACTAATACGAGCTGATACTAATGACTAATAGTTTATCCACTAGCTAATACAAATAAGTAAAATAAAATCAAACAACTCCATCATCCTTAATCATGGATCCGTCACCGATCAAGTGGTCTATTTTTCCCTCAGGGTGCTCAAAGAAGTCTGCCACATCCAAGTGGGTGTTTTCAAAATTGTTGTCAGAGACAAAATTGGTTTCAGGGACTTTACTCTTTAGAGATGCTTGATAGAGCTCAACCAAATGTCTTGGTACACGGCAAATTTTTGCCCAGTGCCCTTCTCCACCACAACGATAACACATAGTTTCTGAACTATTTGCTTTTGGATCCTCATAATTCTGTTTCCGCTTTTGGTGGTTATCTCTCTTTGGGGGGTGACTAACACCAGGAAATTTCTTCCTTGTCCACGTCCACGGCCATGACCCCGATCACGACCACGACCACGATTAAAGCCATAGCCTTTTCCACGCTTAGCATAATGGGAATATACCTTATCTACTTCAGGCAATGGTGTAGACCCAGTGGGTCGATTTTCGTGATTTCTCATGAGCAGGTCATTGTTTCGCTCAGCCACAAGGAGAAGAGAAATCAGTTCAGAGTACTTTTTGAAACCTTTCTCTCTGTACTGTTGTTGCAGTACCATATTGGAGGCATGAAACGTTGTAAACGTTTTCTCAAGTATATCATAATCAGTGATATTATCTCCACAGAGTTTCAATTTGGAGGTAATTCTGAACATTGCAGAATTATATTCAGAAACGGACTTAAAGTCCTGGAGCCTCAGATGAGTCCAATCATATCGTGCTTGTGGCAGAGTGACCAACTTCAGGTTGTCATATCTCTCCTTTAAGCCCTTCCACAAGATAAGTGGATCTTTGACTGTGAGATATTCAATTTTCAAACCTTCATCAAGGTGATGGCGCAAGAAAATCAAGGCCTTAGCACAGTCTTGGGTGGATGCTTTATCTCTATTTTTAATGGCGTCTCCAAGACCCATAGCATCTAAGTGGATTTCAGCATCCAACACCCATGTCATATAGTTCTTGCCCGAAATTTCAAGGGCAACGAACTGTCTTTTCATAATGTCAGACATAATCGAAAAAATCAAATTAGGAAGAGAGAAATACCTTAAATATTTCGAGAAGATTCTTGAGACGGTAGAATCTCGTGCTGATAACGTGTTATGAAATAATATAAGAACAAGAACAATAATACAAGAACAAGAACAATAGAGAGAAAAGTAGAGAGAGAGGAGTATTCTTATTGATACTTTTGGGATGATTTACAATGGGGTAAGACCCCTCTATTTATAGGAAGATAAAAGACTTAGCCTTGAAGTAAGACTCTTCTTATAAGATAGACATTCACCTTAAATAGAGTTCTATTTATAACACATGTTATATTGTTGTCTCGTACCTAATAACGTTTTGTAGACAACGGTCTTGGTGTATGTGCCTGTTCGTCTCTTCGGTTGCTCCGTCGTGACCAAAACTTTTGTTGACGTCTTGAAAGTTCAATGGCGCAAGTACAATCCAACATTGGATATTCTTTGACCCCGTGCTTTATGTATTTTCATCGAAAAACATAACGCACTGGAAATTATTTTGTGATGATCTCCTTTATTTTTTGGTGGTGAAAGTTAAATCCTTGGAATAAACACTGGCTTATAATTATTTCTGTATATATAACATTGTTGTCAAAACCATTACATAAGCCGTTTGAAGGGTCCAAAGTTTTTAGTAGCCTACTTGGTGATTTTTTTCTTAAATACCAAACTATATACCAGTAAACATAATTTATTTGTACGTATCATGTATGTATAGAACAAAATGCGGTTATTTATTTGATCAGGTAACTAAACTTTAAATAATCATCTTGAATGTCTTACCTTAGCAAGAAGCAATCGACCTATATTCCATTAACAAAAGCAAAAATCAAACGGACAAAGTAAATCCAATCAAAAAGAGAAAGAATATACAAAATCTAAAGAAGAATAGGTGTGTGTATATTTTACATGAACGAAACATCCAAAATAGGTAAATAAAAAATGAAAACGCAAGATTCACCGGAAACATCAGAATTTACAATTCTAGCATTCTAACTTCCAAAATGTTACAAAGTAGTTGGAAACCAGCACACACACACTCTCTATACATATATAATAGAAAGCAAGTTTATGATAAAGAATGAAAAACAATAGTTTCTTTAATATAAGTGATCAGCTCCTCCTTATTATAAATTGGTTTGATTGTAAAACTCTAGAAACCTAAACTGAATCCAAAATAAAGTAAAGACAGTCCTAATACGAGTCAGTAAACTAAGAAAGAATTAAAGTCTAAACCAAGACCAAAGAGAGAATGGAATTGAATCCAAAACCAATACAAAAGGGACGTAACTCAGAAGAAATTGAATCCTAAACCAAGAGCAAGGAATCAAGGGAAATTTAATCCAAAACTGATACAAACGGGACGGAAACCGCACAGGCAAGAATCCAAACAGTGTAAACACTACGTAGGACACGACAATTTGGTTTATTTTTTTCCCAAGAAAATAGTTGTTAGAATTCCAATTATATCCCACATTTAATACGCTTACGAAATGTAAAAAACGAACGACATTTGAACATAATAATTGAAAATAATTAAACAAACCACAATAATAACATAAAATTGAAAATAACACCGATCATATTGAAAAAATTCACTAACAAAATATTTAAATGGTTGAAAAAATTCAAGTACATTAAAGATTCTACAATAAAAAATCCTAAAAGTGAAAATATCAATATTTTTACTCTTTGATAATATAACTTAGATAAAACTATAACTGTAATTAATTATTTAAAATTAGATGTGCTAATACGAAGAATTTAAATCAGCAAAAATAATTATTTCCTTTAACGTTGAGAAACAAATAGTTATGCATTTGAATTAAGTGATAGAGAAATTCAATTTTTTGATTTATCTTATTTAGACGAATCTTTGTTGATAAAAGTATTTATATGTTCTTTTGTTTATTTTTGTATTATGTCATATAAATAACAATACCTTTTTTATAAGATATTCCTATAGAAGTCCTCATAAACTGCAATAAGGCATCTAAGAACTTTTATGAAATGAATTATTTGTTTATTGAGCCAGCTAAATACAATATTTTTCCGTTATCATTTTCAAGAACTTCTATATTTTTTTGTTAATTTTTATTCTAAAAGTCAAACATATTGTTTATTAATTCTTTTATAATATTTTGAATTAGTATATTGTATCAATACATGCGCTAAAATGGACGAAGGAGTAGTAAGGAAAAAATGAGAAAAAAAAAGCTTCATGGTGGTTGCAAATAAAAGGTAAAGCAAACTAAAAAAATTAAAACGTCAAAGAAACAGACCGTTCTTGACTTCATTGTAGACCGACCCAACCCTTGAACTAAATGCCGAGAAGATGAAAATCCAATCAGATTTGGATAATCAGATTATTCAACTGTCAGTCCACATATTTTAAAATAATTAAAATATGCTCCTGCAAGTGTCACAAAATTCCATACGAACCCCCTTTTTTCACAGGCTGAGACACTCTGTCGTTAGCATGCTTTGCTCCGCCTCTCGAAACTCTCTTTTTGTTTATTACTGATTGGATCCTAGTAATTTTGTTCTGTCTTTTTGTGTGTTTACGTTAGAATGTGACAAAATAAGAGTACAAAGTAGAAGAACAATGGAAGAAGCATGAGTAGGACTGACATACTACCTGAATTTTTCAGGCTTTTAATTCCAAATGGCTCAATTCATCTGGGTTATTCTCGTGCATTATTTTTCAGTTTAATAATTTTGGGCCAAAATTTTTGTAATCCCAACTTCTATTTTGTATGACTAATTGCTCTAATGCAAGGAAGAAAATTACAAATTTATGCTTGTTTGTATTTTCTTTCTTTGCTGGCGTATGGATTAGTATCGACATAATCGATGAGGTTTGTGTTGAAAAAATAAATTTGATTTTGAGTTATGTATTTTGGATTTGGGCTTGCAAGTATCCAAGTATATTAGATCAAGATTGTAGTCCATTATCTAAAAACTTCTTGTAATATGTAGTAGTCAAAGTGTGTAGAATAATCTTGTAAAATATCTAAGTCTAGAATTATCATGAGAATACTTAGGAATTATCTAGATACTAGTAGATGATGAAGTGTTAGACTATTCCATTATGTAGTATAAATAGAGGTATCACCCCTCATTGTAATTAAGCAATAAGCAAAGTAATCAAGATCAATTAAGCTTCTAAATCATCAATCATCTCTTCCACAAATAGTATATATATATATATATATATATATAGCCTCCTATTTCTAACAGTTTGGAATCTTTTGGATTAACACGTCTCAAAAAAGGAGATTAAAAGCATTAATAGAAAGTTAACTGTAGATAAGAGGAGAGTAAAAGAGTGGATTTTGATGCATTGAATAATTTATTTTCGGCAAAAACGAAGCTTAAATTGGGCGTTAAGAAGCAAATGGAGTTATTAGCTTCTGAAGACATAAAATTGAAGAAGACAAGTTTGACAATGGAGAAGAACGGAGCAATGAAGAAAACTAACAATGCTTCATATATATATATATATATATATATATATATATATATATATATATATATATATATATATATATATATATAACCTCCTATTTCCAACAAATTGGTATCAGAGCTTGGTTTGACGAGATGATGGCCAACAATGTCATCACGTTTCCCCGCCTCACAAAGGATAATTATGATCGATGGAGCATCCAAATGAATACCTTCCTAGTGGACAAGACCTATGGGAGATTGTGGAGCAAGGTTATGAGGAGCCTAAAGACAAGGGCTCACGAACGAACGAAGAAAAGCGAGACAAGATCAATGATCAAAAGGCTCTTTCCATCATCCAACAAAGTGTAGATGATGGAGCTTTTGAGAAAATTGCAAGTGTAACCACCACCAAGAAAGCATGGGAGATCTTAGAGAATTCTCACAAGGGAGTTGATAAGGTGAAAAAGGTTCGACTACAAACCCCACGAGGTGAGTTCGAATCCTTAAATAAGAAAGACTTTGAATCAATTTCCGATTATTTTACAAGAGTTTTGGCGATTGTCAATCAATTAAAGAGGAATGGTGAAACTCTAAGCGATGTAAGAGTCATTGAGAAAATTCTTAGATCATTAGATTCAAAATTCGACTATATAGTCGTAGCCATCAAAGAATCTAAAGATCTAGAATCAATGACTATCGACGAACTCATGGGTTCACTACAAGCCCATGAAGAGAGGTTCAATAAGAAAAATAAGGAGCCTTTGGAGCAAGCTTTACAAGCAAAACTCTCTTTCAAGGAAGAGAGTAGTGAAAAGACTCATCAAACGAGTCAACGAGGTCGTGGCCAACTACGTGGCCGAGGACGAGAGCGAGAATATATCAAACGTGGAGGCTATAGTTCTTACAAAAATGAACAAAGAAGCCAAGATTTTCACTCGACAAGAGGTCGCGGGAGAGGCTACACAAGTAGAAGGCCAAGGTATGACAACTCTCAAACTAAATGCTATAATTGTCATAAATTTGGCCACTATGCTTCGGAATGCGAGAAGTCAAACAATTACGTGCAAGAAAGAGCAAATTTTGCACAAGAAGATACCGAAGCCGTGGAAAACACTTTGTTACTAGCATGCAAAGGTGCAGACAACGGGGGATCGAATTTGTGGTATCTCGACACGGGTTCAAGAAACCATGTGTGCGGTGACAAAAGCATGTTTGTGGAGTTAGATGAGGCAATAGTGGAAATATCACCTTCGGAGATTCCTCTAAAGTCCCGGTTAAAGGCAAAGGTAAGATCCTCATCCGCTTGAAAAATGGAAGGCATCAATTTATCTCTAGCGTGTATTATGTGCCCAATATGAAGTCTAATATACTGAGTGGTTGACAACTCTTAGAGAAAGGCTATGATATTCACATGGTAAATCGTAGTTTTTCTATAAGAGACCAAAGAGGAGGTTTGATTGCTCAAGTGCCAATGTCAACGAATAGGATGTTTTTGCTAAATATTCAACATGACATTCCAAGATGATTAAAAGCATGTTTCAAAAATAATTCTTGGCTTTGGCACATGAGATACGGGCATTTAAATTTTAGAGGCTTAAAGTTATTATCAAGTAAAGGAATGGTGAAGGGTTTGCCTCCAATTAATCATCCGGATCAAATATGTGAGGGATGCCTTCTAGCAAAGCACTTTCAAAATAGTTTTCCAGTAGAGGCTTCTAGTAGAGCGAAAAAACCTCTAGAACTTATTCACACGGATGTGTGTGGACCCATCCATCCACAATCTTTCGGTAAAAATAGATATTTTCTTCTATTCGTTGATGATTTTAGTCGAAAGACATGGGTCTATTTTCTAAAAGAGAAGTCGGAAGTCTTTGGAATGTTCAAGAAGTTCAAAGCATTTGTGGAGAATCAAAGTGGTCTCACCATAAAGGCGATGAGATCCGATCGTGGAGGAGAGTTCACATCTAAGGAATTCAAGGAATTTTGCGACAACAATGGCTTACGACGTCATCTAACTCTTCCGTATTCACCTCAGCAAAATGGTATTGTAGAAAGAAAGAATAGGACCATCCTTGATATGGCCCGGAGTATGTTAAAGAGAAAAAGGATGCCTAAGGAGTTTTGGGCCGAGGCAGTGGACTGTGCGATCTATCTAGAAAATCGCTCGCCCACTAAAAGCGTCAAGAACAAAACGTCCATTGAAGCTTGGAGTGGAAGGAAGCCCAGCATCTCACACCTACGAGTGTTCGGAAGTGTGGCATATGCTCATGTGCCAGATCAGAAGAGGACGAAACTCGATGATTAAAGCTAGAAGCTCATATTCGTGGGCTATGACTCAAGTTCGAAGGGTTACAAGCTATACCATCCCAAGACCGGTAATGTAATCTCAAGTCGAGACATGGTGTTCGATGAAGAAGCAACATGGGATTGGAATGTTCCCGAAGAGGAGAACTACGATTTTCTCCCTTATCCGTTCGAGAGTACTATAAGGAACGAAGAATATCTAGAGGTTCAAGAACCTTCTAGTACACCATCTCCGCACTCTCCACATACTCTAACCACACCAAATGAAGCGACACCAACATAAGGAGGAGAACCAAGTAGGCTATAACATCGCACAAGGAGCATTGAGGAGTTGTATGAGGTAACTCAGCCTATGGAGGATCTAACATTGTTCTGCCTTCTTGCCGATTGTGAGCCAATAAGATATGAAGACGCAGCAAAAAGCGAGAAGTGGAAACGTGCCATGGACGAAGGATACACCGGTGGATTGTACTCTCAAGTTGTCAAAAGATGATGAAGGATACTTGGTGAACCCAACACAATACAAGAGTTTGGTTGGAAGTCTGAGGTACCTAACCTGCACGAGGCCAGATATTCTCTACGGAGTTGGACTAGTAAGTCGATATATGGAAGAACCTACAATAAATCACTTGAAGACAGCAAAGAGGATACTTCGCTACATCAAAGGTATGATTGACTATGGTCTATTTTATTCGCCTTCTGATCACTTCAAGCTAGTTGGATACAGTGATAGTGATTGGGCCGGAGACATAGATGATCGTAAGAGTACGAGTGGTTTCGTGTTCTATATGGGAAATACGACGTTCACATGGAGTTCGAAGAAGCAACCCATTATGACTCTGTCAACGTGTGAAGCCGAGTATGTAGCAGCAACATCGTGCACCTGTCATGCAGTGTGGCTCAGGAAGTTACTAAATGAGCTTATTTTTTCTCAAAAGGAAGCTATAGAGATATATGTGGATAACAAGTCTACGATTTCTCTAGCAAAGAATCCAGTCATCCATGATCGAAGCAAGCACATCGATACGAAATACCATTACATCAGGGAGTGTGTTACAAATAAAGAGGTGCAGATAAAGTACGCGAAGTCATTTGACCAAGTTGTTGATATTTTCACAAAGCCTCTAAAACACGAGACGTTTCAAAGATTACGGAATATGCTCGGAGTGACGAAATCAAGTTTAAGGGAGGCTGTTGAAAAATAAACTTGATTTTGGGTTATGTATTTTGAATTTGGGCTTGCAAGTATCCAAGTATATTAGATCAAGATTGTAGTACATTATCTAGAAACTTCTTGTAATATGTAGTAGTCAAAGTGTGTAGAATAATCTTGTAAAATATCTAAGTCTAGAATTATCATGAGAATAATTAGGAATTATCTAGATACTAGTAGATGATGAAGTGTTCTAGACTATTCCATTGTGTAGTATAAATAGAGGTATCACCCCTCATTTGTAATTAAGCAATAAGCAAAGTATTCAAGATCAATCAAGCTTCTAAATCATCAATCCTCTCTTCCACAAATAACATATATATATATAGCCTCCTATTTCCAACAGTTTGGAATCTTTTGGATTAACACGTCTCAAAAAAGGAGTTTAAAAGTATTAATAGAAAGTTAACTGTAGATAAGAGGAGAGTAAAAGAGTGGATTTTGATGCATTGAATGATTTATTTTCGGCAAAAACGAAGCTTAAATTGGGCGTTAAGAAGCAAATGGGGTTATTAGCTTCCAAAGACATAAAATTGAAGAAAACAAGTTTGAGAATGGAGAAGAACGGAGCAATGAAGAAAGCTAACCATGCTTCATTTGGAGGCTGTAGAATTTTGAAGTATCTGTGCATGTCACCAAAGTCTAAAGTTGATAATGGCTCTAGCAGAACTTCTGGTATAAATTCCTTTCAATGTTTTATTTTAGTTTTTTTTTTCCTTTTAATCTTCTTGAAAATTACCAGCTTGTGCGACTTTTCTTTTATAGCTGATTTGGTTTTCCTTGTCATGTTGATAACACCATTTTCTTTGGGCAGCTTAAGTTCTTTTGTTTCAAATAATAATGCTGTATCTCTAGCAAATGGGGTTTATTTTAGTCATATCATGATGGTAAAGCCGTTCAGCTTTGCATGGTCAGTGTTAAACTTATTCATGTTCAATGTGATTCCATGAAATAAACTTGATTAGCTTTGACATTGTCTATGGAAAATGGGTTATTCTTTGACCAACTAACCTATCTGGCTATTGGCGCCCCTCCTTCAGTGCACGCGCACACACCATAAAAGTATTAGAATATATTTTTATTATTGGTAGAATATTCTTTCATTATTGTACAGTCCTATAGTTGGTTGGATTTGATTTCTTTCATTATTGTACAGTCCTATAGTTGGTAGGATTTGGTACCTCTCTGTACTCTATATATACTTCTGTGAGCAATACGAGAAAATTACTTCTCACAAAACTGTCTACATGGTATCATACACCAGTGGCTTATCGCCAAAGAAACCCTAATTCTTCCCTACCCGCGCCGCCGCCGCCAACCTTCTCGGTCCACCGTCTCTCTCTCCGCCGTTTTGCCGCACCACCGCTGCACTAACCGGCAAGCCTCTCTCTCTCGACGTCGATCAGCGCCTTCTCTACCTGGCGCTTCATGGCCGCTACGTCATCCAACGATCATCTCCAGCCGATTGCCATCAATGCATCGGCTCAGATTCTACTTAAATTGGATTCCACTAATTACCTGGCGTGAAAATTCCAATTCCGAACCCTTCTTACGGGTTACGACCTCCTCGGCTTCTTGGACGGATCGAAGCCGTGCCCACCAGCCACTATCATCGACAAGGAGGTAACTTCCCCCAATCCAGCATATCCTTACTGGATTCGCCTGGACAATCTTATTCTCAGTGCCATCATCTCGTCGATCACACCGACGATCATCTCCTTTATTGCCGCTGCGGAAACCTCTAAAGAGGCCTGGGACATCCTCGCGCGCACATACGGCACTGCTTCTCGTGGTCGTATCATGGCTCTCAAACAGCAGCTCCATAATCCGGTGTAATGTTCTAAATCTGGTACTGATTTTATGCACGGTATTCGCGTGATTGTGGATGAATTATCTCTCATGGGTGTTATTGTTGATTCTGAGGATCTTGTCATTAAGGTTCTAAATGGGCTTGATGATCCGTATATGGAGCTCTCTCATGCTATCCAAGCCCGTGAATCTCCAATCTCTTTTGCTGAATTACATGACAAGCTGTTAAGCATGGAGGCTCAGATTACTGCCCGTTCGCCGGCCACCTCCGCCGCATCTGATTTGGCTCCGTCGGCTGCCTTCGTCGGCGGACAGCAGTCCGGCCGTACCCGCTTCGGTGGCCGCAGGCGCGGCCGTGGCAGCCGTGGTTTATCCTCCGGCCGTGGTGTTTACTCCAACAATGGTCAATCTCGCGGGTACAATGGGAAGTGCCAGCTCTGCAGTGAATTTGGCCGCTCCGCGCGCCGCTGTCCGTCCTATCCTATTTCCGGCGCAAATCAGCCCCCTTACGGTGGACCACTGCCGCGACTAGCATACGCTGCGTCATCCTATCCGGCTGCTCACACAGCCCATCACTCTCCATCTGATTGGATCCTGGACTCTGGTGCCACTCATCACATAACCAATGATCTTACCAACATGTCTCTTCACAGTCCTTACACTGGTTTCAATGATGTGGTTATTAGTAACGGTGAAGGTTTAAAATTACACATACTGGCCAACTTTTCAGTGATTCATCTCTTTTATTGCCTGGGGCTCTTTGTGTTCCACATATTCGTAAAAAGCAGAAGAAGCTGAAAGATGCTACTTTTTCTCTGAGAAGGAACTCTTTAAAGTGTCGAACCCTAAAGCAAAGTAGGAGCACCATCATTGAGTCTCCAAATAAGGGGGAAAACACTTCAGTGGGTTTCTTGTTAGGGAAATTTTTACCTCATCTGAATGTGCCAACTGTTATTTACTATATGTCCATCTTCAACACATGTCTTAGTATGTTGGTGGGAGATCTGTTTTGCAGTGAAATGCCTAAATCAGTTGTGTCTGTGTTAACAGAAGGATGTTTTATCTGATGAAATTTGAGTTTTTTTCATCTGTAAATATGCTAAAGGATATGATCATGTTTTACTCCTAATATTTCTGTGAGAATCCATTGCTCAAATTCAGTTTTCTTATCTGGTTAATAAGCAGCTTTATATGTGTGCATAAAGCTTTACTTAGGAATTTGGCACCATTGCTCATAGTTTCTGAATGTTCAAACTAAAATCTTCAGATGAGACTACCAGAGATCCTCCTGTTGCTCCAACTTTGTTTTCTTCACAACCAGTGATGTCGAATCATCTGCTCCAACCACTCCTAATAGAGGCAAGGAACTGGAATCGCTTCCCAGCTTCGAAACTTTGCTTTTAATGAGCTGAAGTTAGCAACAAGGAACTTCAAACCTGAAAGTCTTCTTGGAGTGGGCGGCTTCGGCCCTGTTAACAAAGGGTGGATCAATGAGAATGGAAGTTCACCAGTGAAACCCGACACTGGACTTCCTGTTGCAGTAAAGACTCTCAATAAAAATGGACTTCAGGGTCATAAAGAGTGGCTCGTAAGGAACTTTCTTGCTTTTGACTTCATTTTCTGGACTTTGAAGGTCTAATGCTGTATTTGTTGGGGAGAAGTGTATGGAAGAAGATATTAGATTGTTAGAGTAGGAAAATGTTATGGGAATAACTTTGAATGCTTCTTATTAATTCTATACAAATGATGGATTACAAGGCTATTTATAGAATTGTTGGATATTTCTAGATTTTTCCACGTACATGAGATATTTCTCAAGCTCTACATTATTCTAGACTCTAGATATTTTACTTATATAGATATTTTTTCAAACATGTTCTCTAGTATTCTAGAGAACTCCATGATTTGATATTATACTCATATATCTAGAGACTTCCAGCTAATACAAATTACAAATTATATATTATACTTTAACACCCCCTCTTAATTTGTAATTTGTAACTTATCTCTGAAGTGAGTAAATTTATCTACTGGAAGTGCTTTTGTGAACATGTCCGCCAGCTGCTCATTGGTGTTGATAAACTTCAGTCTCAATCTTCCGTCTTCGACCAATTCTCTGATGAAGTGGTGACGAATTTCTATATGCTTGCTTCTTGCGTGAAACACAAGATTCTTTGTCATAGCAATTGCCGACATGTTGTCAAAATAAATTGTTGTATGACCATCTTGTCCTTGCTCCAAGTTAAGGAGTATTCTTCTAAGCCACACTGCTTCACATGTCGTAGTAGCAGCTGAGATGTACTCTGCTTTCGCTGAAGATAATGCCACGGTTTGTTGTTTCTTTGATGACCAAGAGATTATTTTTGATCCCAAAGCAAAGACATATCCCGAAGTGCTTCTACGATCATCAACGCATCCTGCCCAATCACTGTCGGTGTAGCCAACAAGAGAATTGTTTTCCTCTGCAACATATTTTATTCCAAACTTCTTTGTGCCTTTCAAATATCTAAGAACTCTTTTTGCTGATGCGTAGTGTAGCTTGCTTGGATTGGTCATAAATCTAGATAACGCTTACCGCATATATTATATCGGTCTAGTGTTTGTGAGATAAATCAATGATCCAATCAGTCTTCTGTACATTGATGGATCCACCTTTTGTGCCTCATCGTTGAGAGATAACTTCTCATTCAAAGCAGCTGGTGTAGCAACTGGTTTACTGTTTGTCATATAAAATTTCTTTAATAAATCGTCACAATATTTTTCTTGGCTTATAAATATTTCTCCTTCACGTTGTTTTACTTGGATGCCAAGAAAATATCTCATGAGGCCTAAATCTATCATCTCAAATTCTTGCATCATTGCCTTCTTGAATTCTTCTACCAACTTTATATACGTGCCACAATAAATAAGATCATCAACATAAAGGCAAATAATAAGAAAATCTGCACCTTGCTTCTTGAGATATAAAGACAGCTCACTTGGACTTTGTTCAAAATCGTGTTTGCGAAAGTGACTATCAATCTTGCTATACCATGCTCGAGGCGCCTGCTTGAGTCCATATAGAGCCTTACGAAGACGATACACTTTTCTTTCTTGCCCTTTGACAATATAGCCTTGCGGTTGCTCGACGTACACTTCTTCTTTGAGATCTCCGTTCAAAAAACGCAGATTTAACATCTAGTTGATACACCTTATATTTAAATTGAGCAGCAATTACTAACACAGTTCTAACCGTCTCCATTCGAGCAACAGGGGAAAATGTTTCATTGAAATAAATGCCCGGTTGCTGTGAATAGCCTTTTGCAACTAGCCGAGCTTTTAGCTTATGAATCGTGCCGTCTTCGTTGTACTTGGTCTTATAAACCCATTTAAGACCAATGTCCTCCTTATTTTGTGGAAGATCCGCCAACTTCCATGTTTTATTCTTCTAATCATAGAGATTTCTTCGTCCATGGATTTTTGCCAACCTTCATCTTTTATAGCCTCTTCGAATTTCTCTGTTCACAAGAGAAAAATGCCACATCACATGAATCATAAATATCTCATAAAGAACGTACCTTTCTTGGTGGTGATTTCGTATCCGAATATTCCTCCATGCTTGGTCCTTCATTTGTAGGAGATTCTTTATCTTCTTTTTCAAGGATTTTTGGAGTCGCATCTTGACTTTCCTCCCATTTCCATGATGCTGCTTCATCGAAAATGACATCTCTTGAAATCATCAGCCTGTTAGTATTAGGATCAAAGAGTCTGTAGGCTTTGGATTCATTACTATAGCTAATAAAAATGTGTTTTTCACCTTTCTCATCAAATTTTTCATTTTTGGTCTGCACTGGAACATGAGCATATGCGATACATCCAAATACTTTGAAGAAATCTACATTTGCTTTTCTTTGATGCCATACCTCCTAGGGGGTCTTGTTAGGAACAAATTTTGTGGCTGAACGATTTAAGATGTAGACCGTTGTAGAGACCGCTTCAGCCCAAAATTTGTTAGGAAGATGCTTACCTTTTAACATACTCCGTGCCATCTCTACTATGGAGAGATTTCTCCGTTCTGCAACCCCGCTTTGTTGAGGAGTATATCTCACAGTCAATTCTTTCTTTATTCCTTCGACTCAATATTCTTTGAATTCTTTTGAAACAAATTCTCCTCCTCTGTCAGTCCGCAGTAT
The DNA here is from genome assembly GCA_034376525.1 of Nicotiana benthamiana. Lineage (NCBI taxonomy): Eukaryota > Viridiplantae > Streptophyta > Magnoliopsida > Solanales > Solanaceae > Nicotiana > Nicotiana benthamiana. Next base: position 135,929,972 of record CM067324.1, read on the forward strand.
CTTTAACCTTTGATCACTTTGTTTTTCCACAAAAGCTTTAAACTCAACAAATTTTGAGAAAACTTCGGACTTTTCTTTTAGAACATAAACCCACATCATTCTAGAATAATCATACACAAAAAGTAATAAATATCTTTTATCATTTAATGATGGAGTCTTAGTTGGGCCACATACGTCAGCATGCACCAATTCTAAAGGGCGTCTAGCTCTCCATGATATTTTTGTGAAGGGTAATCTATGCATTTCCCCATATATACAACCTTCACAAATTTTTCCTTTCTTATTTATGTGTGGGAGCCCATTCACCATGTTTTTCTTTTTGAGTAAATCAAGACTTCTATAATTCAAGTGACCAAATCTTAGATGCCATAGTAGAGATTGATAATTTTCAACATCTGATTTTAGTGCAAGAGTCTCCATGGGCAGGTTAAGTAGAAAAATTTATTCGGAGACATTTTAATTTTGGTCACTACTTGATTGCTCTTTTCTTCAATAATTATACTTTAATCTTTGATAAAATTTACACTATATCCTTTTCGCAACAATTATCCCACACCAAATAAATTTTGTGTAAGGCCCGGAACATACAGAACATCATAAATAAACTTGATCTTACCTCCCGTGGTTTTTACAGCTATCACTCCCTTACCTGCAACCTTATGAATTTTTCCATCTCCAAGCTTTACTTGAGAATCTATGTCTTCGTTTAACTTGACGAAGCTATTCTTGTTCCCTATCATATGGTTACTACAACCACTATCCAAATACCAAATATCTTTTGCATCCGAATCAACATTAAAACATGAATAGAATAGATTATCTGCTTCCGTAAAGTTAGCTTCGTCAGGTTTATTATACCATTAAAACATGAGTAGAATAGATTATCTGCTTCCGTAAAGTTAGCTTCGTCAGGTTTATTATACCAACAATCTCTTTGGGAGTGATTAGCATTGTTACACCTTTTGCATTTAAATCTACAATCTTGCGTTTTGTGATTTGATTTCCCACAAATACGACATTGGGAGGAAGGCGTACCTTTTGAGAAATTATTTTTACCAACCTTCCTTTGGGGCCTTGATTTTGATTTCCAAACTTCCTTTGTTGAAAGTTGCGATTTTGCTGGAATTTATCCTTTTGATCTCCCTTCTCCTATTCTCCAGCCTTTTCATTTGAAAGAGTAACCTTTGATTGAAATGCCTGCTCCACCTCTTGAATTGAAAATCTGTTCATTCTAAGCTCGTGTATCTCCAAAGAAGCCATTAGTTCATGAAAACTTAAAGAGGATAAATATTAAGACTCTTCAATTGCAGCAACAACATGATCCCATTTTGCAGGAAGACTACGTAATATTTTTTCAACAATTTTCTTCTCTTTAATTTCATCTCCATAACTTTTAATTTGATTAACTAGTGAGGTAACTCTATAAAAAAATACCTTCATTGATTCATCATTCATCATTGATTATCAAATTCTCTCCATAAGGATTGAAGTTTGATAGAGATTACCTTAGAGGAGCCTTGAAATTCCCTTTCAAGAATATCCCAAGCCTGTTTTGAACTTGTGGCTGCCATAATACAAGGGAAATAGTTTTGCTTACCCCTTGTTGAATAAAGAGAAATGCCTTTGCATCCTTCTTCTTGTTTTCCTTGAACTCCTTTTTCTTGGACGCCGTCCATGTTGCAAGCGTAGCCAAGTCATCGGGTCCATCATAGCCATCTTGTACAAGCTCCCAAAGATCTTGAGAAATAAAAAGAGTCTTCATTTGGAGGCTCCAATAATCATAGTTATCTCCATAAAAAATGGGGACAAGATTCTGTGAATAGTTGAAAACCGATGGTGATGATGTTGCCATGTTGAAGAACTAGTGTTGAGACACAAGGCTAACCAGGCTCTGATACCAAATTTGTTGGGGTGAAGTGTATGGAAGAAGATATTAGATTGTTAGAGTAGGAAAATGTTATGGGAATAACTTTGAATGCTTCTTATTAATCCTATACAAATGATGGATTACATGGCTGTTTATAGACTTGTTGGATAGTTCTAGATTTTTCCACATACATGAGATATTTCTCAAGCTTTACATTATTCTAGACTCTAGATATTTTACTTATATAGATATTTTTTCAAACATGTTCTCTTGTATTCTAGAGAACTCCATGATTTGATGTTATACTCATATATCTAGAGACTTCTAGCTAATACAAATTACAAATTACATATTATACTTTAACACTATTTTTATTTATCTTTGTCCATTTACAAGTTATCCTCATTTGACAGGCTGAAGTAAACTTTCGTGGCAATCTCCACCATCAGAATTTGGTTAAATTAGTAGGTTATTGCATGGAAGACGATCAGAGGCTGTTCGTCTATGAGTTTATGGCTCGTGGGAGTTTGGAGAACCACTTATTCAGAAGTTTGTTCCACGTTATACCTGTGCTTTTCTGTATGTTTTGTTTGACAATTAGCATATTCTGTGTAAATCTCTTAACAATAAAATATGTAACATATAAGTTCTCCATTAGGCTGCATTCGTGCTAAAAATGTCTAAAGATTATGTTTTAGATAGTTCTATGTACTTACTATCAGGCTTATGAATCATCTTTGCCCGACTAGTATCTTTATTTTCTATGCATTTGATATTAACCCTAACTTAGTTTCGGCATTTGCTTGCAATCATAAATTATTATGCTTTGATGGTTCGGAAATTTCTGCATGACGGCATCTTTCAAATTTCTGTTTTGACTTTTCTTTTAAATCTTTGGTGTTCTGTAGCAAAACTAGAGGAGATATGATAGATTTTGACTAGAAAAAAGCTTGTACCAACTAGCATTCTGCTATCCATCTAAGATTGTTTTAACATATTACAAGCAGTTGGTACAAGAATTAATAACTCATCTGATTTGAAGTGAAATTGCATTTAGGTGTTTTCTTTAGGTGCATAAAATTAACTAAAGTGCATGTAGGAGGTCTTTTCTTTATTCAGCTAGTAAATTTTCTACTCCTTTACCAAAGATGGATTAGTGGATGCCATTAATAAAAAGACAGAGCTGTTAAGTTGCATGTAGCTAGGACAACCAAGCTAAGCAAGATAATTAGTACAGCTTTCAGATATAAAAATGTGTACAAGATTACAAATTAGATGCATTCCTTCCCTGCCATTTAATGAGATCCCAAAATGGTTAATCACTTCCGATAAAATGGTTATCCTCTTGAAATTGCAATTTATACCTTACCTACTCCGACATGAGGTCGTGCATTCTCTAAACCGTGTGTGTTTAATGAATTATAACTATTCTTCTAAAGGTATGTCTACTTATTAAATAATGTGAGCATTGATAAAGAGCATTTAGGCTCAACTTGCTGCATGGAGACCATAACCTATATGTTTGGATATGGATTAAAGCTCAGTTGGATGTGAACTACTGCCAAGCATGTTATAATTGAAATAGAAATATCATTAGGACTCTACTTTAATGGTAGAAAACCAGCTGAGATAGATATGCCCTAAATAGCTCCTACTCAAAACTGTACATAGAGCTTCCTCCTTATATGACTCCGCCAGTGATGGAGGTTTGTGATAGTTAGGGATGAGATAGAAACTAAATAGTTGTAATTGTAACAATTATCCTGTGGTTGTGCCTTAAATAACTTGGTCGAAAGGATGTACTTGGCGACAGCTCATGCAGGAGCGTGGTAATAATGGTGTACGTTTGTAGTAATCATAATATTAATTTAAGACTTTAAGTACTACAACATTATTATCGTTGTTGTATTGTTATTGGTATGTGCACACTTACACCATTTAATAAGTACATCAAATTCAGGGTTATCAAAATAGGGTCAGCTTTTGGGGTCGCCGGTTGTATGGGGGTAGTACGTTGAGGCTCATATTTCCAAACATCTATGCTAGAAGGAGATGGCAGTACATAAGGTATGGAGGAGGCATGGAGGAGATGCTCTTTGAGACCTAAGATTTTGGAGGACCTCATTGCAAAATTTCAAAACCTAGTTGAACAATATTACAATACTAATACACCCCAGGTAGTCAGTCCTAGGATGGAGACCCGGAGCGACGGATCATTCCCATTTAGGTTATATTATCTTAAGCTTTTCGTCAAGCAAGAATTTCCCACACCTATCGATCTAGATACTGGCGGTGCCAGGAAATATTTGCTTATTTACATGGCTCGCAGTGCAATCTTAAATCTTGATAGCGAAAAACTCGAGGAAGAAGAGGGACACGTACATCAGTTGGTGTTTCACATGTAAAATATGTGGATGTGAATAATCTCCTTTTGTATAGGTAGTGTCTCGATTATGGTGGGAGTTATTGAGGTAGCTCAACATACAATGGACGATGTTAGGCATAATGAAGGAAGCATTTTCCAAAAAGAAAATAGAGAAGACGTATGTCATGGAAAATTGCTCCTCAAGCCCCATGAGGTCAGTTGGAAAGAGAGAAGGATGAGTGCTTTTGAACTGATAGAGAGTGACTTTCAGCATTTAAGGAATAGTCTCTTATCCCTAGGTTCATTTTAGAGCACCCGTGAGGTTCCTGTAGTATGGATGATTGGGTATCTTTGCTAATGACTCCTATTTTCTTATTGTAGATTCTCTACCTTTTATACCGGTTATATACGGTAATATTTCCACCATTAATGAATTTTTTTAATAATAATAATAATAATAATACCATTAATGATATTATTGCATGATATTTATTTATAGTTCTTATGTTTAAATAATTATTTATGTTATTTCTGCTGAAGTTTCTAATGCTCTTTTGTTTTTGTTTTTACTTTCTTTCACTGAGCCGAGGGTCGATTGGAAACAGTCTCTCTGCCCTTTCGGATAAGGGTAAGGCTAGTCTACGTATTACCCCCAGACCCCACTTTGTGTGACTATATTGGATAGTTGTTATTATTATTATTATTATTATTATTATTATTATTATTATTATTATTATTATTATTATTATTATTAGTATTCTTGTTGTATAACAATTTGTGTATGCATGCTAATTTTGCATTTGGCTTCAAAGAGGCAGAGGTCATATTGGTGGCCCGTACAAGCTAGCAAGAGGTTGGCATGCGACATTAGTGGATGAGGAATGGAAGGTTGGGAAAAAATTTAGTATGGTAGGGTCTACATGTAAAATCTGCATTAAGTTGGTGTGGATAGCTTGAGTAGAAATACAATAATGGATAATTCAGAAGATTTAATATATTTGTCTATGAAAGATGTGAAATGGTACTTCTATTAGAGAGCTTAAATGATTGTTGGAAGAGGATTGCTATTAATATTTGGAGGGAAGCTTTTAGGCTAAGGGAATTTTAGAAGAGTAGAAAGATTTTGGAGAAGAAAAACTTTTATTACTCAAACTTGTTTTTGATTCTTTTGGCTTGATATGTTGTGTGTTGTGTGTTATACAAATGCCAAATGCCATCCCATATTTATAGGGGAGGCTTGCCAAGCTCTAGAGTGTCTAGAGAGTTCTACCATTTCCTAGCTATGTACATGTGCTAGAATTCTATGGAGAATTCTAGAGAGTCTGGAGAATTCTAGAGAGTCTAGAGATTTCTATTACTTTCTAGCTAGGTACATGTGCTAGAATTCTATGGAGAATTCTAGAGTATTTCCAAGCTCAAATGGACTAGAGTTCTCTAGAACGTTCCGGAATCTAGAGTTGCCTAGAATATTCCGGAATTGGGTTATTTATTTTTCATAATTTCTTAAGCCCAAATAATTATAACAAAATCAAGTTATTTTATTTTCAACACCCCCCCCCCCCCCTTAAACTTGATTTGTCATTCCAAGCAGACTTCTTAACTTGATGAAGTCCTCTTGCTTGAGTGGCTTGGTGAAGATATCCGCAACTTGGTCTTTGGACTTCACGTACTCTACTTGTACATCCTTTCTTGTGATGCACTCTCTTATGTAGTGATAGCGTGTGTCAATATGCTTGCTTCGATCATGGAACACCGGATTTTTCGCCAACGCCAACGTCGACTTATTATCCACGCATATTGTAGTTGGATCTTCTTGTGGCCATCCCAGCTCCTTTAGCAAACTTCGCATCCAGATTGCATGACATACACAGGAGGTAGCGGCAACGTACTCAGCTTCACATGTGGATAGAGTGACAATTGGTTGTTTCTTGGACATCCAAGTGAAGGCGGTGTCTCCCATGAAGAACACGAAGCCCGTGGTACTTTTTCTATCATCAATGTCTCCGGCCCAATCGCTATCGCTATAACCAACAAGCTTATAATCATTAGAAGTTGAATAGAACAAGCCAAAGTTGATTGTACCTTTGAGGTAGCGGAGAATTCTTCTTGCAGCCTTCAAGTGTGTAGTAGTTGGATTCTCCATGTAGCGACTTATGAGGCCGGTGGAGTAGAGAATATCGGGTCTCGTGCAAGTCAAATATCGTAAGCTCCCAACTAAGCTCTTGAACATCGTCGTGTCCACTTTCTCAGCTTCATCATGCTTCGACAACTTGATCCCGCACTCCACCGGTGTATTGACTGGGTTGCAATCATCCATCTTGAACTTCTTTAGGATCTCCTTCGCATAGCCCTCCTGTGAGATGAAAATTCCATCCTCAAGTTGTTTGACTTCAATGCCAAGATAGTACGCCATAAGCCCAATGTCGGTCATCTCGAACTCTTTAGCCATCGCTTGTTTGAACTCATCGATCATCCTTTGGTTATTTCCTGCAAAGATTAAATCATCCACGTACAAGCAAACGATCAAGATATCTCCATCTTTCATCTTGGCATAGAGCGCATGCTCATGTGGGCATTTGGCGAAGTCATTTTCTTGCAAGTACTTGTCGATCCTACTGTTCCACGCCCTTGGTGCTTGCTTTAGTCCATATAACGCCTTCTTCAATCTTAAGACTTTGTCTTCCTGCGTCTTCACCTCATAGCCTACAGGTTGTCGGATGTAAACTTCTTCCTCAAGGACTCCATTCAAGAACGCCGACTTTACATCCATTTGGTGTATCTTCCATTTATTTTGAGCTGCCATAGAAATGATTAGTCTTACAGTTTCTAAACGGGCTACAGGGGCAAATACCTCGTCATAGTCGATGCCGGCTCTTTGACTGTATCCTTTTGCAACAAGCCTCGCCTTGTATCTTTCGATTTCTCCCTTGCAGTTTTTCTTTGCCTTGTACACCCACTTGACGTCGATCGCCTTTTGCCCTTTTGGAAGTGAAGTCAGCTCCCAGGTGTCGTTCTTTTCGATGGACTGGATCTCCTCATCCATTGCATCTCGCCATTTCTTACTTTTTACGGCTTCTTCAAAGGTAACTGGTTCACAATCAGCAAATAGACAAAGAAGAGTTAGGTCCTCTAACCTTTCAGTGTCTTCATAAATGTCTTCCAAAATCCTTGCGCGTTCCTCGCTCCTTTCATTCAGAAACGATGGTGGCGAGTCATCTTGAACTGCTGTTGGTGAGGTAGGTGGAGTAGTTAGCTCTCGATGGGCATCCTCTGATGTAGATCTTTGTTCTTCTTCTTCGGTTGGAATAATGGAACTAAAGTCCTCGAGAGAACCAAAATTCCATTCTCCTTCTTCATCAAACTCCACGTCCCGAATTATCACAAGCTTGTTAGTATCTGGATTATATAATTTGTAGCCTTTGGAGTTGGAATCATACCCGATAAAGATGAACGCCTTACTTTTGTCATCGAGCTTGCTCCGTGTCTCGTCAGGTACATGTGCGTATGCTTTGCTTCCAAAGACTCTTAGATGGGAGATTCCTGGCTTCCTTCCACTCCAAGCTTCTTGTGGTGTCTTTCCCCACACGCTCCTTGTTGGTGATTGGTTGAGTAGGTAGACTGCACACGCTACTGCTTCGGCCCAGAATTCCTTTGGTAGCTTCTTGCTCTTTAGCATACTCGCGCCATGTCTAGAATTGTCCGGTTCTTCCTTTCCGCCACTCCATTTTGTTGGGGGGACCTTGGTACCGTTAGTGGACGCCTTATTCCATGCTCCTCGCAAAAATTCTGGAACTCTCTAGAAGTGAACTCGCCTCCACTATCGGATCTCATGGCCTTTATGTGTAGTCCACTTTCTTTTTCCACTGCCGCTTTGAATTTCTTGAATACTTCAAATGCCTTCGATTTTTGCTTCAAGAAATACACCCATGTCTTTCTAGAAAAATCATCAATAAATAGAAGGAAATAGTTGCTTTTACCGAGGGAGCTTGGCTTGATCGGACCACATATGTCGGTATGTATGAGCTCCAATGGCTTTTGGGCTCTCGAGCTTGACTCCTTTGGAAAACTCTTCCGAAATTGCTTTCCGAGTAGGCATCCTTCGCATAATTGATCGGGGTGTCTAATGGATGGTAGTCCTCGCACCATGTCCTTTTTGGATAGTAGCTCCAAGCCTCCAAAATTCAAGTGCCCAAATCGAAGATGCCAAAGCCAAGATACATCTTTGTAGCAAGCTTTAAGACACTTTGCAACATCATTTTGAATGTTCAACAAGAACATTCTATTTTTGGACATAGGCACCTTAGTGATTAAATTATTTTTATTATCTCTTATGGAAAGACTATGATCTTTCATGTGAATGTCATAGCCCTTCTCTAAGAGTTGCCCCAAACTCAATATATTATTTTTCATGTTGGGCACATAGTAGACATTTGAGATAAATTGGTGATTTCCATTCTTCAAGCGGATTAGGATGTTACCTTTGCCTTTCACTGGTATTTTGGATTCATCACCAAAAGAAACATTACCACTCACCGATTCGTCGAGCTCCACAAACATGCTCCTCTTTCCACACATATGGTTGCTCGCCCCAGTGTCAAGGTACCAAGTGTTGTCTTGTCTCCCTTCTTCTCCTTTGTATGCTAGAAGTAGGGTCACGTCTTTTTGGCCCTTATCCTCCACAAGGTTGGCGGTCTCTTCAACTTTGATTTGAGACCCTCTACATTGTGAAGCATAGTGTCCATATTTTTGACAAGAATAACATTTGATTTGAGATTTATCGTACCTTGCACCTTGGTTGCCTCTCCCACGACTTGGGTATTCTCTTCTTTCTTCATTGTTGTTGAAACCTCCTCGTCCACGTCCATAGCCTCGACCTCGTCCACGACCACGACCTCTTCCATATTGACCTCGTCCATTTCCGATATTTTCTTCCTTTTCTTTTATTTGCATCTTGAATAATTGCTCCACTATATCTTGTTTTTTCTTATGTTTTTCTTCATATGCTTGTAAGGATCCCATTAATTGATCAATTGACATCTCCTCTAAATTTTTAGTTTCTTCAATTGTTATGACAATATGCTCGAATTTGGAAGTTAATGACCGGAGTATCTTCTCAATAATTCTAACATCTTCCAATTTTTCACCATTTCTTTTCATTTGATTTGAAACCACCAAAACTCTTGAAAAATAGTCGGAAATGGACTCCCCTTCTTGCATATGTAAAGACTCAAATTCTCCTCTTAAAGTTTGGAGACGTACCTTCTTTACTTGCTCGGCACCTTTGCAAGACGTTTGGAGTTTCTCCCACGCTTCCTTAGCAGTGGTTGCACGTGAGATCTTCTCGAACCCATCATCATCCAATGCTTGGTAGATGAGGTAGAGAGCTTTCTTGTCTCTCTTTCTTGAATCCTTCACACCATCCTTTTGAGTTTGGGATAATGTAGATTCATCTAGGGGCTCATTGTAGCCTTTCTCTACAATATCCCAAACATCATGTGCACCTAGGAGAGCCTTCATCTTGATACTCCAATTATCATAGTTGCTCTTGTTGAGCATAGGAACTTGGAAGGATGCAACACCATTTGCCATGATTTTAGAAATTTTTTTGGTTAGATCTTGTGGCTTTGATACCACTCTGTTGGAAGAGGATTGCTATTAATATTTGGAGGGAAGCTTTTAGGCTAAGGGAATTTTGGAAGAGTAGAAAGATTTTGGAGAAGAGAAACTTTTATTACTCAAACTTGTTTTTGATTCTTTTGGCTTGATATGTTGTGTGTTGTGTGTTATACAAATACCAAATGCCATCCCATATTTATAGGGGAGGCTTGCCAAGCTCTAGAGTGTCTAGAGAGTTCTATCATTTCCTAGCTATGTACATGTGCTAGAATTCTATGGAGAATTCTAGAGAGTCTAGAGAGTTCTATTACTTTCTAGCTAGGTACATGTGCTAGAATTCTATGGAGAATTCTAGAGTATTTCCAAGCTCAAATGGACTAGAGTTCTCTAGAACGTTCCGAAATCTAGAGTTGCCTAGAATGTTCCGGAATTGGGCTATTTATTTTTCATAATTTCTTAAGCCCAAATAATTATAACAAAATCAAGTTTATTTTATTTTCAACAATGATGAACATATCTAATTCAAAACTAGTGATGTCTAACTAGTACCAAGGTGATGAAAAGACATGTGAGGTTAATATCAGAAACAGGTGACAGTGTTGACTGGTGGGAAATTTAGGTTATGTACTAATGCGCTAAATGAGTAAGACAATAGATGGATTTGGATTTTAGCTAACCGTTAGTAGTCATTTTTCCAACCCGAGCTCAGCTTTAAAGGGCTCATGCAAGATATTGATAATATTTCTTGGCATTATGCATTTGCGCCTTTTTTTGGTGTTGCTATAACTTTGAACAGTTTTGCATGATACTAGAAACTAGAAGGAAAGATGAGACTTTAGTTGTAGGGCTTATTGAGTGCCTCCTGGGACTAGGCCAATAAGTTGTGCTTGTCATAGGGTTTCATCTGTAGAATTTGATTTTTCGTATTCAGATTGTTCTGAAGTTACTTGTGAACCTTGTAATTGTTTGTATTTTGTCCCTAATGTGCATAACTTTGTATAATAGATTGAATTCATGCTGTTTTTTCTGAAAATGAAAAATGATTTTTAATCGTCCTCGTACTGCGTGAAGATACACCACTACCTTGAAAAATTTGCTTCCTTTGGTTGATTCAAAATGTGTTGAGATGAAATATTACATGGCTTCCAAGCCTAAGCATAAATGATTGTATACATTGTATATTTATTGTATTTTCCTAGTATACATTATATATGTAGGCTGCATTGGGCTGTGATGATTAGTTGGGCTGTATGTATGTCTTAGCCCAGTTTATATTTTACTCTTGGGCTGACCCGACCCAAGAGTATTAGGCTTGTATATATCTGTACAAAGGCAGATATTTGATTAGGCAATTCATTTGGCTTCTCGGTTACTTCAGAAGCTTCTCATTTTCTCTCTCTGTCTCTTCCTGTTCATCTTCATCTTCTCTGGTTTTTCATCTTCAAATCTCCATGTTTACATGGTATCAGAGCGAGGCCCATCCCAATTGTTGTTACCGATGTTGGGCCCCCATTTATGTTGTCCATGCTCCAGAGATCTGAGCGTGAGGGGGGGTGTTGAGTTATCCCACATCGGAGGGATTTGTGGTCCTTGGTCTCCTTATGTGGCTTGGGCAATCCTCACCACATAAGCTAGCTTTTGGGGTTGAGTTAGGCTCAAGGTCCATTCTTTTCATCCAGATTCTGGTAAGTTTCCGTTTAGTTGCGATCTCCGATGACCGGACTTAGTTTCATCCGGTGGTTGAAGGCCGTTCTTCTCCGGTCGCGAAGAAGGAGGGTAACACTTTCTCTGTTCTAAGTGTTGTATATGTTGCATGCCAGTTCTGGTTTGATTGTGGTCTGTTCATTGAGACTATTTCTGTGTTGTTAAGCTTGTTCATTATTCATGGCTGTTAATATGAATACTAATACCTCCCCCGCAGACTCTACTAGTCCCCTCCTAATTTACTCCTCCGATGTTCCTGGTGTGTCTCTTGTGTCCACTCTCTTCTCAGGCAGTTGTTATGGAGGTTGGAGGAGGAAAATGATTGTTGCCCTATCTGCTAAAAACAAAATCGGATTTGTTGATGGCTCATGTCCTCGACCAACCACTAATGTGGCTGAACAGAGGCTGTGGGATAGATGTAATAACATGGTCATTTCCTGGTTGACTGCTTCTCTATCCCCTCAGATTGCTGATAATGTGCAGTATTCCGATACTGCACAGAGTATATGGTCCCAACTTGAGAAAAGATATGGTACTCCTAACAAGACCAAAATTTTTGAATTAAAAAGGGAACTTTCTCACACATCTCAAGGCTGTTTAGATGTAGCCTCATATTTTAACAAACTCAAAGGCCTGTGGGATGAGTTGGGCACAATGTGCACAAATCATGGGCAGAGATGTGTGTGTGCTGCTAAAAATGGAATAATTCAGGAAGATGATGAAAACAAGGTATTCCAGTTTCTTTTGGGGTTAAATGAAGCATACATGGTGGTTAGGAGTAACTTGTTGATGATGCAGCCATTTCCTTCCCTTGACGGTGTTTACAATATAGTGCTTAATGATGAGAAACAGAGACAAGTTCAATCTATTTCCCAAATCAGTCCAGACTCTATGTCTTTTAAGGCTAATATAAATAAGCACTCAGTTGGGTTTAATCAGGCCATATTGCCTAGTCCCCCTGTTTTCAGAACCAGAGTTAATTTTGAGCAAAGTAGAGGGCCCTTATTTTGCAGGTACTGCAAGAAATCTGGGCACTTAATTGATAAGTGCTATAAGATTCATGGGTTTCCTCAAAATATCAAATACAACAAGGGAAGGAAATCTGCTGCTGCTCATGTCTCCACTGGTGAGGAAAGTGTGTTTGTTAATCATGGGAATCCTAATATGTCTATTCCTCTTGGGGATCCTCCTACCAGCCATCACCATGTTGCAAACATAGATGGCCAAAGTTCTGTGATACCAGGGTTGAGCAGACAACAATATGATCAATTGATGAGCTTGTTGCAACAGGCCCAGTTAGGGGATTCCAGTGCTCAAGCTTCTCCTCCCATGTATGCTGCTAATTTTGCTGGTACTATGTTGACTGAGTCTTGTTTCTGATTCCAAATTATGCATGCTTACACACATTAATTCTGTCACCTGGATCATAGATTCAGGGGCATCTAATCATATGACACATGATAAAAACTTACTCTTTAACATCATACCTTTGACTGTTCCTTATCTTGTAACTTTGCCTAATGGTTACAAAGTGAAAGTAACTTGTACAGGTTCTTTTGCATTAACTTCATTCATTACTCTTCACAATGTACTGCTGGTCCCTTCCTTTAAACACAACTTGATTTCTGTCCACAAGTTGGTAATACAGTTGCATTGTATAGTTTTGTTTACTCCAACTTCCTGTTTACTCCACATGGTACAGAACCCTTCTCTGAAGAGGCTTCTGGATCTTGGTAAAGAGGAAGCTGGTCTATACAAACTGTCTTGGGTGCCACCTTCCCCTTCTTCCTCTACTGGCTGTTCATCTACTTCTTATGTGCTTTGTCTAATTCTTGTAATGATGACAATGTGTCTGACAACAAGGATGTTGCTTTACCTTCAACTGTGCATAATTCCATTTGTAATAATGTTGTTACAACTGATATGAATTACATTTGGCTTTAAGACTAGCATATACTTCCTTTGCAAATATGAGACATATTTCTGGTTTATCTTTTCCATTTGCTTCTAAACAACCTTTTCCTTGTTCTGTCTGTCCTATGGCCAAACAAACCAGACTCCCTTTTCCTGATAGCAGTATCAGTACTACTAGGCCTTTTCAATTGATACATGTAGATACTTGGGGACCTTACCATACTTCCACTTCTTCTGGTTGTAGATATTTCCTTACAATAGTTGATGATTTCTCAAGGGCAACCTGGACACACTTAATGGGCTCTAAAAGTAATGCCTTCTCCCTGCTCAAATCTTTCATCTGTTTGGTTAAAACTCAGTTTAATACTGTGGTTCAAACTGTTAGGAGTGACAATACTTTAAAATTGGGGTCTAGTATTGAGGGTATATCTTTCTTTAGTAGCCAGGGGATTATTCATCAAACCTCCTGCCCCCATTCACCTCAACAGAATGGTGTTGTTGAAAGGAAGCATAGAACCCTTCTTGAAACATGTAGAGCCTTACTTTCTCAATCTGGACTACCTGTGTCTTTCTGGGGGGATTGTCTGTTGACTGCTACTTATCTCCTTAACAGAATACCATCCAGATAACTTCACAATAAATCTCCCAATGAAATTTTGTATGGGAAAGCTCCATCCTACTCTCATTTGGGGGCATTTGGGTGCCTTGCTTATGCTACTGTCCCCATTCCTCAAAGAGACAAGTTAAAGCCTAGAGCCCTCTCTTGTGTTTTTCTGGGTTACCCATCTGCCAAAAAGGGTTATAAACTGTATGATCTGGCTTCCAAGAAATGTTTTATCTCCAAGGATGTTATATTCCATGAAACATGTTTTCCTTTTAAGAATAAACCTTCTTCTGCTCATTCTTCTCCTTCCTCTTTTCCTTTTATTCCTCCTGCTGAGCATTCCACTGACACCACTTTCCTATACATGCTTCTTCTCCTTCTTCCCCTACATCTATTCCAGCCCCTAATTCTACTATTCCTTATTTTACTGATACTGATCCAGCTCCCCTTCCTTCTTTCAATCATGATATCTCTCCTCCTGTTTTACCTTCTTCCCAACCTCTTCCTGCTCCTAGAAAATCCACTAGACAACATAACCCTCCATCCTATCTAAAGGATTATGTTTGTCAACTCCCTGCCTTTTCTGGATCCTCTTCTTCTACTTTGGAATCTGAACCTTTATATAACTCTCAAGCTGCATCTGTTCCAGCATGGCAGGCTGCCATGAGACAGGAGTTTGATGCTTTGGACGCAAACCATACCTGGGATGTTGTTCCTCTTCCTCCTGGTAAGAAACCCATTTGCTGTAAATGGGTCTGTAAAATCAAATACAAGGCTGATGGTACTGTTGAAAGGTATAAAGCTAGGCTTGTTATTAGGGGTGATACTCAAGTTGAAGGGATTGATTTTACTGACACATTTTCTCCTGTGATTAAAATGACCACTGTGAAATGTCTCATTGTTGTGGCTGTCAAGAATCACTGGCCTCTGTTTCAACTTGATGTTAATAATGCTTTTCTACATGGTGATTTGGATGAGGAAGTTTATATGAAACTTCCCCCAGGTTTGACAGTCTCTGCTCCTCTTTCTGGTTCTGTTTCTTCTACATCTTCTACTCCTTCTCCTCTGGTTTGTAAGCTCAAGAAATCCCTCTATGGGCTGAGACAAGCATCCAGACAATGGTATGCTAAATTGTCTTCTGCTCTTTATTCCAGAGGGTACACACATTCTTTGAATGACTATTCTCTGTTCATCAAAGGTAAACCTGGGGCCCTTGTGATTGTGGCAGTCTATGTGGATGATATTATTATTACTGAGGATGACAGTGATGAAATTACTGCCCTTAAACTGTTTCTGGATGATCAGTTTAAAATCAAAGACCTAGGGTCTTTGCATTATTTTTTGGGCCTTGAAATGTCAGTTGTTCCTGGTGGAATGATCCTTAATCAGCATAAGTATGTTTCTGATTTACTGCATCAGTTTGATTGTACAAATGTTTCCTCTGTTGTTTGTCCTTTGGATATAATGTCAAACTTCATGCTGATTCTGGTGACCTTTTAACCTCTCCTGATCAGTATAGGAGTCTTGTTGGTAAGCTGTTATTTCTGACTCATACTAGGCCTGACATATGCTTTGCTGTTCAACATCTGAGTCAATTTCTAATATGCCCCAGACTTCCCCATATGACTGCTTCCCTACATGTTTTGAGATACCTTAAAGGCACTCCTTCTATGGGTCTCTTTTAGCCCGTGATGATTTCTCTGTTGTTGGTTATTCTGATAGTGACTGGGCTGCATGCCCTGACACCAGGAGATCCGTTACTGGATTTTGTGTGCTATTGGGTGGTTGCCTGATAAGCATGAAATCTAAGAAGCAGCCTGTCGTTTCTTTGTCTTCTGCTGAGGCAGAATATAGAGTCTTCAGCAAAGTTGTTGCTGAATAATCTTGGCTGTCTCGTTTATTGGTTGATCTTGGAGTTTCTGTTTCTCTTCCAATTTCTGTGTATTGTGACAGCCAGGCTGCTGTCCATATAGTTAACAATCCTTTTTTCCATGAGTGTACCAAACACATCGAGGTGGATTGTCATTTTGCTCGGGATCAGCTACAAAATGGTTTTCTCTAGTTGTTTCATGTTCCTACTTCTCGTCAACTGGCTGACTTGCTCACTAAGCCATTACCTGGCACTGTGCTTCATCCGTTGTTATCCAAGTTCCAGGTGGTTTTCCCTTCCAACTTGAGGGGGGTGTTGAGATGAAAGATTACATGGCTTCCAAGCCTAAGCATAAATGATTGTATACATTGTATATTTATTGTATTTTCCTTATATACATTGTATATGTAGGCTGTATTGGGCTGTGATAATTTGTTGGGCTGTATGTATGTCTGAGCCCAGTTTATATTTTACTCTTGGGCTGATCCGACCCAAGAGTATTAGGCTTGTATATATCTGTACAAAGACAGATATTTTGTTAGGCAATTCATTTGGCTTCTCGGTTACTCCAGAAGCTTCTCATTTTCTCTCTATGTCTCTTCCTGTTCATCTTCATCTTCTGTGGTTTTTCATCTTCAAATCTCCATGTTTACAAAATGTTATCCACATCCTTTGAATAGAAAGATTTTTCCTTTAAATCATTTATCTTTAGTTTCTTCTACTTTCAATATCAGCCTGCTAAACCTTATAAATTTCATATGACCTTAAAGTCTACTCTGAGGTTCCCTTCCCTCCAAAGTATCATATTATCTGGAATCTTCTTATTATTTCCATACTTGGCCATAATAGTATCTGCAGAATCGGGTCAGAGATGGTAGGTATATCATAATTATTGCTGTCATCCAGTTATATTCTTAGTTTTCCGTTCCGTCACCATAAGAGGACTGCATTACCTCATTACTTTGTTTTCTATACAGATGAACCACCTAGATATGATACATCAACTCATCAGCTTTTTGTAGTTATTGCATATTTTACGTTTATGTCAGTTCTTTCTACTCTCTATCTACTTCCCATATTCTCTTTCTCTGTTCTGCAGGGTCCATGCCTCTTCCTTGGTGCGTCAGGATGAAAATAGCATTATGGGCAACACAAGGCCTTGCCTATCTTCATGAAGAAGCTGAAAAACCAGTTATATATCGAAATTTTAAAGCATCCAACGTCCTATTAGATGCGGTAATTATTTTAGATTCTTGACACACTATGAATCTTCTTTGTGTATCCCCTTAATTGCTACTTTGATATATTCTAATATCTTTCTATTATTGTTACTGTCCTTCCAGAACAACAACACAAAGCTTTCAGACTTTGGGCTGGCCAGAGATTGCCCTGAGGGAGACCAGACACATGTTTCAACCTGTGTAATGGGTACATATGGCTACGCTGCTCCAGAGTATGTGATGACTGGTAAGTTGAAACTTATCTTCCTTTTTTTTGAGATGGTAACATATTGTATATTATAATAAAATCAGTACATAGGTTGTAGTGAAACCATATTTACAAGTGAGTAGCCAAAAGAAAAAACTTGGTCCTCAGGCCTAACAAGATTCTAGGACATCTAGGATTGAAACAATATCTTCTGTGTAGATTTGTTTACACCAAAAGTAAAAAATCAAAACACAATTGAGCTTGATCTTCTGCACAAAGTTTCTTCGGTCCTCAAAACATTTGGAATTCGTTTCTTTCAAGATTGTCCACCAAATACATGCTGAGACCGTTCTCCATCTATTTGTATATGTTGCTCCAGTTCCAGCTTCATCCCAACTAAAAAGAACTTTAGTAATCTTACTAGGCATTGTCCAAGCTATGCTCCTGAGGTTAATAAAAATCTTCCATAACTGGTCAGTTATCTTGCAATGTAAAAATAGATGGCTAACTGTCTCAACGTCTTCTCCACATACGTGACATTTCGAGCACAATTGAATCCCTCTATTTATAAGATTGTCCTACGTCAGAACGACCTCCTTTGCTGGTAACCCAGAAAAACATGCTACCTTACAGAGAATCTTGATTTTCCATATATGCTTCCAAGGCCAGTTGTTAATCTGCAGGTTAGCTTGATTCAGGAACTTGTATGCTCATTCACCTTATAAATTCCACTGTTATGTCCTTGCCACCTTATTGTGTCCACCCCACTATGTAAACCTATAGATCTTTCCAGATGTTTGTAGATGTCAGTCATTCTAGCCACCTCCCAATCATTCAATCTTCTTCTAAAAACAAGCGCCCATCCTTAAGGGAACCACATTTCAGCTACTGTGTTCTGTTGATGTTGTGCCAAAACATACACATCAGGAAAGAGGTCCTTTAAACATCCATCTCCCAGCCAGTTATCTTTCTAGAAGGAGGTTTTATTGCCATCTTGCACTTTAATGGATGAATGGTTCTTTAGAATAGGCAAGAGTGACCTGATGGATCTCCATAAGCTAACTCCATATGATATATTTACTTCCTTATTATCTATTTATTTTCCTTACCATATTTGGCTTTGATCACATTACTCCATAAGACTTGAGGTTCTTTAGAATACCTCCATAACCATTTCATCTTGAGAGCCTTGCAATGATTCTTCAAATTCTTGATGCCTAGTCCACCATGAGCTTTGTCAACTATAAGAGATTTTCACTTGACTAAGTGAAAAACCCTTCTCTTTGTTTCCTTGCCACAAAAAGGTCCTTCGTAGTTTGTCCAATCTATGTATGGTTCCTGTAGGAATAGGAAAGAGTGATATCACATATGTTGGTAGTGCATCTAACACTGAGTTGATGAGGGTGAGTCTTCCTCCCATTGATGGGTAGTGGGATTTACATCAGACAGCCTCTTCTCACACTTTTCAATAACATTGTTCTATATCTCTTTGGATTTAGATTTGGCACCCAAAGGCATGCCAAGATAGACGGTAGGTAGGGTTTCTACTTCACCTCCCAAGATTAGTGCCAACTGCTCCATATCAGGTACTTCATTTATTGGGTAAAGATGGCTCTTTTTCCCGTTCACATGAAGTGATGAGATCCTTTCAAACAGTACTAAAATAACTCTTAGAAACCTCAGCTACTCCTTTTCTGCGTCGCAGAAGATTAATATGTTATCAACATATTGAAGGTGTGTGATCTCCAAACTATTATATCTAGTTCTTGCTACCTCAAAACCTTTGATCCACCCTTTGTTTTTTGCTGTTTTAACCATGTTATTCAAACCTTCCATGACTATTATGAAGAGAAAGGGAGATAAAAGATCACCCTGCCTTAAACCTCTATGGGCATGGAAAAACCCTTAAGAGATCCATTTTTGATGATTGAAAATTTGACAGTGGATATACAATATTCACCCAGTTGATCCATTTCACCCCAAAACCCATTTGGCTTAGCATATTTAGCAAGAATTTCCAATTTACATGATCATATACTTTTTCGATGTCTAGTTTACAAAGAATTCCTGTCTTCTTCTGTTTGGTTCTTGAATCCACAGCTTTGTTGGCAATCAGAACAACATCCATTATTTGTCTTCCTTTGATGAAAGCCATATGTTGTGAATCCACCAATTTCTCCATCACTCGTTTAAGCCTCTCAGTCAAAACTTTTGAAATTATCTTATATACACTGTCTATCAAGCTTATAAGCCTGAAATCTCTCAGTTCCTTTATACCTACCTTCTTGGGGATCAGGGCTATATATGATGCATTAAAACTTTTTCCAAATATTTCGTATGAGTGAAAGTTGTGAAAAACCTCCATGTTGTCCTACTTCAATATATCCCAACACTTGATGAAAAAATCCATTGTGAAACCATCAGGTCCAGGAGCCTCGTCCACTGCACACATCTTCAAAACCCCCAACACCTCTTGTTCATAAAAGCTTCTTTGTAAGAACTCCTTTTCTTCTTCAGCTATTTTAGGGCATATATCATACTTGCACCTTGGTCTCCACTCTTCATTCTCCGTATATAACTCTTTGTGAAAGTCAATAATCTCTGTCTTATTCTTTGTAGGTCTACAATTGTTTCCTCCTGGATCACTAGCTGATCAATGTTATGGAAGAAACTTGTATTCCTGTCGTCCCCTCCTTAAGCCAAAGAGCTATGGATCTCCGTCTCCATGCAATTTCTTTATTTTTCAGGTGTTCCTCATATTTCATGAGAAGAGAGGGCTTCTTCACTGATTCCTCTTTTGTTAGAGTTCTATTTTCTAGATTAGAGTCCAACATTGCCAATTGATTTAGCAAGTTGGTCTTTTGCAATCCCAAGTTCCCTTGGCTACTTCTACTCCATTCCTTCAGCTTGCCTCTGAGTGCTTTCATTTTGCAAGCTAAGATGAAATCTGGCCTCCCTGAAAATTCAAAAGATGTCCATCATTTTTTGATTCTAGCTATGAAGCTTCCGTGTTCAGCTACCAGTTATCAAACTTAAAGTATGACTTGTTGTGCTCCCAAGAACCACATTGTAGAGACACATGAACATGGTCTGAGATTAGTCATTGGAGGAGGGATTGTTAGAAGTTTCTAAAAGTGTCATCCCATTCTTCAGAAGGATTCTATCAATTCTGGAGGAGATTATTTGGTTGTCCCCTTTGAACCATGTGTAGACACCTCCTTCTAGTGGGAGATCAATCAGATTCATATCATCTATAAAATTCGAAAATTCCACCATAGCTCTGGATCTACTATACCAGTTCCTTTTCTCAGAAGGAAATCTAGTAATGTTAAAATCACCACAAACAGCCCATGGGCCCTCCATCAAACCCCCCACAGCTCCTATCTCCCACCAAACTTTCCTCCTTTCAGAGCAACCCCTCTTGTCTATATAACAACAATATCCTGGATGTGAAATGATTAGGCCTGTGGAACAATTTTATTTAAACACCGTAGAATTGCTATCGTTGTAGGAAAGATAATCTCTTGATGATTGTACAGTGTATTACCTAATTGTTGGCACCATTATACTTTTGGCAGGACATCTCTCAATGAAAAGTGATGTCTATAGCTTTGGAGTGGTTTTCCTTGAGATACTGACTGGCCGAAGAGCCATGGACAAGAGCAGGCCAAGGGGTGAACATAACTTAGTGGCATGGGCAAAATCATTTCTTTCAGATAGGCATCAGTTTTGTCAGATTATAGATCCTCGTCTCGAAGGCCACTTCTCAAAGAGAGGAGCATTTAGGTCTACTGAGATTGCAGCGCGTTGTCTTAGAAGGAGTGCCAAAAACAGACCTCATATGAGTGAAGTCGTTGAAATGCTGAAGCCTCTGCCTTTACTGAAAGACATTGCCAAATTTCCTGAAGTGCAAGTTAAAGATGTTTTCAACCCAAATGACAAGAATGGATATAAAGTGCAAGCTGGGGTTGTAGCAAAGAGTAATGCAGCTCAGATCCTCTCTTCACCAAATGGTTCATATGCGTCACCTTCTATCTATACCCTCACTTACCAGCCATAAAACGTTATCTAGGTTAACAGCAAAGTAACTTAGTGTTTGCTATTTACTGGTTTCTTCTCAGCCTAGTCGTGCTGATAAAAAACATTTTAGTATGCTGGAAGCAGAAGGGGAAACTTCAAGTGCATCCTTAAAGAAGAAACTTTATCTGATGCAACCCGTAAATTATTATGCTTCCTTATCCGAGTTGAAAACTGAGACTTCTGCTGGTTATCCATTTTGCTAATAAGTTTCACTAGTAATTTCTTGGTCACCTCCAGGATAAATCATTCTAATGCCTACATCATTATTTTCTGATGATGATGGTGATGTGGTTGCATTCAATGAGACCACATTCCAGAAACTAATGATCTATGATCATAGTTTGGTTCGTCTCATGCAGAGGCATCGACAATGGTGGTCCTTGCAAGAGAAATTCTTGGACACAAATTGCAGTGTGACCCGAGATTTTGGGTTGGTTCATAAGCAATCTATGGTGTGTTTGGTAAGTCATTTTCTGATGTTTTATTACCAGAAAGTATTTTACACTCACCAATCAAGAACCAGAAAATAGTTTCATGAAAAAAGATTATCCACAAAAAAAAAAAATCATGGAAAATGACGGATTAGTGACTAGGATAACTGTATCCTGAGCATTCATTCATGTTGGGGGTTTGGTGGTGGTATTGGGGGGGGGGGGGGGGGCAACCTTGGTTCTGTGAAATCCTTTAGGAATTTATTTTGCGTAGAAATAGCTTCTTGGATGTCGTCCAAAGGATTATTATTAGAGCCTATATTCCAGAGTTACAAAATATTATACTTCAGCAGCCAAGAAATTGGCTCAGCTCTACATTAGTAATAGATAATAGTAAAACCAAAGAATATAAAGATATAACGAACAGAAGGTTTTGGTTTTAAACCTTCCGTTTGAACACTCTGCTTGCTATCCAGTTTCCATTGCGACTTATAGTATCAACAACTTTCTCTGGTCGTTGTGGAAGTGGCCCCCGAAAGCGAGAATTAAGAAGGTAAAGCGATTAATAGCCATTTTGATCGAATTTTTTGGGGCAAAAAGTATTTTTTCCAAAAATTGAAGTGTTTGGCCAAGCTTTTAGAAGGAAAAAATATATGCTACCCCTTTGAAGAAGTAAAAAAAAGTAGATTCTCTTCAAAAACACTTTTTTGAAAAACACTTTTGAGGAAAATATACTTGGAATCAGTTTTTAAAAGCTTGGCCAAACATTAATTGTTGCTCAGAATTGCTTTTCAAATTAATTAGTCAAACACAAATTGCTTCTTACCAAAAGTATTTTTGAGAAAGACACTTCTCAAAATAAGATGACTTTTGCAACTTGGCCAACATGCTATAAGTTCGCATAACATAGTTTAAAAAGGTAGTAAGATTTTGTTCCTAAATAATCAATGCATTTGTTTCCAGAATGAACTCGAAGATTTGTGAGTTGTACCTTTACCAATCTAATCATTTTGGTATGTAGCAATAGCTCTTTGTTTCTAATTGTGCTATTTCACCTTCTTTAATGCTCCATGTTTAAGATTGCTTCTACTAACTACATTCATTAGTTGTTAGTATGCAATGTATAATGTTTAGAAGGGTAGGAACAGAATTATGCCTACAGCATATCTTATGCAAGACATGTGATCAGAATACTCAATGCAGATTCTTTTTATGAAGCAATGTGATCAGAATACTCAATGGGGACTATTAACTAAAAACAAGTTCTGATACATCTGAAAGCAATTCTCTGAAACTTCATTAAAACACAACTGTATTGAGTCCAAATGTCAGGTATATTATTCGTCGGGAAGAACATATAATCTTGACAGATATATCAACTTATGCAGAAGATACAAAAGACATAGAAATGATATTATTTCTTGATAGTAAACGTGTACAACACGGAGTGGTGGTAGGTCTTTCCAGGAGTCACAATAGTCGAAGGGAAATTTGGATGATTGACAGCATCGGGGAACCCTTGAGTCTCCAAACACAAGGCTGAATGAGGTTGATATACATATCCACCTTTTCCCTTTGTGTTAATAACGAAGTTTGCAGTGTAGAATTGCACAGCAGGTGCAGTCGCTTGTATATTCATCACTCTTCCTGACTTTTTATCATAAACAATCGCCACAGGCTTCATTTTCTTACTGCTGTCAAGTGCATAGTTGATGTCATATCCATTGTGGATTTTATCGATCCTGCTCCCCACCTTATGGGGTTTCAGGAAGTCGTAAGGTGTGTTCTTGACAGGGAAATTTCACCAGTAGGAATGTGCTGTTTATCTAATGGAGTGATGTGTGAGGCATAGATTTGAAGATCTTGGGACAAAACATCGCCACTGTTGTGACCACCAATGTTCCAGTAAGGGTGGTGAGACAGGTTAATTGGAGTGGACTTGTTTAGAGCTCTTGCCTTAAATACCACACTAAGTTTGTAAGGGTCTTTCAATGCATAAGTTACAGAGACAAGAACATCACCAGGGAACCCTACATAAGAAAGCAATGGAGTTTACCCTTGATTCCGTCATGCTTGGAAATTGGAATCACTCCACCTTGCCCGGTGAACTGCTAACGGGCTACTGCCTTTCTTGAACAGAACGAGAGGAATGCGGCTAGCTCAGCTAGTTTACTTACTTGCTCGTTATAGAGGGAGGCTATAAGTAGGCCGTTTGCTATAAGGGCTGCTCGCCTTTATACGGCTTGGCTTCGCGATAATAGCATGCATTTATCTACAATAATATGATGACATGTTTAAAATCACAAGTTCTAAAAGTCTTTATTTCTTAAATTTCGTTTCCAGTCAACTAAGCCAGATGAACTGAAATAAAGGGTGTAATTGTCTTGTATGGAATAGCAAGATTTACCTTCTTCACCATCAGCACTGTAGTAGGTTAGAGTTATGTAAGGACTTGGACCATGTCGCACGTACTTGCTCACCTTCCAGACAACTTTGCTAAATCCTTTAAGACCACCTATATATATTTTTGAAGTTTTAATTACATCAGAGACAACAGAGAATGGAAATTTGGCTAAAGTGAAAGAGAAAGAAAAGGAAATATAGCGAGAGTACCATGTAACATGTTTACGCCTTCATTGGCAACAAGCTTATAATGGGTTCCGTTCAACGTAAATTGAGCTCCACCAATCCGGTTAGCAACCCTTCCAAGTGCGGCTCCAAAATAACTTGTATCATTCTGCACCAAATTATGTTCTTAAGTGAAAACAGATGGAGCTAATATCCTTCAGTATACTTCACAAAGATGGGAGTTTTAGGGGAGATATTATAGGCTAGGGACCCGATCTTTCTTGAAGGAACTACAATTAGACAATGTCAAATGACTATGGAGTTTGACATTGGCACAATTCAAGGCAAGAGCGGCTCAATAAAATTAGTGACTTAAAGCTGAACCTCCCTTTCTCTGTTCTAGTTTTTCTTAATGAGAATGTGAAGTAGTTCTTAGAAAAGAGCAAGGTTGGGATAGATGCATTGCAAGTACAATGGACAAACAAACATGAACTAACCTTGTATTCCTTGATGGTGTCATATCCCAGAACAACATCGCCTATTTTTCCTGGAAAGGATCAACACAAGGTAAAACTGATTTCTCCAGGAATAGCAGAAAATAGTACTGATAAACATATCAAGAAGGTTCAATTAACCATTTGATATACCCTACTGACCAATACAGATTCGCGACCCATTAAAGTGAAATGCTACTACAATGGATTTCTTCATTCTTATTGCACGGCTAGAACCCGAGACTTATAGTTAAGGGTGATGAAAGACGGGATTGATGAAGATAGAAGACAGACAGACATACCATGCTTATCAGGAAGAAAAATGGAGATGATTGAGGCACCATAATTGGTGATCTTAACAGAGAAATCTCCTTTCTTGATCTCATATATCCCTATCTTGCGCCCTCTAACACCAGCAGCAGCACACAGATGAAGAATGAACAAACAAATCAACAACATACAAATCTTTGAAGACATAGTCAACTCTAGTTGTTTTAGAGTGCCTCAGTGGAGCTTCTCCAGCCTTGAATTTATGCACTCCTCGGATTCATCCGGCTCTATTGTGGGATTAGATTATTACCTGCATGTGAACCAAAAAAAAAACTTGTCTGCCTAAATAATCTGCGTGTAACCGGGATAACTCCGTATAAAATGGACAATGATGAGTTCAGTCTAAGAATTGACACAGTCAAGTTAGCCGTCTCCATTATTTTATGCATAGTTAACTTCGGAAGTATTAGCTGTTTTGCGTTGACTTATGAATACAAAAAATGGCTCCCTCGTCTTATTCTGGAAATAATAAAAGCTTTTCCCATTATTTGGCATAAAAGATATATTAAACTTAACCACTTGTTCCTCCATTTCTTGAACTAGATCTACTCTGTAAATACCTCGGAGGTTGTAGATTTAGCTTTCAATTTTGCCCTTCAACAGCATTAAAATAGATCTTAGTGTTATTCATATTGTAGTCCTGCGGGTTGCGTTTATATTCTGTTTGAATACTTTGCTTGTTACCCTGTTTCTTTTGCAACTTTGCATGATTGCATCAACAATATGGTAGGACAGGATCAATATCAAAAGCATATCTTTCGTAAAAACTACTTATGAAACTACTTACGATCTTTATGGAGTAACAAACGAGATAAGAAATCTCAACTGAGACTATTAACTTGACACAAAGTTACGAGTTTTAACTTGGTGCTCTTGAAAAAAAAAATTATGATCAATTATTTTGAATGTCAGGTGTTTTATTAGTCATAAAGAACATACAACCTTGATAGAAACATCAATTTGTGCTGAAGATACAAATACCACAAGCATAATGGAAATCTTAGAAAAACAATATAAGCATTCTAGTACTCCTATTTTTTTATGGAGAATGTATACAACACAGAGTGGACGTATTTATCTCCCGGATTCACAATTGTCGACGGGAAATTAGGGTGATTCACAGCGTCCGGGAACACTAGAGTTTCCAAAGACAATGCTGAATGAGGTTGATACACAAATCCACCTTTCCCTTTTGTATTATTAACAAAATTTGCAGTGTAGAATTGGACACCAGGAGCAGATGCTTGTACATCCATCACTCTTCCTGATTTTTTATCATAAACTAGTCCCACTGGTTTCATTTTTTTATTGCTGTCAAGTACATAGTTGATGTCATATCCATTCTGGAGTTTGTTGATCCTGCTCCCAACTTTACGTGGTTTCAAGAAATCATACGGTGTGTTCTTGACGGGGGCAATTTCGCCTGTGGGAATGAGCTCTTTATCTACTAGGGTGATGTGTGATCCAAAAATTTGAAGAACTTGGGACAAGACGTCGCCACTATTGTGACCACCAATGTTCCAGTAAGGGTGGTGAGACAGGTTAATTGGAGTAGCCTTGTTTAGTGCTTTTGCCCTAAATACCACGCTAAGTTTGTAAGGATCTTTCAATGTATAGGTAACAGAGGCAAGAACAGCACCAGGAAATCCTACATAAGAAAGCAATGGAGTTTAGTCAATTCAATAGTGTTCTTCAAAAAGAAATTACTCCATCAGTTCCATTTTACGTAACTTTATTTGCTTATTACTTCGTTCTAAAAAGAATAACATTAAAACAGAACGAGTAATTGTCTTGCATACCTTCTTCACCATCGGCGCTGTAGTAGGTTAGAGTTATGTAAGGACATGAACCATCTTTCACGTACTTCCTCACTTTCCAAACAACTTTGCTAAATCCTTTAGGGCCACCTATATTTTTGAAGTTTTAATTGCATCAGAAACAGAAAGGAAATTTGCGTAATGGAGGTAAAAGTGGATGAGAAAGCAAAGGTAAAAGGAAATGTAGTGAGAGTACCATGCAACATGTTTTTGCCTTCATTGGGGACAAGCTTATAATGGATTCCATTCAAAGTAAATTGAGCACCACCAATCCTGTTAGCAACTCTACCAAGTGTGGCTCCAAAATAACTTGTATCATTCTGCACCAAATTTTGTTCTTAAGTGAAAATAAACGTGGCCTTTTAATTTCCTTCAATGTACTTCAAAGAGGGTAACTGGTGGTGGTGGTGTGTGGCGATAGTAGATAGAGTATTCGTAAGAGGTTTCATTCACAAAAATTTTCATACCTATT
The DNA here is from genome assembly GCA_034376525.1 of Nicotiana benthamiana. Taxonomy (NCBI): domain Eukaryota; kingdom Viridiplantae; phylum Streptophyta; class Magnoliopsida; order Solanales; family Solanaceae; genus Nicotiana; species Nicotiana benthamiana. Next base: position 135,957,532 of record CM067324.1, read on the forward strand.
TACAAGATTCGAATAAATGGGATCTATTCAGAGCATATAAGTTATTGTAAAGAGATGAAAATAAATGCATTACTGAATTTAAATTATTCAAGTTCAGATTTCCATTAATTGAGAATAAACAGACTAAATTTTTTTTTTTATGTACTTCACATCAATCCAAAAGATGGGAGGTTTAGAAATGAAGTACGTATAATTAGACAGTGTCAAATGATTATGGATTTTGACATGGCACAATTCAAAGAACGGGTGCTATTGATCTATGAAACTGACTGACTCAGCCATGACCAGAACAACATTGTAGTAACAAATAGAAGGAAAAGAAAGAGAAGGCAAGAGGAATATATCCCTCCCTTTCTCTGTTTCTCTTTTTTCTTAATGAGTTTTATCAGAAAACAGGAAAACGCATTCAAATACGATAAGCACTTTAAAGTGAACTAACCTTGTATTCCTCGATAGTGTCATATCCAAGAACAACATCACCTATTTTTCCTGGAAAGGAGCAAAGACAAAATAAGACTGATGTCTACAAGGAGTAGCAGAAAACAATAAACTAAAACAGATGTTAAAATGGGAATACATTTTCCGAAAATTTGGGATTTGATTAGGAAAAAGGCAGACATACCGTGCTTATCAGGAAGAAGAACGGAGATGATTGTGGCACCATAATTGGTGATCTTAACAGAGAAATCTCCTTTCTTGATCTCATAGATTCCTATCTTTCGTCCTGAAACACTAGCGGCAGCCAACAGATGAAAAATGAACAAAGAGACCAACAAATTAATCTTTAAAGACATAGTCAACTCTAGTGTTGTTTTAGACTTTGGAGTGTCCTAATGACAATTCTTCAGCCTTGAATTTATATACTCCTTCACCACCACTCATCTGGTATTATTTGTGGGATTAATTAGATTATTACCTGCATGTGAACAAAAGAAAACTTGTCTGCCGATTAATCTGCGTGGAAATTGGATAGCTGTGTAGAAAAATAAAAAAAGTTATTTTGTGTCTCATACAACTGATATTAGTTGTATGAATCAACTTTTTATCTTACAATTTGTGGACCCAAAAATATAAGATTACAGTTCATAATTTTGTAAGACAAAAAAAAAGTTCATACCAGTGTATAAGATATAAAATAAAACTTCTCCTAGAAAATGGATAATGATGAGCGGGAAGTCTTAAAATTGACAGTCAAGTTAGCCGTCTCCCATTATTTTATGTAATATATATATATATATATATATATATATATATATATATATATATATATATATATATATATATATATATATATATATATATATATATATATATATATATATATATAAAATATATTGCAGTAGTAGTTTGTGTTGACTCGTAAATCCAAATAAAATGGCACCCACGTTGTGTTGTGTTGATTGTTGTTGGGGTGTTATTACTTTTAGCCCTTATTCTGGAGATAATCAAAACTTGGCCCACTATTTGGCTTAAAAGATGGAGAAGCATAATAATCTCAATCACATGTTTCGCCATTTCTTGGATTCTTCTGCTTTTTAAATATATTAAATTTAGCTTTCAATGTTGGCCCTTCAACCTCATTACAGTAAATTATGCGTCTGTTCCATTTTAGTCCTAGGTGGGTTTAGTGTTTTCCGGTTCACAGGGTCTAACAGCATAAGCATCTATTATTTGCTGCTTATTCGCGTCTTGTATTTACATCAAACTAAGGAATTTAACCTTAGCCGTTAAGAATTAACGTAAAACATAAGAATGCATATAACTCAATCATATTAAAGTGATAAATATGTGTATAAAAACACAATTTCTGTTAAGAAATATATTGTGTTAATTGTAGTATATTCACTTTCCTTATTAATTGTAAATCAAATCCCACCGAATGTGGATCACAATTATGAAAGCTTAGAATTAGGCGTAGATTAATTCTTAGCATTTGTATATATATGCAGCTTTGTAGATGAATTTACATATCTTCAGTTATCTATCAGATCTAAAAGTTATTGGCATCTCTTTCACAAGGTACAATATCGGTCTCTGCATATTTTACAAAACTCAAAGGTCTTTGGGATGAATTACAACCCGATAAAAGCACATGGTGAACAGATGGAAGAAGATTGCGTCATGCAATTTCTCAATGATACTTACAAAATTGTCTGTTCAAATGTTCTCATGATGTCTCCATTACCGAATCTACGTCAAGTCTGCTCTCTTGTTATACAAGAAGAAATGCAGCGAGGTATGTCGTCACAATCAATTAAAAATTTTACCATTGCTGCTACCACTATTGGAAATTCAGTAATTAGCGATCAAAATTGATCGGTTCAAAAAAGTCATTAAAATTGGACGGTTCAAAAAAGCGATCAAAGTTAGTCGATAACGGTGAGAAAAATATTTTATATTTATTTTAAATAAATGATAAAGTGGTCAACAAGTTGACTGAGCTGGTCAGGCTTGTTTAGACAAAAATAAATTTCACATAACCGACCAACTTTAGTTAGTAATGTAGAACCAAGTTATAAAATTTTAATAGTTATATTATTATTTACTATATTTTATAAAATATAAAAAAATCTTATTTAAAATTACCGATCATAGTTGGTAGGTTAGTAGAGGGGAAGCATTTACAGATCAACTATGGTTGCTATACTTTAATTTCTAGAAATAACCGGCCAAAGTTGGTCGGCTATTAGGTAACATTGGTCAAAATTTATCATCACTTTTATATTTATTATCTAAATAATATAAATGTAATTCGTTTGTACTTTTATAATATAATAGATGAATACACTAACATATATTGTAACATGCTATATATGTAGTTAAAGTAGTACAATGAAGCGTGTTATATATATATATATATATATATATATATATAGGTCAGACATTTAGTTTTTATTATTCAATGATGCATCTAAGTAAGTTATAAGTCGATGAATCAATTTACAAACAGATATATTTGATCATAAATTATATATACTAATTAGGATCTTCACAAGTCTATCAATCCCTAAAAAGAACCCAACCCTTATTTATTCAATATAGATATAAGTCAGACGTTTTGTTTTTAATATTCAACGATCCATCTAAGTAAGTTACAAGTCAATGAATCAATTTACAAACATATATATTTGATGATAAATTATATTTACTAATTGGGATCTTCACAAGTCTATCAATCCCTAAAAGAACTCGACCCTTATCTAATGGATATAGATATTGGTTAGATGTTTGTTTTTAATATTCAACGATGCATCTAAGTAAGTTATAAGTCAAATAAATTAATTTAGAAATAGATTTATTTGATGATAAATTATATATACTAATTAGGATCGTAACCATCTGCATCGTATGGATCGCATCCATCCACGTCACGTCCACATGGATCACAACCACTTAAGGTCCATCTAGCTATGTTGTAGTCACAGGGAATGCAGCCATCTTCATTAGCGACTCCATCTATTTCAGGCCTTCGCCTGCGAGGTAGTAGCTCTGACCCCTACATTGTCCACACATGCCTCTGATATACATACCTGGACGATGTTGATGACGATGACGAGAAGGTGCATTATAATCAATATGGAAGGATCATCATAATCCATGAGGGTGATGAGTAAGAGTTATTTGTTATGTTTACGTTTATTGTTTTGCAAAGTTTTTACTAAGATATTAATGTGTTTTTATTGTTAACTTGCAGGTTCATCCCGAGTAATAAGACTAGGAGGATAATCACCAAAGCCATCAGAAAGTTTTATGATGGACCTTATGCAACTTGGAATGATTTCCCATTCTCGCTGATGGAACAAATTTTCAATTAATTTAAGGTATAAATATTCTTTTAGGCAGTTAAATAATTTATTTTATGATATTTCTCTATTACATTTAAATTTTGAAATACAGAGCAAGTGTATATGGGAAAACCGCTATAACGCGGAATTGGCTGCAAATTTTCATCACAAAGCTCGCAAGCGATTGTCGCATACTTTCTCCGAAGCTAGAAAGAAGAACAATAAGCCTGACTGGTTACTTCAAAATTTATGGGATGATTTGAAAAGGCAATGGCTTAAAGCAAAGTTCATAGAAAAAAGCGAAAAAAGGAAAAAATCTCTCGCATCTGAGAAGGGAGGCTCCTTGTATACTGGAGGTGCAAACATCCTAAGGACTATAAAAGAATATTGGTACGTAATTGCATAAATAATTTAATTTTCAAAGTATATCTATTCTGTTTATTAACTAAATAATCTATTTTCAGGAAAAGAAGGTGCGAATTTCAATGAACCATAATGAGCTATTCAAGAAGATGCATATTGTAAAGAAAAAGAAAGAGACAAATCAAGAAAAGTAGGTCGAAGACCGCTGCCTATATAAGCTTTCACTTTTTTTTAAGTATTTTATTTACTTTTATATAAATTTTGAAATACTAATTCAATTTAAATTTTTGTATAAGGTCACTGCCAAACTAACATGGAGGAATTCATCCGCACTCAGCCAGTTGGTGAATGGGACGAGCCAACCCAACCTTCGGACGAGTATGCTGAAAGAATATGGTTGGAGTCTGCTGGCGGCCCAAAATGGGGAAAGGTATACGGGCTTCCTACTAAAAAGTTCCATCACTATAAGTGTGGAATGCAAGGAATAGGGACTTCCTCGCAAGGCGAGCAACTTAATGGGAAACGCCTCTCCACTATGCGGGAGACTATGACAAAGCTCACATCCGAGCTAGAAAAGGGTAAAGGAAAGAGAAAAGGTTAGAGATGCTCAATTCCTTGGCATGCAAGCTCATATCAGAACTCTCCTATCTACTGGAGCTTCTTTATAGTCTCGGTCTCATGTGTCATTGCCAGAGACTCGACTTGAACGTGAGTATTTCTTCCGTCCCCATGATTGTTTCTCCCGTCCTCTCCGTGGTCATCCTTCCCGTCCTCCATAAGACCCTTCTCGACATCATCTTTTAGATGAAAGTTCATCAGACGGTGATGATGATGTTGTACAAAATACTCCTTGATTTTTATATAATTTGAACTAGACAAATAGAACCGGTTTTGAACTAGTTGTAATAAGTTTTAACTTGGTTTTGGATTTTTTTAGTTCTATTGAGCTTTAATTTGTTAGTTTTAATGTATTTATTGCATTGTATTGTTGTTGTGTTGTTATTTAGGGATTTTGGTACGCTGGCAGGTGGTATAGCTACCAAAACAAGCACTTTATGCCAAAATTAAAACAAAAAAAACTGACCAAAGTTGGTTGATTTCTAATTTAAAAAATTAATTTTCTGCTGATTAGCGAAACGTTGGTGCTAAAATTAAAAAAAAAATTACCAATCAAAGTTGGTCAGTTAATAAAAAAGGATTACCTAGATTTTAACTTTAACGGCCAACTTTGGACGGTATCGTTAAATTTTAAATTTTTTAAAAAATATATTTTTTATTTTACCGACCAACCTTAGTCGCAAATGTTTAAATTTTAATTAATAAAAATTAACGTAATTTGAATACACCGACCAACTTTGGTCGGTAAAATTAAATTATTAAAATATATTACTGACCAAAGTTGGTCGGTATGTGCTTTAAATTGTACAGTTGGTCCTTTTACCTTTACGACTAACCTTGGTCGGTAACCTTGGTCGGTGTACTAAAACGACCATCAAAATAGCGACCAAGCGTGCTTGGACGCGCTTTGATCGGTAATTTGCCAAAACTGATGGTTTTTATGGTCGCTAATTACCGAATTTCTAGCAGTGATATACAGTTCAAAGTCGGGTTCAAAATTAAGTATTGTGAACACTGCAACAGAGAGGGACATACAATTGAAAATTGCAGAACTCTTAAATTTCATTGAAATTATTGTAGCAAAAAGGGCCATACAGAAGATAGATGTAAGTTTAAAAATGGCACTTGGGCTTCAAACAACCAAAATGGCCAACAGCCCTCACGTAGGGGCCAAGATAATTTTGCACAATGTCCTCCCATCTGCTAATGCTATGGATTCTTCCCAAACTTCACATGGTATTCATACTCAAGAGAACAACAGTTCTTCACATGGACTTTCTACAAGTCAACTTCAACAAATCGCTCGTGCTTTATTTATGATGACAAAAAATAATGCTACTAGTAATGCCAATGCTTATACAAATGCAGCAGGTTCTTCTCTTTTTTCAAATGTTTCAATTAATTCCATATTTAGTAAACCATGGATTTTGGATAGTGGAGCTACTGATCATATAGCTTCTGATTTCACACTTTTGACCAAAACAGAATTTCCGTCAATACCAATCGTTAACTTACCCACTGGATCCTCAGCTTCTATCATTTGCATAAGCACTAAACCTTTCAACTCAGAGATCACCTTAAATGATCTTTTATGTGCTCCCTCTTTTCGCTTAAATTTGATGTCTACAAGCAAAGTTACTAATGCTTTGAATTGTTGTGCCATGTTGTTTCCCACTTTCTGTACTTAACAGGACTTGGCTACGGGGAAGATGATTGGCTTGGGTGAACAGTGTGGCGGCCTCTATTCCATGCCTCTCATCAAATTTCTCAATCCTCGAATTTATGGCACATGCGCCTTGGTCATCCGTCACCATCTCGCTTTTAAATTAGTTTCTCCATCATTGCCTTCTCATAATGAATCTTTTGAGAATAATTGTATTGTTTGTCCTATAGCCAAACAAACTAGACTTCCATATTCATCAAGTTCAATATCAACTCATAATCCATTTGATCTTTCGCATTGTGATACTTGGGGTCCACATAGGGTGCCTGCACATTCAGGGACACGTTTCTTTCTTACTATTGTGGATGATTTTACAAGGTGCACTTGGGTATTTCTTATGAGAAAAAAGTCTGATACCCAAGATCTAGTAAAAATCTTTTATTGCATTTGCTCATACTCAATTTGATGCCTCAGTCAAAACCATAAGAGTAGATAACGGCGGAGAAATTTTATCCATGAAAAACTTTTTCCAGTCACAAGGTATCGAATGTCAACAAAATGGAGTAGTTGAACGTAAACATCGTCATATCTTAGTTGTTGGGAGAGCATTGTGTTTTGATCTCACTTACCTCTCACATTTTGGGGCGAATGCGTGTTGACAGGGATCTATCTTATCAATAGACTTCCTTCGCCATTATCATCTTCTAAATCACCTTTTGAATTATTGTATAATCATCCACCATCACTTGATCATTTGAAAGTTTTGGTTGTCTTTGTTACGCCACAGTTGTTCCCACTCATAAATTTGATTCTCGTGCCAAACGTTGTATTTTTGTAGGGTATCCTACATGTCAAAAAGCTTACAAACTTTATGATTTGGATTAAAAAAAATGTCAGCCGAGATGTTAAATTTTGAGAAACCACTTTTCCGTTCTCAATACCATCAAATCTTGATTCTGCAATGCATAGTTTTTCTTCAGACCTCACAGAAATTTGCAGCATATACCATCATCTTCCACCAACATTTCATCTCAGCAACCTCAACATGTCGAGTGTTTTGATACAGATAATTCTACTATATCTCCCGAACCATTGAATCCACCCGAACTCACTAAAGCATCAGATAATCGACAGACCAACCTACAACTTCTGCAACTTCACCTCTGGCTGAACCTACTAGTGCACCTGACAGTGCACTTAGCCCCTCAATCAGGTTGACAACACATGTTTCCAACTCTATTGATCCTTCTATAGCTCCAGCAAGATAATCCCTTCCGTGTTAAGCAAACTCCGACATGGCATAAAGACTACATACTGTCATCACAAGCCAATCATTCCAACTCGACATCAAGTTCTGAATCAGGTACTCGTTATCCTCTTTCTCATTTTATTTCATACTCTCGTATGTCATCTGCACATTGTACCCTTTTAGCTAACATTACATATCATATCGAGCCTACCACTTATGAACAAGTTGTTATTGATCCTCACTGGAAACAAGCCATGAATACAGAATTAGAAGCACTCCAACAAAACAATACATGGAGTTTGGTATCTCTTCTTGCTGGCCATAAAACCATCGGATGCAAATGGGTCTACAAAATAAAGTACAAAATCAGATGGTACAATTGATTGATATAAGGCTCGTCTTATAGCTAAAAGGTACACTCAAGTAGAGGGTATTGATTATCAGGAAACCTTTTCTCCAACAGCTAAACTTACTACAATTCGTTGTCTTCTTACTGTTGCTGTCGAGCGCAATTGGTTGGCTTACCAATCAGATGTCCAAAATTTGCTCCTTCATGGTGACTTGAATGAAGAAGTGCATGTCAGCTACACAAATTTCTATATGGTTTTAAACAGGCATAAAAAAATTGGTTTCTTACATTTTCAAAAACTATTCAAAAGGCTGGTTATGAACAATCAAAAGCCGATTATTCTCTTTTCTTCAAGGCTCAAGGTACTTCATTCACTGCGATCCTGGTCTATGTTGATGATATACTTCTCACAGGAAATGATCTTCATGAAATCAAGCATCTCAAAGGTTTCTTCTCAAACGCTTCCGCATCAAAGATCTTGGAAATTTGAAATATTCTCTGGGTATTGAATTTTCTTGATCACATAAAGGTATTTTCATGTCTCAAAGAAAATATGCATTAGATATTTTACAAGATTCTGGTCTACTTGGAGCACGCCCAGACAAGTTTCCAATGGAACAAAATTTGAAACTTACTCCCACTGATGGAGAATTATTGAATGATCCAACCAAGTATAGAAGATTAGTTGGCAGATTGATATGTCTTACAGTTACGAGACCTGACATAGTGTACTCTGTTCGTACATTAAATCAGTACATGCATGAGCCTCGAAAGCCTCACTGGGATGCTGCTATACGGATCCTCAAATACATCAAGGGTACTCCAGGACAAGGTTTATTATTCTCTTCCTGCAATCATCTCAATTTAAAGGTCTTTTGTGATTCAGATTGGGGAGGTTGTTGTGCCACAAGAAGATCAGTTACAGGATATTGCATTTTTCTTGGTAATTCCCTTATCTCATGGAAATCCAAGAAACAATCGAATGTTTCAAGATCGTCCGCCGAAGCAGAGTATCGAGCAACGGCCAACACATGCTTGGAGTTTACTTGGTTACGTTACATTCTGCAAGAACTAAAAGTCCCACAAACAGCTCCAACGCAACTATTCTGTGACAATCAAGCTGCTTTGCATATTGCCGTCTTCCATGAATGCACTAAACATATTGTACTCTGTTCATGCATGAGCCTCGAAAGCCTCACTGAGATGCTGCTATACGGATCCTCAAATACATCAAGGGTACTCTAGGACAAGGTTTATTATTCTCTTCCTGCAATAATCTCAATTTAAAGGTCTTTTGTGATTCAGATTGGGGAGGTTGTTGTGCCACAAGAAGATCAGTTACAGGATATTGCATTTTTCTTGGTAATTCCCTCATCTCATGGAAATCCAAGAAACAATCGAATGTTTCAAGATCGTCCGCCGAAGCAGAGTATCGAGCAACGGCCAACACATGCTTGGAGCTTACTTGGTTACGTTACATTCTGCAAGAACTAAAAGTCCCACAAACAGCTCCAACGCAACTATTCTGTGACAATCAAGTTGCTTTGCATATTGCCGTCTTCCATGAATGCACTAAACATATTGAAATAGATTGTCACATAGTTCACGAAAAACTGCAAGCTGGAATGATTAGTCCATCATATGTACCAACGCACTTCCAGTTGGCAGATGTCTTTACAAAAGGCCTTGGGAAAGGATCAATTTGTGATACTACGCAACAAGTTGGGACTTCATGATATTCACTCTCCAACTTGAGGGGGTGTGTTAAGAAATATATTGTGTTAATTGTAGTATATTCACTTTCCTTATTAATTGTAAATCAAATACCACAGAATGTGTATCACGATTATGGAACGTAGAATTAGGCCTAGATTGATTCTTAGCATCAGTATATATATGCAGCTAATTCTATAAATGAATATATATATATATATCTTCAGCTACTTCTCTTGTTTCATTAAAGCTTCTTTGTCTCATTTTTAACTTGCATTTGGTTTGTTATCAACAATGTGTGCATGTAAGATTATACCTTTAGCACTCTACTTATTATCATGTTTCTTTGGCAGCTTTGGGTCAACAATTTTGTTTGGTTGTGGTCCTCTGTAAGTGGTTCCCATAAGTGTGATATCGAAAACATTTGTTTGAAAACTATCCAAATACTTAAACGAAGTAAAATTATATTATATCATGAATATCAGAGTTTTATTTGTCATAGAGTAAATATAACCATGATACAAAAATCATTTTAAGTAGAATACTTCAAGAGGGATACAAAAGACAGAAGCCAAGCATTCTAAGTAGTAGTATTTCTTATGGAGAACGTATACAGCACAGTGTGGGAATAGGTCTTTCCTGGATTCACAATTATCGATGGGAAATTTGGGTGATTCACAGCATCCGGATATCCTTGAGTATCCAAATACAATGATGAATGAGGCTAATACACATATCCACCTTTCCCTTTTACATCAATCACCCAATTTGCAGTGTAGAAATGCACACATGGCGAAGTCGCTTCTATATCCATCACTCTTCCTGATTTCTTATCATAAACTATTGCCACTGGTTTCATTTTTTCATAGCTGTCAAGTACATAGTTTCTGTCATATCCTCTATCGATTCTGTCAATCCTGCTCCCTACCGTACAGGGTTTTAGAAAGTCGTATGGTGTGTTCTTGACACGGGCGATCTTGCCTGTGGGAATGAGCTGTTCATCAACCGGAGTGATGTTTGATGCAAAGATTTGAACAACTTGGGACAAGACGTCACCACTGTTGTGACCACCAATGTTCCAGTAAGGGTGGTGAGACAGGCTAATTGGAGTGGCTTTATTCAAAGCTTTTGCCTTAAATACCGCTAAGTTTGTAAAGATCTTTTAATGCATAAGTAACCGAGGCAAGAACATCTCCAGGAAATCCTACATAAGATCGCAATTAGGTTTAATTTATTCAATTAATAGTGTCCGTCAAAAAGATTATTAGCTGTCTTGCGTTTAATACCAAGATTTACCTTCTTCACCATCAGCACTATGGTATGTTAGAGTAATGCAAGGACACGGACCATCTTGCACGTATTTGCTCACCTTCCAGACAACGTAGCTGAATCCTTTAGGGCCACCTTTTATTTGAGGTTTAATCATATCAGAGACAGAGATAGGAAATTTGGGTAAATGAAGAGAAAGCAAAGGAAATGTAAAGAGAATACCATGAATCGTGTTATTCCCTTCATTGGGGATAAGCTTATAAGGGTTCCATTCAAAGTAAATTGAGCTCCACCAATCCGGTTAACAACCCTCCCAAGTAGGGCTCCGAAATAACGTGTATCATTCTGCGGAAAATCACAAAATATTGCGAAACCTGACATATTATTCTAACAAATTGAAATTGTGGGAAAATCTTGAGCATCTAAGGCATAAACTCTAAAAGAATAGTTTGGAGTAGCATAAGACATTTATAAACAATTTTTAATGCCCTTATAAACTTAAAGTGGTACATTACTAAGTTCAAGATCCTCTCTCATGTAGACTTTAAACTAATAGTAGAACTGAAAGCGTGAAAACTTGTTAAGACGAGTTATCAAAAGCTGGTTTTGGTATCTATCTGAAATAATTGAACTATCATCTTTTTCTTAATGAGAAGATGAACTAAAAGCTATTATTAACAAACTCGAATAGATGCATCTAAACACAATAAAGAAAGTGAACTAACCTTGTATTCCGCGATAGTGTCATATCTACTAACAACATCACCTATATTTCCTGGAAAAGGAGCAAAGACAAAATAAGACTGATGTCTTCAAGGAGAAGCAGAAAACAGTACACTTTATACACATACCACGCTTATCAGGAAGGAAAACGGAGATGATTCTGGCACCATAATTAGTAATCTTAACAGAGAAATCTCCTTTCTTGATCTCATATATCCCTATCTTTCGCCCTCTAACACTGGCGCCAGCCAACAGATGAAGATTACAAAAACAGATGAACACATTAACCTTGGAAGACATAGTCAACTCCTGTGTTTTTGAGCCTTCAGAGAATGCTTCTTAATGACAGATTCTTAAGCTTTGAAATTATGTACTCTTCCAACTCATCTGGCACTATTGCTGCATGTGAACAAAAGAGAACTTGTCTCCCAAATATATTTTCTACGTGGAGTGGAAATGCGATAATCCCATTAAAAACTCGACAATGGTGAGCGTGCAGTGTTGAGACTAACAGAGTCAAGTTAGCTGTTCCCAATATTTTATGCATTGATAAATGAAGAAGTAGCTGTTTCTGTTGACTTTTAACTAAAAAAATTGCACCCATGTTTGCATGATTATTATTCTGGAAAATAATAAAAACTTGGATAAATTCTTTGGCTTAAGAGATGTACTAAATTAATCAATCACATGATCGCCTTTTCCTGAATTCAACTTTTTAAATGCCCCAAAATTAGCTTCCACTTTTGGCCTTTCAATCACATGATGCACCTTTATAAACTTAATTCATTTTAAAATGTTTTTGTTTCTAACTGTGCTATTATCATTCTCCTTTAGTATGTTTTGGATTGATTTTAGTAACCACATTCAAAAAATGTTACTTATGCAATTTAAAATATTTAGAAGGGTAGAACAGAATTTATTCCAACAGCATCATTGGGAAAACATGCCACCTATGAAACAGCTAACTATTTTTAAGGAGCAATGCGATCAATACCCAGAGGAGACTATTAACTAAAAACCAGTTTCTACTCGTTCCAGAAAGGAAACAAAACAAAACTATCCACTCCAGAAACAGTGAATCCGCGTCTAAACAGTCACTATTCATAGTGAGTCCAAATGTCAGGTATTTTATACGTCAGAAAGGACATATTGTAGAGAGTTTTGGTAGAAGTAAGTTTCTTGTATTGCTCAGCAAAGTATATATAGAGTACATGAAATCAAAACCTACCAACTATAGGATTGTACAATAATGAAGGAAAATCAAAACCTACCAACTATAGGATTGTACAACTAATGAGAGAATATTCTACCAATAATAAAAAGATACACAAAAGATATTTACAATTTGACGAAGAGGCCAGCCCTTGGATACAGCTATACTGAGAACCAAACGCACAGTTGCCGGCTTAACAACCGGACTGAAAGTCTCCTAGAAATCCACACCTGGACGCTGATGAAAGCCCTTTGCAACAAGCCGGGCTTTGAACTTATCCACAGTACCGTCAGGCTTGCGTTTGATGCGATAAACCCACTTGCAACCCACAACATTCTGCGAGGAATCAGGCTGGACAAGATCCCAAGTGCCATTCCGCAGCAGAGCATCAAACTCTGATGACATAGCAGCGCGCCAGCGCTCATCAGACATAGCACTGGACAGGGTTTGAGGTTCAGTAACAGCAGGAGAGGTGACAACAGACATACCAAACTTCCTGTTGGGCATAAAGATGTTATTTTTGCTGCGAGTCTGCATATGATGACCACCCTGAGAGGATGCAGGAGGCGGCATAATGGGTGTAGCGGCGGCAGGGGCCGCTGACGGTGCCGGAAGGGGCCGCTGGTGGCGCGGGCGGTGGTGCCGGGAGTGCGTCCGGTGAAGGATCGCTAGTGGGAGCAACGGCAGGTACTGGTGGCGGCAGCAGAAGGACTTCTAGGGAGACCAGAATGGGTACAAGGGGAGACTCGGGGTTAGACATTTTGGAGAACGGGAAGACATCTTCATGGAAGGTGACATGACGCGAGACGAAGATATTAGACGTTGAGGGATCAAAGCAGAGATAGGCGCTTTGAGTAGTAGAGTAGCTGAAGAGGAAACAGGCACGAGAACTGGGTTCCATTTTGTGTGAGGTGTAGGGCCGAAGCCAAGGGAAGCATTGACAGCCGAAGACACGTAATTTGGCAAGGTTGGGGCATTTTTGGAAGAGAGATTCAAAGGAGGAGCGCATCGAGAGATTTGTCTTGGGAAGACGATTAATGAGGTAGACTGCTGTAGCAAAGGCATAAGGCCAGTAAATGAGAGGCATAGAGGCATGATGAAGGAGAGTGAGACCAGTATCGACAATATGACGGTGACGGCGTTCAGCATAGCCATTGTGCTGAGGAGTATGAGGAGGTGACGTAAGATGGGAGATGCCATGAGAGGCAAGAAAAGAGCGTAAAGCGAGAAATTCACCCCCATTGTCAGTATACAGAGTAATGATTTTAGCAGAGAAATATTTCTCTACAATGGATTTAAAAAAGGGGAAGGTTTGTGAGACATCAGATTTACGGCGTAAAGGAAAAAAACAAACATACTTAGAGAAATGATCAACAAAGATGACATAATATTTAAACCCTTCATTAGAAATAATCGGAGAGGACCATACATCGGAGAAAATAAGCTCTAGGGGAGCAGTAGAAGATAGACTTGACTCAGAAAAAGGTAACTTATGACACTTATGAAGCTTGCAAGATACACAGGTAAGATCAGACACATTACTGGACTCTATACTGCTAGACGACACTAAATGACGCAGGGTTTTAGCTGATGGGTGACCAAACCGAGAATGCCACAATGACGCAGAGAGCTTTTGTGCCGTGAGGGCAGATGGGAGAGTGGAAGCCGCCGGCCAGTAGTAGGTGTTGCCCCTAAGTGGGCCGCGAACGAGCGTTGCCCACGTGCGACGATCCTTCACCTGAAAATCAGTATCAGAAAGAACAACATTAACATTATTGTGACGACATAATTGGGCAACAGAGATCAAATTTTTACACATATGTGGAACACAGAGAGCCCCAGGTAATAAAAGAGAGGAATGACTGTTAAGTTGTCCAGTATGAGTAATTGTCAAACCTTCACCGTTACCAATAACCACATTGTCGAAGCCAGTGTAAGGACTGTGAAGAGACATGTTGGCAAGGTCAGAGGTTATGTGATGAGAGGCACCAGAGTCCAGGATCCAATCGGATGCAGAGGGAATCGTCGGAGAGTGATGGGCTGTGTGAGCAGCTGGATAGGGCGGCGAAGCATAAGCTGGCCGCGGCAATGGTCCACCGTAAGGGGGCTGGTTGGCGCCGGAGACGGGATAGGATGGGCAGCGGCGCGCGGAATGGCCAAATTCACTGCAGAGTTGGCACTTCCCATTGTACCCGCGAGATTGGCCATTGCTGGAGTAATCACCGCGACCGGAGACTGACCCGCGGCTGATGCGGCCGCGCCTGGGCTACTGAATCGGTGACGGACTGGCTGATGTCCGGCGACGAAGGCAGCAGACGGAGCCGAGTCGGATGTGACGGAGGTGGCCGGCACACGAGCAGTAATCTGAGCCTCCATGCTTAACAGCTTGTCAAGTAATTCAGCAAAAGAGATGGGAGACTCACGGGCTTGGATGGCATGAGAGAGTTCCATATACGGGTCATCAAGACCATTTAGAACCTTTATGACAAGATCCTCAGAATCAACGGTAACACCCAGGAGAGATAATTCATCTACAATCACGCGAATACCGTGCATAAAGTCAGCAATAGATTTAGAACCTTTTACCGAATTATGGAGCTGCTGTTTGAGAGCCATGATACGACCACGAGAAGCGGTGCCGTATGTGCGCGCGAGGATGTCCCAGGCCTCTTTAGAGGTATCCGCAGCGGCAATGAAGGAGATGATCGTCGGTGTGATCGACGAGATGATGGCACTGAGAATAAGGTTGTCCTGGCGAATCCAGTAAGGATATGCTGGATTGGGGGAAGTCATGTCGTTGTCGATGATAATGACCGGTGGGCATGGCTTCGATCCGTCCAAGAAGCCGAGGAGATCGTAACCCGTAAGGAGGGTTCGAAACTGAAATTTCCACGCCAGGTAATTAGTGGAGTCCAATTTGAGTGGGATTTGAGCCGATGCATTGATGGCAATCGGCTGGAGAGGCGCGGTTGACGTCGTGGCGGCCATGAGCACGAGGCAATGAGAGGAGGCGATGAACGACGTCGAGAAAAAAAGGGCAGCCGATTAGTGCAGCGGCGGCAGCGGGTAGTATGTATTTAGGGTTTATTTGGCGATAAGCCACTGGCGTACGATACCATGTAGAGAGTTTTGGGAGAAGTAAGTTTCTTGTATTGCTCAGCAAAGTATATATAGAGTACAGGGAAATCAAAACCTACTAACTATAGGATTGTACAATAATGAAGGAAAATCAAAACCTACCAACTATAGGATTGTACGATTAATGAGAGAATATTCTACCAATAATAAAAAGATACACAAAAAATATTTACAATATTTCCTAATACATATAACCTTGACAGGTATATCAATTTATGCAGAAGATACAAAAGAACACAAGTGATGGTGGAAAAAATTAATAAGAATTCCAGTATTTCATGATTGAGAAAGTATACAGCATTTCGTGAACGTAGTCCTTTCCTGGAGTCACAATTGTTGAAGGGAAATTTGGGTGATTCACCGCATCAGGGAACCCTTGAGTCTCAAAGCACAATGCCGCATGCGGCTGATACACATATCCACCTTTCCCCTTCTGAATAAGGGAGCTTGCAGTGTAGAACTGTACACCAGGCGCAGATGCGTGTAAAACCAACACTCTTCCTGACTTCTTATCATAAACTATTGCCACGGGCTTCATTACTGCAGTGCTATCAAGTGCATAGTTGATGTCATATCCACTTTGGAGTTTGTTGATCTGGCTCCCTACTTGGGTTTAAGGAAATCATAGGGTGTGTTCTTGACGGGAGAAATTTCGCCTGTAGGAATGAGATGTTCATCTACTGGAGTGATGTGTGATGCAAAGATTTGAACAACGTTGGACAAGATATCTCCACTGTTGTATCCCCCAATGTTCCAATAAGTGTGTTGCCAAGTTAACTGGAGCGGCCTTGTTTAGTGCTTTTGCCTTCATTACCACACTAAGCTTGTAAGGATCTTTTAATGCATAGGTAACAGAGGCAAGAACATCACCAGGAAACCCTGCGAACGCAAATAAGGGATTTTACTCAACTGATACTGTATCTTCCAAAGGAAATTAATAACTGTATTTGTCCTGTGGAATAACTAAGCAGTTTCACCTTCTTCACCATCAGCACTGTGGTAGGTTAAAGTAATGTGAGGAACGGGACCATCTTGCTCATGCTTGCTAACATTCCAAACAACACGACTAAATCCTTCAGGGCCACCTATATATTTTTGAGTTTTTACATATAAGAGGAAGGAAATTTGGGTATATGCAGCTGAAATTTGGAAGAAAAACCAAAGCTAAAAGAAACTGTAGTAAGGATACCATGAAGCGTGTTTGCGCCATCATTGGCAATAAGCTTATAAAGGGTTCCATTCAAAGTAAATTGAGCACCACCAATCTGGTTAGCAACCCTTCCTAGTAGGGCTCCGAAGGAAGTTATATCATTCTGCAGAAAATTGCTTACATATTTGTTTACGCATATGAAAGTTTTAATATACAAACAACTCATTCCATAGAAAGCTTGAAGCTAAAATGGGACGTTAATATGCTCAAAACTATTACTCACATGGACTTTAATAGACTTAAAAGCACAAAAATGTGTTGAAACAACTTGTCACAAGTTGATCTGATACCAAAAGTGAAATAATCTAACTATCAAATCTAACTCCTCAATGCATTATAGGTCATAGTTGAAAACCTTCATAAATCACCTTCTTTTATGTATCCAAAATGAGAGATAACTTAATTAATAGAAAATAAGAACAAATAAGGCATAAGGTTGGTTTTTTCCGGTCTAAATTTCCTTCGATGTACTTCACATCAGTCCATAAGATGAAAGGTCTTAAGTTAGAAATTATAGGCTAGATAGATACGCTCTTTGTTAGGAAAGAGCTATAATGACGAAGAAAAAAGCTGTTACTCCTTCGTTTCAATACTCACACAGAGTTTACGAAGAAAAAAAAAATACTTTTAAAACTTGTGGTCTTAAAAGGGTAAAAGTTTTGTGAGTCAATATTTGTGTGGTTATATAAGTTTCTCATTAAGGGTAAATGGATAAAATGAAGAGTTTAAAGTTTGAATTATTTCCAAATTTAAAAGTATGTCATTTGTTTTGGAACAAACCGAAAAGGAAAGTAACCTATCTAATTTGAAACAGAAGGAATAATTTGATTTCACAATTGACTATGAATATTGACATAGCACAATTTCTACTGACTCACAGAAACCACAATGACATGCAATAAAATAAAAGGCAAATCAAAGAAAGTAAAGGCAGAAGGTATATCACTCTCTTTCTCCGATTGTCATTTTCCTTAATGAGAAAATGAACAACAAAAAGTTTTAGCAAGGAGCAGAACCCAAATAGATCCATCAAAATAAAAATAAAAAAAATGAACTAACCTCGTATCCTTCGACGGTGTCATATCGCAGAGCAACATCATCTATTCTGCCAGGAAAGGAGCAAGAGACAGTAAGACTGATTTTTTCAAAAGAATAGCAGAAAACTGTTAAAATTATAAAGTGTAACTTTTGAAAAATTATAGAATAGTGTAGAATATTATAGAAGTTAGGAGATATTTGTAAGAGATATTTCTAGATTAGTGTAGGTGATAAAAATATCTAGATATTTTGTAAGAAAAGTGTGGAGTATTCTAGAAGACGAATCTCCACCGTAGGATTAAATAAATCATGACCGTCCATTGAGGAGGTGGAAAGCCTATATATACCCACCCCCTCCTCCACATTTGCATCATCCAAAAAAACAAAATCCAAGTCTTCTTGAGTTAATAAAGTATTCTCCAAGTTATTCAAGTAAGTCTTCCACTTTCTTAGTTCTAGTATTTTTGGAGCTATTTTTTCTTCTTCGTTCTTCTTCAATTGTGGTTGTGAGTCTTGGGCTAGTGAAGCATAATTCACTACTCTAAGGAAGCAATTTCCGGAATTTGGGAAGTTGTTTTTCTTCACATGGTATCAGAGCTACAAGGGTGTTAGCTTGGAATCTTGTCAAGTCACTCTTGGTGAAGAAGTTCGTTGGCGTTCCAAAAATGGATTCAAGTGGAAGAGTTGTCGGCCTTGGAATTGAGGTGCTTAATCAATCCAATTACAAGGTATGGAAGTCTTGCATGGAATCTTATCTTCTTGGAGAAGATTTATGGGAGGTTGTTGGTGGAGACAACAAGGTTGCCCCTACACCCACGGATACTAATGTCGATGTCTTAAAGAAGTGAAGGACTTCAAACGCAAAGGCGGAATTCGTGTTGAAGAGATCAATCTCTCACGATCTATTTGATCACATTGTTGGGTGTAAGTCTGCATCTCAGATTTGGGATACTCTAAGTGCATTGCTTAACAAGAAGAACGTTGCTCAGCTGCAATACTTAGAGAATGAGTTGGCACGAACTACTCAAGGTGAGCTCTCAATCTCCGAATTTTTCTTAAAAATTAAAAAAATTTGTTCGGAAATTTCTGCTCTTGATCCGGAGGAACCTATTTCGGAGGCTCGAATGAAAAGGAATATTATCGAGGATTAAACAAAGAATATATTCCTTTTGTCACTTCTATTCAGGGGTGGGCTAATCAACCCTCTCTTGTTGAGTTTGAGAATCTTCTCTCTTCTCAAGAGTCTCTAGCAAAACAAATGGCTGGAGTCTCCTTATCCTTTCAAGGTGACGCCTTATTCTCTGGAAAGAAGAAAGTCTATAGACCAGAGAAGAAGAATGAAAGAGAGAGAAGAAAAGATGAAGGGGGAGAGCCACCAAAGAGTGCCAACGGGAAAAGAAGCACTATTCGATGCTATTGGTGTAACTTGCCTGGACACATCAAGAAGAATTGTAAGGTGAAGCTAAAGGGAGGAAATGTTGCTGATAAAGCAGAACAAACCGAAGAGAATTGGGGTGGTTGCTTCTCAACGGAAACTACCTCGGTAAATGCTTACGCTAGCATCAACTTCAAGGATGACTGGATCGTGGATTCTGGTTGCGGTCATCACCTTACCGGAGATGACTCAAAGTTCACATCTCTTCAGAAACATAAAGGTAACGAAGCTATTCTCACGGCGGATAATACTGTTTATCCGGTAGAAAAGGAGGGTACAATCATTCTCAACAATGGCGGAGATCCTATCACTATGAAGAGTGTGTATCATGTACCTGGGATGAGGAAGAATCTTTTCTCGGTGGCTAACGCTGTGGATACTGGGCACTATGTTCTGTTCGAGCCAAATGGAGTGAAGTTCTTCCGAAATATCACTAAGGTGGAAGGAGATGTCGTTCACACCGGTAAGCGAGTTAAAGATTTATTTGTTTTGTCAGCATCTACATCTTATGTTGACAAGATGAGCACGAATGATAATGCATCACTTTGGCATGATAGACTGGGGCACCTTAATATGGATAAGTTAAAAGTCATGGTAAACAAAAATTTGGTTGATGGTTTGCCTCATATTACTACTTTTGGTAGTGGAACATTATGCGAAGGGTGTTAATATGGTAAGGCGCATCGTCTTCCATTTGATAGATCACAAACAAGATACGAGGCACCACTAGAACTCATTCACAGTGATGTGATGGGTCCTACACGTACACCTACCTTCTCTGGTTATCGCTATATGGTGGTATTTGTTGATGATTACACACGATATACTTGGGTATATTTCGTGGTGCAAAAATCTAAAGTATTTTCCAGATTTTTGGAGTTCAAGGAGAAGGTCGAAGGTGAGTTTCAGAGGAAGATAAAACGGCTGAGGACTGATAATGGGGGAGAATATACTTCCCGGGATTTTAATCAATTCTGCTCGAGGCAGGGAATACGAAGGCAGCTCACATGTGTAGACACTTCTCAGCAAAATGGCATTGCAGAGAGGAAGATTCGACATCTTACTGAGACATGTAAGAGCTGGTTATATGCTAAACATTTGCCCAAAGTTCTTTGGGCCGAAGGTATGGCTTGTGCGGCATATGTGATTAATCGGGTACCACTCAGTCCAATTAATATGAAGTCCCCGTACGAAATGCTCTACAACGAGAAGCCAAATGTGAAAGACTTTAAGGTCTTTGGATCGATCTGCTACGTCCACATTCCAGATTCACAAAGAAATAAACTAGATGCTAAGGCAAGGAAGTGCATCTTCATCGGTTATGATGAAAGGAAGAAAGGCTGGAAATGCATGGATCCTGAGACAGGCAAGTGCAAAGTATCTCGGGATGTAGTATTTGATGAAATCTCTTCCTACTACAGTCCCGGTGGTGTTCCTGGAGATGCTCCTTCACCAGCTATTGAACATGAAGAGATGCCCGTAAGCTTTCCGGTGACTTCTTCAGCTCCTTGCTCCAATATTTCATCATCGCCATCATCACCAATGACGTATAATAGTACGTCATCTTCAGAAGCAAGAGATTCTGGTGATAGGGGGAGCAAGGTTACTTCTCGCGTGGATGAACAAAGGGAAAATATCAACCTGGAGGAGACAAATGGTCAAAGGACAACTCGATATGGAAGGCAAGTCATCAAACCTATTCGCTACCGAGATGGCAACATGGTAAGCATCTATCATTGCTTCAGTGCCGGTCCTATTTATGAAAATGAGCCTTCTTCCTATAATGAAGCAAAAGGTGTTAAGGAATGGGAAGAAGCTATGAATGAGGAGATGCACGCACTTGTGAAAAATGAAACTTGGGATCTTGTGCCAAAGCCCAAGGATGTGAAACTGGTATCTTGCAAGTGGGTGTATAAACTAAAGAAGAAGGCAGATGGGAGCATTGATAGATATAAAGCAAGGCTGGTTGCACGAGGATTCTCTCAAGTTTATGGAGAAGACTATGAGGAGACTTTTAGCCCAGTGGCGAAGATGACATCAGTTCGAGTTGTGATCTCCTTGGCGGCATCACTTGGGTGGAAGCTATGTCAGCTTGACGTGAAGAATGCTTTCCTGTATGGCGAGATTGATAAGGAGATCTACATGGAACAACCCTTGGGCTACATTTCTCCTACTCATCCAGACTATGTATGCAAGCTGAAGAAAGAGCTTTATGGACTCAAGCAAGCTCCCAGAGCATGGTACGGAAAGATTGCTGAATACTTGCAATTTTGTGGCTATATTGCATCAGACTCAGATTCTAGCCTGTTTGTGAAGAAGCAAGGTACGCTCCACATGATTGTGCTACTATATGTGGATGATATGATTATTACAGGTAATAACGAACAGGAGGTTGCAAAACTGCAAGCTGAACTCTCGATCAGATTTGATATGAAAGATTTGGGAGAGCTTAGTCACTTTCTTGGTTTGGAAGTGAAATATGTGAAAGATGGAATATTTCTTTCACAAGAAAGCTATGCGAGGAAGCTTGTGGACAGGTTTGGAATAAACACAAGTAAGCATTGTTCTACTCCTCTTGAGCCTAACATAAAAATTAGGCGTGATGAAGGAAAGCTTTTACCAGATCCACGTCCTTATAGGGCTCTTGTTGGTAGCTTGATCTACTTGACTATTACAAGGCCAGACATTTCATTTTCTGTTGGACTTGTTAGTCGCTATATGCAAGAGCCACGGAAACCTCACTTTGAAGCGGCGAAGCGCATATTGAAATACGTGAACTCAACATATGACATGGGACTTCTTTACAAGAAAGGAGCTGATTTTTCACTACTTGGGTTCACTGATGCTGATCTAGGAGGTGACTTAGATGATAGAAGATCAACTTCCGGTTATGTATTCTCCTGTGGTTCAGCATGTGTCTCTTGGTACAGTAAAAAGCAAGACTCGGTCTCGCTCTCTACTACTGAAGCGGAATACAAGGCTTCAACTCTTGCTGCTCAGGAATGCACGTGGCTTCGTCGGCTTGTTGGGGATGTATTCTCACCAATTCATAAGCCTACAAAACTTCTTGGTGACAATCAAAGCGCTATAAAGTTGGCTACTAATCCGGTGTGTCACGCAAGAACAAAACATATTGAAATTGCGCATCATTTCATCCGAGAGAAGGTTATAGATGGTACCATTGAAGCATTGGAGGTTCGGAGTAATGATAACGTTGCAGACATCTTTACAAAGTCTCTTTCCAAAGGACCATTCGAGGATCTCCGTGGCGAGCTTGGACTTGTCTCCAAAAGTTCACTTTAAAGGGGAGTGGTATAATTATAAAGTGTAACTTTTGGAAAATTATAGAATAGTGTAGAATATTATAGAAGTTAGGAGATATTTGTAAGAGATATTTCTAGATTAGTGTAGGTGATAAAAATATCTAGATATTTTGTAAGAAAAGTGTGGAATATTCTAGAAGACGAATCTCCACCGTAGGATTAAATAAATCATGACCGTCCATTGAGGAGGTGGAAAGCCTATATATACCCACCCCCTCCTCCACATTTGCATCATCCAAAAAAACAAAATCCAAGTCTTCTTGAGTTAATAAAGTATTCTCCAAGTTATTCAAGTAAGTCTTCCACTTTCTTAGTTCTCGTATTTTTGGAGCTATATTTTCTTCTTCGTTCTTCTTCAATTGTGGTTGTGAGTCTTGGGCTAGTGAAGCATAATTCACTACTCTAAGGAAGCAATTTCCGGAATTTGGGAAGTTGTTTTTCTTCACAAAAACAGCACAAATATACACATCAAGAAGGTTGAAAGAAGATCACATTATCAAATAGGAGCATGTTTTCCAAAAAGTAAGATTGATTCAGCCAGCAGATGTGGCATATTGGCACAATTGGTCAGCATTTTTGACACAGAACATAAATATATATTTGAATTAAAAACCCACTAAAAATTCACCAAAAATTAAATTCTGGACCCATAATCTCAAGTATAACAAGTTTAGTGCTAAGAACCTTGAAATTGAATCCATCAGATTTAAATTCAGGATCCACCTATGAATTGATAATGTAGAAGACAGACATACCGTGCTTATCAGGAAGAAGAACAGAGATGATTCTGGCACCAAAGTTAGTGATCTTAACAGAGAAATCTCCTTTCTTGATCTTATAGATTCCTATCTTTCGCCCTCTAACATTGGCAGCAGCCAACAGATGAAGAATGAAAAAACAACAACAATTTCCAAATAGAAACCCGGCATCCTTTCCTCCAAGATTGTCTTGAAGAAGAATGAAAAAACAGATCAACAAATTAATCTTTGAAGACATAGTCAACTCCTGTGGTTTTGACGCAGAGAGCTTCTTCAGTCTTGAAAATATGCACTCCTCCAATTTTGGAATGATTTTAACTCATTATCTGCAATGTGCTTGAAAATGGGATAACTCCATTGAAAATCAACAATGATGAGTGGACAGACAGAGTCAAGGTAGCGGTCCCCATTACCCACGTTTCTGTTGACACAGGTACAAATTGAGCCGAGTGTTTAGCGGAGACAAACTAAGGTCCGCGTACACATTAAAGGTGTTAAATGGGTGGGCCGGGTCGCTAATTTTTGGACTCGTACGGGTTAGGTCCGAGCCGGTTTTGGATTAGTTCTTAATATGTTTAACGGGTTCGGATTCATCTGGGTAAAAAATTGAACCGTAAGAGTTATGGGTTGAGAGTGCCGGGTCGGATTTAGTGTATTTTTAATTTCTTTTTGAAATTTTGTATAATTATTGTAAGTTATATTAATACAAAGTATTAACATAAAGAATACAAGGAAGATGGAAAAAACTGTACTTATTGCAAGTGCTACAGTTATTTCATAATTCAAAGTTTCAAACTTACAAATTGAAAGGTTTACATTTTTAACAAGTAAACTCAAAGGTTTTGCATTGCCTTAGTGAGTTCTTCATAATCAATATGAACTGATTGACCTTCTTCTGAAGTATTAAATTCGGATGGGTTACCATGTGTTAATATATCTCCAAGTTCCTCGTCTTCTGGGCTATCAACATCTTCACGTCCTTGATTTCTTCGTTCCGATCTAATCCAATCTCTGAAACATACTAAAACTTTCAAAGCATTGCTTCCCAATGAGTAACGGGTGTCTCCAAGTTATTGTCTTACTTGGCTAAATGCACTCTCCGTTGCAACAGTAGAATTGGCACATTCAACACGTCCCGAGCCATAGCGAAAATAACAGAAAATTGCTTTCCATTCTCATACCACCATCCCAACAGTGAAAATTCCTTTGTGCGAGGCTCTTTTTGCTTCTGCAAGTAGAATTGAAGTTCGTCAATGTTTCTGTTACTAGTTTGAGTGTTAGAAAATGTAGAAAAATATTAAAACTATCAATGCCTTCTTCATCATCCCAGTAGTAGAAGTGGTACAGTGCATGATGGGATTAACATTGCCTACATCACAAGCATCATCATCAATTACATTTGCATAATAATTATATAATTGTTGTAAATAATAATTTAGCTATTCATAGAAACATATAAATCTGAGGTTTCAGTTGGTCCAATCTCCATATAAGTATATAAAGTATTCATTAATTGGTGACAACGAGGCATCTTAATAGAAGGATTTAAAACAACACCAATTAAGTAAATTGAAGGAATTAAAAAGAAATATTTTTTGAATTTTGCTTGTATTTTTTCAGAAACATCCTTATATTTTTTTTTCTTCTTAAATTCAGGGAGTAGAAAAGAAATTTCAACTATATGTACTAAAGCCATAGTAACGGTAGGGTAATATGCTCCAGAAAACTCAATAGTAGCTGTATAAAATTTATGTAGAAATTTAACATCATTAATGACCTCCCAAGTACTAGTTGTTAACATACAATTTGGATCAGTACAATGCACATTAGCAACTTCGGTTATTGAGAATCTATATTTTTAGCAACATTATAAAAATATAGATGTATAATTCCATCTACTAACAATTTCGACTGGCATGAATTTGGATTTAAGGTTATACTGGACACACTTATTTTTAAATTCATTTATTCTAGATTGTCTATTATTTCCTTGAATAACACCAACTGCTCTTCTAACATGAGTAATCTCAGTTGAAAATAAATCAAGGTCACTTTTAACAATTAAATTATAAACATGACATGCACACCTAACATGAAAAATGTCATCAAAAGGTAGTTGCAAATGCAGTTTTAATATTGAAATTGCGTTGTTATTGTTAGAAGCATTATCAAAAGACATACACAATACTTTTTGCTTTAGATTATAAAATTCAATAACTTCACAAATAGTACTACTTATAAACGCAGCAGTATGACTCTGGTCTTCATCATATCTAAAAATGATAATACGTTTTTGCATACAAGTAATATCATCTATCCAGTGACATGTAATTGTCAAATAATTATTTTTATTAACAGCATGGCCAATATCAGAAGTTAGAGAAACTCTACAAGGAAGGTGGCTAAACAAATAATGTATGTATGTTTGGTATTGTCCATGAAGTCTAAAGATATCAGCTCTACAAGTACTTCTAGGGAAACATTTAAATAAAGGATTGTAAATCCTTTGAATATACATAATAAGATATGATGAAGAAACAAATAAAAAAGGTAGACAATCCAAGTCAATCATTTTTGCTAACTCTCACGATCCTTCATTTTATCATATTTCACTAGACCTCCAGTAGTAGGGTTAATAGTTGTTTGATTTCCATCACCATCAGCACCTCATTCTATGGGATGCTCAGTTCTCATATGTTTACTAAGCGTCTCAGTCCTCCCTAAATTTCCTCCAGTCAAATATTTAAAATCACCGTTATAAATTTTGCATTTAACTCTATCAGTACCTTCTATTATTTCAAAAAAAATTCCAAACCTTACTTCTTTTTCTACGATTAGTAGTCGGAGCCACATGCGATCTACTCCTAGTGCCACGATATCCCTTGTAGCAGCTCCATCACTAGTAGGTGTAGCTGGTATCTCATCATCCATTCCTATTTCATTATCTTCTATTCCAAAATTTTCTTGTAATTATTCATAATCTGTATCTATATTATCATTCGGGGATGTTTCAGAAACATGTGTAAATGATTATGAGTTATTGCTATTACTATCAGATGTTGAAGGACTACCTTTTCTTTTATTTCCTCTACCAGTAACTCTTTTACACGTTCTTTTAGCAGCACTAAACATATTATAAAAATTAAAGTATAAGCCAAAATTAAATATGCAATTAAAATAGTAAATAAGAGAAAGAGTTGGAGGGAGTGCGCTGAATTCTACAATAAATTGAGCACTTGATTACGCAATTTCAATGTTACCACGAACAAACATCAAGCAAGTACTTCAAATTTGAACTTCAATTGTTCAAACTTCAAATTCCGAATGATAAAACACGATAAATTAAATTCAAGAAAAGGGAACCAAATAAAATTAGAAGATGAAATAATGAATTGAAGAGCGTGCCGGAAGCCTACATCAGAGTAATCAAGGACATGTACGATGGAGCTAAGACTAGGGTTAGGACGGTGGGTGGCGACTCAGACCATTTTCCAGTGGTTATGGGGCTCCATCAAGGATCGACGCTTAGCCCTCTCTTGTTTGCCTTGGTGATGGATGCTCTAACCTGACATATTCAAGGGGAGGTGTCTTGGTGTATGCTATTTGCTGACGACATAGTTTTGATAGACGAGACGAGGGTCGGTGTTATTGAGAGGTTAGAGGTATGGAGATAGACTCTCGAGTCTAAGGGTCTCAAAATAAGCAGATCTAAGACAGAATACCTGGAGTGCAAGTTTAGTGCCGAGCCGAGCGAAGTCGGCAGGGACGTGATGATTGGATCTCAAGTCATCGCCAAGAGGGACAGTGTCAGATACCTTGGGTCGGTGATTCAGGGGGACTGAGAGATTGACGGGGACGTCACTCATCGTATAGGAGCGGGGTGGTCAAAGTGGAGGCTTGCATCATGAGTCCTGTGTGACAAGAAAGTTCCACAGAAACTCAAGGGGAAATTTTATAAAGTTGTGGTTAGACCTGCTATGTTGTATGGGGCGGAGTGCTGGACAGTGAAGAACTCTCATGTTCAGAGAATGAAGGTTGCGGAGATGAAGATGCTCAGGTGGATGTGCGGGCTCACCATGTTAGATAAAATTAAGAATGAAGTTATTCGAGAGAAGGTGGGGGTGGCATCGGTGGATGAGAAGATGCGAGAATCGAGGCTGAGGTGGTTCGGGCATGTGCGGAGGAGAAGTCCTGATGTCCCGGTGTAGAGTTATGAGCGGCTGGCAATGGTCGGCGTACGGAGAGGCAGAGGGAGGCCTAAGAGGTATTGGGGAGAGGTGATTAGGCATGACATGGCTAGACTGCGGGTTTCCGAGGACATGGCCCTTAATGGGAAAGTCTGGAGGTCTAGTATCAAGGTTGTAGGATAGGGGCTCCTAGAGTGTTTCGTACTCCTCACCCTTGGGTGAGGCTTGGCAGGCCTATCCATAGAAGATTTGTGCATTGGTTTGTGTCTTCCTTTGGTAGTTATTTATGGTAGTTACTATCTGGTATATTTGCATGCTATTTTATTTATGGTTCTTATGTTTAGATAATTATTTACGCTATTTCTGCTGGAGTTACTAATGCTCTTTTGTTTTGGTTTTTGTTTTTCCTTTCCTCCACTGAGCCGAGGTCGATCTGAAACAGCCTCTCTGCCCTTTCGGGTAGGGGTAAGGCCCGTTTACATATTACCCTCCCCAGACCCCACTTTGTGGGACTATACTGGGTTGTTGTTGTTGTTGTTGTTGTTGAAATAATGAATTGAAGACTTGAAGTCTTGCAAATTGGAGAATGGGAGAAATTGAGATTGAGAAATGAGTATTGAGTGAAGAAATAAAGAGGGGGGGAGGATATTTATAGTTTTAGAGAAGGTTCGTTTTGTAAATTGAAAAAGGGTTAACAATTAAGAAAAAAGGTTATTTATGCAATTTTTCCGGCCGACGGACCAATTCAAGTTCTGACCATTGCCAACGGTCAATGGAGCCCACATATTTCGAAAATTTAAAAGAAAACAAAAAAAAAGATTCTAGCCGTTGTACCGAGCCGGTTAACCCGATAAGGGTTACTGTTCACAGGACCGGGTTCAATCGGTCCGGTTATCTGTTTTATTAAACCTAAACGGACCAATCCCCTCTACCCCTCCTACCCATCCCAGCACAGTCCCCTTTAACCGATCCTGACCGGTTCCGAGTTTAACCGGTCTGGGACGGTCTGGAGCCGGTCCGGAACCGGTCTGACCCGGCCCGTTTAATACCTTTAGTACATAATACCCACCGTTCCTCCCTAAACTCTACATATGAGATTATATTGGGTTTTTTTGTTGTTGTTGATACAGATAAATATTGATTTGCTCCAAGAAAAGAAAGAAATTGTCACTCCAAAAACAGTGAGTCCACATGCAAACACTTACCAGGCATTTTTTCTAAAACAGTTCTTTGGAAATTTCCATCCCAGCACAACGGTATTGAGTCTAAATGTCAGGTGTTCTATTTTTCACATATAACCTTGAGAGAAATATAAATTTATGAAAAAGATACAAAAGACATAATTAATGTATGCGTTCTAGTATTTCTTGATTGAGAACGCATACAGCATCTTGTGAACGTAGCTCTTTCCTGGAGTCACAATAGTTGAAGGGAAATTCGGATGATTGACAGCGTCCGGAAATCCTTGAGTCTCCAAACACAAAGCTGCATGAGGCTGATACACATATCCACTTTTCCCCTTCTTAGTGAGAGAGTTTGCAGTGTAGAATTGCACACCAGGCGCAGACGCTTTTAAATCCATCACTCTTCCTGATTTCCTATCATAAACTATTGCCACAGGTTTCATATTCTCATTGCTGTCAAGTGCATAGTTGATGTCATATCCATTTTGGAGTTTGTTGATCTGGCCTCCAACTTTACAGGGCTTAAGGAAATCATAGGCCGTGTTCTTGACAGGGGCGAATTCGCCTGTTGGAATGAGATGTTGATCTACTTGGGTGATTTGTGATGCAAAGATTTGAATAACATTGGACAAGATATCGCCACTGGTGTGTCCGCCAATGTTCCAATAAGTGTGTTGAGCCAAGTTAACTGGAGTGGCCTTGTTTAGTGCTTTTGCCTTCATTACCACACTTAGCTTGTAAGGATCTTCTAATGCATAGGTAACAGAGACAAGAAGATCACCAGGAAATCCTACAAACGAAAATAATGTTTCTTTAAATGGAAATTAATTACTGTATTGTATTGTATTGTGGAATATAACCAAGGAGATATATTCACCTTGTTCACCATCAGCGCTATGGTAAGTTAAAGTAATGTGAGGATTAGAACCATCTTTCTCGTACTTGCTCACCTTCCAAATTACATGACTAAATCCTTTGGGGCCACCTATATATATTTTTGAAGTTTCTACATATGTTAGAGGAAGGGAACTTGGTTTATATGGAGGTCAAATTGGATCAAAGGTAAAATAGAGATCTACTGAGAGTACCATGAATGGTGTTATTGCCATCATTGGCGATAAGCTTATAAAGGGTTCCATTCAAAGTAAACTGAGCACCACCAATCCGATTTGCAACTCTTCCAACTATTGCTCCAAATGAACTTGTATCATTCTGCACAAAATTACTTTTGTTTACGCATATAAAATGACCATTCCATAGAAAGCTCGAAATATTACTCAAATGAAATGAAATTGTAAAAAGATCTTGGGCGTCCAACTGATAAATCTGCAACATTAGTTTGGAGTAACACAAGACTTTTATAAGTTGGGCTACAGCAGCCCAAAGATACTTTTAACATGGTGTGATATGGTCCAATTTGGTCCAAACCCGTACTATTTTCTCCAAGACCTCACACTATTAAGATAAAGGTCTTAAATCCCGTAGACGGGCAAATGCATTGATTCAGGCCCCCACGCTACACTCCATCATCTTAATAGTCCTCGTCAATCATTGGCTCTAATACCAATTATAGAGCCGGCTCTAACATAGAATGGGATAAGGCAAGTGCATTAGGCCCCCAATTTATTTTTTTTTTGGAAGGGGGGGGCACATTTTTTGGAGGAATAAGGAGTATATTTTATAGGTTTTTTTAATATATATATATATATATATATATATATATTAAAGTTTAAAATAGTAGAAAAATAATTGTCACTTTGATTTGATTTGACAATTCTACTTTTATTCTTCCAAGTAATCCTTTGCCAACGTTTTAATTTTAGTATTAGTATTCATTTATTCTTCATATTCCTGAAGACATATCTTTTTCATTCCTCTTTATTCCTGATTCATGCTCATCTTCTTAATTTCATCTACTGGATTTCTTTCTTTCTCCGAGACTCCAACAAGCCAACAACTAGATAATTTGAAATCATCGTCTTCACACTTCTTGAATCATTCAATCATTGGGTAATATCATTCTAACTTTTTACTTTTATTTTTATTTGTTATTTATTATTTTACTAATTTTTTTTAAACCCCTCCCAAATTAGGAGGATCTATAGTGCTTCCACACTTCTCCTTCCAGGTGACTCGAACCCAGGACCTAACGGTCGTAGGTAGAGGTGCTTTACCAACTGAGCAAGCCTCACTTGTCATATTAATTTTACTCTGTACATATTGTTTAATTTTTTTTAGAATATAAATATGTCAACAAGAAAATATGCATATGATTAATCAAAAATACAAAAGAAAAGAAAAGTTGAAAATTTAATAAAATCTGACAAATTATGAAAAAAAAGGCCTCATATTAAACTTTAGTTTTAGGCCCCATATACGCTTGAGCCATCCTTGACCAGTTATTCGGCTAAAATGGCCAAAAGATGCTTTTAACATGGGTTGATATTATCTACTTTGGGACAGTTTTTCCCTAAAGGAATCACACCATCAAAAGCATCCAACTTTTTTATAACTTATTTTTCTATTTTACTTTCCATGTGATACTTTGTTCACACATACCTAACATTATAAATCATAGTTAAAGATTCTTCTTTGCATGGAGTTCAATTCTATAGAAGTAAATGCAGAAAAACATGTTAAAACGAGCGTGTCAAGAGTTGATTTAATACCAATTAATGTGAAATTATCTAACTATCAAATCTTGGAAGTGTGTGGGGAGAGCGACCGAGCCAGACGAGATTTTGATGGAATTTTAATGTATGTGGGGAGAACAGGTTTAGAGTGTGGACTGTTTTGTTTAATGTTATTTCTAAGGCGAGAGGATACCGCATGAATGGAGGTGGAGTATGGTGGTTCCATTATATAAGAAAAGAGGTGATATCTAGATTTGTAATAATTATAGGGGTATCAAATTACTGAGTCATACCATAAAAGCATGGGAGAGGATGGTTGACGCGAGAGTGAGGATGACAATGTCTGTATTCGACAATCAGTTCCGGTTCATGACAGGACGAAAGCTATACACCTTATTAGTAGGTTGGTGGAAACATAACAAAGAGAGGAAGAAGGATTTGCACATGGTGTTGGTTGACCTAGACAAAGTATATGACAAGTTTCCTAGAGAAATTCTCTGGAGATTCTTGGAGGCAAAAGGTATGTCGGTTTCCAACATTATGACAATTAAGGACATATATGATGGGGCTAAGACTCTGGTTAGGACAGTAGGAGCGACTATGAGCATTTTCTAGTTGTAATAGGTTACACCAAGGTTTTGCGCTCAGTCCGTTCTTATTCGCCCTGATGGACGCATTAACACACCATATTCAAGGGGGAGGGGGTACCATGGTGCATGTTATTCACTAATGATATAGTTCTGATTGATGAGTTGTGAGCCAGTGTTAACGATAGGCTAGAGGTTAGAGACAAGCACTTGAGTCTAAGGGTTTCAAGCTGAGCATGACGAAGACGGAATACCTAAAGTATAAGTTCAGTGCTGAGCCGGGGCAAGTGGGCGTGGATGTGAGGCTTGAATCATAAGTCATCCAAGTAAAGGAAGCTTCAAGTACCTTGGGTCAGTTATCTATAGGGGAGGGGAGATCGATGAGGATGTTTTGGAGTAGGATGGATGAAGTGGAGGTTAGCATCTGGAGTCTTGTGTGACAAGAGAGTGCCACCATTACTCCAAGGCAAGTTCTGTAAAACGCTGATTAGACCAGCCATGATGTATGGGGCTGAGTCTTGGCCTATTAAGAACTCACATATCCAGAAGATGAAAGTAGCAGAAATGAGGATGTTGAGGTGGATGTGCAGGCACACTAGGATGGATAAGATTATGAATGATGATATTTGAGTGAAAGTGCATGTGGCTCCCAGTGACAACAAGATGCGGGAAGTGAGGCTTAGATGGTTCAGGCATGTTCAGAGGAGAAGCTCAGATGCTGCGGTAAAGAGGTGTGAGCGGTTGGTTGTGCACTGCACGAGAAGAGGTAGATGACGTCTTAAGAAGTATTCGGGGAATGTGATCAGATAGGATATGACAAGGCTTCAGATTTTCGAGGACATAACACGTGATAAGAAGATGTGGAGGTTGAATATTAGTGTTGTAGGTTAGGAGGTAGTTGAGTCTTGCCTTACTTCATACTTTTGTGAGACTAGTCTGGTAGAGTTTTTGTCTAAGATAACTAGTGGAAACATTGTGTCTTACTATTTCGTTTTTTAATACATGACCTATTTACTAGCTATCACTTTTGCTTTGCATCTTTCTTATGGATTTCATGTTGTTCTTATTTTTCCCATGATTTTTGTGGTGATACTAATATTATCTCCTTTTATCTTTTTGTTTTCTTGAGTCGATAGTCTTTCAAAAATAGTCTCTGTACTCCTTCGGAGTAAAGGTAAGATCTGCGTGTACACTAGTCTCTCCAGACTCTACTAATAAAATATTACTAGATTGTTATTGTATCTAACTATCAAATCTAATACATATGATTCATATTCGAAAACTTTCACAAATCTCTTTCATTTATGCTTCCAAAATGTGACATTATTTAGTTGTTACACACAAAATGGAACAAATAAGGCAATATGGTTGGTTTTGAATTTTAGGTAAGGGGAATCCTAAAAGGCTCAAATGATGAAAGAGGCATAAAGAATGCACGCTGCAGATGAGCATTGATATCCTACCACTTCTGTTCATGATGGTCCACCCCATTAGCTTTTTGGTGTCCCTACCACTTTTGTTCACGATGGTCCATAGACCGGATTCATTGGAACTAATATTGTTGATGCTGGCATAAATTTAATGTGTAAATATTCATTAAATTTGTGATATATAGTAGAGATACCATAATTTTAAAAAAATAATAGTTCAATAAAAAGAACCTTAAATTTTGATCTTAAATCTTGGATACCTCTATGCAGTTAGATGCTTCAAAACGTGAATTTTCATAGTGGCAAACCTCTTGGATGACCATACATTTCAGTGTGCAGTACACTGAAACAACTTGGGTCTTGGGGGGAGAATCACAGTTCTGTACTATAATTGTTGAAGTTATTTCAGTAAAAATTAATTACGATTTAGGCTCAAGTGTTTTTTTGTCAGAAAAGAAGCCTGAGGACTTTTTACAATTTAAATTTGATGTTTTTTAAACTATGGAGAGATTTTTTAAACCTTCGGAATTTGAAACTAGAGATATTAGAAAAGTTATCACAAGGATAACTGGCTTGTGGCAGTCATGCATTCATAGTATGTTGCTTTTTGATCCTTCTGTAGATTTTACCGAATAGTTGTATTGTTGTTTTTTAAATTATGAAAAGAATTTTTTGCCACTATAAATTTCCTTGAATAGTGTCATTGACAAATAAAAAGTTGTTAATTCCATTTGGTTCATAAGTGGTTACGAATATTTACATGGGACAATTGCTATTGACTCATGAGACGCAGAAGGCAGAAACACAGTGACTTGCAATAAAATAGAAGGAAAATCAAAGGAAGGAAATGTAAGAGGAATCTATCTCTTCTCTTTCTCTGTTTCTCTTTAGAAAACGAACTAAAAAGTTTTTAGGAAAGAGCAAATTCAAGTAGATTTATTGAAACAGAACAAAGTGAACTAACCTCGTACTCCTTGATAATATCATATCCAAGAACAACATCACCTATTTTTCCTGGAAAGTATCAAGACAATATAAGACTTATTTTTTCAAGGAAGAAGAAAACAGTAGATATATACACATCAAGAATGTTGAAACAAAGATCGGATCAGTTATTAGATTTGAACCCATAATTTCAAATTAACAATAAGTCCATAAAAAATTAGATCCCATCAAATTTAAATCTTATATCGGCCTCTGAATTTATTTATATAAAAGACAGACATACCATGCTTATCAGGAAGAAGAACAGAGATGACTCTGGCACCATAATTAGTGACCTTAACAGAGAAATCTCCTTTCTTTATCTCATATACTCCTATCTTTCGGCCTCTAACATTGGCAGCAGCCAACAGATGAAGAATGAACAAACAGATAAACAGATTAACCTTTGAAGACATAGTAAACTCAAGTGGTTTTGAGACTTGAGAGAGAGTGGTTTGATGACAGCTTTGAATATATGTTATCCTCTGGCCTTATTATAGAAAATTTTATTAACTGCATGTGCACAAAAGTGGAATTAGTCAGTTGCGTTGAAATTGACAAAGATTGTGTAAGAAGTCTTGGAGTTAGACAGAGAGTCAAGTTAATTTTTATGCGTAGTTATATGCAGAAGTAGCCGTTTGTGTTGACTTGTAAATACAAAAATGGTGGTCATGATTCTTATTCAAGAATAATAAAGAAAAACTTGGCCCATTTGGCGTAAAAGATTATTAAAATCAAACACATGATTGGCCATTTCGTGAATTCTACTTTTTTCTAAAGAGTATTATTGACTCTAAGTGAAATTAATAACCTACTACAACATGTAAAAAATTTACGTTGTTAGTGTATATATAGGTTAAACTCTTCTGACATACACCGAGGTAGTAAGTTTAGCTCTCAATTTGTCCCTTCAATCATACTTCTAAAACGATCATGTGTATATCATATTCTAGTCCTTCTAGTGGAGTTCAATGTTCATTCAAGGTATAAAATATCCAAATCCATTGTAATCTCATAAACATTTTACTTGAAGAAAACAGGTATCGTCAAACTGTTCATTTCTTTTGGGGGGTCAAACGACTACATTAATTTAAATTAGGGACCAACAAGTGATCAACATTGCACGATCCACTTACACTGTGTTTGGATCATTGTTCTACATCGCTTTATAATGTATTATATTGTATTGTATTGTATAGTTTTATGA
This sequence comes from Nicotiana benthamiana, assembly GCA_034376525.1. Lineage (NCBI taxonomy): Eukaryota > Viridiplantae > Streptophyta > Magnoliopsida > Solanales > Solanaceae > Nicotiana > Nicotiana benthamiana. The sequence continues at coordinate 135,993,591 of CM067324.1, forward strand.
ATACAAGGTTTGGATAGATTGTATTGTATTGTTAAATAAAATTTTGTTCTTTGGTTTGACTGTATCGTGATAAGTTTTACTAGAATACCCTCAATTGTTTAAATATTAAAATTTTCAAAATTATGCATAAAAATAATTTAAACAAAATAGAAGAAGAGAAAACACCTTAAGAAAGCAAACCAAAAGACCGAGACAGAAGAAGGCACAATGAAGGAGCGGGACAGAAGAAGGCAAAAACAAAGGAGCACAACTAATTAAAATTGAGTTAAAAGCAATTAGGAGGAAAAATAAAATAGAACGCGGCAAAACACCTTTAACGTCGGCGGCAGAAGTTATGGAAAAAAATAAAGTAGGTTATAGGTTGGAGATTTAGAGTTAAAATTAAAAAAATGGTAAAAGATAAAATAGAATTGTGGAGTAATAAGTTGGAATTAATTGGAAAGAAAAATAGAAAATAATCCCAGCACGTCAAATGGGTTGTTTCAAATCCGGAACAATGGATTTTACAATACAACCAATTTTAACTAAACAATCAAAACAAACATCATTTTGAGATAACAATATAATACAATACAATGGAAACAACCATCCAAACAAAGACAGATAAGAGTTACATAAATTTAAATTAGGGACCAATAAGTGTTTTATTTTTCTCAAAGAACATATAACCCTGACAGAAATATCAATTTATGCAGAAGATGCAAAAGACACCAGCAATGGTGGAAAAGATTAATGTTATAAGCATTCTAGTATTTCACGAACGTATACAGCATCTTGTGAACGTACGTCCTTCCCGGAGTCACAATCGTCGAAGGGAAATTCGGATGATTGACAGCGTCCGGAAATCCTTGAGTCTCCAAACACAAAGCTGCATGAGGCTGATATACATATCCACCTTTCCCCTTCTTAATGAGAGAGTTTGCAGTGTAGAATTGTACACCAGGTGCAGATGCTTGTACAAGCATCACTCTTCCTGATTTCTTATCATATACTATTGCCACGGGCTTCATTTCTTTACTGCTGTCAAGTACATAGTTGATGTCATATCCATTTTGGTGTTCGTTGATCCTGCTCCCCACTTTACGTGGTTTGAGGAAGTCGTATGGAGTGTTCTTAACAGAAGTGATTTCGCCTGTAGGAATGAGATGTTCGTCAACTGGTGTGATGTGCGATGCAAAGATTTGAATAACGTTGGACAAGATATCCCCACTGTTGTGTCCACCAATGTTCCAATAAGTGTGTTGAGCCAAGTTAACAGGGGTGGCCTTGTTCCGAACTTTTGCCTTCATTACCACACTAAGCTTGTAAGGATCTTTCAATGCATAAGTAACTGAGACACGAAGATCACCAGGAAATCCTACAAAAGAAAGAAATAGATTTGGTTATTTATAGGATTCTTCAATATTGAAAGTTATAATTGCAGTGTGGTATCAGTACTAAACCAAGACTCGCCTTCTTCACCATCAGCACTACTGTAGGTTAAAGTTATATGAGGATGTGAACCATGTCGCTCGTGTTTGCTCACCTTCCAGACAACATGGCTAAATTCTTTAGGGCCGCCTGTATGTATCAAATTTTTGCATCAGGAAAAGAGAAAGCAAATTTGAGCAAATGGAGGTGAAATTTGAAGGGAAAGCAAGTAAAGGGGTACCATGCAATGTGTTATTGCCATTATTGGCGATGAGCTTATAAAGGGTTCCATTCAAAGTAAATTGAGCACCACCAATTCGGTTAGCAACTCTTCCAACTATTGCTCCAAAATAATTTGTATCATCCTGCACAAAGGTATTTTCATATTTGTTTATGACTATGAAGATTTGAAAAGTATCAGGAGGCAAATTCCATATTCACATTCATTGATTTCTCGGAAAGAATTTCAAAACTGAACACATTTTATGCCCCTTATTAACTTAGAATGTGACATTGTTAAGGTCACTATCCTCCATCATGTGTAACCCTATTTTAGAATTCACATGCGAAACTTGTTAAAATGAGCTTTTCAAATGTTGATTTTGGTATCCTTTGAGATACTCCATCAGACCTAAATATTAGATGTGCAGAAGAGCTACATATAACGTGTAATGATACTCTAAATGGTGTGAGTTATTTGGAGAAAATCGCGTTGGTTTGGCCGAGAGCAGAAAATATCACACCATGTTACGAGCAAATTCAAATAGATCCATTAGGAACAAAGTGAACTAACCGTGTATTCTTTGATGGTGTCATATCCAAGAACAACATCATCTATTTTTCCTGGAAGGGAGCAAGACAAGATAGGACTGATTTCTCAGAGGAATAGCAGAAAACAAGAACAGATGTTAAAATCGGAACATATGGGATTGATTAAGGTAAAAGGCAGACGTACCATTCTTATCAGGAACAAGAACAGAGATGATTCTAGCACCATAATTAGTGATTTTAACAGAGAAATCTCCTTTCTTGATCTCATAGATCCCTATCTTGTGCCCGGTAACACTAGCACCAGCCCACAGATGAAGAATGAACAAACATATCAACAAACTACTAACCTTTGAAGACATCATCAACTCCAGTGTTTTTGAGACTTAGAGTGCCTTATTGATAGCTTGAATATATGCAGCACTCTTATATCCTATGGGCTTATTATGGAAAAACATTTAACTGCATGTGCACAAAAGAGAACCTGTCAACCAATACTCAGTGTGGAAATGGGATAAATCCGTAGAAAATCGACAATGATGAGTATGGCGTCTTGGACCTTTCCAATTACTTGATGTATAATGCTACTACTAGTTATTATTACATGCTGAAGTAGCCGTTTGTGTTGACTTGTAAACAGAATACCTTCAAGATATACAGAACCTCATGGTCGATATGAAGGTTTAGATTGCATTACGTAATCTTTCTTGAGCTATGGAGAAAAAAATTAGATAGTTAATTTAGAAATACTTGAGCAAAAGAAGATTTTCAAATAGAACACAAGTGAATATTGAAAATAACCTAAATTAAATACCAATATTGAAGGAGAAGCAGGACTTAACTATTTAAGGAGAGAAGTCGTTTCTGATTTTAAGTGTTGTCAGGTTATTATTTAAGGAGAAGCAGTTTCTGATTTTGAATGGTAATTACTCCCTTACCATTAATTGCATTTCTGATAGTTTTATTTTGACTGTTCATTCTCACATAAAAACTGGCTGGCTAGTGCACAATTTCAATCCTTATTGTCGTTACTACTTTTGGCTAACTTCAATGTATATCCATGTTAATGAGTTTCATTTAAACCATATTAACCACAAATTACTTATTAGCAGATTGATAAGTCATGGCAGACTTGAGTTCAAACATAAACAGAATAATGAGAAAAGAACAATACTGTTGTTGTAAAATATGAGTGGATTCACCATTGATGACTAATGGTGTGAGTAATCGGCACATTTGACATTCTTGATAGGAATGAATATATAACATCCAGACTTTAGACAGTGCTTCATCCTAGAACACAAGAGAAATGTTATGTATATAAGTTAATAAGCCTTAGACCTTACTGATGCATTTCAAAATCATGAGTGCCTAGGCCTAGAGCGGACAATATCACTAGCGAACTGGGCTGTTACAGATGGTATCAAAGCCAGCCTTGTGTCTAGCGACCATCTTATCTTATGGTTATCTTGACTAAGTCATAGGATATTATCTTCTTTATCTCTTGTTACCAATTGGTACAGTTTGAATAAGTCTCCTCGTAATCTAGAGCATCTTTAGGAGTAGATATTAGTTCCTATTATATAGGAGCTTCTGCAGTTAACTTTACTTTAGCTCTAGTTTGTTGTAATTAATGTATTTAAGGCGTGCTATCATATTCAATACAATCATCCTTTGACCTCCTTATCAACTGAATTTTATATGGTATCAGAGCATCAATAAACTCCACCGAGTTAGATCCAGCTCATTCCCTTTAAACTTTTTGTATCCATGGCTTTAGTTATCAACTCTTGTGATGCAACTGCTGCCAGTAGCAATCCTGCAGCCTCTGCTACCACTCATGTGGTAGAATTTAATCATGTTGCTTAGTTACCTATTAAACTACAAGGTAACCTCAACTTCTCAACCTGAAAAGCTCTTGTGATGCTATTAAATGGTCATCAATTCATGGGATATCTTGACGTAAAGTTGCACCGTCACCTACCATTATCCAAAATACTCTTATTGTACCAAATCCCAAGTACCAAATTTGGTTTTCTCAGTCTCGACAATGAAATTCCAATAACTAGCAAGCAAGAAAATCTAAGCAATATGTCAAATTCCAATTGTGCGAAAAAATTGGGCACACGACAGATGTCTGTCGCTCCAAGTCGCACAATCACTTTGAAGCTAAAGCTAACTTTGCTTCTACCATGCAGTCAACTGGAAACTCCAGGGTTCTAGACCCTAGTGCAATGCATCATGTCATTTTAGAGCCTCACAACCTTGAGGAGTATACAGGAAACGAGGAAATATCCATGGGTGATGGTAAAATCGTTCCCGCCACTCAAATTGGTTCAACTCAAATACAAGCATCTAAAACCGTTTTCAAGCTTTCTAATACTCTTTGTGCTCCATCAATTAAAAAGAATCTGTATTTAGTTGTTATGTTTTGCCAAGATAACCTAGCATCTCTTGAATTTTTTTCTTTTACTTTTATTGTGAAGGCCTTGCATACTCTAAAGCTGCTGGTATAAGATCGGAATAAAAATGGACTCTATGAATGATCGTATCTGCAACCCGCACCACCATCACTCAGCCTTGTCTCCATTAAAGCCCCACTTTATCTCTGGCATTGTCTATTGGGTCATTCACATCCGACAATTTTAAATTTTCTTTTGAAGAAGTTTTCTTTACCTGTTGCTATCAAGGAAAATTTTGAATTTTATAATGATTGTTCTTTTAATAAAGCACATCGTTTGCCATTTTAACGACTCACTTTGTCCAGTAATATGCCTCTTCAAATTAACTTTAATGATTTATAGGAACCATCACCCATTTTATCACTAGATAAAAAATTATATTACTGCATTTTTATTGATCAATACACTAAATATACTTGGTTGTATACACTTAAAAATAAAAGTGAGGTTGCCTTAATATTTAAACAATTTCATCCTTTGGTAGAAAATTTCTTCAAAACAAAAATTACTTCAATTTATATAGACGGAGAGGGTGAGTTTATAGGCCTTCAACCTTATCTTTAGCAAAATAGCATTGAACACTTAATTTCACCTCCCTACACACCAAAACATGTTGTCACAGCTGAATGTCGACATCGCCATATTATTAAAACGGCTAAAACTCTTCTTCATGAAGCATCTTTACCACCTGAACTATGGTCGTTTGCCTGTCATCATGTTGTCTACCTCATTAATCGACTTTCCACACCCATCCTAAATAACTAGTCACCTTACCAAAAGTTATTTGGTCAATCTCTAACTATACCACACTAAAAGCTTTTGGTTATCTTTTTTATCTATAGCTTAAACCTTACATCAAAAATAACCTTGAACCCAGATCCACCCCATGTGTGTATTTAGGTATTTCTCACCATGCTCATATCTGCTTTGAACCGGCACAGTCTAAAATTTTTACAAGTCGTGATGTTCAATATTTTGAAAAAAAATTCCCTTTTAAAAAAATGTTCATACATTTACAAAAAAATGCTTCAAAAGTATGTTGGGAAGTAGTTAACTCAAAAGAGGACAGTCCAAATACAACTCAAATTCCACCTCCTTCTATCACACCGCTTATTCAAGTCTTTTTAGAGTCTAACTTTTAACATTCTACTGATTCCAATAGAGATATTCACTCCAACAGCGAGAGCCAATAGAAAAATCTCATTTAAGGGACAAAAACTACGACCTACTACATATGTAGGCTTTCAACTTCACTAAATTGAAATTATACTATTACAAGCCACTTTGCAATGGCTCTATTATAAAGACTTAAACTCAACTAACTTGTGATATACTTACCACAAGTCACTTTATCATTCACTAGTTACAAAGGCTTTAACTATGATTAACTCAAGTCACAACACAAACTCAGAAGGTTTATGATTTTGAGTTTCCTAAAACAAAGCTCCTAAGAAATCAAGATATGAGTTACAAAGAAGAACAAACAACAAGATTACAACTCAACATACATCTACAATATATTAAAAGCAGAAACAGTAGAATCTAAAAGTCAAATTACCAAATTATTCCTTTATTATCTACTTACTAAGGAATCCTTTTAATTAACTTAAATAGCCAAATATTTTTTTATTGTTATTAACAAACATAAAATGTATAAAAATCTAAAATACGCATACGAACAGATGCCATCCTACGGAAACGACGCCAAGAATTGCCACTACTTATCCTCTTTAAAAATTAAAATTTCTCATGACACTTTTTACTCGTTCTTCTAAGTTCTACCCGGTTAAAGCTTTCACCAGGTTTGCCTCCTTTCTAAGAATTATGTTTTTTTTTGTTTAATTCTCAACTTTTTTTTCATACGCACATTTTGTAATCTACTCTTATAATTTGTTATTGCATTGACACATGTTTTGTGAAATGGCCGAATTAGTTTGAGGAATGAGGCTTTAGAATCGAAGTGAAAATCTTTTACGTTTTTACTTGTAATATCAATTTATTCTATAATATATTTGGTTGTTGCTTCCAACTATTGGTAGAGGAAGTAAGCAGTGTTTAGAATTAGGCATTTTGTTTTGAAGTTTTAAAGAAATTGGAGTTTTCCCCGGTTAATAGCAAGTCCAATAAAATTAATTGGGTCATTCCCAGTTCAATATATTTATTTTGTTTACAGTTTATTTATTTTTATTTTGAAAATAGTTGTACATTAGAATTAACGGAAAAGGGTCAGAACTGCCCCTAACGTATTGGCACCAGTTTAAAAATGCCCTCCGTTAACCTATTTTGAAAGAAATGCTCCTACCGTTAAAATTCTGGCATATTTGTGCCCCTAACGTATTGACTCCAGTTTAAAAATGTCACTACCGTTAACCTATTTTGAAAAAAATGCCCCTACCGTTTTAAATATAAGTACAGTCAGTTGTTAGACTTAGGGGCACAAATATGCCACATTTTTAACGGTAGGGGTATTTTCTTTAAAATAGGTTAACGGAAGGCAATTTTTACCTGGAGTCAATACGTTAGGGGCAGTTCTGACCCTTTTCCCTAGAATTAATTATAAAAATATCATAATTATTATGTATGAAGAGTCATCACACGTGTGAGAATAGTAATAAAAAATATTAGGAGTTTCACTTAACTGTGGATTTAGGTTACTTCTTGCATTAGTTTATGTGGGACTCTCTTCATTGAAATAGAATAGTTAGATTAATTTTTTTTAAAATTTCAAGGCTGATGATATTGATATTTTGATACAAGAAATGGAGGCACGCATGGAGTAAATTATAACGAGCAAATTCTTATCTGTTGGATCATTCCTCTATCAACATGCAAAATAATGATCTCAACTGCTAACATTTTATCTAATTTATAATTTATTGAAGTATTGTCCACGTTTCATCTTGCAATGACATAGGAAGAGTTTAACCTCCTTGTAAAAGCAAAAAATTGCACCTGTAAGTTCAATAGTTGCTTCTCTTTGCCTCCCTCATTTTATTATCTTTCTAATGTATCCTAAACTTCTTCATCTAAACAAGATTGTAAGACAACTTTTATATCAAAAAGATTTGTAGTACAATTTTCTGTAATATAAATAGATCTAGAATATGATATTTGATGAAAGATGTTGCCGCCTAATTTATAAACTACTATTATATGCTTCTTACTAGACAAGAGGGGTTGCTCTGATAGTAAGCAACCCCCACTTCCAACCGAGAGGTTGTGAGTTCGAGTCTCCCCAAGAGCAAGGTGGGAAGTTCTTGAAGGGAAGGATGCCGGGGGTCTATTTGGAAACATTTGTTGTTGTTATTATATGCTTCTTACTCTTGCAGACATGATCTATATTTGAGCAAGGTGAATATACATAACAACTTTACAAGTTCGCACATTCTACTGCTTTTAGTTTGTTGCGTTCATAAAATTATTTTACAGGAAATATACTTCTTGCAAATGATGGCAATATTTTTTTGCTATATCAGGATCATATTAGGAAAGTACAACGATGAAGAAACATTAAAGTCCATAATTTTGATAAATGTATTAATTCATTCTATATTTTCCTCTTTATTTTTGTCCCGTTTTAGTTTATTTCCACATCGTATAATTGTTTCTTTATTGAACTTATGTTGTCTTTATCTAAAGCTCATTTAATTAACTGGGGAGAGCTCTTCGCAGTAATAAGGCTAATGTGAAGAAAAAACTTAGTCACCCCAATAAGATAAAAAGCTCAAATATTTTATTAAAAAATATAAAATTAAAGTAATTTTGAATAGCACATTAGATATTATGACATACTGATGACCTAATTTTCAGCAGTAGATAAAAGAGGACTCATTATGCAATTCAAGTTATTTTTTCCAATGATGATATATCAAGCTAAATATTTTACTGAAAAATATAAAATTGTACATGCATTAGTAAATTTTTTTCCTTAATTTATCTTACTTGATTACCTAATTTTCAGTCAATGGATAAAAGGGCGCATTTGGCAATTCAATTCTTCGTATTCAATGATGATATTTGAACTCTTAACACTTATTAGTGTATTAAGTACACATATTACTCGTAGGTGTAAACGAAGAAACTGAAAATCTTATGCATGACATGTACGTTAAATAGAAAAAGTGAGGCTTCAATATTTCATAAAAGAGCAATCAACCTCGAGAAGAAAACTATGTCAATACACAATTGATACTTTCATGGCTAAAGGATATAGAAAAGATAAAGTGAATCAAATAATGTTGCATCAGCATCCCCTATTGGAGCAATCAATTTTCATATAGGAGATGTAAACTTCTTGTATATCTAAATTTCTACTTTATAACCTAATCAGATATATTTCAGCTATGTATGTATATACAAATTTATAACTATTGTTTAGCATTTAGTAAGAAATTTACATGGAGTAGACGTGCAACGCACGTGCTGAGAGACTAGTATACTCATTGTGGAACTGATCCTTAGTGGAGTTGTCTTCTTGTTATTGACACACCTATGACTTCAATGCTGGATCGATCTTTAGTTGCTTGAGAGCCTTGCACCATGTTGTTATATTATCAAAGACATCCCAATGATGATGTCAATTCTTGGTTGGTACACGCCTCTTTCCAATGGGAAGTGACTGATGCACTGTTTGTTGTACTGTCGCGTGTACAGTTGCAGGCAGTTACTTTCTGCGGTTGCTTTCCAGCTGTATGGTTGACTTGTACTTCTATTAGAGAACGTCCAGAGATTAGGTCCCTGTCTTGTTCCTCTTTTTTCTTTATTTACAACAGTTCATGTTAGCTGGAGTTCAGGCTGGACTTCACTCATTTGTAATGTGTGCCAGGTTCCCTATTTAGTTCTTGACAGTAAGTTTCTTAAATCATCAAAACATAAGGTAAAGATATTGAAAAACCATCAATTTCTCCATTTTTGATGATGACAAATTTAGACATTGATAATATTTATTTAGAGTAGAAATAAACAGATAAGGTAATAGGAATTTTCACAAGTTCCCCTCAATCAGATCCCCTGTTATACTTCCTCGTTAATCAGATCCCTAATTCAATTATACTTCCCCATTTTGGCATCATTAAAAATACACAAGCATGCAATTAGCATAAAGAAGTCTAACATAGCAAACTCATGCCACATATGTGCATACAACATGACAGAAAAGAAAAACAAAAGAAAAACAACATTGTACAAGCAAAAAAAAGAGTTGTTTCATATATGAAAATGGATTGACTAAACAGGAGTATTAACAGTAAAATCCAACATGCCAACACAACAAAAAGTCAAACAAAAGAAAAAAAACAGCCACAAAACATTATAACAGAAGATAGATGGTCACTGAGAGGTTTCTAAGAGGCACTAGAAGAGGGAGACTTGGAGAGGGAAGCAGAAAGGGTTTTGAGAACCAGGTCTATACGAGCATTTACAGATAGCTGTTCTTCAAGCAGTTATGCGTAAAGCTCATCATTTTCCTTGGTCAAGCGGGAAACTTTTTCATGGGAAAAATTAACAGAACCAGGTTCCTCAACAGCTTGACTAAGTTGAGTTTCTAATATGGCATTTTGAGCCATCAACCTCCTGGTCTCTTTGGTAACACCATTTAATAATTGATCAACTAAGAAATGGTCGAGGTGCTTCCACCAACCGTTTCTACACACTCAAATTGAGTAGTTTTAGAGAAGGTTTGCTTGCGGGTGCCCACTGTGGGATTATCCAAGGGAACTTTGTAGAACTTAAACACTCGAGTGAACAAAGCCATATGGAAGCCCGTGCTTTCCACCTTTAAAGTTTTCCACCTTTTGCATATGTTCTATCATGATTGCTGGCAGATTAATTGGGACAAAACTCATCAAGAGCCTCCATTAAGACCAGATCAGACTTTGAAGCGATAGATCGCCTCTCAGCACGAGGTAAAAGCACTTTATTGACCAGCTCAAAGAGAAGCTGATGCTCAGGCAGTAGTTCCTTCTTATGCACTCATTCCCCCAGCTTGATAGCTTACTCTTTCATAATAGTTCTCCTAAAGTTAGCACTACAATCACCCTTGACTGAGGACATCCCTCCACATGGAATCTGGAGAATTTTCCCTAATGTTGACGTGTCAAGCACAATGTCTACAACATTTACTAGCACACAAATGTGATCCCCTTAACAGTGAAGACAGATGCGTAAAAATTTTGTACCGGATCTTCGTACACCTTAGGCAAATCCTCTTGAAACAAATGATCCCATTGTTGAAATTCCACCAGCTCTTGAAATTTCCTCATACCTGCCATCTCTAAGTTTTTCGGATCAAACATACGACCCCACATGACTTTCTGAGCTCTCAATCTCTCCTGCCAGATACCATTGTCACTGGGTATGATCTTCATAGAACTAGGTCCCTCTATAGTTTCCTGTTTTTGTTTTCTAGACACTTCAACAGACTTCCATTTTCGGCTTACAACCACCACAGTATCCCCTTCAGACATAGGTTTCTCAACGACAATCTTCTTGGACTTACTGAGGCCCTACACAGAAGTTCCGCTTTGCTTTTCAATAGCTTCATCAGAAGCTCCAGCCACGGACTTTTGGGTTTTTGTAGATCGTTTTACTAAGAGTTGGGTTCCTCTACAGCATCTTCTCACCCTTAAACACTGGAATGCTTTTGTCAGTCACAAATTCCCCCTATTTCATCAACCGCTTCTTCTTTTTTCTTGACACTACTCTTGCTTTTCTGCAAGGCAGACTCAAAAGCCTCTTTCTGCTGCAACATGTTAGTGGGTCGCTTGGAAGAGGATTCAGGAGTCTCTCCTTGTTTGTGCATCTTAAAACGCATGCTGAGAACCATATCATCTTCATCAACACAGATCTTACTAGGTGGAATGGATTACAAGGGCTTAGGATAAACAAGAGGTTCCTGGGTCGATTCAACTGGAAGAGAATCAAGTTCTCCAACAGGTTTTTCTGTGACTGTTTCATGGACTGGAGACTCGAAGAATACCAAGGTTATTTCACCAACTAGGAATGGAGTTTCTTTCCCGTGAGACTCAGACAAAAGGTAGGTTCCTTTATTCAAAAGACTCTCAGCAGCAATAGCCATGATATTGTGTGCTGCTTTCTTTTCTGGTGACTCCGCGAGAGCCACTGAGTCCAAAATGGAGGAGTTCATATATTGATCAAGATAATCCTCAGAGATCTCTGACGCCTGAGAGGTAACACTTTCTGAGTGTTCTATGGTGAGATCAGAAGAAGGAGAAGACATGGAGTGTTTAACACATGGTAGGGAGACGGAGTTGGAAGGAGAGATGAAAGAGACAGAAGATGAGAAGGGAACATGTGTGGGTGCAGTAATATTGGGGATAGTGGAAGAGTGAATTTTTCGGGCTTACTTTAAGGAAGATGGAGAAGTGGGAGTGTTGTTGTGACATGAGAAGGTAGAGGTTGTTCATTTTTCATTGTAGGAGGATTTGGTAGAGAATTGGAGTGAGAGAGGAGAGAGGAAAGGATCAAAAAGATACAGAGAAGATGAAGGTTCAGGACTATTGTGAAAGAGAGAGTTTTATGGGAAGAAGGGCTAATGATGAGAAAGGAGAGGAACGGATTCCAAAGGATTTTTTAAACGGCGTAAGTTTGTGGAATACGTGACGTACAGAGAAAGTGAACGGATTTGAAAAATTAGACGTGACAAACAGACTCTAAAAAAGTCGGATGATGTAGCAGTTGAATTAATTTCGTTACCCCTTTTGAGAAAGCATGCGAAAAATACATTACTACTAACCTGCGTTACAGGAACCTGGTTCCCGAGCGGTTTTTTATAAAAGATTTTTGTAGCTCCTCTTTCGCAGTTCAACATTGTACCTTTAGCTTCTATTATCGTCATGTGTGTTTACCTGCAACAGTATAGATGTGAGTTAGGATTAGTCAGAAAACACTTTAGCCAATTTTACTTGAATAAGACTTTCATGATCATGTAAGCAAAACCAGGTTCTCTCATAGGTTTAATTACCTCAAGTGCCACATTATTTCTCTCATGAGTTCCCTACTCACGACTTTTGTGAGGGAGTCTGCATCAACTGTTGAGAGAGCCACTGGTTTGTGTTTCCTCATACCCCATGAGGTTAGGCATGATCTAATAGAATGAGCCATTCTAGATGTGCTTTTCTTGACCACCAGATAACCTTGTTTCCCTCAAATTGATGCAGTTCCTCTTGCATTGCTAAAATTCAGTCAGAATCTTTCAAGATGTTCTTGATAAATTTTTGGGTTCTATCTAGGACAGAATTACATAGAAGACTAGGTAATTTTTGCCTTTTGATCTTGTCTAAATCCAGAGTCAAATCAAGTGTATAGGATCTTTCGTGTTTCCACTAGGAGACTGACGTTTGATTAGTAGAGAAACTGAGTAAATTAAGTGGATTTCTCTGCACTCATTGTTCTGCTACTCGTAGAGTACCTGGTACTACATCTCCACCCTTTTCTTCTGCTTCAGTGATAGTAATTTATGTACCAGGTTCCTCTTGAGAAGTGGAAGAAGATGTTGTATTGTCTTCACATGTCCTTTTCATCTAACTTGTCAAATCAGCCTTGCCATTTGAAACATTAGATATTTCCCATGAAACCAAAAGTAGTTCATTATCTTGATCATCACTATTTCCTCCTTTGTTAGAGGAGGATGTCTCGTTGAATAGCTCATAAACACTTTATTACACATATTGTGTCCTTTTGTTGTGGACTTTTTAAGCTTTGCTTTGAGAGGAATATCCCAGAAAGATTACTTCATCGTTTTTTGCATCAAACTTCCAAAGACGGTCCTTCCCATTGCTAAGAACATAGCATTTACATCCAAAGATAATTAGATGAGTTATCTTTGGTTTTCTTCCATTGAGTAGCTCATAGGGGGTTTTGTTTATGAGGGACCTGATTATACACCTGCTCTCCAAGTAGCAAGCAGTGTTTATTGCTTATGCCCAGAGTTTTTGGCGATTCCACCGTCAATGAGCTTGTCCGTGCCATGTCCTCTAGAGATATGTTCTTTCTTTCAACAACACCATTTTGTTTTGGAGTCCTTGGTCCTTCTATTCCATCTTCACTTGGATATTTCTTGACAAAGGCTATAAAAACCTCGAAAGTCTCATCCTTTATTCTAAGAACCAGTGACCATGTGAATCTTGAATTTTTGCAGATCAAGAACCAAGTTCCTCTAAATCAGTTTATTTAGAGGTGAGAAGCTTGCATGCCCTAAGTTTCTTAGGTCAAAGTTTTGCATCATTAGCAACTGCCTTCAAGAAGCTCATATCACCTGCTTGTAGAGATTCAATGTTAGCAACGTAGATGTTCTTATATCTTTTGGCTACTAAAACCACTTTGCCAATTACCATATTGGTAAGTGTGCACACTTTTAATACGAACTCTTCTTTATTCCCTTTATCACAAATTTGAGAAACACTCAAGAGACTGTGTTTTCAGTCCCTCCATATAGTACACGTTCTCAATTGAGTGTGAAAGAGACCTTCCAACTTTTCCAATACCAAGAATGTACTCTTTTTTCATTTCTAAATGATACATTCCCCTCCTTACAGGGCTTTCAATGAGAGAAAATCTATGGTTTTTCCAGTTATGGGCTTTTAGCATCCACTATCCATGAAACATTGCAGTCTGCTTCCTCTCACGGTTCCCTGCATATACAGATTATGGGTTAGATTTAGGAACTCAAACTAGTTTGGGTCCCTTGTTATGAGAAAAAATGATGAATAAGAGCTTTTCTAGTCCATGCAGGTAATATTCGTTTCTTGCGAGTGGTAACTAGCTCCTCGTTAGTAGTCACTTTTTTAGTAAACCATTTGTTTTTCTGAACAGAGTTGAACCCTGGCCTGGCAATTTTCTTTGAAGTGCCCATTATTCCCACAGTGGGTACAAAGCTAGTTATCAAGAACTGTGATATCCTTGTTGTAAGGAATTTCTCCTTTTGAAACCCCATTCCTTGCATGTTTCCACTATTGTTGAAGTACGTGGCAGTTACAACATCTAAGGACCAGGTCTACTTGAGGGATTTCTCAAGATCAATTTTTAATTTCTTCAATTCAGCCTGAAGTTGCCTATTTTTCTCGAGTTCACCAGACAGACTAGTTTTAACATTATTTATTTCATTTTCAAGCTTGATGTGTGACTCACTAGCTACTTCTTTCCATTTCTTAATACTTGCAGGCCTAAGTTCTGATTTGAGTCCCTCAATAGTTTCCTCTAGGTCAGCGATTATCGCCAAAAAGTCATCCTTCTCTTGCTCAGTAGCTGCAATTTTCTCTCCTAGAGTGTGTTTTTCATTGCTAAAGCTTTCTATGGTTTCCTTCAAATCAACAACCACCACCATCAAGTCATCTCTCTCATTTTCTGCACTATTTATTTTTTCACTCACAGCTTTCTTTTCGTTTTTAAAATTAGTTATGGTCTCATTTACATCAATTACACAGACCACCAAATCATCTCTAGATTGTTCAACATCTCCTAGATTGTCACACCTCTTTTTTTTCCCACACAACTCTGTTATGAAGTTGAGTTAGAAGAGTTTTTTCAATTAAAGTGACGTTTTGAATAGAGATTATTTATTATTTAGAGTAGCCACTTGGAATTGAGTTTTGGTGTTCCAAGTCACCTTTTATTTGAATTCCTTTTCAAAAGGAAGGTTTGACTCTTAATTTATGGTTTACAAAAATAGAAGACTAAGTAAGAAATTCTGTTGACCGAGGGGAAGGTGTAAGGCACCCCTCGAGTCCTGTGGTTTTAGCACGGTCGTCTATTGATTAATGTAAGGCTTAGATAAATTTTTAGCTATTCTTGTATTTTTATTAGTTATGGCTCATTTATTACCGCTTCACTTTATTTATTATATTTTATTAATTATTTTGACCAAGATGCGATACGCACACAAGGTACTTCCTTAAAATTAAATATTAAACCAAGGTACGGAATGTACACATAGTTATAACATAATTATTTTAAATTAAGAAGGTATCACGACGCGAAATGCGCACATGATACTTTTATTGTTTAAGTGTATCAATCTAAGGTTCGGGTATGAACACATTGGCTAGTATTTTAAAGTGCATCTAAAAAATTTCTCGCATTATTAGAGTATTCTATTTATTTATCTATTTTATTATTGTTATTTTTTAACTGTTATGATAAATTTTAAGGTTTTAAAGTAAAAAAATAACTAAGAGATGACCATTGGTCTAGAAGATAGAACCGTATTAACGAAGCTTTCTGTTGATGCGTTATAATTTAAACAAACCTACATAATATTAGATTTATCATTATCAGGAGACATTTATAAAAAAATATATATATGCAAATTCCAGCCATATTATCAATAGAACTTTAATATAAAATAATAATCTTAATTAACCATCATATTGTTCCGTGTGACTAACTTGCCGTAATTTGATATAGACATCTATATGAACGTGAACTTAATTTAACTATTAAAGAACTAAAATTTTCGCAACTTAAATAATAAACTAATACGTGTTCCAACAAAATTTTATCAATCACGTTATTTTATACCAAAATATAAATAAAACTTCTAAGAAAAATAAACAAAACTATAACGAAGTAAAAAAAATTCTTTAGGCGCTCCTCCTAATTCATGAATTAGTATGAAAGTTGCTCACCTGTATTAAATATTACATACAAAGAAAGATAACAGATATATATATATATATATATATATATATATATATATATATATATATATATATATATATATATATATATATATATATATATAATAAAACTTCTAAGAAAAATAAACAAAACTATAACGAAGTAAAAAAAATTCTTTAGGCGCTCCCCCTAATTCATGAATTAGTATGAAAGTTGCTCACCTGTATTACATATTACATACAAAGAAAGATAACAGATATATATATATATATATATATATATATATATATATATATATATATATATATATATATATATATATATATATATATATATAATGCTTCTAACAAAATTCAGAAAAAAAATAAATTAAAATTCAAACTTTACGAAGACATAGACCTCATATATCATGTTTAAACTGTACCAAAAGATTGAGTGTTACGTTATGTAAGATTTCACAATAAAGAGAATATGTATGATATACTGATTTCCAAAGCTAGCAATACTAACCATTTAGGAATCACGAACAAAAAAATCGCGAACGAAATCTCCAACTTCGTTCTCAAACTGTTTTTCTCTTTCACGTTATTTTTCTTTTTCCTTGTTGTCGTTCTCCTTTTTTTCTTATTCCTTTCTCTTTTCTTCTCTCTATTTCTCTCTTTCTTTTCTGTCTGTTTCTTGCGTTTCTTTTCATTCTTTTACTTCTTTTTTTTTCAACGTTTCTTTCTTTTCCTTTTTCCTCCTTTTTTGTTTTATATTTTGTTCCTCTTTTATAAAAGGGATGTGGGTTAGAGTTGAAGTGGGAGAAGAAGGTTGAGAAGATCATGATAAGTAGTTAGAATAATTTTTATTTAAATTTTTTAAGATTTATCCCTTTTTATTATATTATTATTATTATTTGCTTTGCCTTTTTTTCTTCTTTTTTTCGTTAGTTTTTTTTTGTTTAATAACTTTTACTTATTCTTTATTAATGAAGAAATTAGAAAGTAAAATGCATAGTTAAAAATATTAGTTAGCTATCTTATATTTAAATATTATATACATAAGAAAATTAAATAGTTACATTGTAGTTTAAATAATACTAAGAAAAATACTATAGCTTACATTTAAAATTCTAATTAGATTTTTTTTTTAATTTAAAATTTGGAATAAAACTTATACTCTAAGAATATGAATATATAGTTAGTATATTTTTTTCTAAAATAACACCTATTAAGAAAAAGATAAAAGTTTTAAAAATATTAAGATTAATCGTAAAAGAAATATTTAAAACTAGTATAGAATTTGTGTGTGGTCAAAAATTAGGTTTTCATATAGATCTATGGTCAAGATGTCCTTATCATTAATAAGGCTATATTATGCGTCAATTAGGACATTTGCTAATGACATTAATTTCTTAGAAGAGTAAGACTTCAAATTTCTTTGAACATCCCTGAAATTTACCTCATCATTTTCATCCTCTTCATCATCGTTAGACTGAGCCATTGGCGCAAACAGTGAGTCACATTTCGTTGCTTAAATTTCCACTGCCATCATGGAGTTGTTTTCTGCATCAGGTTCCTCTTTTGATTCACTGGAAGAGTCTCCCCAAGCAGCAAGAGCTTGCTTCACAATATTATCAACTGCACTTTTTCTATTGAATCGTTTGTCAGGAATCGGGTTTCTTTTTGTTGCTTTGTCAGAGTTTTGTTTGTAATGCTCTTGTTTGAGAAGTGGGCAGTCTTTGATGAAATACCCTAAATTTCCGCACTTGTCATAGAGATTATTGTTTTTTTGGTTTGCTTGTACAACCTCTCTTAGGTATGCCGCCATTTCTTCGAACCATTTCTTGAAATCTTTTAGTGAGATAGTCGATATCACTATCTTCTTCTCTTGAGTCATTGTTTTTAGACTTGAGCACCAGGTTCTTCTCATTCTTCGGCTCTCTTCTTTTACTGTCTTCCTTTCTTTTCATCCCATATGTCTTCAGATTTCCAATCAGCTCATCCATGGTTAGAGTTTGTAAATCTTTAGCTTCAATGATAGTATTCACCTTGCTCTCCCAAGAGCTAGGTAGAACACTGAGAACCTTCCTTACAAGCTTGTTTCTAGGAATAAAATCTCCAAGTGAATAAAGCTCATTTATGATAGATGTGAATCTAGTGTGCATATCTTGTATATACTCATCATCCTTCATCTTGGAGAGCTCATAATCGGTGGTGACTATGTCAATCTTAGACTATTTAACTTGAGTAGTTACTTCATGTGCCGTTTGCAATGCTTTTCATATTTGGCAGAATCACATGCTGAGATTCTATTGTACTCATCAGGTCCTGTTCCATATACTAGAATTTTCTTTGCATGAAAGTTCTTTTCTACAGCTTTTCTGTCAACATTGTTGTACTCTTTTCTGTTTTCACCATTGGTCCAGTTTATCCAAGCTTCTTCATAGGAACTTATGGACCATCACAAATGACGTCCCACGGCTCTGATTCTTCTGCCATTATAATATCATACATACGAGTCTTCCACCCGCCGTAGTACTGGCCATTGAATCTAGGAGGTCTGTAGGTTGATTTTCCTTCCTCAAAGTTAGGTAGAGCAGACATTGAGATCCTTTCTAGGTATTAACCTTTTAGAAAGAACATGCTCTGATACCATTGTTATTTTATATGAGTCCTCCAAACTATAGAGTACCTGGTCCTCTATGAGTTTCCACTGAGAATACTAATGAAGCAGTAAGTAAATGAGACACGGGATTTTTATGTGAAAAAATCCCACTCAAGAGGACAAAAATCACGACCTACACTTGTAGACTTTCAACTTCACTAACTTGCAATAACACTATTACAAGCCACTTTGCAATAACTCTATTACAGAGACTTCAACTGAATTAACTTGTGATACACTTACCACAAGCCACTTTGTCACTCACTAGTTACAATGCTTTAACTTATGACAAACTCTTATCACAATACAAACTCAGAAGGTTTATGATTTTGAGTTTCCTAAAATAAAGTTTCTAAGAAAGCAAGATAGGAGTTACAATGAAGAAAAAACAACAAGATTACAACTTAACTACGGATACACACAAACTCATTGTGGAACTGATCCTTAGTGGAGTTATCTTCTTGTTCTTGACACACTTGTGACTTCAATACTTGATCGGATCTTTAATTTCTTGAGAGAATATCACTAAATGCTCGAGTTAATATCTTGTGCCTTGAACCATGTTGTTATACTATCAAAGACATTCTTGGTTGGTACACGCCTCTTCCCAACGGGAAGTGACTGTTGCATTGTCTGTTGTACTGTCACGTGTACAGTTGTAGGCAGTTACTTTTTGTAATTGCTTTCCAGCTGTATAGTTGACTTGTACTTCTGTCAGAGAACGTCCAGGGATCAGGTCCATGCCTTGTTCCTCTTTTCTTTTTACTTGCAGCAGTTCACATTAGCTGGAGTTCAGGCTAGACTTCGTTTATTTGTAATGCGTACCAAGTGTGTTGGATTCCATATCTGGTTCTTGACAGTAAGTTTGTTAGATTATCAAAACATAAGGCAAAGATATTGAAAACTCATAACATTATCAACCACTAGAGAAGCCCCTCCTCCAACCTCCACTTCAGCACCCTCTGATAGTATAAATACCACAAACCCATCAAATCCCTCCCCTGCAATACCACCAGAACCAACTCGCATTATAACCAGGTCCCAGAAGAATATTTTCAAGCCCAAAAAAACATTCTCTTTTCTGACCCGATTGTCTCCTACGCCTGTAACATTTAAACAAGCTGACAAACATGAAGAGTGGAGACAAGAAATGAAAGTCGAATATGATGCTTTGATGAAAAATCAGACTTGGGAATTGGTACCGCGAGATCCATCCACAAATGTTGTGGACTGCAAATGGTTGTACCAAATCAAAAGAAAAGTGGATGGATCACTGAAAAATGCTATTTAGGGCCTCAAACAAGCCCCCCGGGATTAGTATACTGCCTTGCGTGAACATTTACAGAAGATGGGCTTTGTTAAAAGTCAATTTGACACTTCTTTATTTGTATTGAGGCATTTAGCTGCAACTATTTATGTGCTCGTTTATGTTGATGATATTTTGGTCACTGGAAGTCATTCACTATTGATTAACTATGTTATCAGTTCATTGGCAGATTGATTTACATTGAAGGATCTTGGTCATTTAAAACAGCCTCTCTGCCCTTTCGGGTAGGAGTAAGGCTCGTCTACATATTACCCTCCCCAGACCCCACTTTGTGAGACATTACTGGGTAGTTGTTGTTGTTGATCTTGGTCATTTAAACTATTTCTTGGGTGTTGAAGTTAAGCAAGTACCAGATGGTCTCATTCTCTCTCAATCCAAATATATTTTGGACATTCTTTCCAAACTGGATATGGATAATTGTAAAGGTATTTCTTCTCCTATGTGTTCCAGTCAACTGCTTCGGGTAGTCGATGGTTCTGCCGCCCTCTACTGATGCAATGCGCTACAGACGCACCCTTGGCCAATTGCAGTATTTGTCCTTCACTCGACCTGATATATCTTATGTACTCAATAAATTACCGCAATTTATGCATGCTTCGACTGATGAACATTGGAAAGCAGTAAAAAGAGTACTACCGTATCTCAAAGAAACAACAAGTTCAAGCATTCGCATCCTTCGCAACTCAGATTCTAATATGTATATGCATACTGATGTTGATTGGGCAGGTAACATGAATGACAGAATATCTACATCAGGTTATATCCTTTTCTTTGGTCTGAATCCAATCAGCTGGTCATCAAAAAAGCAACATGTCGTGGCTCGCTCATCCACGGAAGCAGAGTACAAATCAGTTGCCAATGCACTTTCGGAGCTCACTTGGGTGCGAAACTTACTCCGTGAGTTACATGTCACCATTCCAAAGACGCCAACAATCCTCTGTGATAATGTTGAAGTTACTTATTTTTCTCACAACCCTATATTTCATACCCGCATGAAACATGTTGTAAATTTCGCATATGTCCAAGACCAAGTTCAAGCTCATCAAGTCCATGTTAAACATACTCATGCGTGTGATCAACTTGTTGATACCTTCACCAAGCCACTACCTAAACCAGCCTTTGCTAGGCGTCGTTCCAAGTTAGGCATTGTTGCATCATGCCTAACATGAGGGGGTGTATTAACCATCTTATGTTATAGTTATCTAGCTAAGTCATAGGATATTATCTTCTTTGTCTCTTGTTACTGATCGGTACAGTTTGATTAAGTCTCCTCATAATTTTGAGCATCTGTAGGAGTAGATATTAGTTCCGATATACAGGAGCTTCTGTACCAAATAGTTAACTTTCAACCTTCGTTTTGCTCTGTATAAGATTGGAATATTTTCCGAGGCAGTAGTTGATACCCTCTTCTGTGTTTGTTATAACTTATGTAGAGGTAAGACTTGTGTCACATAAGAATCACATTAAATAAAAAAGTAAAACTTTACGAGACAGATGACAGCCAAATGTTTTCTCCGGAGATACTATGTCAAAGCATATGGGGCTAATAGTGCCAATAAAAGAATTAAAAGAAAAGATAAAGAATATATCACAAGAATCCTGTTAAACAAAACAGTGTCTCGAGGTCTACAACCAACTATACAATCCCTGCAAACACCCCCAGCAATACTAAAGGAAACACGAAATATGCTATGATATCATATCAAACAACAGTTATTTGGAATTTGCAGTTTAAAGTTCTACAGAAAATAGCGAAAGATCCAATTGATGTCGTCAACACATGCAGTACTAAAGTTCCTCGAGTAAGCAGAATGTTGAACTCATCTCTTCCAACCAGGGTGAGGCACCTTTTCTGAAGAGGGAGCCAGAAGGTAATCATTGAGTCAGTGAAGTTTTCAAGTTGATGAAAGTAAATGAGCTTGTAACTATCAATTCAGAGATGATCTAAGAGAACCATTCATAAAAAGATAAGCAAACAAAACAAGAAAACACACTATTGACAATGAAGGACGCCACAAATGACAGGCTATTGTTTACATATGGAAGTGCTTTGACATATAGAATGGTGCTAGAATCATGCATTTACTTTTCTTTTGAGAAATTGGCTTTTGTTGTTGTAAACTCTATGAACCAAGACAGTGTGATAGGGAAGAAAGAATGATGCACCTAATCTGGGCCGAAATAGTAATAATTGTCATATATCACTAAAGAAAAACAAGTTCTTTGTGTTACTTGAGAAAAACAAGATGTATATGCTTTTCTTATTTCTTTTAAAGAAAAAAACAAAAAGACTAAGCATACTTTTCTTGGCTTAATTAAAAAATTCCCACAAAATAAAAAACATTTCAAAGCAACACAAAATAAAGAAGGCCCAACAAAGAAAACTCACATCAACCTACGGGAATTTCATTACATATCCCGCTATTGGAAACAACACAATCATCTCAGATAGCAAGAAACACGTAACAAGACCAACTTGTAACTAAAATGTCCAAATTCAATGCTTCTTACCATCTTTAGAGGATGCCATTGGTCTGTTCTTATTTCCACCTTTTCCATTTGCTTGCATTGGCCTTTGCACTCGAGGTGACGACGTGTTCAATTTTCCATTGGTAGAGGATGGTAAAGAATGACGCCGAACAAATCCATTTTCAGCTCCATCTTCACTTACCTTAGCAGATCCTTGAGCTTTAAGCTTCGCCTTAGCAGATTGAGTGGCAGCCATATAACTAGGCACGTTTGCTGTATTCTGTGAAATATTCTCAGAATTCTCCTGCTTGGTGGGAAGAGATTTCCTCCTCCTAGTTCTTTCTTTGGCAGTGTGATCTTCCATCGAGCTAAGCTCCTCGTTGACGACTGGGCTGTTTGCAGTGTTCCCAACATCCTCCAATTGCTGTTGCTCAGTGGTAGGATGATCAAGCAGTTCATTGCTTGGCTCCACTGCTACAGGTAAAGGAGCTTCAGCTACAGCTAATTTCTCACTCGTTTTCTCAGAAGAATTAACCACTATTTGTTCAACATATGGAGCTGAGGATTTTGATGTTTTAGCTTGAGCTTGAGCTTGAGCCTGAGCCAGATTAGGAGTTTGTTGTACCTTCTCAGTTTCTGTTTCCGACCTTTCTAAAGGTGTTGCCAAAGATGCAGAAACTTTTCTTAAATTGCGCTTGACTTTCTCAAGTTCATTTTGAGGCTGATCTGGCACTGGCTCTATGTGAGGATGTGAGAATTTCCTAGGGTTACGTTTAGCTTTTTCTGGTTCAGAGGAACTTACAGCATAAGCATCTCCATTTGCTGATGTAAGAACCTTCTTGACACTTCGTTTTGATCTTACTACTTCTGTTTCAACACTCTGCTTGTTACCCTGTTTCTTCTGCGACTTTGCTTCAACAACTTTCTTTGGTTGTGGAAGTGGTTCCCAAAACCGAGATAGTGACCATCGTTCAAGCCATTGCCAAGCTGAATTAGGTTCACACTCATCATACTGAAGGCTCAAGGGCATGGCTGTTGGTACTGCCATAAGTAGCTAAAACAAGAAAGAGATTACCATCAAATACAGAATTTTGTCAACATCATAAAAATAATAAGAATTACTTCACAGTCCCAAATGATTGGATTATTACTATTTGACTCAAACTGTTCCAAAATGAACTATTCAAATATTTTTGTTTTAAAAAGATTGTTATTTAGTACTTTTCATGTAATTCCCAGATACGCAGATTATATTCCAAAATTACCAAAAGATATTCGATATCATACTATCATTAGATGAGTTGACTCTCTTACTCTAAACACCCTCATTCTTTTTGAGATGGAGGGAATGATATATCTGTTCCAACTTCCTATGTTGATTTTCTGACCTTCACATCAACATTAGGTTGTTAACGGATATCCATTAGATATTTGTGATACACATACTACAGGTCAGGCTTCGTCATTCAAATCAACATTCTCTCTTCATGATAAGCAACTGCAGCACAACTTCCAGTTCTTCCTTTGTAGTGCCGCACATCTAGCATAGTCACTCAACTGAGGCATTAAAGATGAATTTACTACCACATTTGTTCAACTTTCTCAGAAATACTAGCACAAAGGAACAACCTCAGCAAAAGATTAATGCAAAATGTTACAGGTATTGATAAGAATCATTCTGCAGCCACATTGCAGTAAATGAAACCAATGATGCCAAAAATCAGCATCACTTTTGCACTCTGGATATATAGAATGTTGAACCTGTATCAGAGAAACCAGACTTCTGACCTTCTAAGATGCATCCCTGCAGTTTTACTAATCTACCCTCACCCCCTCATTTAATTACACATTGGGGACATTTCCAGGTTCCTCAGCCTTAGATAAAGCACAATCACTTCCCAGACCCATCTCCTTGTCAGTGGTTTTCTCGATTTTGGCACCACCCTGACCCATCTTCCAGCCATAAAACCACCCAAAAATAAAAGGATAAAGCAACATTTTCATTTTCTAACTCAAACCAAATATATTATCAGCCACACAGGTCTGCAACTCGACGCCAACCTAGGGCCAAAAGGGGAAAAAGAAAAGAAACAATACCTAACAGGAAAACCCTGTAATACAACAAAAACTTGTCAGTTAACAAAGGCGCGGGGAGGTCAACAATACCTTGTGTGGAAACGCATTAGCTGTCAGTTTTGAAGGCCTCTGCTCAGGATTCTGGTTAAACAAAGAACACATGGAACACAGAGTCAATACCCAAAACAACATGTACCAACATGAATAAGTTCAAAATAGATTCTACAATCTGTCAAAGCTGACTAGATGGAAAAAGAAAAGCAGTAACAGATACTCGTCTTATATTATAACAAAAATCAAAAAAAAAAAACATTTGAACAAATCCAAAATTTCTTTTTTATTACTTTGCACTTCCATTTTCAGATTGTCAATCTAATGTGCACTTCCTCTTTTGGATTGTCCCAAGTGTTTGACACACTACTTAAAAACATGAAAATCAATTACATTATTCTTCGCCTTTAATAGTTTGTGCGCATTGATAATATACATATAGATACGGATGTGATGTTTTTGAATCAAACTATACGAGCTATACTTCTTCTATCACTAAAGTGTTACAGGTTAGTTAAACTAGCTACGAGAATAATATTGAAGTCAACCTAACTCCTCATATATCCTAATAAATATCAACTCCATCTTGTTCTTAAGCCAATGCTTTTATAAGCGGGAAAAAGAAAAGGAACGAGAGTACAAGCAAGCAAGAGGAGGAAAAGCATCATAGATTGTATTGCAAGAGTTACCTTAAGTTCTCCAAAACTATACTTCCTAACCAGCCGATGCCCAGAATGTAAGAGTCTAACACTTTGACCACGAGCTAATGCCTGAATCCTGACAATTGCCTGCATACAGCGTAGAGTAGCAACTGCCTGCCTCCTAACCAAGTGCCCACGAATAAGTGCTTGTAGCCTTATGATACCTTTGAGAGCTCGAAAAGCCCGACGAGCCTGAGGAAAGTTACCAGTGGATAAGGACATAGCAAAAAGAACAATTGAAAGGTGGATCATGCTTTGAAATTAGAAAATGGAGAAACACCGAAGCTTCTTCAGTTGTTAAGTCCAACTAGTGGGTTTTACCTAAAGCTATGCATCTGTAAAGAATTTACAGCTGGTGTGCAAAAAATGACAATTGACTATTTGACTTAACAGAAAAGGCTCCAAATCTAATGCAGAATTAATTTACACAAGCAGATAATTAGGAATCCTAGTGCCACACAAGCAAAGTCTTTGTAGAGGATCCCATAACCTTTACTGACTCAATTAAGCAGAAACAATGGCTCTAAAATCCAACAGATTTTAGACATTATGCGCATAAACATTCAAACTGTTCCACAATCTAGAGACACGATCCATTAGAGTGAATACCTCAAATCTTAATTCAGAACTGAATATCACATTAAACTCTTAATAGACCGTAGGGACTTTCTTTAGAGATCAAAGTTGTAAATTCTGCTATTAAACAGTACCAAGTAACCCCTAAAGGCTGCTTGTGCTTTGGTGGCAGCATGCTCTAGCCTTTCCAGCTCAGCATCATCTGTGGAAATTTCCCCCTTAACATGCGGCTCTGTTTCGTGTGTTGCAGAAGATAATGAGGCGGTTTCACATGCAAAGTCAGTGCTTGTCCCCTTTTCCAATCCAGCCTGATCACACTCACCGCCGGTACCCAAATTCTGAACTGATGGATCCAAAGTTGGTGAATTCAGAGCTAGATCCCCCAATGGTGCTTTTGCAGACGATTTTTTCTCACCCGTAACATCCTTCATACAAAAAATAGATTAAGATAGCAGATACCTCTAAGTAACTTAATAACATAGAAAAACAAAATTAAAAAGAATCTTCAGCAGCAAAGAGAATTTCGGAGGAAATTTGTAAAATGGCATCAAACTACTTGAGTTAATAAGGAATAATGATGCAAGACATGCAGCTGAGCTGATTTCAAAAATCTACTTAGTATGACATGAGAGTGATGCATTTGCACTGCAACTCTCACTTACACCTACGTGGGGTGAAAGAGAGAAAGGCGGAATTGAACTCATTTTCCTTTGATTGCTAATTAAGAAACAGAAATACCAAATTGCTAAAACCAGATCGAACCAAACACGGAAGTAGTACAATTTTGATAAATTCCCTGTAATGCTGTAGAATTATAACATAATAAGACATATTCTCTTATACCTTAGATAAATTAGACTTGGATGATTTCTTGCCAAAAAGCACAGCCTTGATCCATTTGGCCGGAGATTTCCCCATCGCGAACAGCAAGCTGCTCACCTAAAGTGGATTTCTACTGAATCCTGCATTATTCAATTAAAAAAAACTTCTCCTTAGAATAAGTAAAACGTGTGCACTAGATCTGAGCTAAAACCACAAGAAAAAGCAAATTGATAATTGAAGACATGCAAAATTAAAGAGAAAATAAAATGTAGAGTAGGCTTTAGAGAGCAAATGTAGGTCAGATCTGAGAAGTACCTGATGAATTGGAAGCTGCTTTTAAGATCCCAAACTTAGCATAGCTGAATTGAAAGTAAAAATTCCAGAGAGAGTGAGCTAAAGAGAGATAACAGAAATCAGGTGACAGACCGTTTGAGATGAAAGCTAAAAAGAAAAAAGAAAATGCAGCTGCTAACAAGTGAGCAGGCCCATAGGCCATACCCATCCATACCTTGTGGAAGATGGACCCCTCCACCGCTTCTCCCTTACTCCTCTCTCTCTCTCTCTCTGGAATTGGATTCTGTGAGTAGTAAGTAGTAGTAGGGAATAGTGGACTGGTACATATACCATCGAGTACAACTGTATATGTAGTTGGTATACTGTCGCTTTTAGTAAAGTTGGTGATTTCCTGCTAATCTACTTTTTGAAATTTTCCTTAAGCCACACGACGTCGTTTGTGGATCGATTTAAGAAAAATATCCATTGCAGGTATGACTCCTTTAGATGCATCTAAACTCATCGCGATAGTTAATGAAAAATAACATTTGTATAGCTATTGTAAAAGTAACAATCAAAAAATATATTAAATATGTATTATATAATATATATATATATTTGGTATGTTAAATTCTACAAATTTTATACACTTTTTCGATTATCAAATATAAATTATTTTTAAGACGGATTAAAAATAATATATCCCACAATTAATTAGAGTAGTCATAAATCACCTAAACCAACCAAATCCCAACATTCAGCAGTCTCTTCTCTCTTTGTTTTTGATTTATTCCTTTTTCAAAATGAAAGAAAATAAGTCTTCATGTGACATTTCATTTGTTAAGGTGTCACATTTTAAACAGTAACGTGATCATTTGAATTTCAATACTTTTGTTCATGTTGTCTATTCAGTCTTTTCTCGTGTTCGGACAGTTTGGATTGGAAATAAAATTTTTGGTTTGTATTTTTAATTTTTGGATTAAAAAATTAACAATTCAAATTCAATTTAAATAAATTTGAATTGGACCGAATCTTTAAAATTCAGATTCGGATTTATCAATTTAGATATTTTGAATTTTCGATTTTGATCTTATACATTGAAATATTTCTTCTCCTTCTTCTTCTTACAATAATAACATTCAAATGATGTATTCATATTAAATTGCCCAGAAAGTTTCTCATTCTTACCACAATCATCCAAATAAAATACTAATTCAAGTAATGAAATCATCATCAAGGAAATACAACAAAGACATTAGTAAAACCGATAAAAAATAGCTAATAGTAAAATTATTACCAAATGGAGTACTCTGATAGTAACTTAATAAAATTAGTGGGCGTCTGGACATAAGAATTGTAAAATTAGAGTTGTGTTTGGACATATAATTTTGGGTTGTTTTTAAATTTTTGTGAGTGATATGAGTGAAATTCTGAAAAATACTTTTTTGGAGTTTTTAAAATTTTTGAAAAATCCCGAAATTCATCTTCAAGTGAAAAATTAAAAAGTTTAGGACCAAACACTAAGTTCGAAAAAATTAAAAAATTTCGGGAAAAAAAATAATATTAAAATTTCATGGCCAAACGAGCTATTAGTATTGAATATATGAGATTATATCTATTGGATAGGATACTAAACTTGTTACTATTAACATATCAATAATATACTAAATATGAATTATAAGAATTTTGAATTTTCGATTATCCAGAAATCTAAAGTATTTATTCTAATATTCAATCTAAAATCAAAATTTTAAAAATTAAATCCAAGCCAAAAATTTTGAATTTTGATTTGGATTTTGGTTTTCCCAAACTGTATCAACTCCTAGTCTTTTCTACTCATTTCTTATGTGATTTTTATTCCACCAAATTTGTTATGGGATATGAAAGATAAGAAGAGGAGGAAAAACAATCTCATTACATAAGATGAAATGGGAAGAAAACAACAAAAGCAAATAAATTGTACATATTAGACTCTAATAAGGAATAGGGACTCAACATTCACTTTGTTGCTTTTACTCAATATTGTAAGCATCGACTAAAGTCGTTGAAGGTTATAATACAATGCATACTCGTATATTATGATGTACAATAGAAAGGAAACCTCAAAAAAGCATGTCATATATACTAACATAAAAGATACTTACGTGTTCATTTCCATAAATTAATAAATTTTATATATATATATATATATATATATATATATAATACTTTCGCATTGTGGTCCCATTTTATTTCAGTTATATTGGTAATAATGGTACTAATATTAATATGTTAGAGATTAGTGTAATAATTGACTCTTTTAAGTTCTGAAAAATATTAAAGAAGGTAAGGAATTTAGTTCATGTATGTATGAGAGTTGTTTCTTTTGCTTTAGTTTTTCTATTATCTTCTTATTGTTATTACACTTTTTCTACGACTTCTTCATTATTATATTTCCTTTAATCACTGACGGGGTTTTGCTTTTTTTAAGCCGGGATTTATTAAAAATAGTCTTAAGATTTATGTATATATTATCTTCTAAAGATCTCATTTGTACAATTATAGTAGAGTTACTATTATTGTTGTGTGTATAATTCTCTAGATAGATACTTTGGCTTTTGATTCCAAATTTTTATATGCTTAAAGGAAAAATTGAAGACAAAAGGTGAATAAATGCTGCATTGACAACGTATCTCTATCCAATAAGCACCTTTGTAATGATTTAAAGCTGCGGTCCCCCCGCCCCCCACGGCCCTTTTCTTTTTTTTGGTTCATTAGGTACAACAGACAAACTGACTCTTCTCATTCCTCAGCTTACCTATAGGGCCATGTGCTTTCTTTTTTACTTGCCAAACGAACGGCAATTTCATCTTGCATTTCCTAATTTTGTTATACTACAAATGGATTGCAGCAAAATTCTTTAACTACTGTTAGTAACAAAATTGATTCTTTCTACATATCTATCAAAAATTCAAATACATATTATGTACATTGGTTGTCTTCTTTGTATTTTTCCTTCTCTCTTTGTACAAGAAAATAAGAAAAGGGAAACAAGAATCGACACTGTTCCTGTAGAATTAGATGGTTTCCCTATCAGCAGACATAAATATCAGTCCTTTGTTGGCTCTTTTAGATGAATTGAATGGCTTCAAACTCTAAAGTCTAACCTAAACTTATAGACTTCAGAAAGGATCCTTCCTGTCTGAACAACAATAAATTCTTTTTTTTCTTTTGTTGCTATTTACCATCATGATATTTCAGTGAATCGAGACTGATTATACCATCTAATGACACAAGAAGTAAAAGGTAAGAGTTAATTGTTCGATTGAGCAAGTGCCGCTCGTCAACGATGATATGTTAGACCTACATAGTGCAGCACGGGAGATTCAGTTGTTATAGGATGTTATATTACCGCTAAAAGGTAGTGGAATAATAAAAGGTCATTCACTCTTAATAAAAAGCTTCTTGTTCGAGTCTTGAAAATAAAGTCCAGTCCTTTCGATAGAGAGGATTGAAACCGTAATAAACTTTCTATGACATGAAATGGAATTAGCTCAACTAATAGATTTCAAACATCTCAGAGTTAAACTAAAAAGGTATGTTATATTGTTTTTCCCCTCGACATATAATATAGAGACGTGTATAGCAATGAATGTGGTAGAGGTCCCTGTGTTGGCAAGGCGAGGAGTATATCCCAATGAATCCACCGACAATGGTAGATCCCCGTGAATTGCCAAGCTTAGCTTAACAAGTGTAAGCAAGTGTGTATTCAAGGGGTAAAGGTTATTTTCTCTGCACCATCCCACTGCGTGTTTTCCTTGTGACCAACATCACGAGAGACGCAGTCTCAATCGTAAAGCAATGGAATGTATTATAGAGTTCCATGGGGTTGCGAGGTTAACAGTATACACCAATGACTCCACCGACACTTTTAGATGCTTGTAAAATGCAAGTAACGCATAGCTAACAAGTGTAATGACCGACTTATCTGGTATCCAAGAGAAAATGTCCTTTTCCTTTTGTTTCCCCCCATTTCCCACTGTGCGTTTTCCTTGTGACCAACTTCACGAGTGTTACCCTTCACCGACTCGGTTTCTTTAGAAAAATAAAGGCAATTATAGGATTTTCTGTCACACAAAACCGACAGCCAAGCTAACAGGCAGCGATTAATTAAATACAACAATAAGGAGCATCATCCAGTTGTCTCCCGCTCACCCTCAATCCGAAATTTGTGAGGAAAAAAAAATACACATACACATAACGATTTCATGTGTGGACTTCAAAACAATAAACAATCGTTATCAAAGGTAATTATTAAACGACGACAACGACACCGAGATCTTAGTAATCGAGAAAGCCAAATATCCTAGTCTAGTGATCATCTTATGTTGCCAGATAGATTCTTGCAATCTAAGTACCTTAACATGAAAAAGCGTATCAAATCAGTTGCTGTTTCCAATCCCTAAAACCTCCTCCTTATGGGCAATCCATCTTCTGATGTCCTTCGCCTCAAACCCTGGCTCATTATTAGCAGCCATACCAGCTGAAATAAGTTTAACTCTCCTTATGGGCAATCCATCTTCTGATGTCCTTCGCCTCAAACCCTGGCTCATTATTAGCAGCCATACCAGCTGAAATAAGTTTAACTGCTTATATAGCTCTTCTTAGTCAATACACACCATGGAGGTAGGTTCCAAGCAGTGGGTATTTCAGCTGCACACCTGTAAAACTCATCTACGGAAAAGATTATAATTAGGAATCAAATAATAAAAGATCAATTGCCACTACCTCGCCTAAATCCAGATGCTCTCATTTAGTACTATTTTTTTAAAACGAAGCTCTTCAATTACTGCGACCACACAAAAAGGCAAAAATTCTACTCCTCCATGACGGTTCATAATTGTTTGACATTTGCAGTAAGTAAAGCCACAACCTACTTCTTGCAACATCTAGAAATCCCTTTGGATGTCATTGTATGCGCCTTATTGAGTCCTGCAGTTCTGCAATACCCATTTAACAGATCCTATGGCCTGAAATTAAAATTAGCCAAGAAATATGTGCAACTTAGATCTTCACAGTGACACTCAGACAGGCAGAAGATTTTTGACTTGGTGTTAAAAGCCCAAATCTACCTATTATTTGCTTGCTCCATTGGACAATGATAGATGAATGATATTGCATACACAGTGAATTAAAATGCTAAACAAAATATCAGATGTTTATCCATTTTTCATTCGGTCTCATAGGACCAACAGAAGAGAGCTTCAAATAATTTGGATACAAGAGATCATCATATGTACAACGTCTCATAGTCGAGTAGCAGAACATGAAGATAAAGGCAATCAGAGTTTCCTACAACACATAAAAGTACAATTTCCTGCTACATTTGTTTTTAATGTAGCAACGGCACTGAAAAGTTTTCAGCTCGACACAGGCGGTACCAGGAAAATCTCCCAAAACAGATTCAGCCTGAGAGATGTTAGTCTGCTGTCCAGCTCTGCTCAACAATCTCACGCACCTTCCTGTTGTACTCGCGCTTATTCTCACTAAACATGCGTGCTGCTTCTGAATTTGCTGGCGAGTTTGGGTTTGGATCACAGAGCAAAGACTGCATTTGGAAAAAGTCACACATTAGGGGCCGTTTACAAGAAGACATGCTAATGCTAATGCTTTCTTAGTTCAGTTTCATTTACTCCAGCCCATGTTTATTACCGAGTTTGGTTACTGAGAATTGACTTGACTATCTTGGTCTCACACCAGACATCAATTAAATTTTACAAACAAATGATAAGATTCAGAAATAGAAAACACTACTGCCCACCAAAAACTGAACTGGACCTTTATGGAAAGATAACAAGAATATGGGGGTGACAGAAGATCTTTTGAACTCCCAAGAATAATGCCTAGGTGAAACATAATGAAATAGACAGAATGATATTGAGCAGCCAAGACAGACGGGCACCAACTGAGCAGTGTCTCAGATGGAACTGAGCCCAAGTAAAACCTGTTTGAACCAAATAAATTTAACCAAAAAAAATGCCTCTCCAGCATTTATAAACATAATCAATGTTCTAAGAACAAGGACCTATTTGCTTTGCATTGATTCTTTTCTGTTATATTATTAATTTGTTGAATTAGTTAATTTACTACTAGTGAAAATGATATCAAGCACAGTATATAGTATCTATGAACATATTTTATCATCTAATTTGGACCAAAAAATGAAGCCTGCATTCCCAACTTATCCAAATAACAGATATCCTGTTCTCATCATTGTACACTAATCTGCCACCAGTTCAAACCGAGAAATGCAAAGGAACACATAACTCAATCAATACGTGTCCACTAACACCTACATCCAAGGAGCTACTTGACCACCAAGAATATCATGTCTTAATAGTAGTATATTATTAGTATAGAATATGAAGTATAAAAGGACAAAGCTACAAAGCTAATCAAGATGGGGACAAAAGAGATGGTCTATGATGTGTCTAAAATAAATGCCAATACCAGGATGTCCATTATTCTGCATAGGAAGACACACACACACACACCAAGGAAATAAAATGAAAGATGCTTTTCATGCTATGTTTCTCCAATATTCTGTATACACAAAGGCATAATGATGTAAATATAATAACAATCTCAACATACCTGGATTGAAGTAAGTATAGCAGCTACGTCATATATAGGACTCCACTGATTTTGCAGTATGTCCAAGCATATACTTCCATCGGCGTAAACTGAGCAATAGATAAGATATGAGAAATCAGCAAAACTAAAGTCAATTTTTTTGCTTTGCATGATAAAGTAGAATCAAGTCTTTATTTGAAAAGCAGAGTAGAATCGAGGCTAATAGAAAAGGCAAGAAGTAGCCATTTTGAATGACGTGGGAGATCTAGGATTAACTTCTGCACAAAGGCACAAATGAAAATAAAGACATAAAACCTAATTGGTATACACACATTAGATGAACTCTGAAAAGCCAATACTTGAACATAAAAGATTACATTGCTCAGATTGCATGGGCTGTTTAGTCAAACTGGGCATAAAAGATTTTGGTACTCGTATTGCTTGGTCAGGTGAAAATAGAAGATAAGAAAAATAGGTGCAGCAAAACAATAAACTAACAAGCAGTACAGTATGTGGACTAATCCAGTATAAGTTGGGACATATACTGAGCTATAGGCCTTTAACACATACACATAACTTAACACTCACATGAATCACAAAACACATTCAATTAAACAAGCACAACCCAGGCAGCTACCAGAATGTGGCTAATTCTCTCCTCATCAAGAATTTCAAGAAACAGAGAATTACTCTAAGGCATAGTAACTACGAAAGATTTTTGCAATATTTTCATCAACCATTACTGGGAAAAAAGTGTCACATCACACGACTCATTAACACAGCGACGACACAATTGCCTATTACATATATATGGAATTATCATTCATATAAGTTCAAGGATAAAGATTTGGGCCGACATTTGAAAAGGTTGAGTGGATGGAGGAGTGAATAATTTCTTAGAGTTAAGGAGTGAATTAAATTAACAAACGTGTTATCTAATATAAGTACATACCACATACTATATGTCTGAATGGTTGGGAATTGAAATTTTTAAAGGAGGAGAATGTTTTGTGAAGAACAATGCTAATAGTCATTTATGGATTGAGACGAAGGAAGTAGAAAAATATTTTTCTACATTCTTTACAAGAACATTCTATATTTTATAGGTATAGTGATGGCATGAGAATTAGGTGTCAGAGAGAATGGTGATGTTAGACTAGCAATACAGGATTAAGAATAATAGACGATTGAGGAATTCTTCACGAGATATGTGAAATGGCCTATTAATGGTGAAGGCATGATAGGATGATACAAAGGAAGAGAACACACTACAAGGAATCGACTGAAATGGGGATTAGCACAAGGTGTGGCCGTGTGGGATATAAAAACCCTAAGAAGCTAGCTTCCTTCTCGTGGTACGCTGTGTGAGACACAATACTAACTATATTAAAAGGTCTCTGAATTGCTATAACCTCTTGTCAATACTACTAGTCGTCACACCACTTCCTACACAAATCCCATCAAGATAAACTCAATTAACAATCGAAGCTTAAAGTTGAAAGTTTTACCTTTCCTAGGGTCTACAACTATGCGAAGAAAGAGGGAGAGAAAGATAAAGCACCATTACTTGGGCTACTTACTATTTGGATGGAACATCCTGGAAATAAACCGCACAGTTGGAGGCTTGTTGGGGTAGTCCTCCGTAAACTGAAGGGTGAGCTTGAACGTACCTGTAAATAGAATTATAGAACACATATTTAATAGTTAAAATTGGGGTGAAAAGGCATGACTATAAATTTTGGTGGTTCTTGTCCATACAAACTAGAGGTGCCTGCTCATACTTAATTGAATTGAAAGGGGAAAAACAAGAATGGAAAAGAAAAGAGAGAGCAAATCTTAATAACGACAATCAATATTTTCAAAACTGACTAACTACCTTAACCACCTAGAAGCAAACAAGAACATTCAGCACGGACGGGATCAGATATTAATTTATTATCAAGCACCAAAGAAACAGATTCCTACAAACCTTCTTCAATAGGAGAATGGGAACATCTCAGCATCACAAAGCACCCAAAGTGGACCAAACTAATATGCTTTACATAAATGGAAGTGATGAGATCCACACAAAATGTTTCATCCACATAGTCAAGTGACAAAATGCCCTTTACAAAACACTCACAGCACGATTACAAAAAGTCATTTTTGTAAAGTAGAAAATAGCAAGTGGCATTTGACTGCGCAAATATTCTTAGGAGGCATCTAACTATCTGTATGAGGGACTAAGATTCAAAGTAATGCTTCTGTTCGTAATTTAAGCATCAATATGAAGAGAGAAACAAAGACAGTAACTGAGCAACAATTTCCTCACCTCCATCCCAAGGTGTGTCATCAGGACTGCATTTCAAAGAAAAAAGAACAGTTCATAAGTACAAAGAAACTACAGTACAAGTACAAAAAAGATGCAGAGGATCCTGCAGATACCCGAATATAACGGCATTCCAGAGCATAATATTGTTGTCATACGGAGCACCACTGATGCCGGCAGGAGGATCCTGCTGTAACCTCTTAAAATCCCTCATCAATCTTTTCCTCGCTGGCGTCGACATCCCTGACCGCCTAATCCCACAACTCACAATTCATCAATTTGCCAAATTCAACTTTTAACAATCAAAAGTTCAGCTCCCTACACTAATAAGCCACTAAATTAACGTAGCAGTTTAGATTATAAGGCAATCACATGCCAATAAATCGAACCGAGTGAAAAACACTAAAACTAGGAAACCCTAGATCCACAAAAAATGAAATTATAGCATAAATTTGTAGTCCAAGACATCACCATTGATTAAATTAGGGATCATGTGAAAATGAGGGAGATTAAATTACCTGAGTGATGAAGCGGCACGAGTGTCAAAGAGAATCGACGAGATTGAAACTGATCTTGGATGGAGTTCAGTTAAGACTTGAGAGTTTCTTGGGCGTCACCTTCTTATAGGATTAGGAAATGAACATACCGAGTTTGCGTGATATGTAAGCTGGTGAGATACGTGACCTGATACATCAGTTGCGCGTACTTACAACTACGTGGATACTTATGCCGGGATAAGTTATATTAATATTAATTATACTATAAATATTATTTATTTATTATTTATTATATTGTATTATAAAAAATAATTGCATAATGTTTAAGAAGAATGTATAAATTGTACAGATGAGATGCTATAATTACGTATTTTAATCGATTATTACACTTTAATTTACTACACTTTAGTTGAGTTTGCGCTTTAATTGCTAGTATTTTGCACTAAAGATGTGTTTTATGACTTGTAGAAGTGATTCCGAACTATATAGATATTATGGAATGAATTCAAGTGATATGGAGCTTTGAAGTCTGAGTAAAAGCCCAAGGAATTAAGCCGGAATCGTATTCGGGGGCAAAATACATAAGTTACCACCTGTGCTATTACCCAAATCCATCTTACATACTTTCTATGGACGATAATGATATTACACACGCAATATTACTGAAGTGTATCTAGTACACACCATATTTGACAGATAACGCGCGCGTATTTTACACGTAAAAAAGGCGGGTAAATATAAAACTATTGGATCTTAGTAATTACTTAAATGTCATATCTCCAGTCTTTTTTACTTTTAAACTTTTTTGAGTCAATTGTTATTTTTTCTATTTTTAGTTATTTAATATCCAAATAATTTGGTTCCTTTTCCACACTCTAACGCCCCACCCGTTTTCCTCTTCCCATGTCCACCCACTTTGTCTTCTCTATAGATTAAATTTTAAAACACAACAATAATTGTAGAACTAGATACAAGTTCTAAATTATTAGTCATCTCCTTCAAGATTTAACCTTTCCAAATCTACTAATGAAATCAATGACTGATTTTTCTATTTGTGTCCATAATTTTGTTTTCAGATCTGCTGATTCTTTTTTTGACTTTAAAATCTATTTTTATTTACTTGAATGAGTGTGAAAAGGGAGCTATAATGCTTGTGGGTTTTGCTCTAAAAATTAATGGCGTTGTTACGATAATGGTGATTTTAATAAAAGAAAAAACTTTTTTATAGAAGAAGATGGACATCTTTAGCTCTTATTTATCTCTAAGAGTCAAGTTCCTGGGCAATAGTAAGAAAATAAGACACGATATTGCTAACTATGGCGTTAATTGTGAAAAGCTGATGATAAGGTTGTGAATATTGAAAAGATGACAAAGTGGGGATGGGGGTTACTATAAGCAAGAAATGGGGATCTTTTTTACTTTTTATTTTTTTCAAAGAAGAAATTTAATTTAATTATGGTGTAGATTAGGTATTTTATTGTATTTTTTTCGTTTTGGCACATGTCACAATATTATTGGTGTGTGATGTTACATATATTTTGAAAAATTAGTCAATAAAAAGATGGTGTGTATTAGATACACTTTAAAAAAGTTACGTGTATAATATTATTATTGTCCATAGAAAGTGTATAAAGGGAATTTGGGCCATAGGTCAGGTGGCAACTTATATAATTTGTCTATTCGGGGATCAACGGATGATACAGCAACAAAACAAAGAATCGAGTAGTCATAATGCATATTGTCTAGTAAAATGCACATAACTTTTTGCTCAGAACTCTATTTGGGCTCTATAATATATTTTTGAAATCTAACTCAAAGGACTACAACTTTCATGTTTTACATTTTTTCAAATTCCAAACGGAGCAGGATGAAAAACGCAGTCAAAATCACGATCGCGGAGCTGAGGTGGGCTGAGGCAGTATACCAACCATATACCGCGGTTGTACCGTGGTTTGACTGCGCTCGCGATAGTCTAGACGTGAAATATTATATTTTTTCGCGTAGGAGAAGGTATAATTGTTTGGGTCCGCCCTACTTGGTGTATATACATGGAAAACGGTATTTTCAATGAGTTGGACATACTTTTGACAGAATTTAGACCTAACGAGATCGGAGATTCGACCTAAGTAGGCAAAGACACAATAGGAATAAGGCGTGGAATTCTTCTACGAGTTTTTCCTTCCTCTTTCTATTTTTTATTGTTGGTTATGACTTTTAGTATTGTAGTCTTACATACTATTATGAATAGCTAATTTGTTATCTAGGATTTTGATGGAACCTTTTGTATGATAAAATTTTGTTATGTTTTTGTATAATTGAGCTGTAATATTTTCTCTATTTATTCAATCATATTATTCTTGTGGTTGATTGAAGGGCCCTCAATTAGTTGTGCCTATTTAGTATGTATTACTCGGGAGAGAGTACATATTTAGATAGTTATTGAACAACATCACTCCCGACGTATGTGAGGAATCAATAACCAAGGGTTTAAAGGTGGGATTAGGGATACTGAAACCTTGGGTGCGATCTAAGTAAGCTGTAACAAAAGCCAGCTAGCGTAAATCAGGAGAATGCATCAAGTAAATTGTGGTAATTACGACTGTCAGAGCGCTCATGATCGACAAATAATACTTAGGCGAATTTATAAAAAACGTAGCGAGAAGGATTCCGGCAATTGGGGAAATCATAACTCTAGACCTCCTTAGTCTTGACTCCAATCATTATCTTTGTTAATTGATAGTTTTTCGGCTTTCTAGATTTGTTAGTTAATTAGATAAAGAAATAAATATTATGATCTTTATAATTAGAAAATTATTTGGATTTGTGTTTCTTAGTGATATTGAACAACTATAGTTAAGCCTTAATTCTCTGTGAGATTCGACTCCGGACTTGTAAACCGGATTATATTTGCAACAACCGCTTAGTCCTTTCTATAAAGCATAATTGACTGTGATCAAATTTTGGCACCGTTTTTGGGGGACAAAGGGTGTAGTTGTCGGTGTACATATTGCTAGGTTTCAAGTTTGAATTCTGATTTTATTTTTTTTAGTATTTGATTTTTTTTAATTTTTAATTTTTGATTTGTTAGAATAATATTGCATCATGGAATTATTGAGTGCGAGTTTTGTGTACCAACTCAATCTTATGTGTGGAATGTGTGTGATATGTGTGGTGGTCAAGATGGTCACTTTCATGGTTGTTCTTATATTTCTTACCTTCCCCCACCCCCTTTTTTTATGGTTCTTCTTTTTTCTGATGAAGTTAATAGGAACAAAGATCCCAAGGAAGCTGGCCTGAAGAAGATCGAAGATGTGTTAAAGTGCATTTTGGAACAACATAGTAAATTACAACTGTAGATAGAAAGGCAGGAGAAAACTATTCACAACTTGAACATTCACATGAATCAATTGGTTGAAGATTTTAATGCTCAACAAGACAATATTATGAATAGTATCCAAGAAGAGCGTGAATTTGATACAGGAATTGAGGAGCTAGAGGAGAAGGCCAGAGTAGAACACCAACAATCAATCGCACTAGTTTTTGAGGACGTCGATGTTGTAGAAGAGATACTAAAGTCGACCAAGGATATTGAGGATACATATTTAGTTGACTTTATTGTCATTAGTGTTGAGAAGGTAGACAGTCCCAATGTACATGTAGCTGAGCGCATTGGTCCTCACTCCAAGTATTTTTCTACATTGTGTTTAGATGATGATATGGAAATAAAGTCGTCCGGTCCATTTGAGGAGTCAAGGAATGAGGAACAAAGTACTTACGTTCTGGAATCCTTCTTGCCAGAAAGTCGGGATTACACACCTCATCTCAAGGCCAAGAAGTGCAGAATATTACATTATTTTATTGGGCCAGTCAGATTCGTTCCACCGTCCCATGACCATAATCATAAGCTTAAATCAAAACTTGAAATTTAATTCATAAGCTCAAGGTGGAGGCAAAAAGTGATCCGCGTAATGCCACGACGTTAAATCAAGCGTTTGTTGGGAGACAACCCGGCTTTATTGTTTTATTTATTTATTTATTTATTTTTTAATTGTATTATTTTTATAGAGTCAATTTTTATATTCTAGGAACATGGAAAACAAAGGTATTGGAAGGATGCACAACAAACCAAATAGTTGAAACCAAGTGTGAGGTACCCGCACGAAGGACCAAGCTTGGGAGAAGTCTGAGTACCCCATAAGCTGCTAGTGCTTCCGCCTTTGGCCTACCGGGGAGTTTTTTTTACCCTCTTATTAGTATGGTGTGCATTGGGTACAATGCACAATTTTAAGTGTGGGGTGAGGAGATTGTCTTGATGACTTTATATGCTATCTTAGTTGTGTTATTTTAATTAAATAGTTTTTTTTCTTTTTTTAGAAAAACAAAAAAAAATGGATTGGACTTTTCCTGATGATGGATCTATTAGACAATTTTCTTGAGAGATTTAACTCTAAAGAAAAAAAACAAAAAAAATTTCTTTTGTTAGGTAGTGTAGCAATTACCTTTTGGTTTTTCTTTAAACCACAGTTCTTTTTCAAGATTTTATTTGAATCGGGTATAGTTAATTTTTTGGAAGTAGGAGCTATTGTGTTATGCTTTGAACTGAAGCAATATCTCTTGACTTGGTTATGCCTTGAGAATAGTGAGTACTTTGGTTGTGACGCTTAGGCTCAGTGTTTTACTCTTGTAGAAGTATCTTAAATTGTATTATCTTAACTTTGCTTAACTGCTTTGACTAAAGTGTCTATGAATCCAATCCTGAGTGAGTTATGTGCCATGTGTGCGTAAGGTTTTGCGTTATTAGTGCATTGTATTTGATGCCTAGAACTTGCCCTGTGTGTTTGCAAAGTGAAATAATAGTGTTGTTCAGTCTTGGAAGTGATATAGGCGTTTCCTTGTTGAGCGAGATATGTATATTTTACCCACTTAATTATTATGTATCGTAGTTAACCCCTTTGAACATGTAATCCTATTTTTTTGCAACCATATTACAAGTCTTACTCCTTTGTTTGAATTAACCATCTATTTGAACTTTTTCATCTCTCGTGAACACTTGAATTATTATGAACTTGGTAAAATTTAAAGTTGGGGGTGGTTGGTTTGGCTTTTGAGTGGAACTAATGAAATAAGGAGAAAGGTGTACTCTTTTGAAAAAAGTAAGAGCCACTTGAATTGAAAAAAGAAAAAAAAGATAGTTCGATTATTGTGAAAAAATATTTTTTTGATAAGTGGTAGCTTTTGTAACTATGCTTAAAGAAGAATGGGTAATATACATTGATGTGAATGTAGAGTTTTGATTTGACATAAGTATGGGGGTTGAATGTTAAAGTATATGTATTAAAGTGCTTAGGGAGGTGTAGTCACTCTTATATCTAAATATATCCTACCCGTCCCGTAGCCTACGTTACAACCAAATAAAGTCCTAATTGATCCTAGATTGACTGAGCTCGATTAGTGGAGTAATACACTACGGGTAAGCTTATGGTACATCTTTTGTGGCATATGAATGTTATTTTTTAGAGTGAGAGGATTCCTTCTATCTTGAGTTCCTAAGTATTCTTAAATTTTATTGTGTGAAACTACTCTCTTTTGTTGTGTGAGGGCACTTGATTCATGAAGGAAAGATAATGTTAGTGATGTCTATGTTAGAGTAAGTTGGTGAGTTGTGAATAATGCGTGGTACTTGTGAGTCAAATCTTTAGGAGAAGATGTTACGCTTTATGCTTAGTCTATTTTAAATATTCTTAGTGTGGTGAGTTAGGAGAATTATTTAAAAATGTCGTGTCTATGTAAAGTGTAGTTTGATTACACGAGGATTAGCAATGATATAAATGTGGGGTGTTGATGAGAGA
This sequence comes from Nicotiana benthamiana, assembly GCA_034376525.1. Classification (NCBI taxonomy): domain Eukaryota; kingdom Viridiplantae; phylum Streptophyta; class Magnoliopsida; order Solanales; family Solanaceae; genus Nicotiana; species Nicotiana benthamiana. The sequence continues at coordinate 136,036,075 of CM067324.1, forward strand.
CTATAATTACGTATTTTAGTGGATTATTACACTCTAATTTACTGCACTTAAGTTGAGTTTGTGCTTTAATCGTTGGTGTTTTGCACTAGCGGTGTGTTTTATGCTTTGTAAGAGTGACTCCGAGCTATATAGATATTATGGAATAAATTCAAGTGATTTGGAGCTTTGAAGTCTAAGTAAAATCCCATGGAATTAAGTCGGGATCGTATTCAGGGATCAACGGATGATAGAGCAACAAAATAAAGAATCGAGTAGGTATATTGCATACTATCTAGTACAATGTACATAACTTTTTGTGCAAAACTCAATTTGGGCTTCACAATATACTTTTGAAAGATAACTCAAAGTTCTACAACTTTAATGTGTAATATTTCTTAAAATTCCGGACGAAACAGGGTAAAAAACATAGACAAACTCGCAACCGCCGTGCTGAGGCGGGCTGAGGCATTATACCAGCCATATACTGCGGTTGTAACGCGGTTTGACCGAGGCCGAGGCAGTCCAGACGTAAAATATTGTCATTTTTCGCATAAGAGAAGGTATAATTATTTGGGCCCGGCCCTACTTGATATATATACATGGAAAAATTATATTTTCAAGGAGTTTGACATACTTTTAACAAAATTTAGACATAAAAAGACTGGAGATTTGACCTAAGGAGGCAGAGATACAATAGGAGTAAAGCGAAAAATTCTTCTACAAGTTTTTTCTTCATCTTTTTATTTTCATTGTTGGTTTATTGTAGTTTACATACTATTATAAATATTCTAATTTTTTATCTAGGGTTTTGATGGAACCTTTTGTAGGATAAATTCTTGTTATGTTTTTAAGGAAGCCGTAGTATTTTCTCTATTTGTTCAATTATATTATTCTTGATTGAAGGGTCATCAATTGGCTGTGCCTATGTAGTATGCATTATTCGGGAGAGAGTGCATATTTAGGTAGTTGTTGAACAACATCACTCCCGACGTATGTGAGGAATCAATAACCAAGGGTTTAAAGGTAGGATTAGGGATAACAAAACCTTGGGTGCGATCTAAGTGAGCTGTAACAAAAGCCAGCTAGTATAACTCGGGAGAGTGCGTCAAGTAAATTATGACAACCACTCGGGATGGAGTTACGACAGTCAAAACGCTCATGATCGGTAGAGAATACTTAGGCGAATTTATAGAAAATGCAGCAAGAAGGATTTCGATAATTGGGGAAATCATAACTCTAGACATCCTTTATCTTGACTTCAATCCTTATCCTTGTTAATTGATAGTTTTACGGCTTTCTAGATTTGTTAGTTAATTAGATAAATAAATATTTTAATCTTTATAATTAGAAAATTGTTTGGACTTATATTTCTTAGCGATATTGAATAACTATAGCTAACCCTTAGTTATTTGCGGGATTCGAATCCGGAATTGTAAACCGATTATATTTACAACGATTGCTTAGTCCTTTTTATAAGGCATAGTTGGGCGTGATCACATACCGGTACTAATTACTCCACCTTCTATAAAGTATAAGTTATCCCGTTGTTAAAATTAACACCACGATAACTTATACCCAATTTGCTAATCAATAGAGTATACAAGTGTTATTAAATTTTTATATCACCCTTATACCTTCTTATATATCATATCAAACTACCCCTAATAGTGTGCCAATAGGGGTCACTTTTTGTTTTTTTCTTAATTAGGAAAAGCTACCCATTAAAAATTAACACGTATATATACTAGTTTCTTTACTATTTTATATTTGTTAAAGTAATATTTTTTTTATGATAAATGTTTATATTTCAACAGATCTTAGGGTTTGTTACTTGGTGGTTAAGTCATACTTCCCTTATATTGTAATTCATCCTATATTAATAAGAATTCTTTCTCCCTACATTTCTCTACAATACTTTTCTTCTTCATTTATTGTTTTATTACATCTTATCAACACGAGACTCTAACCAATTGAGTAGAAGCTTTGTGATAGAGCATAGTAATCGTCAATTATTCCATGAACTTTCTTCGTGATTAAATTTTAGATTTAAAGTAAGTATTTCACTTTGTTTTTCTCTTTTAAATTCTTGAAATTCTATAATTTAATTTTATATACAATCAGAGACAATAAATTTTAATTGTAACTCTAATGGAGTTTGTAAGAAATTATAACCACCCAAAGTGGTAAAACTTTTGTGTCTTGCAATGATCAATGTCATGTATGGACGTAAGCACAAGAAGTGTAAACCGTCCCATTAAATTTGCTTCATTCTCATTCCCTTAAGATAATGTGTCAACAATATGTAATAAGTCTGAAAAAAGATAAAATTATTACCGTGAAGGTATCAATGGATGTGGACGTGATAATGGACGAAATTATAATCATCATCATTGTGGTAATGAGAATAATAAGGATTCTCAAAATAGTCTTTCACTCTGTAAAAGCAATGTTTATCGTCGGTTTGACATGAGATTTTTTAAAGCGCATATAGATGATTATGTCCATTCATGATGTATATTTGACAACATATGATTTATGAATACATATTTATTCTTGGAAGAATATAAACGTGCTAGTGGTAGTGAATATACCACACTCACTTCTAGAAGGAGGTTTGAGATTATATAAGAAAATAATGTCATTATTATGGCATGAATGGTCATTAGTCATGTACCTATTGTACGCCAAAGTTGTTTGGCAAGGTGACTATTAAAAGACAACAATAATGCAAGAAACATATCTTGCATATAATTTAGACCATGAACATAATGGTATAACTTTTTCCTTGAAATATATATATGACCATATGGATGTTGATGAATATGTGGCAGTGCAAATTTAATTGAGAGCTTTGGAAGAGCCAATTATTACTATTTTAGAGGAATACAATTAATTATCAATAATGCATCGTGTTGTAGTAAGTCTGAAAGAAACTTATTTAGTTTCTAATGTATTTGCGAAAGTGGTTGGTCATACTAAGACTATAAATAAAGAAAAGATTTAATATCTTATATTAATACAACTTGTAGCGGGGTCACATGTATGTAAAAAGTTACCCGCTTTATTCTTCAATTTATACTACACTAATAAACAAAATACCACAATAAAGTGGATGTTTATTGATATAAAAACTCATATCATAATAAACTTGGAATTTATTGATAATTGCACACGTCATGGTGTAACTTGAACTTTATAAATATTAATAATTTATTCAGTTTGCATAATTATTTAGCCATGTTAATTTAAGTATGATGGAAAAAGCAAAAAATAAAAGAAAATCAACATGGGTAAATATCAAAGAACTAGAAAGTTCTTTACGAAATCTCTTACGTTGCTTGTTGTCATTGATTAATAGACCAACTAAAATCGGGATTGAATCCCATGAATGCTGGAAATATCAAAGTATCTGCCATGTATACCACATAAGATGCATCTATGAGATGATCACATATGTGATTATTATTAACCCGCAATATGGTATTTGCGAGGTAACTTGCTCAGTAATTTGATTTAGAGTATAATTTTCAGATTTTTATTCAAGATAGTTCATCTTGATAAGTTGATTTACATCATAGTTGGTTTAGCAAAATGATATATTGAGTGGCTCCACTTAATATCTAAACAATTGCTTATGAGAATAAAACTTTGTATATCAGTTTGATAAATGTTATATACAAAATTATATTATTTTCTCCTCTCACAAGTGGTTTGGAATCAGGAACCAAATAGTTCTATCTTATTGTTATTTATGTGCGGTGTATATTTTGATTAACACCATAACACATTAAGATGAATTTTCAAAATTGATGAAGCAAGCAGGTATCTGAATATATGAATAAAGAGATCTTTATGTTAGCCTTCTGCGTTGCATAAGGCTACCTTTATGCCTTTCGAGGTTAAGCTCTACCTCCATCTGCATCGGCTGAAAGATCGCCATTTTATTTACGTTTCTTGCACGGATGAAATATTTCCCTTTCATTTAAATTCTGCATCGGCTGAAAGATCGCCGTTTTTATTTACATTTCTTGCACGGCTGAAATATCGCCACTTTATTTAAATCTTGCATAGGCTGAAAGATCGCCATTTTTATTTACATTTCTTGCGCGGCTGAAATATCGCCACTTCATTATAATCTTGCATCGGCTGAAAGATCGCCACTTCATTTAAGTCTTGCATCGACTGAAAGATCACCATTTGTATTTGTATTTCTTGCACGGCTAAAATATCGCCACTTCATTTAAATCCTGCATCGGCTGAAAGATCGCCATTTTTGTTTACATTTCTTGCACGACTAAAAATATTGCCACTTTATTAAATCCTGCATCGGTTGAAAGATCGCCATTTTTATTTACATTTCTTACACGGCTGAAATATCTCCACTTCATTTAAATCCTACATCGGCTGAAATATTGCCATTTAAATCCTGCATCAGCTGAAATACTGTCACATTTTATTTTCGTCTTTCATCGGTTGAAAGATTGCCACCTTCTGCATTTCATGGGGTGAATGATCGCTAAATTGTCCGAATGCGTCATTGTTCGGAGGCACCATTTTCACAGCCCGAGAATGCCATGCCATGGCTTGAGGACCCCATTTTATGTTTTGCATATCATCATTCAAAGGCATCATCGTTCGGAGGCATCATTCTCATATACTGAGAACAATTTCATAGTCTGCGAACCTTTTATTATACGCTTCATGGTCCAGGACATCATGGTCCGAGGACGTCTTCCTAATCGTCCAAACAGCATTCATGGTCCAACAAGAACTTGTATCATGTTTAAATTTATGCACAATATATGTTCGTATTTCTCATTTGCAGGTAAACCGGCTAGCAACGGTTATCTCAGCAGGAGTGACCCCGTTCTAGTTCCCGCAGTCTACTAGAATTTGACAGCCCTTTCCGACCTTGAATATCGCGTTCGTCTTGGAAAAAAATCTCCGTTGACATAGTCCGCCGACGGATCCTGAATTACATATGGCATGATTCCTGTAAGACCATGGATATGTAGGCAGATCAGGAACCAGAGCTCGGTAAAAATTCTTCAAATCGTTAAATCCGGTCAAATTGGCCATCATATATTTATCCGACAACTCTTTCATCCTTTCCGGGTACAGAGAGGCAGCTGTTGATGCCCAATTTTTCCTTATGTATTTTTCATCTATAAAATACTTTCAAAAATAACATACATATGCATATATAAGCATACCCAAGTATTTTTGTATTTTTGCCACTTTATAAAGATTTTTAAAACCCATTTATTATCTATTTTAGCAGTACAAAATTCCATAATTATTCCCAAAATTATCAATTTTGGTGAATAATTTATTCATTTTTCCATATTTATACCAAAGTATAGCTAATGTAATTTTGTAAATTTTTTTAGTAATTTATTTGATATTTAAAAGACTAAATTGCATATAATTGCAATTATAGCCTATTTTAAGATGAATGACATTTTATAATTGTACAACCCCAATTAGAATAGCCAAATTTCATTTTAACCCCCCCCCCCCCCCCGGCCCAGTGAAAAAATGTTCGCCCGGTTCCTATGTTTGATCTAGGCTGTTGATCATTTTGATTAACGGTCGTAAATCCACCTTACCTTTTTAAACCTCTCAACTACACCCTAATCCTCCATTTCACCTAATCCGCCGCCTTTGAACCCATTCGTCTCTCAAAACTCTCTCAAGGCTCCTCGGAACCCTAGCCCACCTCCTACCTTTTTCACCGCCTTTTCACCGGAATCCATGGCTTCTCAAGCCATGGATGGTCTATACTATCCCTTAACTACTATTAGACCTTGGGTGTTCGAGTTTCGAAGTCTGACCTCGATGGTTCTTTTTCAGATCTTCTCATGTCTTTGGTTCTAGGGCCTTTCCAGCCTCTGCTCCGGCATATTCAAGCATTATGAGCATTTCCTGACCTTTTCGACTCAGAACCTGACTTTCCTCAAGGCTTTTCTCATTTCTAGGGTTTCTCCGAAACCCTAAACTATTTGAGGTTTTCTCTGTTTGTTTTCTTAATATCTATGATATATTTGTGCTCCACTGGATGTTTAAAGTGTTTTCCCCAAAACTTTTCTTTCAAAATTGCTTTTCTTCAATCTTGGGTTTCTGAAGGTTTTTCAAAGCATCATACTGATTCTTCCTGTTCTTTTCTTTATATGTGTGTTTACCTATATTATGCTCGTGTGTCATCTTTTCTACCACGCATGTTGTTCTTAGGTTTATCTTTCTATACCTGATTCTTCTATACATACGTATTTTACCGTGCCTCTAGACTAGGCTCGCATGATTATCTCTGCTATGTTTTCCTACATTATTTCTATTTTATATGTTTCCTTCTGAATTTTTTAATTTTGTTTGCTTTACTGGACTTTGTCCGAGTTTTGCTTAGCATGTTTCTTCTGCTGCTTCTTAATTTTGTATCACGCGTTCTCTTCTGAACTTGCTTAAGTTCTGACCTTTTCTTATAACAAGTTCTTCATGCTTTAAATGCGTTTTCTTTCTTTATTTTTTCAAACCTGCTATCATATTTGTTTTTTTTCTCCTGAGACTCTTAAACAGATCTTTGAGTCTGTTTCAATGACTTGCATTCCCATCTCTATGTCTGATTCGATTTGAAACTCTAGGATTTGGGAATTTCTTTGGAAAGTTTGATTTTATGTCCGGGTTGGGGTTCTACTTTGGAACCCCCGGACTATCAAACTCATTCTAAGTACTGTGAATTGAATTTAAAACTCTTTTCTCATGACTCTGAACCTTTCCATGCATGTCTTTTTCTAATTAGCATGACAACTCCTTTTGTTTGATATTGGTGTGCTTTATATATGAGAAATTCTTGATTCAAAAGGGTTTTGACCACTACTGATTGATTTTAAATTCCTTGTAATAAGGTTTTACTGATTTTTACAGATGTTTCTTTAGTTGACCTTTCTTAACCTATTCCTGACTTGGTTCATTCGAATACAACCTGCAATTTTGATTTTACTGGCTGTTTATTTTATTCCCTTTCCTTATTTTTCACAAATAGTTTACTTATGAACCTTTGCCTTAAATAACTCCTGTGTATTTACCCTTCTTGTGTTACTTTGGAAAAGATTTTAATCAAATTCTTTCCTTAATTGTTTTCTACCCGTTCGATATCAGAATCCCTTAACTGAAGGGAGATTCTATGTGATTGGTTGCAAAACTATTCCCTTGCCTTTTCTTACTTGTTTTATGCACTATAAAAGGGGTACAACCCTTTTGCACTGACACCACCTTGAACCTTCAGTTCGACACCTTCAACTGACATTACTTTCAGTTGAAAACATCACTTATTGAACACTTCGAATTTAATATTTTACGCACACAATACTCTTTCAATACTATTTTCTCCTCTGAGAGTTCTTGGACTGTTTGCTTTCAATTTGGTTTACGAAATTTATGCTTTTTCTCTTCTTATTTCCTTAACTGGTATGTACTGATTTTGATTTCAGCCTCATCTATATGTGTTTAATTTACAGTTACTACCATCTTGTCTATTTGCTATTTGTGTTCTGTATTGAATAGGTTACCCTCCTTTTGCATCTGTTGTTTGTTATAAACTTCCACATACCCTTACTCACTTCTATGTGTTCGAGTTAGGGTTGATGGCCTGACAGCATCCAAATTGCTACTTAGGTTTGAACCTGATCCTCAATGGATTCTAACTCCCCCAAATTTGGCTAACAGGCTGTTCAGGGGTGTGCCAGCAATCCTAATTGTTGGGCATGACTACCCGCCTGCCATAGCCTTTCCTAACTCCCCCTTTATGCACTTTCACTCTCTCTTAGATTCTAAGTTCTGCCCCCCTCCTATGAGCCTTGTCTTGGGACCTTGAGTTCCCTCTAAACTTGAACATTTCAGGCATGGCCCTTCCATACTGCACTATAATCTAATTCTGCAATGCATTTTGGGGCATTAGCACTGCCTGAAGTCCACCTGAGACTCTTAGGGAAATTTGATACATCCCAAATAAGAGAAAGGCCTTGGAAATCCCGATCTTCAGAGTTAGTTCATCTCTTATTTTTAGACCTTGTGTCTTAATTAGGCTCATTGGTTGTAGTTTAAATTCTGATGTAATTTTACTTTTGGTTTGTAATAAGTTGTAATGACTTATGGGGTATATAGTGAAAAAAAAGGAGGGTCACTCATCTATGCATGTGGTGAGACATCATGTTTTTAGGCATTTATTCCTGCAAATCTCCTTCTGCTTATCATCTATGATTTCATGTAGAAATCCTACCTATAAGTTGTTTCATTACTGCATCAGAAATCATTTATATAAGTTTTTCTGCACTGCATATTGAAGTCATGTTTATAAGTTTATGCACTGCATATAGAAATCATGTCTAAGTTTCTGCACTTCTTCATATACATATGTCATTAGACAAGCAGTCTTTAGGTTAAATTAATAACGAGTGGTATCCAAGATACCATGCCTATAGGATTTCTGCATCATGTAATTGTTTTAAAACCAATAACGCTTAGAAAGCATGCATATAGGAGTATTTAACTGAATCTAAATCAAGCCTAAAATCAGTAACATAAATACTCAACGCCTGCAGAATTTGTGTTTGTCTATAATCAGAAGCTTTTCTCTAAAAAATCAGTATACTTTACATTGTTAGGTATCATGCCTATAGGTGTCACCTAAGCAAGCCATTAGATAATTAATTAATTGCATCAGTCTTTAATAATTACAACCAGGGGGTAGGCATAATTTCGACTAGTTATCTGAGAAATATGTGATAAATCAGCATGCCTTAATGCTTAAGTTTAATTAAGGCCCTAATCAGTATCTGTAAGTCATGCTAAACAATTTGCTTCTTTAAATAAGGAGGCATGTTTGACCTTTTAAACTGCTACGTGTTTCCCCTTAACTGCTTCATGTGTTTTTTGTTTGTCGCATTAGAATTTTGTCCTTTTAAAACTCTGAAAAGCCAAATCATCCTTCCCTTTAGGATAAGTAGTCCCAAATACCTCTGGGAGCTAGGATTGGGACGGGTACTAGCATGCATAAGTAGCAACACTATTCGGCGTTTAATACCTTAACGGGGTGGGAAAAGGGTAGACATGGATATCATGAACACGGGATAACACCACGTGCATAAATGGTTATCGGTTGTTGTGTGGGCTGATCCATATTATTTATAAACCTAGGACCCTCTTCCCTCTTTACTTGTTTTTTTTCAGAATTTTTAAAGTTGCTTAGTTTTCAGTCCGCAATTTCTTATTTTAATTCAAGTACTTGCACCTATTATGCAAAAAATCTCTCTTTAAATTGTCCGATTTTCAATGTTATTTTTTTTTCCAAAACCTCTGCCATTTGCTTCTTTATTCCTAACTTACTCTTATCAATTATATGACCCCTTCCCCTTTACTTGTGCATCTTCTCTTTAATTATAAAACTACTTTTTTCCAAATTTCAGCACTCTTTAAAACTCATGTACTTATTTTTTCGCAATCATTATGTGAAAGTACTTAGTATTTACAATGCTTTGCTTGTTTATTTGTTGTTTGTATTCAAAGACACAATTGTAGCATGGCCGGGAACCACACTAGTGGATCTTGAGGGGTGTCTAACACCTTCCCCTCGAGATAATTTCAAGCCCTTACCCATTCTCTTGTCCTTCCTTTTTTAGTTAAAAACCATTCTTAGTGTCCTAATGCACTTAAATCATTAGGTGGCGACTCTTAAATTCTCTTATACCTAATTCCTAAAAAGAAATGAGTTGTCCACCCAAATGCCATTAACCCGATCTCGCGAGAAAAATGGGGCATCAACACATGTATGATTCGCGAGCAGGGTAATTGAATTTCCTTTTCGGAGTTCATTTTCCTTTGGTATCGCGTTCGAATTGATAGCCTATTGTGGCATCATATGAGACTTCACATTATGTCCGGGATGGCTTATTTCTTGAGAAGTTCGTACTCGGTAGGACAAGATCCTTGGATTTAGGATCAGTGCAATCCGACTATTTGAAATATATTATGGAGCTAAGACCATTATTTAGTTCAGAATTAGGTGGTGGTTCTTGTCAGGAGTATAGGCCTAATGATTTGTTGATTCAACAGTCGGTTATGAATTTCTACACATTTCTTCCGTCATGGCAATATTGTAAGAATTAGAGCAAGACCAATGCAGGTCATAAGGTGCAATGGGCATCAGATGCATAGAATTTCGATTAAATTGATCAGAGAAATGTTATTGTGGTCCTATGAGTAAAATTGTGCAAGGTGCGAATTCAACTAAGGTATGCAGTCACGTCGTAGTACTATATGTAGTTATTGGTATGATGAGGCGTATGTTGGAAACAGGCCTAGCATAGAACTCTAGATGTTGGAATTGGACTCTAAGGCTTATTTGCTTGAATAAAGGGAATATCTTCAGAATTGATCGAGTTAACGTGCTTAAGTGATATGTGCTAGCATGGGAAGGAGCTTGAGGTGTTAAACAGTAATTTCAGAATACTTCAGTGTAGTTCTCAGCACGTTCGAGGACGACCGTATGTTTAAGTGGGAGAGAATGTAACGACCCGATCGGTCGTTTTGAGCCCTAGCGCGTCATTCAGCAATCTGAGGTCATGAGCAACTTCATTTCAAGAGTTATAACTTGTACGCATGGTCGGAATTGAATTCGGGAAATTCGCAGTTGATTCGGAAAGAGAATTATTATTTTAGAAGCTTTAAGTTTTAAGATTAGCTAAGATTGGATTTTTAAGTAAACGGTCTCGAAATTAGGATATGAAGGTTCTAGCAGGTTTGTATGATGATTTCGGGCTCGAGCGTATGCCCGTTTCATGTTTTGGATAAACCAGGAGCATTTTGGCACCTATTGTAGAAGTTAGCATTTTACAAAAAATTTCATAAGTTCGGTTTGAAGTGCATTTCAGTGTTATCGATGTCCTTTTGGAATCCTGAGTCTGTGAATATCTCCGTATAGTGATTCTGGAGTTGGGAGAACGATCAAAAATGAATTCGGAGGTCAGTAGGCCATTTTGGAGTAATTTGGCTAAAGATATAATTTGAAGGGTTTTAAGAAGTTTGAGCAGAAGTGGACATTTGATATCGGGGTTGGAATCCAATTTCGGAAGTTGGAGTAGATTCGTGATGTCGAATATGACTTGCGTGCAAAAATTGTAATCAATTGGACGTGATTTGATAGGTTTAAACATCAAAAATAGAAGTTTGAACTTCTAAAGTTCATTAAGCTTGGATGGAGGTCGATTCATGATTTTAGCATTGTTTGATGTGATTTGAGGCCTCGAGCAAGTCCGCAATATGTTTTGGGACTGGTTGGTATGATTGGTTGGGGTCCCGAGGGACCTCAGGTTGATTCTGGGTGGTTAACAGATCGAATTTGGGTAAAAATTTGTTGCTGGTTAATGGTATCTGGTTTTCTTCTTCGCGAACGCGAAGGGAGTCTTGCAAACGCGAAGATGAGCAGATGGGGTGCTGAGTTTAGCCTTCACGAACGCGACAAAGGCTACGCAAACGCGAAGAAGGTAAGTGAGAGCTGGGCCCAAGGCCATTTGGTCTACACAAACACGTAGAAGGTAACGCGAACACGATGGGTCTGGGCAGCTGTTCTTCGCAAACACGGTCAGTGGGTCGCGAATGCGTAGAAGGAGGTTTCTGAGCCTGGGGTCATTGGCCTACACGAAAACAAAGGGGTTGGGTAACTGGCCTTCACGAACGCGAGAGACATGTCCCGAACGCGAATAAGGGTGAACCTGGGCTGGACAGAATGTTTAAAAATCGGAATTTGGGTTCATTTCACCCATTTTTATCTTGGGTTGGGAAATTTTTGGAGCTTTTGAAGAGGGGTTTCCATCATTCATCATGAGGTAAGTAATTTGTGCTAGTTTTGAGAACACAAGGTTTATATATGGATTTAGACATGAAAAATTGTAAAAAAGTTGGGGTTTGAGGGAAAACCTAGAAAACTATTATTATTAGATTTTGACCATGATTTTGGGTATGGAATTAAGAAAAATCATATATTTGAGTTCGTGAGTTCATGGGTAAACTTTATCTTCAAAAAGTTTTGTATTCTGGGCACGTGGGCCTGAGGGCATTTTTGTCAACTTTTCGGTCAGGGTTAGGAATTTTTATAAATTGGATTATAATGAGTACCTTAGTATAAATTAATGGGTTTATATAATTATTTGCTTGTCTTGGATCGTTGTGCATCGATTCGAGCCTTTAGAAAGGCATGGTATGCCGGTTATGACTATTCGTAGCGAGGTGAGTCTCCTTTCTAACCTTGTAAGAGGGAATTGTCCCCATAGGCGAATTAATTGGTTATGTGATCCTATTTGTGGGGGCTATGTACGCATGAGGTGACGAGAATTCGTACATAGCTACTATTATGTTATTGCCAGGGTAGTCTAGGACCCAAAAGCATGTTATACTTGAAGTATTTGTAATCTTATTGATAGCTCGAATTGCTTAAACCACATCAAATTAATAAATCCATTCTCAAAAGAATTTGACTTTTTTTATTAAATTGTTAAAAGAGAAAGTGGCTTTTATTTGAATAATTATTCCCCGATAAATTCTTAATTGGCTATTTGAGCATATATTTCTATGTGTACCTGCGTCGCATGAATGATTCACGAGCAGGGTGATTGTTTATTTTATGTTGACCGCGTCGTATGGATAGTTCGCGAGCGGGGTAATAGATTCATCAATGGTTCGAGTCGTTCGACACTACGCAATTTATTTTTATTTTGGATCGGGCTGTACGTCCCATGGTAATTATTTGCGCATGCTGGTATTGTTTCCTTGAACTTATTAAAGTTGTTATTGCCTCTTCATGGCTTGAAAGTATTGGGACAATAATGAAAAGAAAATTTTTGAAAATTTCCTATAAAACGAATTAATTGTTTGTTTGTTTCCTTCTATTGGATTAAAATCATGTTTATAGAAATCCCCGGTTAACGTATGATTGACATAACATTATTTGACCCTTGGTAAGTGTCTAAGTCTTCCTCTCGTCTTTACTTCTTCAAGATTAGACAGGATACTTATTGGGTACACATTGTTCTTGTACTCATACTACACTTCTGTGCATTTTTGTTACACATGCTCATGTGTTATTAGTGGCCTATTAGGCGTAGCAGCACAGATGATTCTGGGACTAGGTGAGTTGCATTGTTCGAGGCGGCCGCAAATTGTATAGTCTCTTTCCAGCATAATATATTTACTTTCTGTCCACTGTATTCCGAACGGATATTGTATGTTATTTGTGTCTTAGTATATGCTCATGCATTTGTGACACCGGATTCTGGGATGATTTTGAAATATTTTGTATTAATTATCTATTATTTAATTCGAAGTGAAGCAGTTATCTTTCATTTTGTTTATAAAAAATGAAGGAAAAGCTTAGTTTTCAAAATTTTTAAAAAAGCAGGCTTTCAACAAGTAAATTAGTTGGCTTGCCTGACAGCGTGTCCGGTGCCACCATGACCCTTAGTGGATTTTTGGTCGTGACATATGGAATCATATACATATATAGTTTTTTCTTCAAAGTTCAGAATTCCTAAAAAATAGTGCGTAGATATCTAGTCCTCCCTTGGCTTAAGTCGAAATGGAAAGAATACTTTTTAGCACATGCCCATGAGATACCACACGAGAGGTCAAGGCCTTTTACGTATTTGGCTACCTTTTCATTTGTTGATTCTTCCTCATAACAACTAAAGTCCTAAGTGGCTTAATAACTGCTTCTTCTTCTTCAAGTTGTTGTTTGGATATCCTCTTTCTCTTTGATTTGCTCTTTTTTCGATCCTCCATTCTCTTTTGCTTCCTTTTGTTAATTATCTTCATCTTTTCTTCTGAAGGATGAATACTGTCCAGTCGAAAAGTAAATCTGTTACTGCACATCTTGATATTGGATAACATGGAAGGGGATAGCAATATTGTTTGTGCAAGTAATATATGCCCACATTAATCTGCTGCAAATCAACAACGACAAATGATAACATGTGAAATTAGCACAATGAAATTTAGAAAAAAACACATTACACAACTGCAAACAGCATGACAAAAACTTAAACATATTTAGTTTGAAGTGTTAGGTTGAAGGTTTAGCAAATAAGCTAAAATCTTCAGCAGTTAACTATGAATACAGTTGAAGTTTTAAAAATTACAGTGCAAAAACTATACTATAAAAAATAAGCTGAAATTTTGGGAAATACAGTTGAAAACCAATTCAAAAAAACAAACTTAATAACTTATTCCATCCGCAAGATCAGATTCAAGATCCATAAACTCGGTAAAGAATGATTTTGGAATATCAAGTCCGGCTAATCTGAATCGATTGGAATCATATGCACTGGAATCCATCTCCAAACACGCAATAAATCATTCTATCAATCCACTATCTTGGTTAAGATAACGGAAAGAACACCTTCTTGTATTCTTTCCTACTTTCCAGTCTTCACCCATTTGAATTTTTTTTAACGAACTATGTTAGGAGATCTCAACCAAATACTCTTCATACGGATCATTTTCCCCTTTTTATCTGGTTTTCCTTTTGCTTGTTATTCCTGTTGTTTTGTCACAACTAATTGTTGTTGTTCAGCAGTAGGGAAAAAACTACAGCCATCGTGGCAGATGCTTGACCAACTCCCTGATGTTCACAATGTTCTTGTGTCTCTTCACGAACAACAACTAAAGAATTACCTCCTGAATCAGTCCCTTGTGTACTATCAAGTAAAAATGAACATAAATTGAAGCTAGGAATATCACTGTTGTCACACATAGGAGAACTGAAAATCTTCCTTTTCTTAGGTTTTGGAAGAAATTCCGATGCATTTGATGCGATCTGCAAAAGCAAGGAAAATAAAAACGTAAATAAAAATGATAGAAAACACACATTAGAAAAAAAAAAATAACTTGTAATCGAATTGCAGAAAATAGCTACTTGGTCTAAGTATTGCGACACAGGCGGTGTTCGCATTCCAATAGATCGTGTATCTTCATGTAAAAAATAAAATAAGTAATATTGACTAAATTTTATAAAATAATATCAACACAATTCACACCTGTCTTTGAGGCGACATGTGTGAATATATCTACTTCTCCTTTTTCATATAGCTGCACAAGCTCACCAAATTCTTTTTGCGCTACCTCGAATCTTTCTGAAAAATCATTCAAAAACACAAAAAGAAAATAAAGTATGTAAAATTTCGAACTGTGAAAAATATACTTCGATCAAATATAAAAAATTCATGATCTATAGAATACCTTGACGTTTGTCTTCCGCTATGGTTTCTCTATGGTGCATGCCTTTGTCGATATCAGCATTTACAGCTTCATTCAATTGTGGACCAACGCCAACAAGCATTTGAGTATTCTCTGGATGGGCTTTCTCAACTCTACCTTTATTCAATTCTGCATCATCAGAGAGTTTGTGAGTTTTGTCAATTGAAGCACAACTAGTTTCAACTTCCGCTGCATATTCATAAAGAGGGGGAATAAAAGTAAAACTAATGCAGTTATCAAACCAAACCCTAAAAAAATATTTTATCATAAATACATAATTATCAAATCCAAAAATAGAAATTAAATCGTAAAAGAAAATCCAGAAAGTTAATGCAATATACCTGAGATTAAATCATAATGTGAGAACCACGACGACTAGCAATTGAAAATTCAAAACAACAACGAAAATCGTTTAATTTCAGAAGAAGAACAAATAAAAACGCAAATAACGGGAGAGACAGAGAGACAAAGACGGTAGAGGACTAGCGTATATTACTTGAAAAGAAAGTAGCTTTTTAATAAAGAAGGACGAAATAGTCTTTTCAAATGGCTTTTAACAAAAAACTTCGGCATAGGTGCTGAAATTTTTTAGTTATTACTTAAAAACTTCAGCAGCAGGAGCTGAAGTTTTCCTCGTACACTGGGTAAATTAAAAATTCATATTGCACCAAAAAATTTCGGCATAGGTGCTGAAGTTTTTTAGTTAGTACTTAAAAATTTCAGCAGGAGAAACTGAAGTTTTCCTCCTACACTGGCTAAATTAAAAATTCATATTGCACCAAAAAACTTCGGCATAGGTGCTGAAGCTTTTTAGTTATTATTTAAAAACTTCGACAGGTATAAAACAAAAACTTCAGCTCTAAATCTGAAGTGCGATAGTTATAAAACGAAAACTTCAGCTTTAAGGCTGAAGTTCAGTAGTAACAACATAAAAACTTCAGCTCCTAAAGCTGGACTTCACTAGTTACAAACACAAAAACTTCAGCTCCTAAAGCTGGACTTCACTAGTTACAAACACAAAAACATCAGCTCCTAAAGCTAGCTTAACCAATTACAAACACAAAACATTAAGCAAAAACATATGCTGCAGTTTTTACAAAAAAAAAAATAAAATACAAATTCAAATCCAAAAATAATGCCAACACATAAAAAAAAAAAATTCAACTCCTATCTTAGATATCATTATCATCTCTTTAACTCTGAAAATTTTTAAAAATTTGAAAGTCTAATCACAGAAGAATTTATAGAATTTTCATTAACCACACAAACATCTCGTTCAGAAAACCTAAAAACACAATCGTAAAAGTAAAGCCAATGCATTTATCAAACTAGACCCTAAGAAAATATTTTATCAAAACCAAAATCAGAAATTAAATCGTAAAATAAAACCAGAAAGTTAATACAATGTGCCCGTGATTAAATCGTAATGTGGGAACAATGACGACTAGCAATTGAAAATTTAAAACAACAACGGAAACCGTTTGATTTCGGAAGAAGAACAAATCAAAAAATGTGAATAACGGGAGAGAGATAGAGATAACGACAGTCGAGAGCTAGCATATACTTGAAAAGAAAGTAGTTTTTTATTAAAGAAGCACAAAATAACCTTTTCAAATGACTCTTAACAAAAAAACGGATACACGTACAAACAGGAAAATAAGTAACTACAGATTTAGGTGACCGATTCAATTTTTACACATTTACACCATAAATATATGTGTTGTCTATTTAATATTAGTACTTGCCCATAATTTTAGGCGCTCCGTACAATCTATTTATATCGATAAATATATGTGTTGTTTATTTAATATTAATACTGGCCCATGATTTTCCATCATGTAATAAATTTCTAAGGTGAAAAGGGCAAAGTTAAACGAAAGTTAATAATAGTAATAGTAGTATAAGAACAAAATTTAGACATGTGTCTTTTATTCTCGCTAACGGGCTAATTGCTAGTAGATCTACCGACGTCATTTAGATGATGGAATTAATATCAGTTTTATTCGTTTTCTTCCTTCAACGATATGGTCGGCCGACAAAGTCATAATATAACCCACGGCCAAAACCCATACTTGGGTCCTGCACATTTCCAGAATCCAAAAGTCATATCCCATACTTTTGTTCATTCTTGTATTCGAATAAGTAGTAGGCTCATCATTCAAAATATGAATAATGTATTGATTAATTTAAAAATATGAGTAATAATTAAATTTAATTTATAATTTTAAAAATAAATAATTTAATTCAATACCAATTAATAATTAAGAAATATAAAATAGGAATGAAAAAGACAAGTGAATCAAACCAATATTATTTGACAGTGGTGACCTCGAGATGAGATAAGAGCAATAAAGTAAGAAAAGTAAAGTAAGAACAATAAAGCTAAAGTACAATGCTGATGAACAATATGCGAAAAGGTAGAGACTATATTCTTTGCTCCGTGATCAGATATCTTACAAATGATTTGATCCCCTTTATATAATAGGGGAACCTCCAAATAAGATATATTTCTATTTAAAGTAAGGAATATTCCTGGCGGGGTTGTCTAATCGCCTAGTACAGAATCGTACAATCCTATTCCGGGATTTGTACTATGACTTTTGGGATATGGCAGGAATCAAGCTTGCTCTGGAATAAATTCATAACGGTACTATTTGAGGGCCAATTATACTCGGGCTTGGTATTCCTTGTATTCCTATCACCGGTCATTGCGCCATGTCTTCGAGCTTGATTTTGGTCCACTAGTCTTGAACTCGACCTCACCCGTACTCAGGCCTATGACATACCCTCAAGCCTATAAATCATAGGCATATGATTTTGATCGTTTATAGAAAATCCCCACGTTTCTTAGAATAAGATGATAAAAATGATTTGTACCTCGATTTTTCTGAGCTTCTCATGATGACATCATGCCCGTGACATATGTGCTTAAAGTGACCAGAAATATCATGTCGGTGCTCTTCCCCAAGACATCAAATGCACTCCAGTGCTGGTTGGCCACTAGTGCCGCCGAACCGCCGTCGCCTTTCTATAAATATGAGGCTACTCCGTCGAACAAAGAACTGTACGCACTTCATCTTCATTCACTATGATTCTTTCCCCTCTTTATTTCTTTGTCTAATCATCTATTTGCATGGTTTGAACCTGCGATCACAAGGTTGCATGGCAACAACTTTATCAGTTACGCCAAGGCTCTCCTTTTCAAAGCTTCGATTCAAACCAATGCGAGAAGGGCGCATAATCCTTCCCGAATCAAAAAACATATGAACTTCACCCTGCTGCTCATTTTCTCTTAACTTCAACCTAATGTGGCACTCCATTCCTTTTGCTTTCTATGGAATGAGGTGGCACTATCATCCACTAACTTTTGCATCCTATACTGGCACAACATCCCAAGGATAACTATTTTTGGATCTTTGCTCGTGCATCTTGAGAACTTTCCAGTTTTTCTTGTGATAAAAGGTGAAGCTATATCTTCTCGTTTTCCCTTCTGGTCTTTTTCTTTTGCTTCACTTTTTTAACGGATTATGGCCCAAAAATTTCAGTAGAATGCTTAATCTCCGCTGCTGAAAATATAGTTACATTTATCGAGAGTTTTCTGTCCTAAATCTCTTTGGGAAAGAGGTTTCTGAAGATGACGCTCTCGATGACGTGGCCTTAAAAGTAGATTAGGTTCTTAACTTTTGTTTTTTACTTCTTTGTTCCTGTGTAAGTACCCTTTGTGGATGTTGTAGTTATATTTTGTAACCATCTCTTGGAAATATAAAAGGATCTCTTTGTCTCCCTTTTGACTCATGTTGAATCCCATTCCGTCTTTACTTGTGAAAAATTTAAGTGTATAACTTTAATGACTAGCCCAAATACCGGACTCAGGACATAATAAACCCTTAGGTTTTTAATCGATCAATATAATACCCCTTAAGTTTCTTGCTAATCCTCGAGCTAAGATTAACTTAATTTGATGCAAGCTCGAGACATCAGGACTACTGAGTCTGAATTGGGTGAGAGCAAGGTTTCAAATTTGAAACAAATTTAGCCCTTAGGCTTCATAGATAATCATCGATTGAGAATTTTCTCAAACTCATGTAGCCCTTGGGCTTAGTAATCGAGCGAGCACTTGCTCGAACACGAAATAAGATTAACCCATAGGCTTTGTTAGAGTCCCCTAGTGAGAACTTTCTCAAACTCGGGTAGCCCTTGGGATTAGTAGTCGAGCGATCACTAGCTCGAACTCGAAATAAGGTTAGCCCGTCAGCTGTTTTATAGTTCCCAAGTGAGAATTTTCCTAAACTCAGGTAGCTCTTGGTCATAGTAGTCGAGTGAACACTTTGCTCGAACTGAAAAAAGGTTGATAAGAAACGAATTAATCTTCGACGCCTAGATCCCGATGCCAATCTCGTGACGTCAGCAGCTGAAGTCACTGAAAAGGTTGCTTTCCGTGCAGTTCCCAAAGTCATTAATTGGGGCGGCTGATGGTTGACCATTTGGCTTCCTCAGTACGCTTAAATGACCTCTATAAATAGATAAACTTCACAATCATGCAAATTTTATTATTATATTGTTCTCAAAGTCTCATTGGCTCTTTTAATTTCTCTGAATTCTCCCCTCTCTTCAATTAGCCCTTACTTAACTATCAATACTATCTATTTTCTTGAATTTCCATATTACGATGGCTAAGACCTCTAAATCGGTTCCCCTAAAAAGAAAAAGATACTTCATCTTCTCGATCGACCAAGAGTAAACCGATAATGCTCCCTCGTATTGAGGAGTGCATTCCCCTGCCATATGAAATAATTCAATTTCAAGATCGAGAAACCTGTGTCGACACCAGGCCGATGCGAGCCCATGACTTGATATGTTTGTTTGATAACCAAGAATCAGCTCGTGCAAGTAAAGGATGACTGCATGTGGGAGAACAAAGAAGTAGTGATTCCTTCCCCCGATGAGGATATCATACATATAAAGCGAGGTACTTAATCATTTATATCTACCATTCACGCTGGGTCCTACAATTCCATATCAGATCCCATAGATCTAGTTATTCTTAACTTTTGCCAATGATACCGATTAACTTTTGGACACATCTATCCCTCATTCTGGCGAATCACTTACTTGATCATGTTATTTTCGAGTCAGGTCGAGGGGATGCCATTCACCCTCGACCATCTTATTAGACTGTACGGTCCTCGACTTTATCGGGGTGGCTTGATAAAACTGTAACATTGATCCTTGATATCTCTCTTCTCCAGTATTGATTAGGATAAAGACAAAGGGTAGATAAACCAGTTTTCCGAGTCAGGACCTCCGACCTGATTCGTACTAATGGATGTTATTCCTCGATGAGGGGAACATGAAGCGTAAGTACATAGTGAGTTTATACCCTACTTTCTTTTCTTTTTCTCGACTTTATCCTTTTTATTGGTCTAACCCTTCCCAATG
This sequence comes from Nicotiana benthamiana, assembly GCA_034376525.1. Lineage (NCBI taxonomy): Eukaryota > Viridiplantae > Streptophyta > Magnoliopsida > Solanales > Solanaceae > Nicotiana > Nicotiana benthamiana. Next base: position 136,056,793 of record CM067324.1, read on the forward strand.
GCACATGTACTGCTCGGTTTCCTGTCGGGGTCCCGGAGCTTAAGGGCTGGGTCCAAAAATAGGCTTCCACTTTCTCTTATTCGGAGCATTTCTGGTGAGATTTGGTCAAGGGCCGATGGGAGGCCAAAAACCATGGTGAATTCTCTTGCTTGTTTACTTGTACTTCTTTAATGGAACAGTTACTTTAGTTTTGTGAAGGTCTCAGAGTTGTCGTTGCTATGCAGCCGGCCCTGGCTAATGAAGAAGAGATTCTGAAGTTTTCTAAAGAATAGAAAAGAAAAATGGAGTCACCTGCAGATCCCCGAAGCCTATGAAAAGTGTGGCTCGAGGATCCAAGGCCGAAATGGCATCCTTATTTTTGGAAATGGCCCAACACCTTCGTCATCAAGAGGAAGAAAAAGATGATGACTATCTGTTGGTAGCTCGTAAAAGAGGAAACGTCGGTACTACAAAGTCCGTCGAGCCGGTGATGGTTTATATGGCTCATTCTAGAGCCAAAGAAATCTCTGAGGGGAGTTCAAACAAAGTCCCCGAGCCATCATGCAGAAAAAGGCACCTTGCTTATGAGGCCATTTGAAGGGCGAAGCCGAAGGGCCCGATCTCGAGCCTCTTCAAATAATAGGGTATTCAATGTGGATGACTCACCGCCTAGGCCCGAGTTCTCTAAGGGGCAAATCCAAGATGCTTATAACATGAGATCTTCTAAAGTGGGGGCGAGCCACGAAGGGCATGCCATCTTTCAAGAACGCCTTGCAGGGATTGAAGATGGCCTTGACCCAGATGCTTCTTTCAACTTTGATGAAGCTCGTCGACTCTTCAAATAAGTGAGTTTCTTGTACTTTAAAATTATGCATGCGCTTTTGCGGTTCTGAACCTATCTTTCCCCCTTTTTTATGAAGGCTGTGGTGCTCCATAAAAAGGAATTTTTCAAGTCTCGAATTTATCTTTCTCAATGTGAAGCTGAGCTTAAGAAGATCACGGAAGAGATGGAGAGTCTTAAATCCTCTATGTTAAAAAGGAGGAAGAAATTAGTGATCTTCGAGTCGAATTGGAAAAAGCTTGTCAACAATGAACCGATCTCACCAAAGGGGTAATATTCCTTCTGAAGTTTTTCTGGGGCCAACTCGTTCGTTCTTCTAACTATTTTATTTTGTAGTTTCAACGAAAAGGTGAATTGGTGGAGCAGCTTTGAGAGGAGCTCAAGACGAAGGAGGCCGAAATCCTGGGCTAGAGGCAAGGTATTGACAATCTTGCCTCTGAGAGAGAAACTTTTTGAGAGCATCTATATTCACTCGAATTCTAGTTTCAAAGTGTGAAGGAGGAGAGCCTAGCTCGAGGCTGCAAAATTGAGGAGCATAAAGCTAAATCCGCTACTGAGCTGGCCAAGGCCAAATCTGAAGTCGAAGCAAGTGTCTTTGTATCGAGCTGATGTTGAAGCAGCTAATGCTCGAGCAAAAAAGATCTCTTATGTGGAAGATGTTAAGTTATCAAGTATGCTTGACCATGCTAGGCGATAATCCCGGAGGTTAACCCCCGAGGAGGTACATGCTCGCGGCTTCAATCTCTCAGCCGATATTGAAAGGGCAAAGATTTTGGAAGAAGAGGTTGCCACTTTTCTATCTAATGAGGATGATTCAGTCAGTGACTCCGACAGTGGAGAAGACGAAGATGAAGTCTCCGAGGGTGAGGCTATCGAATATGCGGCTCCTGCAGCTGCCGAAGATGTGATCCAAAAGTAGTTTTAGGTTTCCTTATTTTGTTTTTGTGCAAGTATCCCTTGTGTAGTATTTTCTATAATCATTATTTGCAAATACAAGGGGAACGTTTTATCTCATATTTAAGTTGTGCTGGATTTCATATTATCTTTAAATTATGGAATATTTGCTTGTATAACTTGAATGATTGGTTCGACAATTGGTTTGGGCTCGGGATATAATTAACCCTTAGATATTTATCGATATAATAATCCTCAAGCTAAGTTTAAATCGATCTGATGTGAGCTCGAGATATCGTGACTCTTGAGTCCTGTTCGAGTGATAATGGAGTCTCAAATTATAAATGTTTTCCCTTAAGACTTTGGAAGTTGGCCCTTGGGCTCTTATCGGCCCTTAGGCTCTTTAAGTTGGCCCTTAGGTTTTTTAAATTGGGCCAATTCAGCCTCTAGAATTGCTATATAAATTTTCTCTCATTTCAGCTAAAAGACTTAGGGATAATCTTGTTATGCCTTAGCATGTGGTTTTTGTGCCCGTTGGGCTTTGTAAAGGTTTGACGTATCTGGACCTTGTTTGTATACTGATAATCCAATACCTCTAGAGTTTTCATCAAAGGCTGATGTTATTGAAGCCTTAAATTATTCGAGAGCTAAATTTACTGAAGCTCATATATTTTGATTTTGTCAAGGGTAGTCTAATTTAACCGGTTTTCACGAAGTGTTTGAAGGCCTTTGATTTATAGCAAAGTTCAGAAATTTTCGAGCCGCATTTTTTAGGCCGTAGACTTCGGCTATGCAACTTGGACTTGTTTCCCGATACTTTTTGAACTTGTTTGAAAAGTTAGTCCCTGAGTATATTGGCCTTGGACTTTTTTTGAAGGGATGCCTCTTTGAGGACTTATGAGTCTGGGTTTTCTGGTGACTTAGATGTATTGACTATTAATGGCAGTCCTTGAGTATTTTGGGTTGAATTTATGCTTTGGATATTGAGCCGTTTCCCGTAGGATTATAAGTGTAGAGCTCGTATAATAGTAGACTTTTTTGAGACACAAAGTGTTTTTAACATGAACATAATACTTCTTCAAGTAATTTGATACATGCGAACATGTTTTTTTGTTGGGGATCGACTTATTCAATATGGACACGGTTTATCTAACCGTTTGATCCATTTCAAGGTCTTCCTGTTGAGGACCTCTTAGGCGTGAATCATTTTTCTTGAAAATATAACCTCCGCGGGTGATGCCCCCTAGTATTCGAGGTTGATTGAAAATAGGCCTTGGATTCTGTTTGCTTCTCCTTAGGTAGCACATAATTGGTGCCTCATTAAAAACCTTATCGGTAAAAACCATTTGGAATAAAATCCGATCTAAGAAAAAAAGAGTGCAACACATGCTTTAAAATCTAAGGTCGTCATGTAAAAAAGGGGTGTCTCCGAGATCGCGTGCCTTCAATAACTTCGATCAAAAATCTGAAACATGTTAGTTTTAAACTCAAATGTACAAAAGGATAAAGTCATACCTCAGCAGTAGTATCATTTGAGCAATGATATGTTCCAATTGTTTGGCAGTTGTTCACCTTCCATCATGCTATGTTTGTAAGTTCCTTTACCGATAACTCTGAGAACTCGGTACGCTCCTTCCCAATTCGGGCCTAGATTCCCTTTATTAGGTTCCTGAGCATTGAGAGTGACCCTTTGTGTAACTAAGTCCTCAATTCCAAAGTATCTAAGGTTGGTCCTTCTATCGTAGCATTTTTTGATCCTTTACTTATGTACGGCCATCCGAACAAACATTGCATCTCACTTTTCATCTAATACCTCGAAACTAGAATTTATGGCCTTGTGATTTGATTCCTCTGACGTATGTCAAAACCTGGCATTGGGTTCTCCGATGTCAACAAGGATGAGGGCCTCAGAGCCATATACTAGAGAGCACGGGGTGGCTTTCATGCCTAACTCCGAAGGCATATTTCTCCGAGTTAAGCTTCGTGTTATATTTCCTAATAATTCTGAATGTTTCCTGCAAGTGAACTAATTAGTCTTCTATGTGCATGGACTTTAAACAACATATCATCAATATAGACTTCAATTGTTTTTCCTATTTGTTCGTCGAATATTTTGTTAATTAGGCATGGTATAAAGCTCATGTATTCTTTAGATCGAAAGGCACTAGTTGTAACAATAAGTAATAAATGACATTTTTCCCAAGTCCTCCGGGTTCATTTGAACCTGGGCGTGCCCGGAGTTGGAATCGAGAAACGTTGGGGTCTCGTGGCCAGCCGTGTCATCAATCATACGATCGATTCTTGGCAAGGGGAGAAATCTTTTGTACATGCTTTGTTCAAGTTACATGCGCACATTCTATATTTGATTCCCTTTTTAGGAACTACAGCTACATTGGCTAACCACTTGGTGTATTATACCTCTGGAGTAGATCCTATTTTAAGAAGTTTGGTTACCTTCTCTTTTACGAAGGCACGATTTACCCCGGATTGAGGCCTCCTATTTTTCTCTACTGGTTTGAAGCTGGAATGCTTAGTCGATGCATGGTGATTTCTGGTGGAAACCCTGTCATATCTGTTTCTCTAACTTCATTGAGGCTGGGGCAATGATTGTTATTTGGTCGCCTTCTTACCTTTTGTGCTCAATTTTTTCGGGGTCAAGGTTTCTGGTATCGGCGCCACTTCTTCAATTGCAAACATCTCTTTTGCAGCATGTTGCTCTCCTTATACTATTTTCACTCAATCTTCTGTCGGGAATTTCGTCATTAGGTGAAGAATTGAAGGCACTGGCCTCATGTTGTGTATCCATGGTCTCCTGATGAGTGCGTTGTACCTTATGTCAACTTCGATGATATGGAACTTGGTGTCTTGTATGATCCCAACAATCTTTACTTGCAAGATAATCTCTCTTTTTGTTGTTTCGCTTTCTATGTTGAAGCTATTAAAGACCCGAGATGTATGTACAATCTGATTTTATAGGCCGAGTTGCTTTACGACCCTCGATCTGATTATATTCGCCGAGCTACCTAGATCCACTAAACACATATTGACTTGAATTTTATTTACTAGGGCATCGTTGTGGGGCTGAGATACGCCTTCTGTTTCTTCGTAGCATGATGATAGGATGTCCTTAGGCGCTTAGCTCCGAGTCCATTTTCTCTTGTGACCGGCATCTTGGTGCATTTGATCATAGGTCTTGAGGGATATCGACTCCTAAAATAATCATGTGGATTACATGTTGTGGTTCTTATTGCTTATTTCTCCTTGTATCTCTTTCATTGAAGTGGTTCTTAGCTGACCACTTAGGAATTCTCGTAGGTGGCCCTCGTTGAACAAATGAGCCACTTCTTCCCTTAGTTGTCTGCAATCTTTAGTTTGATGACAATGTGTGCCATGATACTTGCACATTAAGTTCGGGTTTCCTTGAGAAGGATCGGTCTGTATAGGCCTGGGCCACTTGGTGTCTTTGATTCTCCCAATAACTGAGACAATTTGTGATGCATCTATGCTGAAGTTGTACTCTTATATTCAGGGAGCGCCTGCGAGGTCGGTATGTTTATCGAACCCTCTCTTACTCATGAGTCTCTGAGAACTTTGACCTCGATCATTTCTCCGAACGCTTCAAGGAGTGTTATGGCTCGGGCAAATTCTCATTCGATAAGTATATGGCTTATACCATTCTTTGTTTAATCTCGATTCATGATCTGTGTCCCTTGTGGGCTTGGCCGTGAACCTATTAGGATGAACTAAACCCGAGGGGGCTCCCAACTGATCGTCCTCAACCTTGATTTTAGATTGGTAATGATTGCGCATATCTAACCACGTCATGGCTGGATACTCAATCAAGTTCTACTTTAACTGTTGAGAAGCAATCGAGCTCCTCTTATTCAATCCCTCAATAAAGGTCTGTACTGCCCAGTCATCGGAGATCGATGGTAGTTCCATTCTTTCCATCTGAAACCTAGACACAAACTCCCACAACATCTCGCTGTCCCTTTGTTTTATCTTGAAAACGTCTTAGTTTCTCGTGGTCGCCTTTATGGCCCCGACATGTGCTTTCATGAAGGCGTCTGCTAATATATCAAATGAGTCAATAGAGTTAGGAGGTAAGTTATGATACCAAATCATAGCTCCTTTCGACAATGTTTCGCTGAACTTTTTCAACAAGACTAATTCAATTACGGCGTCATTCAAGTTATTTCCTTTGATCTGGCAAGTGTATGAAGTAATTTGCTCATTAGGGTCGATTGTTCCGTTATATTTTGGTATGTCGGACATGCGAAACTTTTTAGGAATAGGCACCGAAGCGGCACTTTTGGGGAACAGTTTTTGTGAGCTATTTGGCATCTAATCCTTTCAGAACTGGAGATGCCCCAAGTATCTGGTCTATGCAGGAGTTATATGTTTCCACCTTCTTATCATTGTCTTCAATTTTCTTTTCTTCGGACTCGATCCTCTAATTAAGCTCCTCAAACATTTTTATAATTATGGGGTCAGTCCCCGAGCCATTTTCATTTGACCTTTCTGATGTCAGCTCAACACGTCGATTGTTTTCAGGTTCAGCTATGCTCGGAATTTTATTTTGACTTTGAAGGTAAGCTATTGCGATTTTTTGAGCCTGCATCATTTTGAATATCACTTGGAGGCTGACTCCCCCATCTCCTATTCCTGTGTTCCTTGGTCTCTTGCTCGGACTTTTCTGTGTGCATTCCCTACGGGGTCTATGCTTGAATTCGCGTTTAGGGCATTATGTGAGCTGATATCCAACTGGCTCCATATTTGGCACTTCCTTAGGGTTTATTAGTGGTACAACGACCCCTATACTGTTGTTTTCTCCAAGAACTTCATTGTCATGAACATGTGCGTTTTCTGTGCCAAACATGTTTAAGCCTGAGAATCCAAAAATCTTGACAAGAAAAAAGTATAAAGATAACACGTGTAACGAGAATCGGTAAAGAAATAATCACTGGTATCTTTAGCCCCACAATGGACGACAAACTGTTTACCTCGAAAACACGAGTAACAATTAAATTTAATTTATAGTTTTAAAGATATGTGATTTAGTTCAATACCAATTAATAATCAAGAAATATGAAATAGGAATAAAAAATACAAGTGAATCAAACCAATATTACGTGACAGTGGTGACCTCGAGATGGTGACCTCGAGATCACATAAGAGCAATAAAGTAAAAAAGTAAAGTAAGAACAATAGAGCTAAAGGACAATGCTGATAAACAGTACGTGAAAAGGTAGAGAGTGTTTTCTTTGCCCCGTGATCAGATATCCTACAAATGATTTGATCCCCTTTATATAATAGGGGAACCTCCAAATAAGGTATATTTCTATTTATAGTAAGGAATATTCCTGGTAAAGTTGTCTACTCGCCTAGTACAGAATCGTACAATCATATTCCGGGATTTGTACTATGACTTTTGGGACATGGCAGGAATCGAGCTCGCTCTGGTACAAATTCGTAACTGTACTATTTGAGGCCCAAGTATACTCGGGCCTGGTATTCGTTATATTCCTATCACCGGTCATTGCGCTATGTCTTCGAGCTTGATTTTGGTCCACTGATTTTAAACTCGGACCTATGACGGACCCTCAAACCTATAAATTGAAGGTATATTATTTTGACCGTATACATATATTTACAACGGGCAATTTGTCAAAATCCTCGATTCTTTAGGTGTAGAGTGTACAACAACGTACATGCATGTTAGGTTAAAGACTCAATTTTCCTAGGTCAAGTAAATATTTGTAGTGTCTCAACATATATAAAAAGCTGATACTAACAGGTATAGCGCCCAAATACCCAGCACTATATCGCTTTTTTTCTTAAAACGGGTCGTCTACTTCGACGACCATTCTGCTTCTTCTTCCTCAATATTACGTCTCCTTGTTCTTGGTCCCCACTCCTCCCAGACCCGCTGCCCCACCATTTTAAAATAAATTTAGGTCCCCCCGTTACATAAAAGGTGAAGAACATAGGCTCACATTCGAGTAGAGCTTCGTATTATTGTTGATTCGCACTTCCAGAGGCAAAATTTCAATCTATTTGCTTTCCGAAAATTCTACATCGAGGTATTTCGGTTTATTTAAGTTGAAACTTTTATAATAATGCATATATTTGATTTGTATGTGTTCTATTTTGGTTTGTATATTATTCGAAACTAGTATGTTAAATTTATCTGGATTTAATATTAGTATTTTATAAAAAAATATAAATTGTCTGTTAATATCTTGATTTATATTTACGTGTGTTTTCATGCCGTTTTTTGTTTTATTTGCAATTAAATTTATTTTTTGTTTATATTTACTTTAGATTATTTTTTAGCATAGTAAAATCTAGACCTTTTTAGCGTAGTAAAATATAGACCCTTTTAGCATAGTAAAATTTAGAGCCTTGTAGAATAGTAATGTGTAGCATTTTAGCTTAGAATTCTTTTGTTTAAGTATCTTATACTGGTAATTGAAAATATAAACTTTGTACAATTAAGTTAATAATTGTATCAACACACATAATTACTAATGTTAGTTTGGTGGTAGTGACTTTAAAATATCGAGTATGTACCCCATAGGTGTAATATATATATATATATATATATATATATATATATATGTGTGTGTGTGTGTGTGTATTGTACAATTAAGTTATTAAAAGATATGAATTTAAATTATAAAACAAATACATAATTATTAATGATAATTAGGTCAAAATTATATTTTATATATATATATATATATATATATATATATATATATATATATATATATATATATATATATATATATATATATATATATATATATATATATATATATATATATATATATATATATATGTATATATATATATATATAAAATTTGTACAATTAAGTTATTAAAAATATAAATTTAAATTATAATATATATATATATATATATATATATATATATATAATTATTAATGGTAGTTTTGTTCTACTGGACCTCAAAATATCGAGTCAGGAACACACACACACACACATAAATATATATAAAATTTATAATTAAGTTATTAAAAATATAAATTTAAATTATAAAACAAACACATAATTATTAATGATAGTTTGGTGCTACTGGGACTCAAATATCGAGCCTGGAACCCATATGTCTAATTTTTGTATAATGCCAAAAATTGTGTATCTCAAAATTTAATATTTAATATACAGAATAAAATATAATTAATATTATTTTAATTTATAGTTGACGACATGGACACGATTATACATCCCGGACCTCGAAAGTTGGATCTATTAGCCCTAGAACCCCAGCATAGATCCGAGTATATATGGGACGGACAGTTGCTTATGCAGACTTTATGGTCAGGAGAGTGGATCTATTGTGGGACTTTTTGAGTCATAGAGTTCTACATCCAGGGTGGTATATTACTTGGAGGAGATGGGATTATATAGGATTATTAGGGTTGGTCGGATACAGCTCGATTGGGTTTTGATCACAGCCTTGATTGAGCGGTGGCGACCGGAGACGCTCACTTTCTATCTTTCCACGGCGAGGCCACCATCATACTCCAGGACGCTGAGATTTTATATGGCAGGTCCACTGATTGCTTGCCAGTTTTATTGCATGCGGCCATGAGATATGTTTTGTGGCAGTCTTATCGGGATATGTTGCACATGCTAACGGTTTTCAGACCGGAGGATGAGATTGTAGCGTCTGGGTCCAGTCGTATGCAGTTGGTCCCTATTAGTGACCACCTAGAGCAGATCTACCTATCACCAACGAGTCATCGGATGTGGAAGTAGAATGATATACAAGGCTGTTGTTGCTCCTTCTACTTGGGGGGTCTTGTTACCGAACACTTCGGGGAACCTAGTGAGCCTCGTTTTCTATATCATATTGGCCGGTTTGAGGATACAACCATCTACAGGTGGGGTGGTGCTGTCATCTCTTATTTGTACAGGCATATGTGTCGGGCTTGCATCGACACACAGATAGATGTTGGTGGCTTTCTACTGCTTCTACAGGCGACAACATATTCAAATAATATCTCTAGTAGTTACAATTCTACTTAGTTATAGTTAATCGTATACTTTACATCAACTTTGTATATTAGGTTTGGGCTGGGGAGCGATTTCTGCAGTTTCAGCCACCTCTACCACAACTACCGGCTAATACAAAAATTCCGCATCTCCCTCTAGCTTATAGGTGGGTTATGTGTCGTACTCTTGCACGAGAATAATGATGCCTATCATAATCTCCCCCTCTGCAGGGATGTGTTGGATCTGCTGGAGGTTGCACAAGTGAATATCTAACTAAACTTACCTACTATAGATTAACGTAGTATTGCGCATACTGACGGTTTGTGTTCTTATTTGATCGTTCATCTGGATGTCGTACAACGATTAGGTTATAGGTACCCTTCTAGCGTATTGCACGTTCGGCCGACATATTTGGAGGGCTTTTGCCCCGCTCATATGCCTCGATATTGTCGAGCATCATGTCTCCAAACGGGTATTTCGTCAGTTTGGCCTGTCGTACCCTATGCCGATATCCGCCTGCATGGCATGCTTTACATTATGAGAGGAATGATCGTTCCAACACGGACGACACATTTATGGCATGGCTTGACGAGTAGTTGGGTACTTGGGACAGGTGAGGGGACATGACCACACCTCCGCAGCACTTTCCTATTCAACGTTTATATGGCATGGTACCGCATCGTTTCCGGAATTTTTATGGGGAACCCAGTTCATCAGGTACATGGTCGGTACATCCCATACGCCAGGAGACACGAGGTCCGGGTATGTTTTCTGTTATTATTAATTAGATACCTGTAATTTAGTGGCAAATATATAGTTTATATTTTTTATTTTGTGCAGGCGATTGGATTACATGCCGTCTATCATATGGGGCAGCAGATGCAGGGTCATATCTACGATCTTGTGGCCATGCAGGAGTATAGTTGTCGATTCATGGATTTGGCTGCCCAGACATTGCAGCGAGCCCGATCGAACTAACGTTTGGCACACGAGGCTAATTATATGGACCTAGGTAGTACCAGCGAGGTCGTGGTATCCCACGAGCCGGTGGTGCCCGACGAGCTGGTGGTGCCAGAAGACGTGGTCATGGGCGGAGAGGAGGTGGTCCCCAGCAACGGGGCGTTGAGGCTCCTGCTGATGATGTTGCTTTTGATATGGCAGGTGGCATGCATGAGACGGACATGTCATCTTGCAGCCTTGGAATTTATCGCGCTTAAGTGCCATCGCAGGTGACCCAATCGATCAATTATTGATCATGGGCTCGGATATTCAAGGAGTGGACTGGGGTATATACTTCCCAGGCCCATCTATCACTGATGAGGATCGACCGACTCGAGATTTTTATGGTGGGCACCGACTGAGTTATGGCTCCACATCAAATGCGCAGGTATGAGTTTTATTAGTATTGGATTTTTTTTTGTTTTATCTGTAACTTATTTATTTTCTTTAACTTTATTAATTTTCCTTTTAAGGCTTCATGAATTGCTGCGATAGATAACTACATTCAGGATCAAGACACGATAATGATAAGACAATATAAATTATTATGAATTGTTATGTAGTTTTCTATACTACGTTTCTTACTCTTATGTAGCATTTTACTGGAATTGACAGCACCACCGATATATGTCATCCTGGACCGCATCCAACTATAAGGAGATGACTTGATGATGATCCTGATAGCGTACCTGGACGGGAGGGGATGCGCCTCAGGTCAGCTGCTGCATTGAGACACACCGGATGCGGGACACATTGATTAGGCCTTCTTTTTTTTTATTTGGTATAAATAATATTTTTGTATACATTAACAACAATATTTAATCGAATATGCCCATTACTTTGTTTAGTTCCCCATTTGTTTGATAGTTTTATATAACAACACAAGCACTTAAACGTAACTTTCACTTCAATTAAAAAAAATTTAGTACAACAAACAAGGAAAATATTACTACAAAACAAACACAAGCATAAACACAAACATAACAGGCAAGCATAATAAAAATACATGAAATATAAAAATACAGTAAACACATTGCCTATATTTAGCCTCGGTTGCCATTTATTCTTCGCTCCAACCACTTAAATCGTTCTTCCAGTTGTTCTTTTTCTTCTTCTACCTCTTAGTTTCGCCTTCACCTCCGTAAGTTCCTGTTTATATTTTTTTTACGTTCCTTTTGTGCTTCACAATTCCATTGTGTTTTTCATTTTTCTTCTCCCACCTCTTTCATTTTCGCTCTCAAATCTGCAATAATTCTATTGCTTTCTTTTTTATGTTCACATTGTCTTAAACACACATTATGAAGATACTGCAATTGTTCTTTATAGCATTCCTGATAACATGGTTTATCAACCAATTCCTCGAAATCACAAATAGGTCCACCGGGAACCTTGTGAAACTGGTTCATACAGTGCCAGTAGTGGCGTCCACTACACCACCGGCCCAATAATTTTGCATCAAGCATGTTTTTTTCACACTTGCACTTTGATGGACAAAGAGGTTGAGCCATTTGTGAAATATTTGATTTTAGTAAAAAAAATCCTTACTTTTAATGAAATATTTGCTTTTAGTAAATTTTGAGTACACAAAATAACTACAATGAGCCTGTTAGTTATAGGCGAGACAACACCCACATAATGTAGTGTTTAACCGCGCTAAATACATAATGTACTATGTAATGGTGCTATATTTTGCGTGTTAAATATTATGATGTTGAAAAGACAACTTTATGTCAACTGGTCAGCTTTTTCAGTTCGACAAGACAACACTAACAGGTATAAAGCCCAAATATTAGACGTTATACATAAAACTTTATGTATAGCATCCAGTATTTGGGCACTATACACCTTTTTCCTGGCACCACCAATAATTCCTGACTTCAATAATTCAAAAGCGTATAGTGCCCACTTTTGGGTGCTATATAAAAAAAAATCCGGCAAGCCATTTCCTATATAAAGAGGTTAGGATTGTACAAAAATTCATTCAAATTTTTTTTAACTCTTGTTGAGATGTTTATTGTTGTTAAATTCTCTAGCATTTTTTTATGTCTAAAGAGCATAGAATAAAAGTTTCATTTTATTGGGGGGTGAGGCTGTGATATAGAATAACTCTCTGGGCTACAATTTACCTGCTTAGTGTCATATTAAATTTCCACATACAATGGAGTATGATACATTGATATCGTTGTTATGCAAAAAAAATGAGTGTGAGGAAAAGTTCAGTGATACTAAAAGTATCCGAAGGATATCCGTATTCCGTCACTCCACAAGGGGTTACTTTTAACTCGGAGTTTAACATCGATGATGATAAAACTTTGAATGATTTTCTGAGAACTCCGGATGAATGCCGGGAATTTCTTGTAATCACAATATTGGAGATATACGTGAAGGTCGAATACGTTCCAAAAAACGAGGTTGTTCATAGTACAGATAACCCCCAGTCATCGGGTGGTTATTTTGGAGCAGTTTTTGCCAGAAAGGTTTTGGATGAAAGAGGTTTCCTTGATTTAAACTTATCACCGCCGGGGAATGAGCAACGAGAAAATAATTTATACCTTAATTTCCATAATTCACAAGACAAGTGGTAAACTTCAATTTTTATTTGTGTTAATTATGTATATTTTAGGTGTATTGAATTTATATTAACGCTCATATATTTAATAGGGGGTACCGGGCGGATATGAATTTTATAAGTGGCCCATCTAGTAGTCATCACCTAATTGAAAACATCCATCATGAAATTTTATCACATTACGACTTGTAAGTGAAGTGATATAGCCATATGGAAAGAATTTATTAATTCAGTAGCTTATACTTTTGTTGGTTTTGCAGTGAAAACGAGCAAGTTGAACCACCCGTACTCACTCAATTGCCCCGAAATGACGTATTACATCGGGATTTGACAGATGCATAGAGTGAGGAACAGAACAATTATTACGATAACAATGTCGATGAATCCGGAGACGAGACACCTTTTCCTCGTGAGGATAGTGATTCGCAGGATGAGGAGAAAGGACCTGATATAAAGAGAGACCCCCTAGACGAAGAGTGTATGAGTCTGAAGTGTTGTTTCATTCGAAGGAGATTCCTTACATTGATAACTTTCCAACTGCCCCGGATGTGGAAGCTCTCACAAAGTATTTTGATGAAATTCAGACTGCACTGTGAGATGAGTCTAGACCAGCAGTGCTTGCAAAAGGGATATTTTTTCCTGATAAAGCGCACGTAAGCAAGGCTTGTAAAATGCACAGCGTAAAAGAGTATCGTGATATGCAGGTATGGGAGTCAAATCCGATGGTATACAAGGCTATTTGCTGCAGGTGATTTTGGCCATGTAATTGGATTTGTGTGCGACCAAGAAGAAGACATAGAAGACATGTATGTGGAAAGTGGGTAAATACATTCCCACCCATACATGCAAAATGCACACATTCAACGGGAATCACTTCAACTTAGATATTGACTTGATTTCTTTTGTACTTATTTCGCACCTCGAAGTGTCCATAAGCAATAAAATCAAAGAGTGCATTGCATCAGTCCACCAGGAATATGGCCATACCATTACGAAAAGAAAGGCATTTCTCGGGCGTAAACGAGCGTTTGAAATTATCTACGGTAATTGGGATAAGTCATTTGCATCTTTGCCAAAGTACATGGTCGCACTGCAGCTCTTTAACCCCGGGACAGTTGTTGAATGGAAGCTTGAGCGGAGTCCGGGAACACCAGAATACATATTCAATTACGTGTTCTGGGCATTTAAGCCAACAATTGATTGTTTTTTGCATTGTCGGCCCGTAATATCCATAGACGAAACTCATGTCTATGGAAAGTACGATATCAAGCTATTGATAGCCATGACAATGGATACAAATGGACAGATATTTCCTCTAGCTTTTGTTGTTTGTACCAATGAAAGCACAGAGATGTGGATTCTATTTTTGAACCACCTGAAAGATCACGTTGTCAAACAACATTCAGGTATTTGTCTAATATATGATCGGCACGGTGGTATATTAAGTTCTGTGGAGAACTTGCTTGCATGGCAAGAACCTTATGCATACCATCGTTACTGTGTGAGGCACTTTAAGGCCAATTTCCAGAAGTCACATCCCAACAAGGATCTACATGATTTGATGTGGATGGCAGCAACAGACCACCAACAACATAAATTCCGAAGGCATATGGATTCTATCAGGCAAGAAGAGGAGGCAACCTATTGTTGGTTAATGCGATTTCACCCGAAAAAATAGACTTTGCATGCGTATGGTGCCAGACAATGGGGAATTCTTACTAGAAACGTATCAGAGTCCTTCAACAGGTTATTGAAGTCAACACGAGGATTGCCCGTCACAACCATGGTGTGGATGTCGTTCAAGCATATGGCAGAGAGGTTTGTTGAACGGTCTGCAGTTGCAATGAAATTGATGGAAAGTTGTGTTGAATTTGTGTCACTGCCGATGAAGAGATTTGAGAATACAGACAACGAGCACATTGGCATTTATTTTTGAAGTATGATAACGAAAGAGGTGTTTTTGAAGTTCGCACCGCTATCCATAATAATCGGGGTAATAATATACATACTATAAATGAATCAGCAAGGTTATGCTTATGTGGGAAATGGTCCATGTACCACATGCCATCAAGTATTTTCAGTGTGTTGGTTATGCGAAGATCAACTATGTTGATCAACAATATAGTGTTTCCAAGTACCTAAACACATATAGTGGTCAGTTGCAGTTAGTGGGTGCTAGCATTATTGGCCTCCAGAACCATTTAAAATAGCATGTAACAAGTCATATTTGCGTAAAGTACAAGTTCAGAAGCGAACGCGTATACGGAACCAAATGGATGTTAGTGATGTCGTTTATGCACGCAAATATGGTATATGCTCGCAAACAGGACACGACTCCGTAAATGTCCTTCAGCTAGTTTGGGTGGCAAAACATATCAAGCTCGTGGTGGGTGTTCCTCTAGTGTACCTAACTACACATGAGTTGATGTTGTAATAATTAGTTGTTGTGTCTATGTTGCAAGATTTATGAAATACAATTATGCTTGTTAAGAGTAGAATTCTATTTGGAGTGAATGTCTATCTTGTAAAGAGTTTTACTTTGAGGCTAAGTCATTTTTCCTCCTATAAATAGAGGGGTCTTACCCCATTGTAAATCATCCCAAAATTCAATAAGAATTTTCTCTCTCTCTCTCTCTCTCTCTCTCTCTCTCTCTCTCTCTCTCTCTCTCTCTCTCTCTCTCTCTCTCTCTCTCTCTCTCTCTCTCTTTCTCTGCAATATTGCTCTTGCTCTTTTATTGTTTTATAACACGTTATCAACACGAGACTCTAACCAATTAAGTAAAAACTTTGGGATTGAGCATAATGATTGCCAATTGTTCTGTGAACTTCCTTCATGATTAAATTCTGGATTTAAGGTAAGTATTTTACTTTATTTTTCTCTTTTAAGTTCTTGAAATTCTATAATTTCATTTTATGTACAAGCAGAGACAACAAAGTTTGATTATAACTCCAATGGAGTTTGTAAGAAATTACACCCACCTAAAGTGGTAAAATTTCTATGTCTTGCCATGATCAAAATCATGTATGATTATGGGCAAAAAATTGAAAATCCGTCCCATTGAATTTGCTCCATTCTCATTCCCTATAGAGAATGTGATAGCAATATGTGATAAGTCTGAAAGAAGACAAAATTATTACCGTGAAGGTACCAATGGATGTGGACGTGGAAATAGACGAAATTATAATCGTCATCATTGTGATAATGAAGATAATAAGGATTCTCAAAATAATCCTTCACTCTGTTAAAGTAATATTTGTCATCAATTTGACAATATGAGATTTTATAAAGCACATATAGATGATTACGGTCCATTCATGATGTGAGTGTGACAACATCTAATTTATGAATACATATTCATTCTTAGAAGAATATGAATGTGCTAGTGGTAGTGAATATACCACACGCGCCTCTAGAAGGAGGTTTGAGATGATATAAGAAAATAATGTCATTAGTATGACATGAATGGTCATTGATCACGTACCTATTGTTCGCCAAAATATTTTGGTAATGTGATTATTAAAGGACAATAATAATGTAATAAACATATCTTGCATATAATTTTTACCATGACCATAATGATACAACTTTCTCTTTAAAACAAATATTCACTATATGGATATTGATTAATATGTGATAGTACCAAATTAATTGAGAACTCTGTAAGAGTCAATTATATTATTTTGGAGAAACACAATTGAATACCAATAAGGTATTGTGTTGTAGTAAGTCTCAAAGAAACTGATTCAGTTTCCAAAGTACACGCGAAAGCGGTCAATATTGAGACAATAAATAAAGGAAAGATTTGATATCTTCTATTACTACAACTTGTAACGGGATAATCTGTATGTGAAAAGCTACCCGCTTTATTTTCCAGTTTGTACTACACAAACAAAAGAATGTCACAATAAAGTGGATGATTATAAATATAAAAACTTATATCATAATAAACCCGGAGTTTATTGATAATTGCGCATGTCATGGTGTAAAACTGAACTTATCAATATTGAAAATTTATTCAGTTGGCATAATCAGCTTGGCCATATCAATTTAAGCATGACGTGCAAAAATAATAGAGAATTCACATGGGTAAATATTAAAGAACTAGAAAGTTCTTTATGAATGCTCTTACATTGCTTGTTCTTATTAATTAATAGACCAACTAAAATTGGGATTGAATCCCATGAATTTTGCAAATATCAAAGGTGAATATGAGCCCATTCATCTGCCATGTATACCACATAAGATGCATTATGAGATGGTTACATGTGCGATTATTATTAACCTGTAACATGGTGTTTTGCGAGGTAACTTGCTCAATAATTCAATTTAGAGCACAATTTCCAGATTTTCAATTCAAGAAGTTCATGTTGATAAGTTGGTTTATATCATAGTTGGTTTAGCAAAATAATTTATTGAGTGCCTCCACTTAATAGCTAAACTGTATCTTATGAGAACAAAGTGATTTATATCATTTTGATATACGTTATATACGAGAGTATATTATATTCTCCCCTCACAAGTGATTCAAGGTCAGGAACCAAATAATTTCATCTCAATATTATTGATGTGCGGTGTATATTTATATTAACACCACAAAACACAAAGATGGATTCTCAAAATTGAGAAAACAAGTTAGTTTTTCTAACATGAGGGGGAGAAATGATAAACAGTTGAGAAAAAGTTACGTGGAATGAATTATTATTTGTATATCTAGATCCACGATTACGATAATATGAACTTTAAGTTCATAAAAAGATAATTCATTTGCAACATATTGCAAAGCATGCCATACGCATTTATTGACCCAATGAAAATAACTATATTCTCATTGCAAATTATCATATTAAGTCCTAGAAGGAGAAAATATATGTTACACTTAAAGCGTATAGACAAATTGGTTTCCAATAAACTTCTTGATAAAGAAGATGAGCAAATGATCAAAGTGATCATAACAAATGAGGCAAGTGATCTAGAAGGTCACGTGACATAACCCTTCATAAAATCTCATGAGAGATTCAGGTACCTGAATATATGAATGAAAAGATCTATATGTTATGTATTAGTGAAAGTTTATCGGAACTGATATAACATGTTTGTCGAGGACATCTATCATAGCGCTAAGTTTAGATGAGGATCTTAAGTCTATCAAATATAGACACAAAAGTATTGGCGAAATGGAAGAGATACAATTCAAGTAGAATTGATTCCATATGAAAGACATGTAGTTTTGGACATTTAGTTCAAATACTTGAAAGTATAAAGTCAATGGTATGTGCAATAAGTTTTCGATATCTTATATGTCTATGCAAGACATAAAAACTTGATATGCATTTAAAGTCTATTATATGGCTTATATTACTTAACTTATATGACAATCCATGAAGGATTTAAGTTGCTTGAAGCATCTACAATTCTTGATCTTGAGGTACCACTTCCTCAGTGCAATTTATGCACAAATATATTTTGCTATAACTATAAGCATGATAATGTGATAGCGAGGATGCCTTTATGGAGATATTGAAGAGTCATTCCACGATATTTGTGAAGACGTTATATATCTATCACGAGTTATGATTTCAAGGTGCAAATATTCATTATAGTTAATACGGCTGATTTATTTATCAAATCTCTACCAACGATCTTTTGAAGATGGTGCACAAGATTGGAATGCGAAGGCTCAAGGATGTGAATTGATGCTCTCATCGGGGGGAGTTAATGCGCGTTGCTCTCTTTTTCCCTTACAAGATTTTGTCCCACTGGGTTTTCCTTGCAAGGTTTTTAACGAGGCAACCAATAGGCGCATTTCTAAATATGTGTACTCTTTTTCTTTTCTAGAATTTTTTTCTCATTGGGTTTTATTTTAGTTAAGGTTTTTAATGAGGCACATTACTTATTGAGTAGACGTTCAAGGGGGAGTGTTAAGAATAGAATTCTATTTGGAGTGACTGTCTATCTTGTAGAGAGTTTTACTTTGAGACTAAGTCATTTTTCCTCCTATAAATAGAGGGGTCTTACCCCCCATAATAAACCATCCCAAAATTCAATAAGAATTTTCTTTCTCTCTTTTTCTGCAATATTGCTCTTATTCTTTTATTGTTTTATAACAATGCTTATTAATTATGATTTATACTTTCTCACTTTATCTATTTAAATAATAAGTGGTGTTTTTGATTTAACGATAAAAATTTGACAAAGTGTCCTTTGTACTAAGAACAGCAGAAATTTTTATTCATTAGTCACGGAACACCAAAATATTTTACTTGCTTAACTTATCAGAATATCTTGAAATTTTTTATTAGTTAATTTGATACGGAGTATTATTTACTATTTATTTAATTCATAATGATTTACAAGTTAGTTTTTTGGATTTCACATAAAAAATTGACGGAGTCTCCTTCATATCGACAAATATTCAATTTTTTATTCAACAATTATATAATCCTAAAATATGTTATTTATTTAACTTATTGTATTTTGATGGATAAGTATATGATCATACTTTCGGTTCAATAACCAAAATACAATAAAGGGTTATGTATATTTATGGGGCACATACAATTATTGTTCAGTATTTAACATACAATTGTTTAAATTCAATTACAGAAATAAATTCAATATTATTAATAAACAATAAAATACAGAAATTTTTCCAATTATAAAATATTCAACAAAATCAATAAATACCATAAAATCTAGCAAAATTTCTTCTTTTCTTTTATATAAAGAAATGACAAATACCATAAAATATCACAAATTAGATAGAATTATAAGTCACCTATTTTTTTTAAAATTTTTGAACTTAAAAAGGCAAAAAATAATCCTAAATTTTTAATTTTCAGAATTTACAAAATAATTTAAAAAAAATCAAGTTCCACTAGATATCCGAAATTACGTGGGCATTAATTAATATAAATGTAATACACATAATGTATATAACTTATAACAAAAAAAGGTTCTGCTAAATATCTATATTTTGAAAACTTTGAATGTAAATGTAAACCTCCTTTTCTTGCAATTCCACCTCCAATCTTATTTTATGTCACAAATATATTTTGAAGCTTGTATTTTTTAAACAAAGTAGATTCTAATAGTGAAAATTATTTTGAAAAAAGGAGAGGAGGCCGTCTGGTATAACTTTAAGAAGACGGTCGCTTTTTAGAAAAAAAAGGATAATATTTGGGCGTTATACCTGTTAGTATCAATTTTTTATATATAATGCTTAAATACTATATATTATACATTAACGGTACAAGTAACATTAATGTATAACGCCCAATATTTAGTATAGCGCTAATATTTGGGCGCTATATATAAAAAAAGTCAACTGGTCCCATAAGAACCACATTTTGGACTCCTAACTTATATGGTTGTATTCACATAAAATCGACTAAAGTAAAACTCTACGGACAATTTTTTCCATGAAGCCGTAAGCAAATACTAAAAGATAACTACTACATGTTAGAAATATTAGAGGTAAAAAGACAACTTTATCAAATTTTCACCAACCATTTTGGGTTCATTGAACGTTGTTTGTTTCCTCCTGTCTGAATATGTACATTAGCAACCGCAAGGAGAAGGAAGATTAGCCTCTTTCCCCTCCAAAGAAAAACAAAGAAAAAAAAGAGGAGGAAAAACAAGACAAAAAAAAAGGAGAAAAAAAAAGAGACTTTCTCTTTCTGCTTCACTTCAGCTGTTGTTGACAATCATAGGAAATTCTCTATAGATCATTTAACTATCTTTGATCCCTTGTACAATGCTCCAACTACAGTTAAGTCCTGAGGTTTCTCCCTCTCTTTCAGCCATGCATAGTCCTGTTCCTCGGGTACTGAAATTCAGGGAAAAATTGACAAAAACCAAACATTAGGATTTTCATGTTGATGGATAATGTCGGATACAAGTCCCCATGTACTGGCTAGAGCCGTACTGAAAATGTTAATCTAGTACAATCAAGTCAAATTACCATATCTAGGTAAATAGACTATCCTTTAATCATGTGATTCCAGAAATAGAACAAAATGAAGAAGCAACTCAAGTTGACAATTTTATAAGCACCATTGTTCCTGGAACTGTCTGCCCACCAGCCAACAGTTTGGAGAATCAAATCTCAACATAACTACTTAATAACCAACAAGTTGGAGAATCAAATCTCGATCTAACTAGTACTTTAAAAAGGTGTCATCCTGTCATCATATTAGCTGAGGAAATGAGTTGTCCGTCTCCCTTATCTTTGAGAGATCCTCGCAATATGAACTGATTTTTGAGGTTGAGTTAGATACCACTAGAGGCACACGATAGGTGTTAAGTATCCACATTTATGAAGGGAATGGATTGCTGTGTCTTTATATGAACTTTTTGACAGTTCTGACTCAACGGATCGGAGATAGCTTTTGAGAATGAGTTAGGCCAATGGTCCATTTTCTTGTCACAAATCAAAGCTAGAGTCAAGTATTTTGAGAAAATACAAGAGGTGTACCTGAGATATTGGCTAACGGGAAGTCATAATAATATTGACAGTGGCGACCTTCAGGATCACAATATGGTGGACCAAGCACGTCTAGTACTGCGCACGCTGTTCTTGCTGTGAAACAGTGCATATTACCACCATCAGACGGATAAAGGATAGAGGTTTTGCATGGCGCTCTAAACACTGAATTCACCTTCACTTTTGCAAGACGAAGTCCAGTTGAATCCCCAGCCGCATCTGATAAAAAAAATGACCAAAAAATTTAGTCCCCTTATAAACCTAACAAATTAGTGTAAAAAATCTATAGTAACTGAAACCTCAAAACCTTGTGGTGCACCAAAAATTTACAAGACTATGGCGCACCAAAAATTTACAGAAAACAAGAGACGACCCCCTTTGACCCCATATAGCAAGACAAGCAGAAAAAGGGGGGAGGAGTTCAGGAAGCAAGACATTTTTTCAGGACCAAATAAATTGGAAAAAAATGTTCGAGTGCTTATATACGAGTGAAGAACAGTTCAACGATGCAATCTCCAGCTAAAGAACTTACTGTCTAAAGTATAATTAGCACTTGGAGTTAATTCAGCAGGGAAGATATTGTCCGCCCAGTCATACGACTTTATGTGCATTTCTCCGAAAAGAAGCTTGCTAAAAACTGTCATTCCAGGATGATCATGAAGTGGAATCACAGCTGATGGAGGCAAGCAGAAGATACCAATCTGCCAAAGAAGCGAAAGACTTTAAGCGCCGAATCAAGAGTACACTGAAGGAAGAGAAAACGCCAATTCAGTATTAGTGAATAAATTGCTACATACCGAGAATTTGTCACACTCATGGAGGTGCAGGTACGTTATTTTAGGAGGTGTATCATATGTGGTTGACTTGAAATATGGCAAATTCGGACTCAAGCCAACGTCTGCTTCAACCATAGTATCTGCGTACCACGTAAAGAGGGTAAGTACATTGTGCCCAAATGTAGAAAAAGGAAGGATAAATTTACATTCACATCAAAATAATGTAGTAAATCATTTTTTTGTTTCCACAATCTATACTTTGCCTAAAACAGATTATTGAAGATTTCTCATTCTTCCACTAAACTTTCACGTCACTCACCCCTACTCACAAACCCCTGCCTGAACTATACAAGCAAGAAAAAATATTGAAGTAAAGCGAAAAGGTGTAGCAGTTATTATCCAATCAAACAATAATTTTATTCTCTTGTGACATAGTAACATAACAATCACAACAGAAAACACAATGCAGATAAATCTTAAACACCTTATCCTGAAAACATTTGTATTTTAATTTATTTTATAAGTAAATCTTGAAAACAGTAGAAGTAACAAATTTAGAAAGAAAGAACATTTATATCTGAAGTAGCATTATCCAAACATTTAAAGCCCTATAACAGAAAGCTATTTCTCAAATGGGAGAGCAAAACAAAACGTTATTGAAAAGACAGCCACATCCTGTCGTGCTAAAAGTGGATATATCATCATCAACCTTATCAAAATCAACTTCTTTATAAATTTGGTAATGTCCCAACACCATAACCAATGCAACATTGCATCAACATTAAGCTACAAACAAGAACAAATTAAAATCATGTAACCCCCACAAACATTATAGAAGCTAAATTTTTAATTAATATTAATAGAACGTCAAAATGCAGCCTTTCCTAAAATGCTGATATAACATTGGAATTGAGTTAAAGCAAATTGGTCCAGTTATAGCTGCCATCATCGTAAAATGGAAATGGCAGTAAAAGGGTAAGCCTGAAAAGCATTGTTAGCAATGTACAATGTCAAAATCAACTTTAAAACGAGGTGTTGGAAAATGATAATGCCAGATCATACACCATATTTCAAAAGATTGTACTTTATAGCTCAAAACTTGTACTTTATCCCGACATAATAAAAATGAAATTCTGCAAATTATGACGCCACAGCAATTCAACACTTTAAAAAAATAAGCTCAAATGAATCAACCAACATACCTAAAACGGCCTTCAGACGTTCAATGTTTTCTGCAGATGGTACAACACCAGGACCACAATTAGCAAACACTTGTTTGCAAGTTTCATAGAGTATTTGAACCGGCGATATCCTCCTCTGTCTTCTCCGGTTCCTTTTCGAGTCGCTGTACTCCTTACCTTTTCTTTCACTTACATTTTTTTCAATCCTCATTTT
Organism: Nicotiana benthamiana; assembly: GCA_034376525.1. Classification (NCBI taxonomy): domain Eukaryota; kingdom Viridiplantae; phylum Streptophyta; class Magnoliopsida; order Solanales; family Solanaceae; genus Nicotiana; species Nicotiana benthamiana. The sequence continues at coordinate 136,080,753 of CM067324.1, forward strand.
ACAAATTTTTAACTTGAAATCAGAAGGTGGGTCAGTAATTCAATAAGAAAACAGGAAAACAATGATCTGGGTGTATATTTTTGTTTGGATTTTTTTCTTCTTGATATTTACTATGTGCAGTACTACGTTGTTGATGATGATGTTGCAGTTGAAGCGGGTTAAAAGAAAGAAAGAGATGCGAAATTCTACGTTCTTGACTAAGTATAAATGGGTGGGAGAGGCCGTAGAATTGATATTGAAAGAGGAGAGAGCGGAATAACAGAAAACCAGGGGCCATTTTCTGGCTTTCCTTTCCTATGGGCTATGCCACTAGCGGATTCTTTTCTTCTTCTTTATCCTCTTTTAATACTATAAACAATTTACCCATTCCACCCTCCACTTTTTAGATTGTCTTCTACCCCCCAAAATGTTTCCTAATTTAACCCTTCAGTCATTTCTTTGAACTTAACTGTAAAAATTATTTAGTACCATATTAATGTGTTTCAACATATAATAACAAAGTCTCCTAATTCTTTATATATGTGTAAAGTTTTCTATTAGTGCTCGATATGTGTATTGTATATGTATATCGAGTCATATAATATATTTATAATTTTAATATTAACATTACTAAAAAAAACTTTGAATAAAAAACTATAAATAAATAAAACTGAAAAATTGTACACTTGCATTGGCAGTAGCTATTATATAGTACTATAATTAATATATTGAAATAACTTTAATTAATAAAAATCTTAAGTATATAAGAATTGTCTGACTGAGTAATCCAAACTGTTAGAGGAGTACGGAATAAATGTACTTTGAAAACAATATTAAATCTGTAAAAAAAAATTAAAAAACAAATAAAAACTCGTTCCAAACTAAAATCAAACTTTGAAATTTTGTTCCAAACTTTGAAATCTTGTTCCAAACAACATCAACTTTGCAAACAAACAATTAATTTAAACCAAAGTGTAAGATTTACCGTAAAATAATATAATTAAATATGTAACATGGTTTATAGACATGTAAATTAAATTGATGTGAGAAAATAATAGTAAATAGCAAAAGCGAAAAATTGCACGGGGTGCCCTCGTCCCCATTTAACATATATCTATTTTTTTAAAAAAAATTTAAGTTATATTCACTTTTTAAACAACTTTACTCCCTTTTCTCCCCACCCTCCTCCTCAAAATTTTATCTTTCTTTTTCAAGAAGTAATGGTCATCCTTATCTGCTTCTTCTTATTTTTCCGCGAGTCCTATAAATTTCCAATTTGTATTTGGTGAATTGAATCTAGCGGAAATTGGAGATTTCAGTTGTCGATTTTATTGGTATTGTGTTGATGTTTCTTGGTTCCTGTTAATGTTGCTTTAAGTTACTTCGTGTGGGTACAATATACCCCTACAGCTCTAAAGCTGAAGCTTGCCAGTTACAAACAAAAACTTCAGCTCTAGAGCTGAAATTCACCAGTTACAAAATAAAAACTCCAACTCTAGAGCTTAAGTTTGCCAGTTACAATTCGCCAGTTACAAAAATAAAACTTCAGCTCTAGAGCTGAAGTTCGCCAGCTACAAAACAAAAACTTCGGCTCTATAGCTAAAGTTTGTCAATTACAAAAACAAAATCTTCAACTCTAGAGCTGAAGTTCGCCAGTTACAAAACAAAAACTTCAACTCTAGAGTTGAAGTTCGCCAGTTACGAAAACAAAAACTTCAGCAAATAGAGAACAAAACTCCATGCTTAAGTTCTACAATTACAAACAAAAACTTTAGCATACTTGGTTTAGCACACTTGTTATTTCAGTCCCGTATACTAGAATGCTGAAGTTCTACGTAATTGTCGTTGCTACTTTAGTCATGTATGTTGAAGTTACGCGAAAAAGTATGTAGACTTCTAATTTTTTTTGTAAAACGGACACAAATTAAAACGTGACCCAAAAAGCAGATATAGTAATTAAAAAAAGAACAAGCATGAGATTTAAATTTTCCGGTCAAAATAAAAAATAATTGAAAATTCTTGACAACACTTGTACAAAGCTTTAAAAGCAAGAGAGAAAATATTAGTCTTTTTCTATCAATATTTCTTGATGTCTTACAAATAGAATAAAAAGTTTATATTTATATTAGAGCTATTGGGAGTATGATTACAGATTATGCCCCCCTTAATAACCAATATTAATGATATAATAAAAAGTAATTAAAGGGTGATAAAAATAATAAAAGGTAATAATGCCTAATAAATGCTAATAAAGGTCGGAGGAATTTGGGGTCTCTATAATATTTTTATAACGATCAAATCTTGAATTGTCTCTTGTATAGCCATATATCTGTATCCGATGTCATTACGTTGAGTCATTGCATTATTCTTGACACATATTGCTTTTTAACGTACCTAACTCTTAAGGACCGAATTTTACCATATACAAATAACTCTTACACCGAGTAAATCCTCATCTGATATAGGATATTGATTAAAGGAGCGAAATTTCTTTACTCTTGCGACAAAATGATCCATCCATAACATTAAAGTAAATATTTTAGATAAATTCTTTATAATTAGCAAAACTGCAAAATACCTAGATATCTCGTACAATTTAGTAATCAGCTATAGGGGCAGAGCTACCTTTATTGAAAGGGTGTCAGGGAATAATATTGTATAAATAGATAGTTTTAAAAAAAATTTAATATATACAAAGGGTTGACTCTATTAACACAAGACAAACTCCTAGTACAATCGTCAATGAATATCAAAAATTACGGAAGGTCGTAAATTCTATTCCCGATTGTAGCATAATTTTTTTTGATTTTAATACTTTTTTGTAAAAATTCTGACTCTGCCACTGATAAGTTATTCAAATTTAATTGATGATTATATAGATATCTCACCTTATTATAAGTGTGTCTTTTAAACACACAAATCCTAAGGACTCAATCGCCATTTATTTTTCACTGTTATTAATAAGAACTTAACGAGTATAAATTTTTTAAATTCCAAAAACCCGTCCTCTTCGCTTCAACCAACCAGGGGCGGTCCTTTAATAAAGCAAGTAAAGCAATCGCTTTTGGCCTTATGTTTATGGAGGCCCTATTTTTTATTACACTTAATAGATTGTGTATAAGTTTAAAATAATTCTGCAAAGTGAAAAAATTTAATTTCTTTATTAAATATAGAGAAGAAGAATTTGCAACTGCTTTGATTTCTATCAACGAAATTGCACTTAAAATGAATATCGGGATAAAATTTTGTAAGAAATGTGTGATATATAGAGAGTAACAATTTGATGTGAATGTTGATAATAAAATCTCAAAATCTTTCGAAGAGACATTTAGTTGTCACGACCCGGATTTTCCACCATCGAGGTTCGTGATGGAGCTTACTCGTGCTAGCTAGGCAAGCCAAGAACCTTTGCAAACATTAACCTATCTTGGTTTGTACATGATTTAACAATTAAATTATCAATGAATAAGCAGTTAAAAAGACAATGAAAAGTAAATTTTAGCTGAAGTCTAAACAAAATATAGAAACAACGTCTAAAAAAAACCAATCTACCCAGCACCTGGTGTCACAACAATACACGGACTGTCTTGTATATACTACAAATAAGAGTTTGAAATAAAGAAAATAGTCTGTCTCAAATACAAATATCAACAGAACATGGAAACTGAAAGAAGAGACGTCGGGCATGCGGACGCCAACAAGACTACCTCAGAGTCTCGTGGATTGAAGGTCGGCTCCCTGACTACTACTGCACACCGTAAGCGGCCCTGACCCCTGGATCTGTGCAAAAAAGCACAGAGTGTAGCATCAACATAACTGATCCCATGTGCTGGTAAGTGCCTAGCCTAACCCCGGCGAAGTAATGATGAGGCTAGACCAGACTACCACATAAACCTGTACAGTTATATATACATATACAGCAAAATCGAAATACGAGGACAAGTAATCAATATGAGAGGGGGAGCATACTATGGGAAAAATATAATTTCAAGTAAAGGTCGTCCAGTAACGAAGGAAACAACACAACTCAGACATTTAATAAAGAAAAAGAAAGCAATAAGTGCACGGCACCACCCTTCGTACTTTTACTCTCATCCTCACCAAACAATGATACGATAAAACGTGCACTACATCACCCATCATGTTTTTTCTCATCCTCACCAAGAAATAATATAATAAAACGTGCACTGCATCACCCTTCATGCTTTTACTCTTTTTCCTCACATATAATCAATAGAATCAGCACGGAATGGTACATCGTGCAGCACAACATCACCCTTCATGCTTTAACTCTCTTACCTCACAATAGCAAACAATACTCGGCATCACCCTTCGTGTTTTAACGCTCTTCCTCGCCCAAACAACAGTCACAAACATATAATTTGATTTTTCTAATACACATAATCAAATAAAAAGATTTAATTTTTTTCAAATGCCTAAATTGCTTATGGAATAATGTTCTTAACTCATGTTACCATTGCTTCAGCAGAAAGAAGCTTTCAAACTTAAAATTGATAAAATCTTATCTAACAACAATAATATCACATGAAATGTTAAATGGATCATCTATATTGTCAATTGGATAATACTTATTATGAGTTATTATAAGAAAATTATTAATAACTTTGTATCTAAGAAAAGTTAAAAAAATATGCTTCAAATAAATAATTAAAAAAAAATAAAGGCCCTTCATAAAGTTTGGCATTAGGCCACAAAATTCGTCAAGTCGCCCCTGCAACAAACAAATTGGTATATTTTTTCAATTCAAGAAATCTCACCTCCTCCAACTAAGGAGGTATGAGGGGCTGGTTGAGGAGGACACAGGAAGAAGTAAAAGGCGGTCTAAGAAGTATTGGGGAGAAATAATCAGGCACGATATGGCGAGACTTCAGATTTTTTTAGATGTGGAGGTCGAATATTAGGGTTGTAGGCTAGGAGATAGTAGAGTCTTACTTTACATCGTACCTTTGTGAGACTAGTCTGGTAGGGCTTTTGTCTAAGATAGCTAGTGTCAAACTGGCAATGTTGTGTCTTACTATTTTGCTTTTCAATGCAGGACATGTTTATTAGCTATCGCTTTTGCGTTGCATCTTTCTTCTGAATTTCATGTTGTTCCTATTTTTCCTATGATTTTTATGGTGATACGAACATTGTCTCTTTTTGTCTTTTTATTTTTTTGAGTCAATGTCTTTCGGAAACAACCTCTCAACTTCTTTGGAATAGGGGTAAGGTCTGCGTACACACCACCCTCACCAGACCCCACTAATAAACTTTTACTAGGTTATTGTTGTCGTCGTCATCACCACGTTGGTCTTGTAGCTAAGCTTATTCTCAAGCTCTAAATCAGTAGGGTATTTACTACTAATTTGTTTATAAATTTATTATTATTTTTTTAAAAGATATGACAGAAACTAGGGGCGTTCAAACGAATCGAAAAATTATACTAAATCGAAAAGTCAAACTAAACCGATTAAAAAATAGAGTAGGTTTGATTTGATTTGATTTGGTATTGAGTAAAAAAATCCGAACCAAACCGACATATAAATATATAGTTTTTATATATACCTTTAAAATTATATATAGAATTCTCTTTAAAGAATGTCTAAAAATATTTGAATTCTCTTATGGGATGTAATGTTTATTAGAACTATGAAGTGAATCCATACTTATTTACGTTAAATAATGAGTTGTATCATCACTTTCTTATCAAGTGTTGTTAAAATACGTCAATCTCTTTTTCATATTCATATGTCAAAATTTGTTAAATTCTTATGCTTTTATTGAATTTGAAATGGTAGTTCGATAATTTTAAAGTTAAATTGAACATACTATTATTTAGGTTTCACCTTGATTTTGCTCTTAATTATTATATTCGATTAACCTTGAAAGCATACATCAATAAAAAAAATATTGTTAGACGACTAAAAAAATAACTATCATGTGTTACTACAAAATTCTCTCATAAGAATATTTTAATAGATCATATATTTATCAGGTTTTTCAATTGTTACTAAACATATATTCACTTATCAAAATTTTATCTATAACTTTAGTGAAGTAAGATTGAAATAATATTCGTGTAACAAAAAATCCGTTACTTATCAAATAAAATGAACATTCTTTAAGGATTTTTTCTCCCGATCTTATTAGCTTAGTAGCATGGAAGTCACAATAGTTTTAGAGAGTAAACTAGAAGATAACCAATACCGCCCCATTTGTGTCGAGTACATCTAAGCATTTTCTTCGGCCTACAAAAGCTCGAACGAGCGGGGAATATCATAAACTCAAAGAAGACCAAAAACCCAAAAAAAAAAAAAATCCGATAAAATCGAACCAACTTGGTTCATGTACATCCCTATCACAAACGAAGTGAAATGACTAAGTAGGCGCTTGGACATTAGGAATTGTAAATTTTAAAAAATGGTGAAAAAAATTTTCAAGTGAAAATGGTATTTGAAAGTTAGAGTTGTGTTTTGACATAATTTCAGGTCGGGTTGTTTTTGAAATTTTGCGAGTGATTTGAGTAAAAATTTTGAAAAATAATTTTTTGGAATTTTTCGAATTTTCGAAATACATCTTCAAATTTTGAAATTTTATAAACGGTTAAGGGTCAGATTTGCCCTTGTACTATTCAAAATAAGCTACATTTACCCTTCGTTTGCATTCTTTAACAAATATACCCCCACCGTTACACTTTCGGACCACATTTACCCTTCCACCGTTAAAACTTGTTTCCTCAATTTTTTTAAACACGTGGCATTCTCTCATTGGTTCATATTAACCCACCCATTGAAGTCTTGCCACCCGACCGATCCGAAGCCAAATAACCCGCCCCGACCCCCTTAATGAAATAGAGATGCTCCCATCCTACATTTCTGTATCGTCTCATTGAAGTAGGAAGATATCTTTATTGACTTCTAAATGATGCAGACTACACACAACCAATCCTTCAATTCTTAACTACTTTTACACACATGAACCAGCAAACTCATTTTTTTCATTCACCCAACTCTATAAATAAACCCTACCAATAGTGCGGCCGACTTCAGGCAACTGTTTGGGCCCAAAAACAAGGGCAACAACACCAGCAATCACTACCAACTCAGGCACTCCGAGCCCAAATAGGCAATTGCAAGAAAGACCCTTTTTGCCACTGCTCCTTACTTTTCTAGCTGGACCCACAAATAGTGACCTATTGCTGTTGAAGAAGAGTGAGCTAGAGGAACATAAAGTTGGAATCTTGCCTGTTGAAACACAAAAAGAAGAAGAAGACGAAATGGGTTTTGCTATAAGGGATAGAGAAAGAGTTGTAGCAGCAGCAGAAGCTGAAATGATTGCCATTTTCTGAATCTTGAAAGATTATGTTTTTTGGATTCTTGATGCTAAAACTGCAGTTTTTGTTCAAGAAATGTGATGGATTGTTGCAGCAAGCTGGGGAGATAATTTTGGGAATTTTGTATGTGGAGAAGGGTCTGGAAAGTGATTGAGTAAATAAATACCTGGGGGTCGGGGCGGTTTATTTGGGTTCGGATCGGTCGGGCGGCAAGACTTCAATGGGTGGGTTAATATGAACCAATGAGAGAATGCCACGTGTTTAAAAAAAATTAAGGAAATAAATTTTAACGGTGGAAGGGTAAATGTGGCCCGAAAGTGTAACGGTGGGGGTATATTTGTTAAAGAATGCAAACGGAGGGTAAATGTAGCTTATTTTGAACAGTACAAGGGCAAATCTGACCCTTAACCGTTTTATAAACAAGCGTTAATTTCGAAAAAGAATTAATATCCAAACGTGGCTCTAAATAATCACAAGTTAAGTTTGACAGACTAATAATATTGACAAACTGATGCTACGTTTGGCATCATCATTTCTTTGAAACAAAACGCAATCTTCAACTGGTGATGGCGTGCAAAACTTCTGCACTAATATATACTCCTATTCGTGTATAATTTTGACTGTACGTAGCAAACTTATAAAAATTCTTGATTTTGGATGAAGAAGTAATATCTTATTAGATCTGCGACGAATTTAAATACGTAGTGGTCTAAGACAATAGGGTATGAACCTAGTTATCGTACTTTACAAAATGTCAGCAATTTCCTTTGTCTCTATACATTGAATGTCAGCTCGCTCTTGTGCTTTTCCTCAGTTTCTGATACGATCTCCAACTGAAAATCACTATCCCAATATGCACATATTCACACTTAAAATTTTACTATTATTTTATCAAACCTTATTCCATGAGTTATTATATGTACAACTATTCGTACCTTGATAAAACGTGGGAACACTTTTTCCCCCTCAAGATCATTAAGCTATAAAAGAGACAACAAAAAGGAAAATTAATGCAAATTCTATTGATTACTTGACTGTATAATACTTTTTTTAATCCCAAATATTAGTTGTTTAAAAAAGTTAAATTTATTTTGAAATAATTGAGCTTTTATAAAAACCAGTAGAATTTATAGCGTGTTTGGCCAAGCTTTTGCAAAATCGAAAAGCACTTTTTTTCTATATATATATATATATATATATTTTAAAGTTGAAGTGTTTGGCAAGCTTTTAGAAAAGAAAATATTTTTCAATATAAGCAGAAGCAATTTTGAAGAGGCGAAAAAAATAACTTATCTTTAAAAGCATTTTTTTTAAAAACACCGTTGAGAACTACTTTTTCTTAAAAGTATATTTTAAATTAATTAGTTAAACACAAACTGATTCTTATCAAAAATAATTTTGAGAAAAGTACTTTTAAAAGAAAGAACTGTCAAAATAAACTAATTTTTGCGATTGGGTCAAACAGACTAACTGTCTTTTCAAATTATAATTACTGCTTCTATTAGAAGAATGTTATAATTAATTCAGATACTTATAATTGAAGCTATTAAACCTTTATCTTACAAAATGCTTAAAGATATAAATAATAGGAATCGGAGATAGTAACAAATAAAATGTTTGTACTTGTTTCTTTCTTATCCTGTTTTTTTTTAAAAAAAAAATTGGAAGGGTTATTATAATACTTTTTTGGGGAGAAATTTCCAAGAAAATATACAGCCGCCACTTTTTGGACATGTACCGAGTAACTTTAAGTCGCAAACTGCATAAGCTCGATAGAATAAGCTCTAACTAAGAAAGTTGATGATAAGGGGGAATTGATCCTAGGAATATGACGATAAGCTATAATTTTATATTTTAGTCATTTATTATATTCTAATTTATTGTACGTTAATTGAGTTTGAGCTTTAATTGTAAGTGTTTTATATTAATTGTATATTTTATGCCTTGTAGGAGTGATTCCGAGCTATATAAATGACATAAAATGAATTAAAGTGATTTGAGGTCTGAGTAAAAGCCCAAGGTATTAAGCCGAGATCGTGTTCGGGTATCAAATTTGATAGTTAAGAACAAACGAAGACTCGACTAGACATATTGCATATTGCATACTGCCTAATAAAATAGACATAATATTTTGCTCTGAACTCCACTTTGACTATGCAATAAATGGTTGGAAAGCTAACTCAATGAGCTACAACTTTCATGTTTTACAATTTTTCAAATTCCAAACGAAATATGGTGAAAAATGTGTGAAACTGTAGACTTTTCAAATACCACGTCGAGACCGCGCCCGAACTGCGAACGCGGACGTCCAGGCCAGGAAACTTCTCTTTTTTCGCGTAGGAGAAGGTATAATTGTTTGGTATCGACCCTACTTGGTATATATACATAGAAAAATGATTATTTTGAGGAGGTTGAACAGATTTTTGAAACAGATTCGACCTAAGGAGCAGAGACACAATAGGAGCAAGGCGGGGAATTCTTCTACGAGTTTTTCCTTCCTCTTCCTGTTTTTTTATTATTAGTTATGAATTTTAGTATTGTAGTTTTATATACTATTATGAATAGATAATTTGTAATATAGAGTTTTGATGGAACTTTTTGTAGGATAATTCTTGTTATGTTTTTATATAATTCAGTCGTTGGATTTCTCTACTTGTTTAAGTACTTGTTCAACTACTTATTTATTGTTGTTGATTGAATGACCATCGATTGACAGTGTCTATTTGTGATGTATTGCTTGAGAAAGGATACATATTTAGGTGGTTGTTGAACAACGTCACTCTTAACGTATGTGAGAAATTAATACAACGGGTTTAAAGGTAGGTTTAGAAATAACAAAGCCTTGACGTGATCATAATGAGCGGTTAGATAAAGCCAACTAGCGTAGTTCGAGAGAATATATCTAGTAAATTGTTGTAGTTGCTCGAGAGAGAATTAAGGCACCTAAAGTGCTCATGATCAGTAGAGAATACATAAACGAAATTGCAAGGAACATAGCGAGAAGATTCCGATAATTAAAAAAATCATTATTCTAGAGCTCCTTAATCATGACTCTAATTGTTAGTATCTTTGTTTAGTTAATTAGTTAGATATAAAAATCTTAATATTATAACTTAGAAATTGTTCAAATTTGCCTTCTTTGTGATATTGAACAATTATAACGAAACCTTAGTTTTTTGTGGGATTCGATTCCAGATTTTTAGATCGGATTATATTTGCAGTGAGCGCTAATCCTTTTTAGGACTAGAGTTGGGCTTGATCAGAATCCTATATTAGAGATCACTTAATATCCGAATTAGCGCCGCGTAGGGCCTATTCGAGGGGAAACGCTTCCTACCAAGAATTTTTTCATACCCGGGACTCGAACCCGAGACCTCTGGTTAAGGGAGGAACAGTCTCATCCACTGCACTACATCCTTTATAGTTAGCTAGTCATTTATATATACTGTGTACTGTGATTGAGTTGGGGCTGAAGTTTTATGGATTTAGAATTCTAATTTTTTTATGAGAAATTTTCATAAAACACTATCTTTTAGTGGTAATTAGCTATTTATAGATACCAATTGCTATATTACGGATTGTAGATATTTTTTCTGTTGTTATAAGATGTATTAGATGTATTTAAGCTATTGTATTCATAAATACAATAGCAAAAATAAATGTGAGGGATGTCCAGCTAATCACTTGTTGTATTCGAGTGTATTCGACTATATTCATGGCGTGAAACATGGGATTACAGCTGGACAAATTATTGTATTTGATTGTATTTACGGTGTGAAACAAGGAACTACTCTATTTTTAAATGGAAAGTGTATCAATTAACATAATAGACTCTTAATATAACTCAACGAACTCAATTACAGCACACAAAATTTGTATTTTCGGTTGTAAAAAAGATACTCAACCGAAAAATACTCCAAAAATATAGCAATCTTCATAGAAATTATATAATACATCTGAATACATGTAATTATATAAATTAAAAACATATGAATACATTCATGGTATACAACGATACAATGAATACAATGAAATACATAGAATACAGATGAGATACATTGAAAAATAATGAAAAAATACAATGAATACAATGAATTACATAAAATACAGCGAGATACATTGAATTACAATGAAAAAAAGATAATGAATACAATGAAATACATGAAAATACAGTATGATAGATTAAAGATACATTCAAATATATTAACAGAAAATCAAGTTGTTCAGCCCCAATCTCCGTCATCTTTGTTCAAGAACAAACCCTAATTTCTGCAAATTTATCTTCGACCAATGGTGGCAGAATAAGAGTTGTTAATCACCTTTTAACGAGCAGATGATTAACAATTTTTGAAGCAGCAATAATATAATCTTCATATAAATCAAACCTGACGAGGATGTCCCTTCTCGCTGACTACCTAACAAGCTACAACCTTGAGTTCCAAGCAATTTTGGCAAGAGCTTTTGAAGTTCATTCATCTCCAATCTCTCAAACGAAAATTTTAATTCTAGATCCTGGTGTAGGCCTTCCTCAACAGTGAACTTCCAAGTTCTTCCATAGTAAACACAACACTAGGTTCTCCATGAACTATTTCAATAGGTTAAGAAATGTTTTTGATGGATTTTGAGCAGGTTTATTTATGAGCACTCTCGTAGCGTAGATGGTGGCTGGATTAGGGTTTTAATTCGTCTCTCCCACAGCGGCATGTATCAAAGTAGAGTGAAAAAAAAAATAGTGTAACTGAATAGCGTATTTATGATTTAGGGGTAGGAAGTAATTAAAATTAGATATTTTGCTATAAACATTGAAAGGTATCTATAGATTATAATTTTTTAAAATGATATTTATTTAAAATAAATAAAATGTTAACTTTTGCTATAAAAAGTAAAAATTCCTTTTTTTAATTAGATTGTAATATATAATTTATGCATATTAAATAAAACTTTTTTGGTAACCTCAACGTAGCTACCATGCAATAAAAGTTTTTTAATAGTTATCGTTTCAAGGCACGAAGGATTCGTGAATCTAACTGCAGATCTGTTTTTCTTCAGTAATTAGTAGACAGAGGAAGAAAAAAATTTAAAAGATCATAAGCTAATATGTAAATTGCTATTCATTGTGCAAATTGATACATTATAGCGCTGTAAACAAAACATTTGCCTTTCACTTTTTCCTCACCTAACTCGTGAATAAGGATAGAAAATGAATTTTTGACATAAATCCGAATTCTATAGTCAAATGAGTGGAAATAGGAAATGGTTTTGTAAAACCATTATAAGGGGTACGGTTGTATACTTAAAATTTCTTCAATCCTAGAGTAGAAATCTCAAGTACAAACCATGATTGTTTGATAATTTAATAGACTTCTCCTACCGCATACAGATAATAAAACAAAGATTTCTTTGATCATAATATAAATATTTTGAATTATTAATGATTGTGACTTATATTGTTGCTTTTGTACTTTCAAAGTGTATAAATGATTGTGACTTATATTGTTGCTTTTGTACTTTCTAAGTGTATAAATGATTGTGACTATATTGTTGCTTGTGTACTTTCCAAGTGTATAAATTTATCTCAAAGAAGTTGTAATTATTTACGTCAAATTAACACTAAAAATTAGTCGATTTGATATTGGTAGTCCTAAAAGATTCACATAAATTAAAACAAAAACAAAAAAATAATATTGTAAAAATACAATTTCCCTAGTAAGAATATGATCTCACACGCTAAATAATGAATTGAGGATCATAAGGTTTCATATTCATATCTAAAATGAAAATTTTTTATGATCTTTTCTTATATGTTTAAAATTTCGTGAGTAGAACTATCTTTTATTTACTTTAGTAAAAAATACTATTAATACTATTAAGGTTTCATCCCTGTCCTGTCCATACGATAAATGGGAATTTTCTCGACAATTGTGATTGAAGGCAGAATGCAGTGTACCACCGTTACAAACCCCCTATGCTAACATCACCAATGCCTGCCTTAACAGTTGTACCTTCCAACTTCTGGATGGTCTCTGCCCTCTTCTCTATGTTATCATCATCAAATCCTAACTGCTGCAACGTGTCATCTATAATTCATGTAACCCCATGTCTTTTCCTGACGTGGCACCTCCATTGGCTTAATATGTCCTTTGACGTGTACATCAACTTTCGCGTTACGTAAATGCATTTGACCTGATATTAAAAAAAAAAAAAACCTGGATAGATGGTAACACTTTTGTGATTAAAGTTTACAAAAGTTTGTTTTTTCTTTAAGAAATTAAAAAGGAAAAAGTTTGAATATATTGAATCTAAGGGAGTAATTTATATGTCATAAAAAAATCGCCAAGCAGTACACGTATGGATTCGTAGCTGCAATGCAAATAAGGATGAAATCCAGTCTTGAAAATTATCTAAATTTCATAAAAACATCGACAATTGGACATTTGTTAAGGGAGTATTTGGTACGACTTGAAAATAATTTCCTTGATTTATTTTCACTTATTTCTCGTGTTTAGTTGGTGAGTGAATTTTTTTTAGTATTTAATTAGTAAATAGAAAATATTATTTAAAAAACATACAATTCATGCCAACACTATAAGGTGGGAGTAGAGGCGAGAAGAGTTGGGTAGGGGTGGGTGGTGTGGTGGAGGAAAAATTGAAAAAGAGTTACGAAAAATATTTTCCTTCCTCTTAATAGGTAAAACTTTTTCCTTCAACTAAAAAAAAAATCTCCAAAAAACACGAGAAAATAAAAAACACTCCAAAAAATAGTCTCCATACCAAACACACGCAAAATCCACCGATAGGTTTGCACTCTCGATAGGTTAATTTAACGAATGTCCAAGTACTTATGATCAGATGTTTCTTTTCAATCTTCATGAGCAAAACATTACGATTAGCCAAATTTCTACGAATTCGAGAGCCTAATCAATATCAAATTTATGTGTTGGAGAGCTTTATACTACATAAGCGGCAAGAAGAACGCACAACTACTATACAACATGGAGTAAGAAGATGGAAAAAGAAAAAAAAACCAAAACCATCGAGTAAATAAATCAAGGACGGGAACGATGTTTAACGAATGGGTTAATGGGTGCACAATGACAGTCGAATTTCTGTCATTATCAAGTTTCCATTATATTTCACCTTTTATGTACACACAGCATCCCACTTCTCAGAAGAAACTTTGATCCAAATATAACTGAAGTCAAGCAGTCCAGAGAGTGGATTGTATTGAGGGTGCAAACGAAGTGACGTATTGGAATTTGAGTCAGGGGGAAGCTAGGTTGAATCATTATCTGGCTCTTCTTCAGTATCACTCTGTGATTGAGGACCCCAAAATTTTGATTCCAGGATGCTTGAATCATAAGAGATAGGAACCATCGCGTTGTTGAAGTCCTGAAAATACAAGGCACTATGGTCTTCGTCATTACACGCTGTAACTATTCTACATCCATCAACAGCCATTGCAGAGCACCCACAGCCTGGAAGGGAATCACATTGAAGACAGCTAATCAAAGAACATGTCCGTCTACCATTCCCCGTCTCCCAAACATGTACTTCGATATCCTCCAGCCCACCACTAACAATTTTGTACGCATCCATGAACAAGAGATTTACATTGCCTTTATGTCCATCTAACTCCGCTACTGCTTCTCCCTTCTGTATGTCACTGCCTCTTCTGACATCCCAGAGCATTGCTCTGACAACCATTTGCATTAGCTTTTATCAGTTATCTTCCAATTCAACAGCAGTATAACACAAATCTAAGAGATACAACCCAGGAAGGAAAACGACAATACAGAGGCCAGTTGATGCATAATGATGTAACAACTTATCAAACAAAGTCAAACCTATGAGTGGCAAGAATCCAAGCGGTGAGTCTGAAAGATCATACCTTTGAGCTAACCCTGTGCAGATCAATGATTTCTCTGGCAACATTTGAAATGAACATAATTCTTCTTGATAGTTCACTTTAAAGACTTGACGCATTGTTCTTATGTCAATTGCAACAACTGAGGAACCAGCCGCAACATAAATCAGTGATTCATGACACTTCATCGCCTTAGGTGCGCCAGGCACAGTGCTCTTTCCCACACAGCATGAAGAGCGAAAAGCAGATGAAGTAGAAGTGTCCCAAACCATCACCTGCCATGAACAACTAAAGTAAAGGTCGAAAGCAACTATTGATTCTACACCAAGAAGCACAAAAGTTCCAAAAAAAACTAAACTAAAGAGGTAATAATGGTTCAAGGATGCAACTTGTATGCGGATAATCATTGCAATCAAAACTTTGACAGAACTAGCTCGAAGCTGCACTGCTTGTTTCAGCCACTTGAGCCTTTTTTTTCACGCCACTTAAGCCTATTTTCACTTGAATGCGCGATGTCAAAAACAATTATTACGGAGAGTCTGAGAGGTGTTTGCTTAAAGGAAATTGAAGTTTTTCTCTTTGTTAATTGCGTCGTAGGAATATAAATGATAAACAAAATCTATTCTTCTGCAAAACTACATTGAAAAAAAGGTAAAAAGGGAACAAAGGGATATAGAAAATTATGTTTGTCTCTCAAGGTACTTGTGCAAATTAGATTCTGCAAATAGATCACAGAACTATTAATACTTTCTAGGAGGGCCTGGAGTTCGCTATACATATTCACTTCAAAGTATGTGGTTTAAGGAGGAGAATTTGCAATGTCATGGTTGATTATCAAACTTCATGAAAAGAAAGAATGCATCATTATGGAAGTCGACTCACTTGGTTTTAGAAGGGAAGTATTGCGGGGAACACATCAAGTATCGCAATTTCTTGCAACGCTTTACAAATCATGCATGTGGGGAAAGCTGAGTTCAAAGGCAACTTAGATTAACAGGGGACTATGTAACAGAACAGAATAAGATGATCCCATGAAGGGACAACTTGGCACACGACCAAGCTCAACTACCCCTCATGCTTCTACTCTTCTAGAGATAAAAATGGAAAGCATTAGAAGCTTGCAGAAATTTAAGTTTCTTGGAAGAATATTTTTCCACCCATTTTCCTTAACACCACAGAGTAATTCACGAGATATTAACTACAGACGCTAAAAAGAGGACTAGTAAACAAGAGAAGGAACTTCCTTGTGGAATTTTCTCACAATATAAAGTATGAGTTCTAACTCAAGAGCTAATTCTGCTAATAAAAAAGGGCAGCCGGACACACAATGCATCTCGCATTCACACACGATCCGGGGAAGGGCCGCAATGTGATGTAGAGAGCCAACCCTAATGCAAGGATTAGAGGCTGCTTCCACGGCTTGTACCCGTGACCTATGTCACACGGAGATAACTTTACCGTTGCTCCAAAACTCCCCTTGAGAGCTAATTTTGCTAATACCCTAATCAAAAGTTTTTCATATTAAATAACAAGAAGATTAATGTACATGAAAAAAAAATTAATAATAACTCAAAAGGAGAATGTGCAAAATCTAGTAGTCAACATAATCAAAAAAATGTCATGGAAAATTTTAGAACTACATTCAAATTTGGCACCGTTAGTGTAGTTTGCTCATAAATCAAACTAAAATGTCCCAACACAGATCACAATACCTTGGAGTTCTTTGATATGCTCGCCAGAAGAGATGTCTTGTGCCTGAAACCAGAGAGATTCAGACAATAAGACAGTTGAGAAGAAGACAAAGCTCGAATTACAACCTCTTAAAAGAATTTAATATTTCCATCAGAAAAACTAAGATTCACCAAGCTATAGGTTAAATTTCTCTCAGTTCATATTCATAGCAAAGAATATTGACTACCCCTGCACTGTGTGATCCAAATACTGAAGCAGCCAGCAGATCATCATAAACAGAAAGAAGGAAACCAGAAGAAAGCAGGTTTTTATCTACTTAATATGTTCAGTTACAAAAAATTTCTTTCTTGGGTTAAGTCTCTTGGTCATGCATGTTGCAAGAGAAATTGGTTTAATGTCTGTGTGATTACTGATGAAAGAAAATCACAGCTGTATCCTGAGAGTGCCAATGACACTGCAAGAGAAACAGTTCCAAATATTCAGTTCGGTATTCACGTTGCTGGATTGCATGGTGCACACAGTACTAACATGAATGATAATAAACACTACGAATAACTTTCCAAATACATTTGATGAGTGTCTAAATATTAGATCACGATAACTCGGCTTTGAAAATCACAATAAGCATAGGCATATTTCAGCTTTTGGGTGGAGTAGTCCACGACTACTTCACTAAATATTTTTGGGATTTCAAACCATCGCAACTATTGGATCCCAATTTATCAAAAATTATCATTAGATTTTAGCAGATCTCAACTAAAACTGTACCTCCTCGGTATTCTATATATTTTCTATCTTTTTTCTTTTGGATAATGGAATCAATAAATATTTCTCTTTTTTTGGAATAAATTTTCCCACTTTAAGAAATATTAGAAAAAAGAATGTTCAAAATGCTTACACCTTAAGATTGACCTTCACTGTTTGCCTGTAAGAACATTGTGGAGTAACTCAATATAGCATTTTAACGCTAATTAACAACAGATAGACATGAAGCTAACGCAAGCTCCTGCGTGATTGCAATATCGCTTTGGAGATGCTCGTGTCTTGAAATCTATACACTAGAGATCAGTACAATTGTACCAAAAACAACGGCTGTTTCCTTAAATACTGCTTCAGTGGCAACGATTCAGGGAGGAAAGAAACAATCCAGATTGTTAACCAAAAACTGGCACCAAGAGAACCAAATCCAGATGCCAATCTCCCAAGCAAGAAGTTTTGGTGGCAAAACAGGATAATAATAAAGATAATTTGCAACAAATATGCAGAGCAATTACATCATACCCGGCAACTGACATCAGAACTACAGGTTTCTCATGCCCGTAAAGTGTTGCCTTTAAAGCTTGTTGGCCGCGCTTACCACTAGAATCAAGGGACCATAATCGAACAGTTCCATCTAAACCACCGCTTGCAAGTATATTACTAGGAAAATCACCCAACAACTTGTCTGAAAGTGTGGAAACTGGACCATTATGGCCTCTGAGACATCGTTGACAACGCCCCTAAAAATGAATCCCACAGGCAAAACTGAGAAAATGACGGACAACATAGATACAGAATCTAAAACAAACATAACCAGAAACTGATGCATGCGCATATGCATAGAACATGACATTCACCGAATCGACATATTCTCTAGATACCAAAGCATCATGAGAATTTAGGCTGTCCTTGCATTCAAAATAATGTGCAGAATTCAACGGTTCCACTAATGGGAATCAGTATCATAAAGTAAACATAATTTTGCGCGAAAAGAAAATATGCAAAACTTCAATAGTTCAACTGATGGGAATCTGCATCATAATGTAAACACAATTTAGCACAAAATCCTTATAGGCTATGGAGCAGCCATGATGCATCAGAAGAATATTCTTTCTTTTGCAATAGGAAAAAGATATTCAGCAAAAAATATTGAGTAAAACAGCAAGTATGGCAACTCCATGATATGGTGAAAACAATACTTAAAATTAACAATAATAAGTTTTAAGTAGACCTGTCAACCGGTCCGGGTTGACCCGGGACCGGACCGGCCCGGTTCTTAAGGGGTGGGCTGGGTTGGGGGGGTTGGGGGGGGGGGGGGGGGGGGGGGGGGGACGGGGTTAGAACGGTTAGGATTTTTTGGGTAGGAACCGGACCGGACCGGCCCGGTTAAGGTGAATAGTACCTTGAACCGGTAGGCCAGGACCGGTTCAATCTTAAATTCACCGTAATATACAATGAATATACCATAATATACCATAATATACCATAAATATACTATAAATATACCGTGAATATACCGTGAAAAATGAGGATGCAGAATCAAATATTGTGACATTTAGTACCTTCCCCAAGACCCAAAGAGGAACGGGGAGGAACCTTTTCTTTTCTTTAACTACTCCTGCTGCATGGATGAACGAATACACATTCTATCTACGGTTAAATATTCTGCTATGGAGATAAACCATGAGGATGCTGATAATCTTTACCAATCAATATGGTGAGCATTTTTTTCCCTTAGAAATTCGATCCATGCATTAATTTCAAATGCAAAAACATTTATGGTTAACACATCCCCATATCAGCATGCTGCATAAACGTGGGAAGCAATTTCGAGACCTGTGTTTAATTTTCTCGGGAGCTGGCAGCTTGGAAGTAGCAATTTTCTCAAGTCTCAACAGCATCATCTCTTTTAAGTTTTAAACTTTTCATAAACAATGCAAAATGGAAATTCTGTGTTTCGACTTTCGATGAGGCCAGAGTTCCAACTTAATATTTATACTATACATAATTCTAAAAAAAATTAAACCCGGCCCGCCCCGCCCCGCTACAACCCGTAACCCGTACGGATCAATCCTAATCCGGAACAACCCAGCCCGGTAGCGAACCGGTACTGTTCAGACCGGACCGGACCGGAAACCGGACGGGTCAATTTTTTTGACCCGGAACCGGCCCGGTAGGCCCGTTTGACAGGTTTAATTTTAAGAGATTCAAGTAAAAGAATTTGCAGATTAGAACATCACTGACAGGACAAGATTTGATTACGAGTTTCATAAGCTCATTAGGTTCAATAACTCATGAGACCCAAGAAAAATACAAGTATTCAAGCAAAACATTAAAGGAACTAAAAGTCATCTTGAGTTATTTAGACTACCTTCCACCATAGCCGAATTGAATGGTCAAAGCTTGAGGTTACCAAAAGATTGTCATTTTTCTGCATCTTGCTACTATACAGGCATGTCTCTTCAAATGGAATTAACCTGCAGTTAGTAGGATTATGGCTATTTCTACATATTGAAAAGAAATATCAAAACTAAGACATAACATATTTGTAAGGGAAGCAAACAAGTACTGAATCAGCTAATCCAGAATTTGTTCAGTTACATCCTTCAAGTCTATCTTGGATGAAGTGTGAAGCCCATAACATTCTCCAAAGATGTTCACTCTGTAGCTTCCTAAGAACATTTCCCATCTTGAAGCAGAGATGAGTTCAACATATCCATCTACTTTGCTTCTTAATTTCACAGTGCTAAAGCAACTCTAACCTCATAGAAGTAATTCTGGCGGTGTGATCACCAAGTGTGACATATGGATCACTTCCATCCAGAAAATTGTCAATGTTCACTATATGAACTGAAGATCCCTGCATACAAGTTATTAACAAAAATCGTGTCATATAAATACTAATAAATACGGTTGAATATTCTATCAACTCGACTCCAGAAAATAAGGATTACAACTACCGGTCTAAGGTCCACATTGCAATTGAAGGAAATATATAAGATAATGTAGTCAAGTAATAGCTAATTGTAACCCCTCCTTGCACACACACAACCACCAAGAT
Organism: Nicotiana benthamiana; assembly: GCA_034376525.1. Lineage (NCBI taxonomy): Eukaryota > Viridiplantae > Streptophyta > Magnoliopsida > Solanales > Solanaceae > Nicotiana > Nicotiana benthamiana. Next base: position 136,101,441 of record CM067324.1, read on the forward strand.
GCACTTTGTAAGCACTTTTGAGTTCTATGAAACGAATAACTAATTATACTGTGACAGGAAATTGAAGAAATGGTAGACATCTACCTGAGAAAATATGATATTGTCTTTGTCAAGATGCAAATTTTCATGAGGTTTTGCCTCAGTAGCAAACTCTACAACGATAGGGTCAGTGAACTTGAACTGCAGCACATCACTATGCCTTGCAAGGTATGCTTCCCTAGCAGTTGGTGTATGAGGAAAGCTAGAAGGTCCTATTAGAGACCACTGCTGTCTGAAGAACATGAGCTTAGTACTAATCTCTAAGAAACTGACAAGCAATGAAATACTGGAAGCAGAGAAGATAATCTGTTGATAGTACACCAAACAGTCACAATTTTCCAATCATAGGTCACAATTTTGGAGAGGCCTTTTCCCAAATTAGCTTCCTGTAAAGAAACAAGGCCTACTTCTGAATACTCTTTAGCTTCCACTGCGAACTACTTTGTGTTAATTATTCAGAAACCACGACTCCAAATATATAAGATCTCTCTTTTTGATCAGCACTCAGAAAATAAATCTGGCAAATATGTAAGAAGATATATGATTTAAGATACCGATACCTTAAGAAGTTAAAAGTTGCTCTACATCACCAAAGTTTAGCAGTAGCTTTAATTTTCAATTCAGTTTTTGAGTTAAACAATAAAAACTGCGCTACTCGAAAGAGTTAAATAGTGCTGATTCCTCTTCAATTAGATGAACGATAGTGCTACTAGGCTCATTTACATTTACACCGCAGATTCGCTCGCAAATAGAGATGCATAATTTGCTACCAATATTATAAAAGATTGTATCTATATCCAACCCTTGTCAAATAAGTAAGTAACAAGGGTTTAATTAGAAGAAAGTATAACCTGAAAAGGGATTGCCAAATAGAGTCAGAATAGGCAGCTCTCTGAAGGTATTTACAAGACATAGCCATGTTTGACAGGTCTTGAAGATTCAAGTACGTTGCACAGTGAACTAATGCGTCCATGTCGAGGTCTGTTATGCTTGTCGAGTTATTTTGAGTCGCCGGTGAAGTGTCCCCCATTTTTGGATTCTCTCTACTCAAACCCTAAAATCACAAATGAATGGCGAACTGTGTGAGAAAGTTCTAGAATTGTTAAATGGAAGGGAAGAGCTATTTTGAAAAGGAAGCTGATATGCGAGTGAAATATAATTAATCCCGTAAAACGGTTCCCAGAATGCGTTCCTGCGATTTATTTTATTATCTTATTTTAATTCACTTATAGAATCAAGGAAAATTCTAACTTATATTAATACAAAGTATTATGACACAAAATTACATATCAAATTATACTACTTTAATTTACTATATATTAGAGGAAATACAGTTTCTAAATATTTTAAGATATTTTTAATACAATTTGAAAGTATTTAGGTTATTTCATATCATCTTTATACGTGACTCCTTTACCATCTATATAAATACTACTTGTAGCATTTAGATTACTTCATATGTTAATTTTTATTCAATTTCTTTACATAATATACACATTGAATTTACGGGAACTTTTTACATTTTCTTTGATCATTCTTAAATCTCTTTAACTTACAGGTGTGTTTGTTACTCTTTAACATTAATTCTGCTGCTTTCTATTCGCTGAAATCAAATTCTAAAAATTAGATAACAAAATATAAGTATCTATTTTACTTCAAAACTGTTATGAAATAATATAAGAACAAGTAGAATAATGCAAGAACAAGAACAATATAGGGAGAATAGGGAGAGGAGTATTCTTATTGATACTTCGGGATGGTTTACAATGGAATAGAACCCCTATATTTATAGGGAGGTGGTGACTTAGCCACCAAGTAGTAAACCCTAGAATCTCTCTAAATATAGACATTCACCTTAAATAGAGTTCTATTTATAACACTCCCCCTTGAAAATCTATTCAATAATGTGCCTCGTTAAAACCTTAAAACCAAAATCCAATGGGAAAAATTAAAGAGAAGGAAAAAGAGTACACATGTTTGAATATGCGCCTATTGGTTGCCTCGTTAAAAACCTCGCAAGGAAAACCCAGTTGGGACAAAACCTTGTAACGGAAAAAGAGTGCAACGCGCATTAACTCCCCCTGATAAGAACATCAATTTATATCCTTGAGCATTTGCATTCCAATCTTGTGCACCATCTTCAAAACAATCTTTGGTAGATGTTTGATAAATAAATCAACCATATTGACTTGAATAAATATTCCGCACCTTGAAATCATCATTCTTGATAGATATGAACATCTTCATATAATGTCGCAGAATGACTCTTCAATATCTTCATAGATGTATTCTCAATGCCATCATGCTTATAGTTATAGCAAGATACATATGTACACAAATTGTACTTAGGATGTGGTACTTCAGGACCAAGAATTGTGTATGCTTTAAGCAACTTAAATCTTTCAAGTTAAGTCATATAAATCACATAATAGACTTTAGATGCATATCAAGTTTTCATGTCATGCTAAACAAATAAGATATCGAAAACTGATTATACATACCTTTGACTTTATACTTTCAAGTATTTGAACTACATGTCCAAAACTACATGTCTTATGGAATCAATTCTGCTTGAATTGTATCTCTTCCATTTATGATCACTTTGATCATTTGCTCATCTTCTTTATTAAGAAGTTCCTTTTGAAACCGATTAGTCTATACGCTTCAAGCGTATCCAAGACTTTGTCCTTCTAGGACTTAATATGAGCATTTGTAGTGAGAATATAGTTATTTTCTTTGGGTCAGCAAATGCGTGTAGCATGCTTTGCAATATGTTGCAATTGAATTATCCATTTTATGAACTTCAGGTTCATGATATTCGGGGATATACATATACAAATGATAATTCATCCCATGTAACCTTTTCTCAAGTGTTTATCATGTCTCCCCCTCATGTTAGAAAAGCTAACTTGTTTCCTCAGCTTTGGAAAATTATCTTTGTGCATTATCATGTCAATATACACAGCACATTAATAATAATAAGATGAAATTATTTGGTTCCTGGCCCTGAACCACTTGTGAGGGGAGAATATAATATACTCTCGTATACAACGTATATCAAACTGATATATATAACTTCGTTCTCATAAGAAACAGTTTAGCTATTAAGTGGAGGCACTCAATAATTCTTGCTAAACCAACTTTTATATAAACCAACTTATCAAGATGAACTATCTTGAGTAGAAAATCTGGAAATTATGCTCGAAGTAAGATTACTGAGCAATTTACCTCGCAAGCACCGGCCAGGCTGCGGGTTAATAACAATTGCACATGTAACCATATCATAGATGCATCATATGTGGTATACATGGCAGGTGAATGGGCTCATATTCATCTTTGATATTTCCAGAATTTATGGGCTTCAACGCGAACTCTTTAGTTGGTCAATTCATTAATGAGAATAAGTAATACAAGAGAATTCGTAAAGAATTTTCTAGTTCTTTAATATTCACCCATGTGAATTTGCACATCATACATAAAATGAGATGGCTAACACGAATGCCAACTGAATAAATTATCAATATTGGTAAACTTCAAATTTACACCATGACATGTGCACTTATCAATAAACTTCAGGTTTATTATGACATGGGTTTTTATACCAATAGATATCCACTTTATTGTGGCATTCTTTTGTTTGTGTAGTACAAACTAAAGAATGAAGCGGGTAGCTTTTCACATACAAATTATCCCGCTACAAGTTGTAGTAATAGGAGATATCAAATCTTTCCTTCATTTATAGTCTCAATATAATCAATCGCTTTCGCGTGTACTTTGGAAACTGAATAAGTTTCTTTGAGACTTGCTACAGCACAATACTCAATTGTGTTTCTCCAACATAGTAATTGGCTCTTCTAGAGCTCTCAATTAATTTTGTACTACCACAGATTCATCAACATCCATGTGGTGAATATCTCTTTCAAAGAGAAAGTTATACCATTATGGCCATGGTCAAAATTATATGCAAGATATGTTTCTTGCATTATCGTTGTCCTTTAATAGTCATATTTCCAAAATACTTTGGCGTACAATAGGTACGTGACCAACGATAATTCATGCCATATATCATCTCAAACCTCCTTCTAGGGGTGAGGGTGGTATATTCAATACCAATTTCGTGTTCATATTCTTCCGATAATGAATATGTATTCGTGAATCAGATGTTGTCACATTCACTGCGGGGATATGTGATTTTGTTATCCTTTTCAAATCTGTAAATGCGTCTGGCATTCGATTTGTTATTCTTTGCAAAATGGATAATATTTTGTGCCTCTTTTTCACAAATAGAGGTATGTGGATCAAGATGAGATAATGATGCATTTTTCCACAAAATTTCCCGTTTGGTTTCACCAACTTCTCCCCCTAATTTTGGGAAAAGTGTCTCATCGAATTGACAGTCTGCAAATCGTGCAGTGAACAAATCCCCTGTCAATGTTTCGAGGTAGCGAATAATGGAGGACGATTCAAACTCAACATATATTCCTAACCTTCTTTGCGGGCCAATTTTGGTGCGGGATGGCGGTGCTATAGGAACATATCCTGCGCATCCAAAGATTCTTAAATGGGATATATTAGGTTCATGACCCAAAACCAATTGCAACGGGGAATATTTGTGTCAATTCGTCAGTCAGAGACGAACTAGCATTGCTGCATGCAAAATGGCGTGACCCCAAGCAAAAGTGGGCAGCCTCGTTTTCATGAGTAAATGAGGTATTCAAGATTATACTCATGTATTGTCTCAATCCGATATCCATTTTGAATGATATCTTTAAAACTCAACAAGTTCCTTTTAGACTTGGAGGAGAACATTTTGACTGATATCATTAAAACTCAACAAGTTCTTCTTAGACTTGGAGGAGAACATTGTATTCTCTAAAATATCGTTCCTTTAGGCAGAGTTATAGTTGCTCTTCAGGAGCCTTCAATCAATTTAATTCCCATGGTTTGCCATACAAAAGAAAATATACGAACATGAGAATAAACAAATTCAATCCGTTTGTTTCATACTTAAACAATATTTTCGAAATCTGCTGAGGTTATTCGACTAACTAAATCAGATAGTCGATTATATGTTTTCCATAATCGATTACTTTGCAGTTTGAAAATTTCAGTTTAAGCATTTTCTTAAAACAATCGATTGTTGAACATTGACAATCGATTGTTGAACACACACAATCGATTATTTGCTATTTTGAAAAATTTCAGATCAGGCTGTCTTAAGACAATCGATTGTTAAACATAGACTATCGATTGTTGACTATTTTGAAAAACTTCAGATCACACTGTCTTACGACAATCGATTGTTAAACATAGACAATCGATTGTTGAACATTGACAATCGATTGTTAAACACACACAATCGATTATTTGCTATTTTGAAAAATTCCAGATCACACTGTCTTAAGACAATCGATTGTTAAACATAGACAATCGATTATTTGCTATTTTGAAAATTTTCATATCACACTGTCTTAAGACAATCGATTGTTAAACATAGACAATCGATTATTTGCTATTTTGAAAAATTCCAGATCACACGTCTTAAGACAATCGATTGTTAAACATAGACAATCGATTGTTGAACATTGACAATCGATTGTTGAACTTTGACAATCGATTGTTTTGCGGTTTTAATGCGAAATATTAGATAATCGACTAACTGTTAGGTTAGTCGATTACCTCTACTTGAAAATAAAAATATTATTGAAATTTGAGCATATTGAAACATTCTAACGAACTAATACTAACATTATATCATAAACTAACTAATACGAGCTGATACTAATGACTATTAGTTTATTCACTAACTATTACAAATAAGTGAAATAAAATCAAACAACTCCATCTTCTTTCATCACAGATCCATCACCGATTATGTGGTCTATTTTCCCATCGGGTTGCTCAAAGAAGTCTGCCACATCCAAGTGGGTGATGTCAAAATTGTCGTCAGAGACAAAATTTGTTTCAGGGCCTTTACTCTTTCGAGATGCTTGATAAAGGTCAACCAAATGTCTTGGTATACGGCAAGCTTTTGACCAGTGCCCTTTTCCACCGCAACGATAATATATAGTTTATGAACTATTTGCTTTTGGATTCTCATCGTATCGTGCTTGTGGCAGAGTGATCAACTTCAGGTTGTCATATCTCCTCTTTAAGCCATTCCACAAGATAGGTGGATCTTTGACTGTGATATATTCAATTTTCAAACCTTCATCAAGGTGATGGCGCAAGAAAATCAAGGCCTTAGCACAGTTTCAAACCTTTATTAAGGTGATGGCGCAAGAAAATCAAGGCCCTAGCATAGTCTTGGGTGGATGCATTATTTCTGTCTTTAATGGCGTCTCCAAGACCCATAGCATCTAAGTGGATTTCAGCATCCAACACCCATGTCATATAGTTCTTGCCCGAAATTTCAAGGGCAACGAACTTTCTTTTCATAATGTCAGACATAAAACAAAATTATATCAAGAGCGTGTTCATACTTACGGGCTCTATTACAATTATCACATTCACTTCAGGGAATGGACCATAATCATGTGCTTTACACAATCTCGTATCAAATATTACTTTCATAAAGTGAAAGATTATTTTGAGAATCTTTATTATTCTCATTAATACAATAATGACGATTATAATTTCGTCTATTGCCACGTCCACATTCATTGATACCATCATGGTAATAATTTTGTCTTCTTTCAGACTTATCACATACTACTACCACATTCTCTAAAGGGAATGGAGCAAATTCAATGGGACGGATTTTCAATTCTTTGCCCACAATCATTCATGAATTTGATCATGGCAACGCTTAGAAATTTTACCACTTCATGTGAGTGTAATTTCTTATGAACTCCATTGGAGTTATAATCAAACTTTGTTGTCTTTGTTTGTATATAGAATCAAATCGTAGAATTTCAAGAATTTGAAAAAGAAAAGTAAATTACTTACCTTTAAGGTATACCAATAAATGTTGTGATATCAAATATACCTCTTGAGTTTCCATCCCGTCGCATTACTTTATGATGATACCATCTCTTCTATTTTTCCGTATAGAAATTAAAAAAAGGCGGCGATTGAGTTGAGAGAGCCGAATCGGCTATGAAGCAAAAACCCTACACAAACAAAAGTTAGAATAATCGAAAATTTCAATTGGTTAGAGACTCGTGCTGATAACGTGTTATGAAATAATATAAGAACAAGTAGAATAATACAAGAACAAGAACAATATAGAGAGAATAGGGAGAGGAGTATTCTTATTGATACTTCGGGATGGTTTACAATGGAATAGAACCCCTATATTTATAGGGAGGTGGTGACTTAGCCACCAAGTAGTAAACCCTAGAATCTCTCTAAATATAAACATTCACCTTAAATAGAGTTCTATTTATAACAAAAACAATATAATGTACTTATATTAAAACTTGACCTAGTAATTTGAAGCAATCTCAACCAAAAAGATATTTGAAAAATAACGAAAGTTTAATACATTATGTATTATTTTACAAAATTTTCGCAATTACAAAATCAATTCTAAAAATTGTTATATAATTTTTGTGTATTACTTTAATATGTTTCTATATGATCACAAAGATAATAGCCTTAACTTTTGTTTCCCCCCGAACAATATAAAATGGAACAGAGTGCGAGTAGTAATCAATTTTGACTTCTTGCACGGAATTATGTTTTTTCCGTCCCCAAAAAAAGAAAAAAAACAAATTGAGTCATTGACCTGCTGCGCAGTTGCACTCTCAGTCCTCCACTCCCAATTCCGTCAGTCAACTTACATCATTTTGCTCAAACCCCAAACCCTATTCCCACCGGGATTCTACAACTCCGACGACATGCCTCCGGCCACCGTCATCACTGCCGTCCTCCTTCTCCTTCACCTCCTCATCCCAACCACCATCTCCGCCCCAATCGTGGGACTAGACTCCTTCCTTGCTCAACAATCCCGGGTTGACCCGACTGCCACAAACGATTCATTCCTCTCCCTTCCTTCTTCCCTCAAAAAACACCTCGCCCACCCCTCCTTAAACAACCCAACCACCCCTTCTTCCATCCTCTCGTTCCAACTCTCAGTCCCTATCACCGTCAAGCTCGTCGGCTCCAATTTCTCGTCCTCTTCCAAATCTCAGCTCTCTTCATTTCTCAGCTCCGCAATTTCTTCCGATAAGTTCCACGTCATCACCCCTTTCTCTTATCAACCATCTCATCATCTCTCTATTTCCCATTCCCTTCACCTTGACGTGTCGCATTCTTCTAATTCCCTTTCTTCACGTTTATCTGAAACCCTCAAAACTCACCTCTCCACTGTCCCTTCGTCTTTCAGATCCGTGCTCGCCTCCGTTCCGTACGAGATCATCGATGAAATAATCAAACAGGACTATGAAAAAGAGAAACCGATAAATGGGATTTACATTTATATTCTCAATTTGGGCTCCCAGTCAAAACCCTATGCTTACAGCTACACTCCTGGAGATCCGTCCCCGGCTTTCACCAAGTGTTTGGGCACTGTATGGACCGGAAAAGATCGGTATTTATGGATTGATTTGGGGGCGGGCCCGGTTGATTATGGGCCTGCGTTGTCCGGCGACGGCGTGCTGCCACGTGGCGAGTTTCATCCGTTTGCTTCGTTGCACGGCCGCCCGAAGTCCCAAAAGGCACTGCTTTCGGATTTGGCATCGTTGGTTTGGAGTGCTTATCAGGTTCTTCTTGTGCCCTCTTTGCGAATTCCTGTCCCGTTTGAGAATTACTTAATTGTTGAGTTTATACATATACATAGTAAATCGGATAATAAGGATAGTTTTGGGTTAGATTGGAAGTTGATAGAGAGGAATTTCATGGATGAAGTAAATGAAAATGGGTTGTTGTTTGGTGATCAATCTTTGAGATTTAAAAAGTATGAGGTGAATTTAGCAGAGTGTCCTATTTGTTCTTTTGCCATTTCGAGGGCTGCTACTTCGTATACTTCTAGGTACTTGTTTGATAATTATACTTTGATTGTCAGTGAGTACCTGGACTCGAAGCGTTTACACCAGACATTGTCTGAATCGGCTGAGGAGTTTAGGAAGGTCGCTAAGCTTCCTGAGGAGGACTTTGCCGGAAGGATTCTTCCGGTTTATGTTTTTGATTTGGACGTTAATATGATTCTGTTGCTTGATCGTTATCATCAGTCCGTGGCCTTTAAGGATATGGTTATTGCAGTCAGGACGAAGAGTACGCAGACTGTGAGTGATTATAGTTGTAATGGGCGTCATGTGTTTACCCAGACTCGAGAGTTGGAGAGACCCCTTGTAGGTTCCATCTTACAGAGTATGTGGGGTGTTTCCCCGACACATATGGTGTGGAGCCCGAGACACAACAGTACTCTAGTTGACTACACGTGGAGCGTTGGACAGACACCATTTGGCCCATTTTCCGAGGTGTCTTCCTTGTCGTTTGTCCAGAAGGATGCTGCAAGGAGAAATGTGTTGCTGACATCATTGAACTATAGTATTACTAGTGCTCTTGAAGTTCTTGGATCCATTGCTGCACATGGGGGGGAGAGAAAGCTTCTGAAGCATAATCAGCTTACTGAGTTCATGCAGCGGTGGAACTTGTTCAAGTACAAGCTAGAAAAGGCAGTTTCAGCGCTATCACATTTTGACTTCGAAAAGGCTCTGTATTACATGAGGTCTTCGGATCATGATATTTATGCCATTCATTCTCTTGTTTACCATGCTTCACAAGAGCTGGAAGCGTCGCTAGACTGTTTCAAGGACCCACCATTTCCCTGGGCGTCAGTTTCTATGACTGCTGGAGTTATAATTTTCCTTCTGTATGTTTGGGCAAAAAGAAATAAATTCTTCTCCAACAAGCGAAAACAATTTTGATATTTTCGTGCTGGAGTTTGTAAGATCTGAGTTGATACAACACCTGCATCTATGAGTAGCATGCTGGCTGTAAGCTCTGAAATTAGAATTTGTTTTGTTAAGAAAAGGTACTGCAGTTTAAATTAGCACAGAACATCTTGATTATTGTGTGGATTTTCTTAGGAGTGTCAGGATCATGCTTACCAATTGGATCATAGGAGCTTTTTGGTCTAACGTCCTATGGATGTTCATTGAAGAGTTAATAGATTATAAACTCATCATCTAACTTTTATCTTATCAAAAAAAAAAAAAACTTAATTGTCAACTTACTCCCGTGTGTAATTGATTTCCCGACAAGGAAGGGTTTTAATTTTTTTCATGTGAATTAGCTCCAACATTGGGTTAGGAATACAAAAGATCACTAAATTGAATAAGAGAGAAATTATATGCTGGAGTTGATGATCAGTATTCTGATCTGTTGTGAACTATGTCTATATTATAGAAAATGATTTATCATAGACTATCACTTTCTTAACATACTATTGCTCTATCAAAAATCTCTAATGATAATTCTTAGATTCTCTCTTTTTTTATAGAAATGATTATTTGGAGATTGTTGATAAATTGACGGGCAGAATGACCTAAATGTCACATATACTTATGTCACTTTGTCATGCCGATCCTCCTTTACTTTTTTCATCCAGACACTTTACTCGTTCAAAATTTATATTTTAAACTCCTCTAACCTTTGACCAAATACATATAGCAAAATAATGGTTGAGATGGACAAAGTGGGTGTAATTCATGCGGACAATGAACGTGAATATGAATATTATAAACCAGAAATAATTAAAATAAGAAGAAAAAAATATTAAAATAAATAAGTAAAAAAAGGAAAAAAGCTTGTAGGAGTTTTGGGGTGTCTTTTTATTTTAAAAAAACTTTTTGTACCATCTTGGTACCTTATTAATAAAACCTTTACCTTATAAAAAAAAATGTCACTTTATTCCCATTAATATTAAACTGTTATAAATAGAGAGATTTTACACTTCTATTTAAGGTGAATGTCTTTAATTAGAGAGATTCTAGAGTCCTATTATTGGTAGCTAAATCATCCCACTCCCTATAAATAAAGGGGTCTTCTACCATTGTAATACATCCCTAACAATCTCTAAGTATCAATAAGAATACTTCTCTCTCTCTATTCTCTCTATTGCTCTTGTTCTTGCATTATTGTTCTTGTCTTTATATTATTTCATAACACGTTATCAGCACGAGACTCTACCGTCTCAAGAACCATTCTCGAAAAATCTAAGGTATTTCCCTCTTCCTAATTTAATTTTCGATTATGTCTGACATTACGAAAAGAAAGTTCTTGCCCTTGAAATTTCGGGCAAGAACTATATGACATGGGTGTTGGATGCTGAAATCCACTTAGATGCTATGGGTCTCGGAGACACCATTAAAGATAGAGAAAAAGCATCCACCCAAGACTGTGCGAAGGCCTTGATTTTCTTGCGCCATCACCTTGATGAATGTTTGAAGATTGAATATCTCACCGTCAAGGATCCACTCATCTTGTGGAACGGCTTAAAGGAGAGATATGACAACCTAAAGTTGGTCACTCTGCCACAAGCACGATATGATTGGGCTCATCTGAGGCTCCAGGACTTTAAGTCCGTTTCTGAATATAATTCTGCAATGTTCAGAATTACTTCTAAATTGAAGCTATGCAGGGATAAAATCTCCGATTATGATATGCTTGAGAAAACGTTTACAACGTTTCATGCCTCCAATATGGTACTGCAACAACAGTACAGAGAGAAAGGCTTTACAAAGTACTCTGAACTGATTTCTCTTCTACTAGTGGCTGAGCGAAATAATGACCTGCTCATGAGAAATCACGAAAATCGACCCACTGGGTCTACACCACTGCCTGAAGCAGATAAGGTGCACTCTCATTATGCCAAACATGAAAAGGGCCATGGTCATGGTCGTAAACGGGGTCATAGCCAGGGACGTAGACAAGGAAGAAATTCCAATGAAGTTCGTCAACCCCCAAGGAGAGATAACCGCCGAAAGCAGAAACGGGATCATGAAGATCCTAAGGCAAATGGTTCAGAAACTATATGTTATCGTTGCGGTGGGAAAGGGCACTGGTCAAAGACTTGCCGTATACCAAGACACTTGGTTGACCTTTATCAAGCATCTCGAAAGAGTAAAGGCCCTGAATCAAATTTTGTCCATGACGACAACTTGGACATCACCCACCTGGATGTGGCAGACTTCTTTGAGCAACCCGAGGGGAAAATAGACCACCTAATCGGTGATGGGTCCGTGATGAAAGAAGATGGAGTTATTTGATTTTGTTCTACTTATTTGTATTAGTTAGTGAATAAACTAATAGTCATTAGTATTAGCTCGTATTAGTTAGTTCATGATGCAGTGTTAGCAGTAGTTCTTTAGAATGTCTTCAATATGCTCAAATATCAATAATATTTTTATTTTCCAGTAGGGGTAATCGACTAGCCTGAAAAACTAGTCGATTATCTAATATTTTCGCATTAAAGCTGAAAAACAATTGATCGACAATCGATTGTCTATGTCTAACAATCTATTGTCGTTAGACAGTGTAATCTGGAATTTTTCAAAAATCATCCACAATCGATTGTCTATGTCTAACAATCGATTGTCGTTAGACAGTGTAATCTGGAATTTTTCAAAAATCATCCACAATAGATTGTCTATGTCTAACAATCGATTGTCGTTAGACAGTGTAATCTGGAATTTTTCAAAAATCATCCACAATCGATTGTCTATGTCTAACAATCGATTGTCGTTAGACAGTGTGATCCGGAATTTTTCAAAATTAATCAACAATCGATTGCCAATGTTAAACAATCGATTGTGTGTGAAAAATGCTTAAACTGAAAATTTTCAAGCTGCATAGTAATCAATTATGGATAACATATCTGATTTTGTTAGTCAAATGTTAGCAGCAGATTTTGAAAATATTATGTGACACAAACGAATTGAACTTGTTTATTCTTATGTTCGTGTATCTCTTTTGTATGTCAAACTATGGGATAGCAAATATGGATATCTCACAAAGCGAACTTGGATCAACGTCCAACTGTAAAAGTATTTGCCTAGTTGATTCATGTACTACACATACAATACTCAAAGAAAAGAAATATTTCTCTCAACTAAATATGTGTAAGGCAAACGTTACTACAATCTCTGGAAGTAGTAAATTGATTGAAGGCTCCGGAAGAGCAATTGTAACTCTGCCCAAAAGCACGATTTTAATCATAGAGAATGCAATGTTCTCCTCCAAGTCTAAGAGAAACTTATTGAGTTTTAAAGATGTACGCCGGAATGGATATCATATTGAGACAATGGATGAAGATAATCTTGAATATCTCGTCATCACAAAGAATGTATCCGGCCAAAAGAGGGTTATTGAGAAATTTCCGTCTTTATCTTGTGGCCTGTATTGGACAAGAGTTAGTGCAATTGAGGCACATTCAACAGTAAACCAAAGGGTTACTGATTCCAATACCTTTGTACTTTGGCATGATCGATTGGGACACCCAGGATCGGTCATGATGAGACGGATTATAGAGAGCTCATATGGGCATCCGTTAAAGAATTTCAAAATTCTTTCGAATAATGAATATCCTTGCACTTCGTGTTATCAAGGCAAGTTGATTATCAGGCCATCACCAACAAAGGTTGGGACTGAGTCACCCACGTTTCTGGAACGTATACAAGGGGACATTTGTGGACCTATTCACCCACCTAGTGGGTCGTTTAGGTATTTCATGGTCTTGATAGACGCATCCTGTAGATGGTCTCATGTGTGCCTGTTGTCATCACGCAACCTTGCGTTTGCGAAATTAATGGCACAAATAATTCGACTACGAGCACAATTTCCAGATAATCCAATCAAGTCCATTAGACTGAATAATGCTGCTGAGTTTACATCCCAAGCATTTAATGATTATTTCTTATCAATCGGGATAAAAGTTGAACATTCTGTAGCTCATGTTCACACTCAAAACGGTCTTGCAGAATCGTTAATTAAACGCCTGCAGTTGATTGCAAGGCCATTACTTATGAGAACGAGGCTGCCCACTTCGGTATGGGGTCACGCCATCTTACATGCAGCAATGCTAATTCGTCTCAGACCGGCGAATTACCACAAGTATTCCCCGTTGCAATTGGTTTTGGGTCATGAACCCAATATATCCCATTTAAGAATTTTTGGATGCGCAGTATATGTGCCTATAGCACCTCCATCCCGCACCAAAATGGGTCCGCAAAGAAGGTTAGGAATATATGTTGGGTTTGAATCGCCCTCCATCATTCGCTACCTCGAAACATTGACAGGCGACGTGTTTACTGCACGATTTGCAGACTGTCGATTCGATGAGACACTTTTCCCAAAATTAGGGGGAGAAGTTGGTGAAACCAAACGGAAAATTTTGTGGAAAAATGCATCATTATCTCATCTTGATCCACATACCTCTATTTGTGAAAGAGAGGTACAAAAGATTATCCATTTGCAAAGAATAGCAAATCAAATGCCTGACGCATTTACGGACTTGAAGAGGATAACGAAATCCCACATTCCCGCGGAAAATATTCCAATCCGTATTGATGTCCCTGTTGGACAATCATCTAGTGTCATATCCAATGAGTCAAATGCACGCCTGAAGCGTGGCAGACCATTAGGCTCCAAAGATCGAAATCCTAGAAAGAGGAAAAAGAATGATCAAAATGACACCACGAAAGAATCTCATGAGGAAATTCATGATTTAACAAATTCTGAGATTCATGAAGAATCCATTGAGCCCGAGACTCTGGAAAATACGGAACTATCCCTAAATCCAATTAATATTGAGGCAAATATTAATCGAGTGGATATTGTGGTGGATAATGCCTTTGCTTATAATGTCGCATCTAGCATTATGCAAGAATGTGAGGATCTCGAACCTCAATCTGTTGAAGAATGTCGAAAAAGACAGGATTGACCAAAGTGGCAAGAAGCAATTCAATCAGAATTGAATTCGCTGGCAAAACGTGAAGTTTTTGGCCCTATAGTTGAAACACCTAATGGTGTTAAGACTGTCGGCTATAAATGGGTCTTTGTACGCAAAAGAAATGAGAAAAACGAGGTACAAAGATATAAGGCACGCCTTGTTGCACAAGGTTTTTCTCAAAGGCCTGGTGTCGATTATGAAGAGACATATTCGCCTGTAATGGATGCGATAACCTTTCGTTATCTCATAAGTTTTGCTGTCCATGAAAAGCTTGACATGCACTTAATGGATGTGGTTACTGCCTATCTTAGTCGAGAGTGTGTGTGGTTAAGGTCGATAATACATCATATCCAAGACAAATGTGGTTTGAAGTGTGATAAACTACCCACAACTTTGTACGAAGACAATGCAGCATGTATAGCTCAATTGAAGGGAGGATTCATAAAAGGAGATAGAACGAAGCATATTTCACCAAAGTTATTCTTCACACATGATCTTCAAAAGAATGGTGATATCAATGTTCAACAGATTCGTTCAAGCGACAATATTGCTGATTTGTTTACAAAATCTCTACCAAAGTCAACCTTCAAGAAGCTAGTTCACAAGATCGGGATGCGAAGACTTAAGGACATAAATTGATGTTCTTATCAGGGGGAGTTAATGCGCGTTGCACTCTTTTTCCCTTACAAGGTTTTGTCCCACCGGGTTTTCCTTGCGAGGTTTTTAACGAGACAACCAATAGGCGCATATTCAAACATGTGTACTCTTTTTTCTTACTTTAATTTTTCCCATTGGGTTTTGTTTTAAGGTTTTAACGAGGCACATCATTGAATAGACATTCAAGGGGGAGTGTTATAAATAGAGAGATTTTACACTTCTATTTAAGGTGAATGTCTTTAATTAGAGAGATTCTAGAGTCCTATTATTGGTAGCTAAATCATCCCACTCCCTATAAATAAAGGGGTCTTTTACCATTGTAATACATCCCTAACAATCTCTAAGTATCAAAGTATATACTACTCCTACCCATGTGACCCAAATTATTTACCGGGCATTTTCTAACTTTCAAGTTCCAACTGCATATGTCTTCTTGTACTACTACTACTACAGGAGTATTACATTTCATAAATATTCATCAATACAAGAAGAATAAGCCTGATCTCTCGGAAACAAAGATAAGAGTCTCATCTTCGTCAACGAACTGTCCGTTAAAATTAATGGAGGAACCATCGGTAAGGTCGTGCTCTATGGGATATTGGGTACTATGGAGTGGAGAATCAAGGAAAGAAAATGGAGATTTGAGGGAGAAGATATCGAAGCTGTAATTGGTTCTGCCAACGGTGGAGAAAATAATAGAACCATGAAGTGATTTTAAATCCATAATATTGTTGATTTGCTCTATAGTTGGGAAATGGCATCTGTTAAAGAGAAATATGAGCTGTAATTGTAGTACTTGAGAAAGGCGACGGAGTGTAGGTAGGTGGAAAGTGTTAGCGTCAGGCGTGACGTTTCTTCTTTCGTTTTGTTTTGACTAATGGGAGAGATAAAGTTTGGGTTGAAATATAGTTGGACCAGATGAAAAGATGAATTTGTATTTAATATTCAAATAGTATACAAATATATTATTTTTGTGTATAATTCATTTCAACTATATACCGTTTTAATATGGTTATATACTATATTGGTATCATATATTAATTGGATTAATTTTTTGGTTGTATTAGCTGCATTTAATTAGTATAATATTTAATTTTCTTTTAATATTAATAATATATTACAATATGTTGAAATACCTTATTATATTAATATGTGGCACACTAATTTTTTATTTTTTTCTTTATGCATGTGTGTTATGTAATAGTAGTGTAGTCATATAGTTGCCGGAAATTAACTAGTAAATCTGTTTACCATGTTGATATAGTTATATACCATATTGGTATCATATGGTAGTTTGATCATTTTTTGGTTGTTTAGCTACATTCTAAGTGAATTTTATTATGAAATTATTTATATCAACATGAGTTGCGATAATATTGGAATTTTTGCGTGCCAATGGACATAAATTATGTGTATTAATAGTTTTTATAGTTATAGGCAATTGTTGGAACAACCCCATACAACTATATACCATCTTAGTATACGAAATGAGCAAGTTATTTTGCGAATATTTAACTTGCAATACGAGCATGTAATTTTCGCATACTTTTATGCCGTCTTTTAATATTTTGGTAGAGTAGTATAGTCGCAGATAGTTGTGGCAATATTCTAGAGAAATCATACGCTCTGTTAGTATACATATATACCATATTAGTATCACATGGTACTAGAAGTCTTACTCGCTACTTATACTTTTGTTCTATTTTTTAATCTTTTATTATCATTGTTATTCTGACTAGTATGTATGGTGATTTGGTTGCCGTAGATTATGTTTTCTTGCTCTATCACTAGTTGTATTACTGCTAATGGTAGAGTGTGTATTAATATTTATAATGAAGGAGATCAAGATTTGCATGCCAATCACATGTTGATTCTTAGAATCTGATTATGTAATGTATGGTGCTCAACAATAGTCAATGTGATATTCAGTGTATTAGATCGAGTGACAACAGATATTATTTTATTTTAATAATTGAATTTAAAAACGAGAAAAAATAAAATAAAAAATATAATGTACTAGTTATATTAAAAAAAAAAGTGAACAAATATTTACTATATCAATTATTTTCTTATTGTATAAAAAAGGAATGATAAACAATAGTGAAAATAGTAAATGAAATTAGATTATGAAGAGAACGAGAATATAAAAAAAAAGTTAAATGAAATTAGAAAAGGAAAAAAGAAAAAAATAAGATGAAAACAAGAAAAAGAAAAGCAGAAAATAGAAAATGAAAAAGAAGAAGAAAAGAAGCATAAAAATAAAAAAGAATTGGAGAATAAAGAAAAAAAATTCTACAAAAACTACTATGTGTAGAAAAATAAATGAGTTGACAAGGGTAAATAATTTTATTTTTGTGGGTAACTGTATCAAACCCCCATAAAAATGAAAAAATCAAAAGGGATATGTCTATTTATGTTCCTCCATTTTCACCCCCCCCCCCCCAAACCCCCACGTCCCCAAACAACAACACCCCCTCTTTTTTTTTCCCCTTGTCGTTTCTTTTTCTTCTTCTCCACTGCCCCTCTTTTATGTTTCTTCTTCTTCTTCTTCCCCACTACCCCCCACCCAAAAAAAAAAAAAACAACTCAATCTATAACAAACCAGAGATTACACCCAAAGCAATTGATGGTATTAACTCACCAAACGAAATTACAATAATCAAGTCTTCATAGAACAATAGAAAATAACACTTAAGAAAATAGAGACAAGATGAGAAAATATACTGCAACAGGAAGCTAAGAAGAAAGAGGATAAGATATAAAGTCAGAATAGGAGACGATAAGCACAAACTTGAGCCAAAGCTTCAATATAATTTGCATATTCCTTCTTCCTAACCTCGTAGTCCTTTTTATTCACTTTCTAACTAGGCCTGGATCTCATATATAATTATCCAAACATTTGACTCGGCCCAAAAAATCTCAATTGACCCATTTCATTTATCTCTTATAGCCTATAGGCCCTTATGAGGGTCAACTTGGTTCACAACAATAATTTCGTCCTAAAAACAACCTTGTCCTCAAGGTTCAAATAAGTAAATCTTGTCGGACAATTTAGATTATTATAAACACATGGGCTACAATAGGCAAAAACTTTTAAGAATAATATCATAATTTGGTTGGTAGCTGGGAATTTCGACTTGGGTTCATCTTTATCGCTTAGCTAATAAGAACAATAAATATATTCCAGATAACATGGCAAGGAAGTGTGACAATTTAAGATGTGTCAGAAACACCAAAGCTCCTAATAGTGTCACTCAAGCTTCTATAAGTCATTTGTATGAGCTTAACAATACTATTAGTTGTCCCAGGAACATTCTCAGCAATGCACGAGGCATTTGATATACTTTTCAATAGCAACTCACAGCTAGTAGTATACATGATGCCATTATTACTTCCTCTTCCTTCAATATCAATTCATGATGAAAGGGGAAGACTAATTGTGTTAGCTTTCACCATTGAAATTTATGCCAAGATAAGATCCTTAATGGTACTAGTAGAGTCATTTCCTTCTTTATCAAATGAAAAAGTCACCATGATATGTCAAAATATAGGTAATAGTCCCATATATTGGATGCCAAAGAATCCATCAAGAGTACTTTTAGCAAAAGGAGCATGAGATGGACTTGAAATATGATACAACCCATACTGCTTAACATGATCAGACCCACCCAAGTTAAAGTTATCCACCTTGAAGCATTGATGCACAGTTTTAGAAGCTGGTTCCCCATCAAATCTCGCCATCACAATTGCAATCAACCAATTGCAAGCATGTTCTATTTGATTTACAATAAACAATTTCAGCCTTATCATATTAAGTTGAGTTATAACATGCCCTATGACAGCACCATTCTGCAAGAGAATAACATAAACTAATGCATCAACTAAGCCATGATGTAATCTATGGTGTGAAGCCAACTCTACCATTTCGATGACACCATAAAATGTGTAACCAATAGGGACATTGTTTGAAACTTCACCTTATATTCACTCCTCAATTCTAATACTTTCCGGTCATGTAACATGGTACCAAGTACAGTTATTGCAGGCTGTATTTTACTATAAAACTTTGCAGGATGAACAGTTATTGTGGAACCATACCCACTAATTATGACAAGCTGATCGAAGTTAAGTTTCTTCGCTTTTTCAACAGAATGCGCAACTTGTGCTAGGAACTCCAATAGTAAGGCCGAAAAAGTTGATTTTGGAAGTAGACATGTTGGTTGAGGTTGAATAGTCTGATACATTTTGCTTATGGACATTTCATTAAATAGCTTTCCTCCTTCCATAGTACCATCAAGGCCGAACGCGCCAGAATATAATGCAATAGGCAACCAGTGCAATATATAAATTCATATTCAAGTATTCGAACATAATGGACAGAGGAACGGACTCACCATGATCAAATGGAAAGTGTATCAATATATGCTCGTGCATCAATCGGGTTCCATCCAAAATCAAGGGGTCACTCATTTCCCAAAGTGAGTAGAGTACTACACTGTTAAACAAAAATTCTCTGGACTTTTGAGAATAATTATCAAACGCCTGGCACACACCGGTGTATGAGTTCTCTTTCATCTCCATAAGTGACTTTGTAACCGTCTCCAACCTTAATGACACCAATAATTATATTATGACGCATGCATAATTCAGTCTCATACTCCAAATTTTTGTTGAAAATCGGACTAATATTCTCCGAGTCATTTTCTATAAAATTATCTACTCCAAATTTAGTAGATAAAATATAAAAATGACGTGAAATATGATGTGTCATCTACGTCAAACAAGTGAGATACACACACGGTTAGAAGGGATTAAAGTATAGATTTTGAACAAGTTAAAGTGTCTGGATTAAAAAAATTAAAGTAGAAGGTCCGGCATGACAAAGCAGTACAAGTATAAGTGCCATTTAGTCCATTCTACCTAACTTGATATACTACTATTTTTTATTTTCTTAGCTCATCATCTGGTACATAATGTGTGTAGGCTCACCTTCTCTTCTTTTGAGTACCCCTTCTATGATCAATGAGAAAATAGTGAAAACTAGGAAAAATTGAGATATTGATGTGATGAACCGACCCGTCGTCACATGAGTTACCATTTCATTTCCCCCATTTTCTGCTTCCTTATGCTTCATTATCAGTGCCGTGTGTGATCGAGTTGGTTTGGATGGATTTTTGAAGGAAACGAGACACTTAGTCTCTTTAAGAAAAGCTTAGTTTGGAAAAGTCAATCGGATATTGACCTGTGAGTTATAGGATTCGGATGTGAATTCCAATGATTCGGTTAGCTTCGGGGGATGATTTTTGACTTAGGAGTGTGATCGAAAGCGATTTTGTAGGTCCGGTATAGAATTAGGCTTGAATTGGTGAAGTTAGTTTTGACGAATTCCGGTTGATAGATGAGATTTTTATTTGAGGATCGGAATGAAACTCCAAGAGTTGATGTAGCTTTGTTAGGTGATTTGGGATATGTGCGCAAAATTTCAGGTCATTTGGAGGTGTTTTGGTTATGTTTTTTATCAAATGCGTGTTTCGAAAGTTTTAGAAGAACTTAGGCTTGAATCCGATGTAATTTGATGGTTTTAGCGTTGTTTGATGTGTTTTGATAATTGGAACATGTTTGAATGATATTTTAGGATGCGTTAGTGCTCTTGGTTGTGGTCCCGGGGGCCTCGGGGTGATTTCAGATTGTTGATGGAAAGTTTTTGGGACTTAGGATGTTGCAGAAATTGTAGGTTCAATGTTGCAGACTTTTGTTCTCTATGATCGTGGTAGATGCTCTGCGATCGCATAATAGGGTTTTGAGGGGGTGTTTGGTTGTTCAATGCGATCACAGAGGGAGGCTTGCGATTGCACAGTGTAAAGTTGATCTGGGAATTGAGTAGAAAAATTGTTCAATGTGATCGCAGGTATAGGTGTGCGATCGAATAGTTTAAGGATCTTGTGATTTGCGATCGTGTGTATATATTTGCGATCACATAGTGTTAAACTTGGAGCTGGAATTTTTGTGCATTGCAATCGCAAGCCTAGGGCTGCGATCACATAGAGGAAAAAGGGACCTTGGTAGAAGGGTTTTAAGTCATTTTGTCCCGCAAGGTTAATTCATTTTCCACCATTGTTGAGCATCCTTGAAAGCTTTTGGATTTAAATTGAAGAGGGTTTTGACTGGGATTGATTGGAGGTGAGTTCTATGAACTAAAAACATAACTTAATAGTAAAATTAACCTAGAAATTCATGAAAACTTAGCAAAAAGGGGAAGAACTAGGGCTTGAGATTTGATTTTTCAAATTGGATTTGAAAGGCCATTTGAGCTCGGATTTGAGAGTTCTTGATATGTATAGACTCGTGGAAAGATAAGGATTCTGTTGAAATAAAATTTTCTAGAACTCGAGAAGTGAGCCCGGGGCTCGGGTTTTGCTAATTTTGAGATTGATTCTTTTTTCGATTGTTTTCGATTGGGTATTGTTCCATTAGCATATCGTGACGTATTTGTTGTGGTTTTGATCAGATTCGATGCGCGAGGAGGTCGATTTGAGATGCAAAGGCATAGCGAGCTAGGATTTTGGGCGGCTTGAGGTGAGTATAGATGTAAATGATGTCCCGAGGGTTTGAAACCCCGGATTTGCACATCATAGTGCTATATGGAGGTCACTTGCACGTCGGATAACGAGCGTGGGGTAGAGCACCGTTGGGGATTATGACTTGGTCTGTTCCGGTAGATGAATATACTGTGTATTTGACTGAAATTTACTGGTTATCATTGTAATTTGAGCTGATTGCCATATTTGGGCTTCGTACCAATTGATTGAATCCTTCAGGGATTGCTATTACTGGTTTCTTACCATATTTACATGATATTGAACTCAGTCTTACTACTTAATATTGTTTTGCAAACTCAGCCACCTTTTTCTCAAACTTGAAACTTAATTAGTATTTTTAATAAAGTTTGGGCTGAATATTTTTATATTATTGTTCCAGAGGGGCATGTGTGATTTTGACTGAGTATGGAATCAGGCTGCGTGTCGCAGCGGTATTATATTAGTATTAATATGAGGTCGAGGGCCTAGTTTAATCCATGAGATGGCTTATATTACGCTTGGCCCATCCCGGAGTCTGAACATCCCCAATGAGAGTCGTCGATGATAAATAAATGGGGCGGGTTGCACGTCGCAACGGTACTTGAGAGTATCGGACTATGTGTTGCATTTCATATCTGACTGTCACTTACTTACCTGTCTGTTGTGATATTTTCATAATTGTTTTCATTGGTTCACGGATTTTATACTGCCTAGTTTAAATTGCTTCATCTATAGAATTACTTTGTGCCTATTCATGAGTTCTTATTCTCGACCTTTATTTATGTTTATTACTCACTGGGTTGAAGTACTCACGTTGCTTCCTGCACCTTGTGTGCAGATCCAGGTGCATATGAGGCCGAGTGAGGACTTCTCCACCGAGCAGCTTATCCGGGAGTATCAAGGTAGCTGCATGACGTCCGCAATCCTGATTTTTCCTTCTATCTTATTGATTCATTTCCGCATTTCTTTAGAACAATATGTAGTAAGTTGATACTGAGGTATTAGAGGCTCATACTTTGACACCGGATTCTTCGGGCTGTGCAGTAATATTGGTATTTGGGATTTTCGCATGTTTTAACTCTATTTCTGAATTTAAGTATGATGACTTAGTAATTTATCTATGTTAATTAATTCATGAACTGTATAAAAATGATTAAGGTTATTAATTGGTCGGGCTTACCTGGCAGTGTGTCGGGCGCCGTCAAGATCAGGGTTGATATCGTGACAAGTTGGTATTAGAACCTAGGTTACTTGGTCTCGCAATTCATGAGCCAATTTAGTAGAGTCTCGTGGATTGGTACAAAGACGTTTGTACTTATCCTCGAGAGGCTGCAGAACCTTTTGGAAAACTTCACATTCTTGAAAATCTTGTCGTGCGGCTCTGTTGAACTCAGAACTAAACTTTTATTATTCTATTCTATCACAGATGGTGAGGACACGAGCTACCGGACGTGGCTGATGACCACCAGTGCCACCAAAAGCCACAAAGTGGTCACCCCCACCTTATGATTTTTTAGCTTATAAACACCATAAGTTTGACCAAGATTTTTACTATTTTATCCTTAAAATATTCCTTTTTAAAACAAAACTTTCCACATAGATACTCACGGTCCCAGTTATTTTTTTTTAACCTAACACCCCCAGCCTCTTCAAGACCGTAATTCTCATTGACTATATAAAATAAACAAATTTTCTATTTCTTTGCATATTTATATCTATGTGACTGCATATTAATCTTTGAACTGTATGTAATAAATGAGCATATCAAATTTTTGGTGTATTATTTTCTTAGTATTGTGGTGATGAAGACCGTGTTTCTTTCTCTTCAAATATTTAGTCATATTTTTATTTTTTATTGTGAAACTTTTGTCAATTTATTAATTATTATAACTTGTGATTTTATGCATATCATAAAATTAAATTATATTTATCATAAAATTATCCTATCTAAGCACACTTGTATTTAAAAAAAATAACAAATAGAATATTTTATATTTGAATCGATTTGGAATCCTTATAAGTGTAAATAGTTCTAAGGTTGTTTAAGTTATTTTAACAGAAAAAGAGCTTATAAACACTTTTTTATCAAATACTGCAGTAACTTATAATCAATTCCAGCACTTGTACCCAAATATGTAACTGCTTATTTATTAAATTAATTTTAACACTTAAAAGTATTTTCAGCACTTGAGGTCGTTTAGTAGGGTGTACAAGAATAATGCAGAATAAGGTGTATTAATAATGCATGGATTAGTAATGCAAACATTAGTTATGCAGATATTATTTGTTATCTACTGTTTGGTGTTGTGTATTCAAATTATAATGCATTGCCTAATGTTAAAGAAAAATAAATATTTATAAAAATGCACTTCATATTCTCTAGCTTTAAGAGACTTTAAGGATAAATTTGTCTTTAACCATACTATTGCATGCATTAAGAGGCTTGGTATTACTAATGCCATGAATTTTTTATGCATTACTTATATATAGAATAATACCAAGTATAATATATAACTAATACTAATATTAGTTATAACTAATACAAATATTAATTATATACAGGTTAAAAAAATATACTAAATAAGATATTTGTTATAAACTAAAGCAAAAGACAAGAACAGTAGAACAAGAACAATAACAATAGAGAGAAGAGTAGAGAGAGTTCTTCTTATTGAGAGTTAGGAGTCTCAAGGGATGATTTACAATGGTAGGGGGCACCTCTATTTATAGGGGAGAGGAAGATTTAGCTACCACTAATAGAACTCTAAGATCTCTCTAATTAGATACATTAAAGACATTCACCTTAAATAGAAGTGTAAGAATCTTCTATTTCATAACACTCCCCCTTGAATGTCTATTCAATGATGTGCCTCATAAAACCTTAAAACCAAAACCCAATGGGAAAAATTAAAGTAAGGAAAAAGAGTACACATGTTTGAATATGCGCCTATTGGTTGCCTCGTTAAAAACCTTGCAAGGAAAACCCAGTGGGACAAAACCTTGTAAGGGAAAAAGAGTGCAACGCGCATTGACTCCCCCTAATGAGTACATTGATTTATATCCTTGAGCATTTGCATTCCAATCTTGTGCATCATCTTCAGAACGATCTTTGGTAGAGATTTGACAAATCAACCATATTGACTTGAATAAATATTCCGTACCTTGAAATCATCATTCTTGATAGATATGAACATCTTCATATAATGTCGTGGAATAGCTCTTCAATATCTCCATAGATGCATTCTCAATGCCATCATGCTTATAGTTATAGCAAGATACATATGTACACAAATTGTACTTAGGATGTGGTACTTCAGGACCAAGAATTGCATATGCTTTCAAGTTAAGTCATGTAAGTCACATAATAGACTTTAGCTGCATATCAAAGTTTCATGTCATGCTAAACAAATAAGATATCGAAAATTGACTATACATACCTTTGCCTTTATACTTTCAAGCATATGAACTATAGGTTCAAAGCTACATGTCTTTCATATGGAATCAATTCTTCTTGAATTGTATCTCTTCCATTTAGTTGCTTTCTTTGAGTCAGCAAATGCGTATAGCATGCTTTGCAATATGTTGCAATTGCATTTCCTTTTTATGAACTACAGGTTCATATCATGATATTCGGGGATATACATATACAAATGAAAATTCATCCCATGTAACACTTTCTCAAGTGTTTATCATGTCTCCCCCTCATGTTAGTAAAGCTAACATGTTTCCTCAACTTTGGAAAATCATCTTTGTGCATTATGTCAATATACACAGCACCTTAGTAATAAGATGAAATTATTTGGTTCCTGACCTTGAACCACTTGTGAGGGGAGAATATACTCTCGTATACAACTTATATCAAACTGATATATATAACTTCGTTCTCATAAGGAACAGTTTAGCTATTAAGTGGAAGCACTCAATAATTATCTTGCTAAACCAACTTTGATATAAACCAACTTATCAAGATGAACTGTCTTGAGTAGAGAATCTGGAAACTATGCTCGAAGTTAGATTACTGAACGATTTACCTCGCAAGCACTGCCAGGCTGCGGGTTAATAACAATGGCGCATGTAACCATATCATAGATGCATCATATGTGGTATACATGGCAGGTGAATGGGCCCATACTCACCTTTCATATTTCCAGAATTTATGGGCTTCAACCCGAACTCTTTAGTTGGTCAGTTCATTAATGAGAACAAGAACTTCTAGTTCTTTGATATTCACCTATGTGAATTTGCACATCATACTTCAAATGAGATGGCTAACACGAATGTCAACTGACTAAATTATCAATATTGGTAAACTTCAAATTTACACCATGACATGTGCACTTATCAATAAACTTCGGGTTTATTATGACATGGGTTTTATACCAATAGATATCCACTTTATTGTGACATTCTTTCTTTTGTGTAGTACAAACTGGAGAACAAAGCGGGTAGCTTTTCATATACAAATTACCCCGCGACAAGTTGTAGTAATAGGAGAATCAAAGCCTTCCTTTATTTATAGTCTCAATATCATCAATCGCCTTCGCGTGTTCTTTTGGAAACTGAATAAGTTTCTTTGAGACTTACTACAGCACAATACTCAATTGTGTTTCTCCAACATAGTAATAATTGGCTCTTCGAGAGCTCTCAATTAATTTTGTACTACCACAGACTGAGGTTCGAGATCCTCACATTCTTGCATTCCGTATTTTCAAGAGTCTCAGGCTCAATAGATTCTTCGTGAATCTCGGAATTAATCAAATCATGAGCGTCCTCATGTGATTCTTTCATAGTGTCATTTAGATCGTTCTTTTTCCTCTTTCTAGGATTTCGATCTTTGGAACCTAATGGTCTGCCACGCTTCTGGCGTGCATTTGACTCATTGGATATGACACTAGATATTTGTCCAATAGGGACTTCAATACGGATCGAAACTTTTTCCCGCGTGAATGTGTGATTTCGTTATCCTCTTCAAGTCCGTAAATGCGTCAGGCATTTGATTTGCTATTCTTTGCAAATGGATAATCTTTTGTACCTCTTTCTTTCAAATAGAGGTATGTGGATCAAGATGAGATAATGATGCATTTTTCCACAAAATTTCCCGTTTGGTTTCACCAACTTCTCCCCCTAATTTTGGGAAAAGTGTCTCATCCAATTGACAGTCTGCAAATAGTGCAGTGAACAAATCTCCTGTCAATGTTTCGAGGTAGCGAATAATGGAGGACGCGTCAAACTCAACATATATTCCTAACCTCCTTTGCAAACCCATTTTGGTGCGGGATGGCGGTGCTACAGGCACATATACTGCGCATCCAAAGCTTCTTAAATGGGATATATTGGGTTCATGACCCAAAACCAATTGCAATGGGGAATATTTGTGTCAATTCGTCAGTCAGAGACGAACTAGCATTGCTGCATGCAACATGGCGTGAACCCAAGTCGAAGCGGGCAGCCGATAAACTAGCATTGTTGCATTCAAAATGGCGTGAACCCAAACCGAAATGGGCAGCCTCGTTTTCATGAAGAATTCAAGATTATTCTCATCTATTGTCTCAATATGATATCCATTTTGAATGATATCTTTAAAACTCAACAAGTTTCTCATAGACTTGGAGGAGAACATAGCATTCTCTATGATTAACGTCGTGCCCTTGGGCAGAGTTACATTGGCTCTTCCGGAGCCTTCGATCAATTTACTTTCCATGGTATGACATACAAAAGAAATACAGGAACATAAGAATAAGCAAGTTCAATTCCTTTTGTGTCACATAATATTTTCAAAATCTGCTACTAACAATTGACAAACAAAATCAGATATGTTGTCCATAATCAATTACTTTGCAGTTTGAAAATTTCAGCGTTTTTCATAAGACAATCGATTATTACACACACACAATCGATTGTTGGAACATAGACAATCGATTGTTAAACACACACAATCGATTATTTGTTATTTTTGAAAAACTTCAGATCACACTGTCTTAAGACAATCGATTGTTCGATATAGACAATCGATTGTGGATGATTTTTGAAAAATTCCGGACCTCACTGTTTCAAGACAATCGATTGTTAGACAAAGACAATCGATTGTTGGCTATTTTTGAAAAATTCCAGAACACACTGTTTCAAGACAATCGATTGTTAGCCAAAGACAATCGATTGTTGATCAATTGTTTTTCAACTTTAATGCGAAAATAGTTGATAATCGACTAGTTTTTCAGGCTAGTCGATTACCCCCACTGGAAAATAAAAGTTTTATTGATATTTGAGCATATTGAAGAACTAATACAAATATCATATCATGAACTAGCTAATACGAGCTAATACTAATGACTATTAGTTTATTCATTAACTAATACAAATAAATCAAACAGCTCCATCTTCTTTCATCACCGATCCATCATCGATTAGGTGGTCTATCTTCCCATCGGGTTGCTTAAAGAAGTCTGCCACATCCAGGTGGGTGAAGTCAAAGTTGTCGTCAGAGACAAAATTCGTTTCAGGGCGTTTACTCTTTCGAGATGCTTAATAAAGGTCAACCAAATTTTATGGTATACGGCAAGACTTAGACCAGTGCCCGTTTTCACCGCAACGATAATATATAGTTTATAAACTATTTGCTTTTGGATTCTTATCGTATCGTGCTTGTGGCAGAGTGACCAACTTCAGGTTTGTCATCTCTCTTCTTTAAGCCTTTCCACAAGATGGGTGAATCCTTGATGTTGAGATATTCAATCTTCAAACTTTCATCAAGGTGATGGCGCAAGAAAATCAAGGCCTTCATACAGTTTCAAACCTTCATTAAGGTAATGGCGCAAGAAAATCAAGGCCTTAGCATAGGTTCAAACCTTTATTAAGGTGATGGCGCAAGAAAATCAAGGCCTTAGCATAGTTTTGGATGGATGCACTATTTCTGTTTTTAATGGCGTCTTCGAGACACATAGCATCAAAGTGGATTTCATCATCCAACACCATAGTTCTTGCCCGAAATTTCGAGGGCAACGAACTTTCTTTTCATATGACACAATTACATCAAGAGCGTGTTCATACTTACGGGCTCTATTACAATTATCACATTCACTTCAGGGAATGGATCAAAATCATGTGCTTTACACAAGCTGCTACCACATTCTCTAAAGGGAATGGAGCAAATTCAATTGGACGGAATTCTTTATCACGTCCACAATCATACATGAATTTAATCATGGCAGGACATAGAGATTTTACCACTTCGTGTGGTTATAATTTCTCACAAACTTCATTAGAGTTATAATCAAACTTTGTATATAAAATTTATAGAATTCCAAGAATTTGAAAAGGAAAAGTAAATTACTTACCTTTAAGAATTGTCTATTTTTCGTATAGAAAATTACTGCATAAGCTTTCAAATCCTTTCCACTTGCGGCAGCAGCAACTATACTGGCTTTAATTTGCTCACGTAATTTACTTCTTTGGTCAACAATATCTTACTTGTCACCAGATGAAGTGCGTTGCTGTTTCTCCAAACGTCTTATTCTTCTCTCAATTTTTTTTTTCGTTTCTTTTCCTTCTTTCTTTTTCCTTTTTGTCTGTATAGAAATTCAGAGAGCAGAATCGGCTATGAAGCAAAACCTTATACATACAAAAGTTAAGACAACCGAAAATTTCAATTGGTTAGAGACTCGTGCTGATAACGTGTTATAAACTAAAGCAAAAGACAAGAACAGTAGAACAAGAACAATAACAATAGAGAGAAGAGTAGAGAGAGTTCTTCTTATTGAGAGTTAGGAGTCTCAAGGGATGATTTACAATGGTAGGGGGCACCTCTATTTATAGGGGAGAGGAAGATTTAGCTACCACTAATAGAACTCTAAAATCTCTCTAATTAGATACATTAAAGACATTCACCTTAAATAGAAGTGTAAGAATCTTCTATTTCATAACAATATTAATAATGTAGAGAGGTAATGCATACATTATTTTTTATAATACCACGTGCCAAACGACCCGTTAATGCGTATCAGCACTTCAAAGAGTCGGTTCGGGTTGGGTCAGACCCAAATTCCCATACCGCCTAATGCATTTTCGCGCGGGAGGAGGTTGATACTCATCTATATAATCTTTTCCTCAGCGTTGGCTCACTTGCTGCAGTGTATTCTCCCATTTTCTTTTACGTAGTAATGACGGACGGTCATCAGTTCAACAACATCTCTCTCGGCGGCCGTGGAGGCACTGTAAGTTGTTTTTATTCTCTGACTATGGTCACTTCTTTTTATTCTCGTTGCTTAATTCCAATTTTTCAGATGTTGTTCCATATGATGTTTACTTCTTTAGAGCCCCTATTAATGATGAAATTGTTGTAAAAATCTCATATTAAACCCTAATTTTCTGTTTTTGATATAATTTCATCATTTTTCTTGTCTTTAGATGTATATTTGGAACCCTAGCTCCTATTTATTGATGAACTTGTTACAATGTGATTATAAACCCTAATTTTCTGTTCTCCCAGTTTGGCGTTTTTTCTTGTTTTTAAAATTCTAATTTTGTGTATTTGTGGGATATTTCCATCTGATCTGGATCCATTTGGACAAAAGAAAAGGATAAAAGTAAAGAATTTATGGGATACACACAAAAAGGGTAAAGGGAATGTTTTGTTACCTATGGTTAAATTAATTGGGGCAGCTTCTTAATGCATTTATTGATAGTAGAACTTATTTTTTTTCTTTCTCTGAGAAATGCAGAATCCAGGGCAGCTCAAGGTTCAGTCGGGAGGTATACTATGGAAGAAACAAGGTGGCGGTAAGGCTGTGGAGGTGGACAAGGAAGACATAGTGGGCCTTACTTGGATGAAGGTTCCTCGAACTAATCAGCTGGGCGTACAGATCAAGGATGGTCTTTACTACAAATTTACTGGCTTCCGTGACCAGGCAAGTTTTTTATTATTGTGCTTTTAGTAAGTTTCACTTTATCAGTGTCTTGAACTATTTCATTGCTGATGTAAAAAGAATAGAAACAGCTCAACCAATGCAGAGAGACATAGATGATTATACATAATAAGTTTTGAAATTTTGGTACTAAGTTGTTCATCATCGGTTTGAATAAGTGCAAGCCGTAAGTACATGGTAATTAGCAACTTAACAGTAATTTGGTTTCAGGAAAGTCAGGGAATTGACACATCTGGCTATGTAATGGTTATCAATCTTACACGTTGACTGGTAACATAATTAAATTAGGGGTAACTTGGACACTAAACTCATATATCTATTTTGGAACTGGCTATTGGAAGTGCTTTGTGTCGAAGCTCCATTACCGTAATTACAGGCTTTGAGGAAAAGAGAAATAAGGGGAAGAAAGTCCTGAGATTTTTTGCATGGCGTTTAAACGATGTTCCTTTCTCAAGCTATTTGTAGAATCTGACCGTTCTAACTTATTTGTACAAGTTTATACCTCTGAATATTTACAATGTACGTGGTAGCTGGAGAACCTCCGGGATAGCGCTCAGTCATGCAACATTATCTTGTGTTATTAGTTTTTGATGCCCCTTGGTTTTGTGTTTGTGTATTTACTGCTTTGCAGGATGTTGCTAGTTTGACCACCTATTTCCAGAATACTTGCGGAATATCTCCGGAGGAAAAGCAGCTATCAGTTAGTGGAAAAAATTGGGGAGAAGTTGATCTAAATGGTTGGCAGATGTTTTCCTTCATAAGTTTACTAGCTTCCCTGATTTTCTTTTGCTCGACATACATGTTTTCTCTTCTTGAGTAAATGAGTTGTTATTGATATTAACCTTAACTATACAAAAAAAAAAAAACAATTTTTTTTTCTTTCAACTCATTGGTTGAATGAGAGTGAATGGAAAGTTCAGACCGCCCATATTGCTTTTTATAGTTCTTCAAAAGATCATATATTGGAGCAAGAGTTAATACTGAAGAGAGCTGTTACCCTAGTATTTTTTTTGTCTTCATATTTGACTCTGCTTCACTTTTTGCAGGGAATATGCTTGCTTTTCTTGTTGGTACTAAACAAGCATTTGAGATATCATTAGCAGATGTTTCACAAACACAGCTTCAAGGAAAAAATGATGTCATGTTGGAGTTCCATGTAGATGATACAACTGGGGCTAATGAGGTTACTCACTGTCGCTAATGATTTCTCAGGATTTCATTTTCATACATTTGATAATTTATGTGTTCCTAATTTGGCTGTCATGCTTAATCTACTTGAGCGGCACTCTTCTTGATTCATGCTTTGAATCCACTCTATTCTTAGTAAGCCACACTTCTATTGATTGCAGAAAGACTCGCTGATGGAAATCAGCTTTCACATCCCTAATTCAAACACTCAATTTGTTGGTGATGAAAACCGACCTCCTGCCCAAGTAAGCAAAGGCGTATCAACTCAATTCTTTGAATTCACTGGAGGGATCCTTAATCTCTTCCATGACATGGTAGCTTTTCTTGGTAGAGATTGAGTAATATGATTGTGCCTAATAGGTTTTCCGTGACAAAATCATGTCGATGGCTGACGTTGGTGCCGGAGGTGAGGAAGCTGTTGTCACATTTGACGGCATTGCCATACTTACTCCAAGGTTGGTTAACCACTTTTCATGTCATTCATTATCACTCACTGTTTTTTGCTTTAGAGTGATTGACATGTGCCCATATGCTGCAGGGGCCGTTACAATGTTGAGCTTCATCTCTCATTCTTGCGCTTGCAAGGGCAAGCCAATGACTTTAAAATTCAATACAGCAGCGTAGTCCGTATTTTTTTGTTGCCAAAGGTTATTTCTATGTTCAGCCCCTTTTTAGCACCTTCATCAATGTTCTAGTTATGCCTAGTCTTTTATACTTCTTCATGCAGTCTTTTGAATTGTCTTATCTAACTTTTCTCTGCTTTTGCAGCATAACCAACCACACACTCTAGTAGTTATCACTCTTGATCCTCCGATTAGGAAGGGGCAAACTTTGTATCCACACATTGTATTGCAGGTATTGATTGATATATGGTGGATAATGACGTACATTCTATTTTTGGTATCAACCTGCTGATTTTTTTGTCTTACCAGTTTGAGACGGACAATGTCATAGACCTTTCGCTGGCTTTGAGTGAAGATCTATTAAATGCGAAATACAAAGATAGGCTGCTTCCGGGTTACAAGGTAATTAGTTTATTGCATTTACAGTCCTTTGGATTCACAATCAACTATAGTTCATTATATTTGCCTTTTGTTGCTTAAAGGTATGAAACGTGTTCGGTGTTGTTTACTTATTAGCATTTTATTTGTCTTATGAACCAGGGTCTTATCCATGACATCTTTACTCAAATTTTACGCGGCTTGTCTGGTGCCAAAGTCACTAAACCAGGGAAGTTCCGTAGCAGTCAAGATGGGTATGCGGTGAAGTCTTCATTGAAAGCTGAAGATGGACTTCTCTATCCTCTTGAAAAGAGTTTCTTCTTTTTACCTAAACCACCAACTCTTATACTGCATGAGGAGGTATACTCAAGTTGCTGTAAAGCTGACAATCTTATGAATTATACGTTTTCATTCTTGAATATTTGACTTAATTCGTTATGCAATTAGATTGATTATGTGGAGTTTGAGAGGCACGCTGCGGGCACAGCCAACATGCATTACTTTGATCTTCTCATCAGACTGAAGACTGAACAAGAACATCTTTTCCGGAATATCCAGAGAAATGAGTACCACAATCTTTTTGATTTCATCAGGTTAGCTTCAGTTTCAAGGATTCCTTCTTTCTCAATTTGGGGATAACAAGTGTACTTTGTCTCTCTGACACAATGATTGATTGCAGTTCAAAGGGTCTGAAAATAATGAACCTTAATGAAGCTCGGGCTACAGAAGGTGTTCCTGTTCTGCCTGATGAAGATGATGCTGTTGATCCACATCTTGAGCGTATTAAGAATGAAGCCGGTGGAGATGATAGTGATGAAGAGGTAATCATGCCTATTTGTAATTTCAGTTAATTTCATCTTCTTAAACTCCCTGATTATCTTTTTCTAAATCATTTTCAGGGTGGCTGTTGGATTTTGTCTTTTTCTTACCCTTTGTGTTGTGGAAGATACTTGAAAGCCTGTCTGACATTCATAAACTTTTCAGGATGAAGATTTTGTCCTAGACAAGGATGATGGAGGGTCTCCTACTGATGATTCTGGAGGGGATGAATCTGATGCCAGTGATAGTGGTGGTGAAAAAGAGGTATAGTTGTCGTTTCACATTTATATATTTTCAAGTTCTAACTTGTACATTGGCAAAATATGAGCTGACATACACTTATGGTGACTTCAGAAACCTGCAAAGAAGCCCAAAAAGGAGGCTACTGTGTCAAAGCCATCTGCAAGCAGGAAAAAGGCAGATGATGATGGATCGAAGAAGAAGAAACAGAAAAAGAAGAAGGATCCAAATGCTCCGAAGAGGGCAATTAGTGCTTTCATGTTCTTCTCACAGAGTGAAAGAGAGGTAGGTGCTTTGTCACAGAATTTCTTACCTCTCTGTGTTTCTCATACTGCTTGAACTTTGATGATAAGAGTTAGTAGTCTTAGTTCTTGAGCTGATGGTCTATTGGAAACCTCTCTATCCTCACAAGGTAGAGGTAAGGTCTGCGTACACATTATTCCCCTCCCAGACCCCACGGTGTGGGATAATACTGGGTATGTTGTTGTTGTAGTTTAATAGTCTTGGTAAATAGATGACTCTTCCCTGGATTATGTGGTCTGTTCCCAGCATTTCGTGATGAGAGTTCTTGAAAAAGATTATGTTCATATTTCAAGGAGACAATGTCTTCTTTCCTCTTCAGATGTATAAAAGCAAGTACCTGGTCATGCATATCTAGTCTAGCTTTCTACACAAATATTTTGGACATGTCAACCAAAAACAAGTATTTTCCTTATTCCTCATTTCTTAACACAAAACAAAATCCCCATGGTTGCAAGTTGCAACATTCAAGATACTTTATCCCAAAAAGAAAATGTTGCAACATTCAACATATTATGTAGGTTCAGAACTGACTACCGCGTGCCGCCAAATGTACACATGTATCTTGCAAATCTAGTGAAAATTCCTTCTCACAATCTATATATAATATAATATAAACCTGATATCTGGTACATACCCCTCATCCCTTGTGTGTCTAAACAACTCCAACAAGGTAAAGTAAATGATTATGGTTTTGGGATGCATTTGGTCCACAACTATGGACTTCTTTCTCAATCTATATCCAGCTTGTCACTGTTTCCTTTGCCGCTCCCATTTCCTTCATTTTTTAAATGGTTTTAGCTCTCTTTCCACCTCCCTCCAGAAGAATATATGCTATCCAGTAGAACATGTCGCATGATTATTGGTGAAGCCAAGACCCACCCAATCAGCTGCAGAGTTTCCCATCTTGGCATCACCATGAATACCAACTTTATGCTACCCCTTCAAATGAAACTCTTGGCTGAACTTGGCAATCCAGTTTGCCCAAGCAATTCAACTTACCCTAGTCAACAACAAAAACAACAACAACAACCCAGTATAATCCCACATAGTGGGGTCTGGGGAGGGTAATATGTACGCAGACCTTACCTCTACTCTGGGGTAGAGAGGTTATTTCCAAATAGACCCCCGGCATCCTTCCCTCCAAGAACTTCCCACCTTGCTCTTGGGGAGACTCGAACTCACAACCTCTCGGTTGGAAGTGGGGGTTGCTTACCATCAGAACAACCCCTCTTGTCAACTTACCCTAGTCAATATCTGTAATAAACTTTGTGTATTTTATTCCACATTAACTGCTCCTTCTCAATATTTATGATGGAAATTACAAACCACGTGGTGTCAAGATATGTTGACCTGCTTGTTTGTTAAGTTTGAAATACTCTTCGAGGCTCACCGTGGTTGTAATGTCTCATTCACTTGCCATTCGTTTGTTTTTGTAGAGTGTGAAGAAAAGTTTTCCTGGAATCTCTTTCACGGAGACGGGGAGGGTTTTAGGTGAAAGATGGAACAAGCTGTCAGGTTGGTTATTTTGTGGCATTGTGTTTGTCTTATTTGCTTCAATTATTTTACGGTTAAAAGGGGGTTGACACAATGTTGGTCGTGTTTGTTGCAGTTTGTTTGTGTTTTTATTTTCTTCAATTATTTTATACTTAAGGCAGTTAATGCAACAACGTTGGCTCACGTGTTGGATTAATGATTTTGCAGCTGAGGAGAAAGAACCGTATGAGGCAATGGCTAACGCAGATAAGAAGCGCTACAGCGAACAAATCAGTGGTTACAAGAACCCTCAGTCGACTGCCATGGATTCAGGGAACGAATCTGAGAGTTCCTAAGTGCAAAATTATTGTAGAGTGGGAATGGGGCTTTGAAGGTCGACGTGCCTAATCAGCAATGCTCTTTCCAGTGTATGTGAAGGTCAAGTTTTGGGGCAGATGAGAAATAGGTGTCGCGAGACACTTCTATTTATGACAGCGTATGAATCTAATTATCTGCGATATGCTCAGTATTTCTAGATAGTCCTTTGTATTAGCAGGTGTATAATCTAGGAGCCGACTGCATAAATTATCCTTCACATATGTTTAAGAATATGAAGAGGTAGTTTTATTGTTTGGTGTGCTCTTTACATGAGCGTCACTCCAGTGAGTGCCAATCATCTATTGAAACACGTTCTAGCCGTTAGTGGATATCATGCATAGCAAGTTAAAAATCTCAAGACTTGTAAATAATATCATCTTCCATCCAAGTTTTCTAATGAAATTTCAGTATTGTTTCGGTATATGATATACCAATATTCACTTCATTGCCACTGGCAGCGTGGCCGTGGTTCGTGGCAAGAAGTAGGACAAACGAGGAGAAAATATTTGTATTTCGGAAGAAAGCCAAAAGGGATAGGCCAACAAGAACTCCAACTCTTACAAGAGAGAATTCTTGGTAAGTAGATACTCCGCATGCCAGGTTTGAGTTGGAACAACTAAGTAGTAAGGAGCTAAAAATTCTTGACCATTTCTAGATACTGTCTTCCGTCGAATTATCTAAACAAGCTAGTCGTACTAAAAAAGGTACTACAACAATTAGTAAGAAAT
The DNA here is from genome assembly GCA_034376525.1 of Nicotiana benthamiana. Lineage (NCBI taxonomy): Eukaryota > Viridiplantae > Streptophyta > Magnoliopsida > Solanales > Solanaceae > Nicotiana > Nicotiana benthamiana. Next base: position 136,138,662 of record CM067324.1, read on the forward strand.
ATATGTTCTTACATGTTTTTAACATGTAAGGTTGATTATTTACTAATCAACAATCAAATTCTTGTTTTCCACCGTAACTTTTATATTTCGAAGGAAGAAATTGTCACTTAAGGATAAATGACTAATATCCCTCCCAAACAGAAGAAATATAAAAGAAATGTTATTTAGTCCTATACAAATTTGATAAAATGCATGCATACAACGTAAAATTTTGAAGGACACATATGTGATGTCAATGACTCCCTAATTAACAAGCATGTCCTGGTCTGCAATTGAGAGCCCCTGCAAATCTTGTAATCCAAGTGACTTGTTCCCCTGGGGCTGATGATATCCCATCAAAAAGGTTCTGGTGTTTCTTGGTCCAATCTGGATCTCCAGATTCAACAAAGAACGCTCCATTCATGAATAGATCACCTTGTGATCTCCATGCCCACTGTTTCCACACTGATTCTGGGGCATAGTCCCTCTTTGTTATCTGTAGACATATAGCAAAGATCAGCAGTTGTGCAGAAACCAAAACTTAGACCTCAATTACAAATGGATTAATTTATATACAGGATTTCTATATTATAACTGCATCTTAACCTGTTTTAGCAAGTAACCTACTTTAATTTTTAGGGATTTAATTTATGTGCATTCACAGTGTAAACGAATTCCACATTGTCAGTTTATTTTAACCTATTTTTAGTAAGGTAACCTATGTCTTATTCGTCGGCTTACTATTCCTGCTTTTTATGGACAATTACCTGTAGTTATCTTTTATATGACCTGATAGCGCAAAATTCTTTCAGGTTACCAAGTTTACTTTTCATGAACAGAATGCATCTTTAAGTGGTTCAATGTGAATTTTTTTTTTATTCATAGTACATAGAAGTTAAACCATCCCAATAAGCTAAAAAAAGAAAGAATGGAGCATTGATTTACCTCCTTCTTGAACATGTCAGGAGGAGCAATGAAACGATTGCCTTGGCTAATAATAGTGGGATGTTGGCTACCACCAATAGCATACATATTCCAATGAGTGTAGTCATTGTTAACAACATGAATAAAACCCCATCTGCACCTTGGCATTCTCTGTACCAATCTCTTTCCAAAATGATTGAAAGCCACAGTAATTTGCATCCTTTGATCAATTGAAGAACTGTCACTTGCACCAAAAAGCATCACCTCATTATGATCAGTAAAATGTCCATTTGATATGGTGATAGCAGTTGATCCCTCAATAGCATCAATAAGCCCATCACTACAACGCCACATTGACACATGATCAATCCAAATATTGGATGAACCAAATATGGAAATACCATCTCCATCGCTTTGTGTCCTTATTCCGACATGGTCCACCGCGCTTATGACCATACCACCATTGCCTACGACAGTGTCATGTATGTGGAGACCATGGATAATCACGTTCTTCACGTATTGTAAGGTGATACCTGTTGAGACATAATAAAATTAAGATTATTAGTAGGGAAATCGATTTTGTAATTAATTTACGTGTTTGGATGTAAATGTCAAAAATAATAATAGGCCGTTAGTATTTCGCTAGTAAACACCTTTACGGTAAATGACAAAAATATCCTTCGAGCTATTTCTTTTAAAGTGGTAAGAAAAAGAATGAAGGATGAAAAAGGAATGGGAGAGGGAGTTATATGGTTTCATTTGAGAAGGGTATTTCGAAATTATAAAGAAAAATATTAGGGATAAACTAATTAAAAGTTTGATCAAACAAATAGTACTTATAAGCTAGAAAGTTAGATGACCAACTTTATAAAACTTGGCTAACTTTAAGTAATTCTATCATGAAGAATTAATTAACCTAAACAGTCGCTTATGTAATTGTTTAAATTAAAAAATAGTCAGTGAATATATAAATATATACAATCAATATATAATATATGATAATTGCGTATAAATAGTGTATAATTTATATATACCTGTTAATAAAAGTAATGGTGAGTCCGATTGGTTATTTGTGTAAAGTTTTCTATTATTTACCAATCACGTATATAGATAAGCTCAATAGTGATTATAAATTAGTTTGAGCTTAAAATCCACGCACTTAAAATTATGCTCTCTAACATTTTAAACTTTTAGACTAGTTCATGTATTTCAACAACAATACCTGCGCCATATGCAATGTGAACGTTAACACCACGACCATCAATGGTCTTATCGCTTTGCATTATCAGCTCCTGATGTAATCTAATGGTCATGCTTTTTGCAAAAATGATCCACAGTGGCTCCTTTTGAATAACAGCGTGACGGAGGGTTCCCGGCTTAGGGTTGCTGCTGTCATCGGAAGAGTCGGTGACAACGTAGAATTGGCCGGCTTTGCCGCCGGTGGTCCCTTTTCCAAAGCCCATTGCACAATCTGCTAGTCTTTTCCGATTGTCGGCCCAATTACCTTGGCATCTCCAGCACCTATCCATGGGATTGGTGACTAAACAAGGCCCAGCGTATTTCTTGTGCAAACCTCTTAATTCCCTCCTTGTTTCATTCGTTGCTAGCTTATTCACTTCCTTTAATTCCTTCATTGACCTGTTTTGATTAATATATAATTAAAAGAAAATTAACTCAAATAGCCGTTCATTTGAATTTATGATATATATATATATAATTTATGTATAATATATGTATATAACTGTATATAATTAATATATATCGGAGAAAAAAAAATATTGAATCGATGTAACAATCCCTAATTAAAATCTTGATGAAATAAATTGCTAGTCGTCATCACTAAATGTCTTTCTCCTTTTGAAATAAAATTTAGATAGTAAGAAACTACATAAAAATAGCTATAAAATGTAACATTTAAATGTATTAAAAAGTTATAGTCTCTAAAGGAATAATAATTTGACTCCTCAAATTATATAGTAGTATGATATAAATGAAACAGATAGTATAGATTATTAAATAGTCGATTTTCGTTTGGATAAAGCTTTGTGGAAAAAAAAAAAACATTCTCATAAAGACACTCTCAAAAACCTTCTTAAATTAAAAAAAAAACAGTATTTTGGGGGAAACAATACTTAACTTTTTAAAACTTGTTGAAGAAAACTTAAACGAGCACGTTTTTAGAAAACTTTTGCAAAATATCATAGCATCTTTTATAGAAAAATGTCACTTTAATATTTTATGTTATTGTAATTGCAAGGCTTGTAAACGTACACCACAAATACGCAGAAAATAGAAATTAGAAAAAGACACGAAATTAATTAACGTACTCCCTAGTTTGCTTGGCAAAAGCAAGGGTGACATTAACCGGGTCGGGCTCATAGGCCTTAAGGGCCCATTCTTCAGCTTCTTGGGCTCGCCTCCGCCACACTTCATCGAAATCACCAATGTGACCATTTAAGGTTGGAATTATTGCCAAAAAAGTGGAAAATAGAAACAAAGACAAATTTATCAGCTTAGGTCCTCCCATTTAAGGATATTTCCTTTTTCAGGAAGACTAGCTGTAAAAAAAAAAATTTAATTAACAAAGAATTGCTGTTGAAGTTATATAAAAAAATTAATCTGTTGTTGTTCTTTCTAAAATGTATGGAAGAAGGTCTTAATTGGGTCAAACCCTTGGCTTTTTAGGGGTCAAACCCTCAAGAAAGCAACAACGTTAAAAATGTGTTTTTGTTGGTGAAACAATGTTGTTTAAATAATAAATTGACAGTATCGTAAGATGCGCATAGCCATTACTTTCAAAGGTAAACCGCTACACAATTTTCATGGCTAATTGTTGTTGCTTGCCTATGGTCCAAAAAATGCCCGAGGATTCTTCGTAGAAATTTGACTCAATTCAAAATGGTACAAATTACTTTTGAACCTAAAACGTAGCACCAGTCTGATAGAAACTTTGACCCTTCACATTATTTCCCCGACTAAATTTAATAGTGCAAAAATTTGGGAATCATTTGATTAAATTAGATAAATCTACATTACTAATACATTATTTGATTATCATTTAAATTTTTCTATCTATAATACATTATTTTTAGTTCACGTATGATAATAAAATTAATCATACATCGGATCAGATTAATATATTCTCAATGTAGATTTGAATACCTATTATATGCCAAGCCTTGAGAAAAAAAATATCATTACCCCAACCATAGAAACGATAAGTAAAGTAAATGAAGTAAAAATTTATTTAAATTTGATTTACATGCAAAGATGTTTTTACGTTTCTAAATTAAGTTAAGTGACTAGCTTTTTTGTATTAAAATGTTCAAATTTCATCTCTTAACAAGTAGTAACAAATTCATTCATAAAGTCTCCTTCATAAATTAATACAACTCTTGGCCAGTTATACTTAATGGAGCTCTCGTCAATAAGGCGCATGTTATAGCGTCGGTTAAGTTTGGATAGTTTAAAATAAAGAGTGAATGGAAAATGGAGAGAAAATAAAATATTTGAATTTCCTTCCTTGGCAAAAATACTGTATCTTATATTGGAGGAAGAAAAGATTTTTGATGGGTATATATACAATTACTCTTCTTCTAACTTTTAAAAAGTTAAGCAAAACGCAACGTAAAAGTTGCACGGGGCGCCCTATTTGACCCCCCCTTTTAACTTATACCCATTTTTAAAATTGTTTTTTAACTTGTAGCCACTTTTGAAATAACTTTAACCCCTTTTTCCTTCTTCGTTTTCTTAAAATTTTTAGCATCTGGTCTTCATTTCAAACATATTTCTTTGGACGATAGCTTAGATAAGAAGCATCAATTTCTACACACTTGAATTATCTCAAAGCAGCATTACTGGACTATGTAATTCATCAAATATTGTTTTTAAAATAGCATTTTACTTCATGGATACAACAAAATGATTCCATTTGCCCATTGAAGTGGACGTATATGTCCTTCAACCATCACGTTCTTTGCAATTGATATTGCATGCCAAGTTAAACCAATCACACTTTAAGTTATATGCACCTAATTTTTACATGAGCTATGTGCACCTCGGATCAATATAGTAGAATCCTACTGGAAGTCTAATAGCTTTGGTAGCTTTTGCTTGGCATGGAATAGCTAAAGCATCGCCTCACAATTGTCGATCACATATATTTACGTGTGCGTTTGGAAGCAACATGTCTACATCGGTGGGTGATTTTATTATGGTAAATCGAGTCCATCGTTCGTGTATAATTATGATTGGGGGTCTTGAGACTCGTGTAGATTTGTTATTGTTGGACATGGTTGATTTTGATGTCATATTGGGGATGGACTGCTTATCACCTTACCACGCCATCTTGGACTGTCATGCCAAGACTATGACCTAAGCCGTGCCAGGTTTACCTCGTTTAGAGTGGAGAGGGACTCCTATTCATTCTACCCATAGTGTTATCTCTTATGTGAAGGCTCGACGTATGATCAAAAAGGGTTGTTTGGCCTATTTGACCTATGCTCGTGATTCTAGTGCTGAGGTTCCTTCTATTGATTCTGTGCCTGTTGTTGATGAGTTTCCTGAAGTGTTTCCTTCAAACCTGACGGGTACGTCACCAGAAAAGGATACTTACTTCTACATTGATTTGGCTTCGGGAACCCAGCCAATTTCTATTTCGCTGGATCGTATGGCCCCACTGGAGTTGAAAGAGTTGAAGGACCAGTTTCAAGACTTGCTTGAAAAAGGCTTCATTAGGCCAGTGGTTTGCCTTGGGATGCGATGGTGTTGTTTGTTAAGAAGAAGGATGGATCGATGAGAATGTGTATAGATTACCGGCAAGAATAAGGTTTCAAGAATAAGTATCCATTTCCGAAGATTGATGATTTGTTTGATCAGCTTCAGGGTGCCAAGGTATTTTTAAAGATTGACTTGAGATTTAACTACCATAAGTTGAGGATTAGGGCATCCGATGTCCCTAAAACAGCTTTTCACACTCGGTATAGGCACTATGAGTTCTTGGTGATGTCATTCGGGTTGACAAATTCCCCAGCATCTTTTATGGATTTGAGTGAACTGAGTGTTCAAGCCTTACTTGGATTCATTGGTGATAGTCTTCATTGATGATATTTTGATCTATTCCTGCAGCCGGGAGGAGCACGAGCATCATCAGAGAGTGGTTCTTTAGACTTTGAGAGACAGTCAGTTGTATGCCAAGTTTTCAAAGTGTGAGTTCAGGTTGGGGTCAGTTTCCTTCTTGGGTCATGTTGTCTCTGCAGAGGGTATTCAGGTAGATCCGAAGAAGATAGAGGTAGTCGCGAACTAGCCTAGACCAGCATCAGCTACAAAGATCTAGAGTCTCTTGGGATTGGTGGTCTATTATCGTTGATTTATGGATGGATTTTCATTTAACATCCATGATGACCAGGTTGACCCAGAAGGGTGCCCAAATCAGGTGGTCGGACGAGTGTGAGGCGAGCTTTCAGAAGCTCAAGAAAGCCTTGACTACGGCATTTGTGTTAGTTTTGCCCATAGGTTCAGGGACTTATGCACTTTATTGTGATGCATCTCGTATTGGACTTGGTGCGGTGTTGATGCAGGATAGCAAGGTCATTGCCTACGCTTCGCGGTAGTTGAAGATTCATGAGAAAATCTATCCGGTTCATGATTTGTAGTTAGCATCCATTGTTCAAGCATTGAAGATTTGGATGCATTATCTATATGGCGTGGCATGTGAGGTGTTCACGGATCACAAGAGTTTGCGGTATTTGTTCAAGCAGAAGGAACTAAATTTGAGGCAGAGAAGGTGGTTGGAGCTATTAAAGGACTATGATATCGCCATCTTATTTCATCGGGGTAAGGCCAATATGGTGGCCAGTTCTTTGAGTAGGAAATTAGCCAAGTCTTGCGTATATCCCGATTTGTGAGACACCGCTTGCCTTGGATGTTCATGCTTTGGCCAATTAGTTCGTGAGGTTGGATGTTTCTAATCCTAGTCATGTATTAGCTTGCACAGTTGCTCGTTCTTCTCTATTGGAGCATATCCGAGATCGTAAATATGATGATCCTTATTTGTGTGTCCTTATAGACACAGTGCAGCAGGAAGGTGCCAAGCAGGTCACATTAGGAGATGATGGAGTTTTGAGGCTGTAGGGTCAAGTTTGTGTGCCTAATATGGATGGGCTCCAGGAGTTGATTTTAGAGGAGGTCTATAGTTCCCAGTACTCTATTTATCCGGGTGCCACCAAGATGTATCAATACTTGCAATAGCATTATTGGCGGAGGAGAATGAAGAAGGACATTGTTACATATGTGACTCGGTGTTTGAATTATCAGCAGGTTAAGTACGAGCATTAGAGGCGGGGTGGTTTGTTCCAAAAGATTGAGATCCCTGAGTGAATGTGGGACCGTATCACTATGGACTTTGGTGTTGGACTCCCATGGACTTAGAGGATGTTCGATGCAGTATGGGTTATTGTTGATAGGATGACCAAATTAGCACATTTCATTCATGTGGTATTCTCCTATTCTTCCGAGATATTAGCTGAGATCTACATCTAGGAGATTGTTCGTCTTCATAGTGTTCACGTGTCTATCATTTCGCATCAAGGTACACAGTTTACCTTACATTTCTGGGGAGCGGTTCAGCGAGAGTTGGGCACATGGGTTGAGTTTAGCACAATGTTTCATCCTCAGACGGACGGGAAGTCCGAGCGAACTATTCAAATTTTAGAGGATATGCTCCTAGCTTGTGTCATTGACTTCGTAGGCTCGTGGGATCAGTTTTTGCCTTTAGCGGAGTTTGCCTACAACAAAAACTACCAGTCAAGTATTCAGATGGCTCCTTGTGAGGATTTATATAGTAGGGATGTTGGTCTACGGCTGGATGGTTTAAGCGGGGAGAGGCTCGGATATTGGGTACGGATCTAGTACAGGATGCCTTGGACAAGGTCAGGATCATTCATGATAGGCTTCGTACATCTCAGTCCAGGAAAAAGAGTTATGGCGACCATTATATTCGTGGCCTATGAAGGGCGTAATGAGATTTTCAAAGAGGGGCTAGCTTAGCCCTAGGTTCATTAGCCCGTTTGAGATTCTTGATCGAGTGGGATATGTGGATAACAGACTTGCTTTGCCACCAAGATTATTACTCGTGCAGTCAGTGTTTCATGTGTCCATGATTTAGAAGTATCACAGGGATCCGTCCTATGTGTTAGATTTCAGCATTGTCCAGTTGGACAAGGAGTTGTCATATGAGGAGGAACCGGTAGCTATTCTAGACCGGCAAGTTCGTCAGTTGAGGTTGAAGATTTTCCCTTTTGTTCGTATTCAGTGGAAAGGTCAGCCTGTTGAGGCATCAACCTGGGAGTCTGAGTCCGATATATAGAGCCATTATCCCCATCTTTTTCCCGATTCGGGTGCTTCCTTCTTATGTCCGTTAGAGGAAACATTGTTTTAGATGTGGAGGATGTGATGTCCCAAAAAGTTATCACTTGTTTTAGAAATAAATTCAGTGTTCCGAAGCCTAAGAATCTCCTTTTTTACCTTACCTTGATTTGCGTGCATAGTCCAGACCTATATTTGAAAAGCTTTCTATGTGAAAAGATGAGAATTAGAAATTTCTAGAGTTAAAATTTTGATTTTTGGTTGACTTTGGTCAATATTTTGAGCAAATGGATCCGGATCCATGTTCCGACGATCCCAGGAGATCCGCAGTAAAATATGGGACTTGGGCGTATGCCCAGAAATAAATTCCGAGGTCCCAAGCATTTAGAAATTATTTTGCTGAATTATCAAGGAAATGAAGAAAACAATTAATGTTTGAAACCATTCTTATCGGGCTTGTATTTTGGTTCTGGAGCCCTGTACAAACTTCTTATAGTATTTGAGTGATAACTGTGAAATTTGATGAAAAATGGAGTCTATTTGATGTGAGTTGGACTCCGTTTGATGACTTATGAACTTTGAATGTACTTGATGAGAATGTTGAGTTTCGAGGTTTAATTCATTGTTTGTTATTTTGATGATGTGATTGCACGAGTAGGTCCATATGATATTTTTGAGTTAGCATACATATTTGGTTTGAAGTCCCGAGGGCTCGGTTGAGTTTAGGGTAGGTTCCGCGATGTCTTAAGCTTAAAACATAGCTGCTGCAAGAATAGAGAAGTGCAGATCTTTGAACCTGTCAGTGCGGTCCGCATTGATTTTTTTGTTGTCCGTGGTAGGGGCTTTGCGGCCGTACTCGATTTTGTGCGGTCCGCATAGGTTCACTAGTCCGAATTCGGAAGCCTATATCTTTTGATCTATAAGGAATTTTGAGATGATTCAAAAACAAAAGTTGGAGCGCTTCGTGTCTAGTTTCCAGAAAGATAAAGAAATAACAATTTGGACATTGGTAGAGAAATTTATGACCAAAATACTAAAGCATGCCATTACAGTCAACCTTGTGAGCTTCGCAGCTGCACTCCTTTTTGTGCATTCCGCACAGGGGATCTGAGAGGGGTATATTTAAACGGTATTTTCCGTTATTTTTCATTTTTCAAAACTCCCAAAATATAACAGGTTATTTTTCAACAACCTTTCTTCTCCAAAACATTAGTAAGTGATTTCTAACTCATTAACTTCTTTTTACAAGATTTTATCCTAGAATCTAGGATTTTTATAGTGGAACTGAAAATTTTAAAAAAAACCTAAGAATATTAAAATTTGGGAATTTAGACCATATATTGAAGTCAGGTTCCAAAACCAATTTATATCTAGGCTCGGGGATGAATGTGTAATTGGATTTTTGTGCAAATTTCGGGTTTGGACCAAGCGGGCCCGGGGTCAATTTTTGACTTTTTGGAAAAAATTTTAGAAAATTTATTTTCATGCATTAGTATTGATTCATTTAGCACTTATTAATATTATTAAGTAACTTATGGCTAGATACGAGGGAGTTGGTGGTGGACTCAAGAGGTAAAGCGATAGTTGAGGCTTGAATTGTGTTCGTGGCATCGAGGTAAGTGTTTGGTCTAATCTTAGCTTATGGGATTAGAGTTTAGTCCTATTTGCTATGTGTTACTTGTTGAGTACGACGTATAGGCATGGTGACGAGTATCTATATGTTGGTGTCAAGCATGACCGTGAGTCTTGTATTATAATTGTTGTTACTCCGTTGTGGTTTATTGTGCTTCATATGAGGATTATCATTATTGTTCCCTTGCCGGGATGTTATTGTCATATTATAGTTCCCTCGCCGGGATGTTATTGTCATATTATTGTTCCCTTACCGGGTTGTTGTTAAAATATTATTTCCTTGCCAGAACTTTTTTATGATTGGTATTGATAAATAAAAAGAGAGTGGGTTGCATGCCTGTAACGGTATTATATGAAATGAAAGTGGGTTGTACACCTGCAATGATACTATATGAAATGGGAGCAGGTTGCACGCCTGCAACAGTACTATATGAAATGGGAGCTAACATGTGAAATGGGAGCGGGTCGCAGCCTGCAACGGTAATATATAAAATGGGAGTGGGTTGCACGCCTGTAACAGTACTATGTGATTTGGGATTGGGTTGCATGCATGCAACGATATTACATGTGTACTTGTTTCTTATTTTCTTATCTTTTACTGGTATTTGATTTACGGTGTTCATTACATTTCTCTACTATTATTCTGTTGTTACCTACTACTCCCCGCAACATTTTCCCCCCCCCCCCCCCCCCCCCCCCAAACTTTAGTTGTAATTATCTACTTCTATTTCCGTTGTATATGATTTAACTACACAGGTTTATTTAGCAGTCTGGTCCTAGTCTTATCACTACTTTTTCGAGGTTAGGCTATGAAGTTACCACCACATGGGGTCGGTTGTGTTGATACTACATTCTGAACCGTGTGCAGATACTAATACCAAAACGTTTGGACTATTGTAAGGGTGTTATCTTCAGTCCATACAGGCGATCCGAGGTAGTTTTGCAGACGTCCGCGGGCCTTGCCGTCTCCTCTTATCTTATTCTCTTTCCATTTTTACTTATTCAGAAACACACTTGTGTATTTCATTCAGACCCTACTTGTATTCTTAGACAGTGTGTGATTTGTGACACCAAATTTTAGGTAGTATTGTAGGTCAAATTATGTAGCAGTATTTAGTTGAAATATTAAATTTCGGCTTCCGCATTTCCGATTATTTTATTTATTTCGCTGTTTAATCACATTTTAGATTGTGTAATATATTTAATAAAAAGAATAAGGATTTATAATATTTAATTTGCCTAGTTTTCATGAGTAGGTGTCATCACAACTCTCCAACATGGAAAATTCAAATCGTGACACTTTGTTTCATAACTCTATTTTATTTTTATTGATCATGCGTGATTATAGACAATATATAATTTTAATTTATAATGGTATGCTAGGTTGGTGTTGAAGAAAAATGCACCAATCATGCTTGGTATATTAAAAGTACGAAGATCTTAGCGAAATATCGTTCGCTTTTTTTACCTTTTAAAATTAGAATTCTAACTGGATAAAACAGCCATTTAACAATTTTTCCTAATATTTCGGATGTTAAAAGCAACAAAAATTGTCATTACTAAATTTTTCCTAATTTGAACTAGTAAAACGTCCTAAATTTTGCACTTTAAAATCAAATAAGATTTACTTTATAAGAATTCCCCTTTTTATTTGAAGTATGTTATAACAAACTATACTTACGGCTAATCATCCAATTAGGGGTTTGGGTTCAATTATCATATTAGTCAACGGTAACTCTTTACGATGGTATGCCTTTTTTTTTTAACTAAGCATTCTTAAACAGGAACTATGACATATTTGTGTTTATTAACTTGAATTTTGGTTACGCTTAATGATTTTATTATATTTTTAAGAGTCGATTTTCTTATCTTTACTTTGTGGTGCATTCATAATTCATGATTGATTATTGCTTCAATTTGAAAAAAGTCTTGCTTTGGATTCTTTTTACTTTGCCATATCAATAGCTTGATATGTTTGTTTGCTTATTAGTGTTTTTTTGCTTCTATTTTTCATCTCTTTTTATGTTCTTAATTTGGTATTATCTAATTATATGCTTTCTTTCTTCTAATTTTAGGTTGCAGTATCATGTTTTAGAAGCTTTTGGACCTAAAACATCAAAGTACATTGAGGTAGCACAACAATGAGTAAAATTTTATTTACCTAATTTTTTTTTTGTTGGAATTGTGTGAAATAGTTATAACTCTTTATTCTAATTCCTGAGCAAAGAAGAAAATTTTAAATATTTAATTCGATCTACTATTTATCATGATTTAGTGATTGGAATTATTGATGTTCTTATGCAAAGATTTTAAAAACAAGCACTATTAAGTAAAAATATATTATCATTTTTAGCTTGTTAAAATTTATTTAAATTCGTAAATCGGATAAAAGATAACAATTGCACTGCCGAATCTTCATAAACTGGTCCACAAGTTTCCGTAAGCATACATTCAAGTTTTTATCTCATTTAAGTTGTGTTTATTTATTTATTTTCACTACCTTTGTGATTATATACATTATTTCTTCATGTCTTTAATCATTATTACTGGATATGTTATATAATATTCCCAAGAATTTTTCTCTATACTCTTTAACTAATTGTTGCGCCATTGATTCTACCGTAAACAAATAATTTATTATCATCAAACTAAAATTAAGGTGACGATCAAAAATAATAATTTAACTAAAATACCAGCTAGCCACGCCGAAAGATATAGAATCGATGAAAAGTGCTTTAGTATTTAATGCCATAAAAACTACAAAACATTTAATTTTAAATACTTAAAGTTGTGCCTCTTAAGAATAATTACTATTCTAAACATATATTTGCAAGTAAAAATATTGTTTTATTTGTAAAAAAAAGCCAAGCAATAACAATCATAATACGAAGAATTGCATAAATCTATTCTTAACTGTCTTCCAGATGCAATTTTTTTAAAAATTTTTGTCTCTGAATTCCAAAATGAATTTAATTTTGATTACATATGTATAATAAACATGACATAATGATATAGAGAAAAATTATATTGAATATCACAAATATAAAAGGAAAAATGCATAAGTACTATAGGCATATTTATATAAATGAAATCTATGAAATAATTTGGATTATATTTTAAATTTGAGATATATTGGTCCAAATAAATGTTATGGGCTAATATAATTAAATTAATTATATAAGTCCAATATATATGGATTAAATAAATAAGTCTTAATCCATTGGGCTAGCCCAATATAAAGTGATGAACCCACTTCACTAAGCCCAAGATGTCATCTTCCTATAGGCCCAGTTTGGTGCCACGTGTCAAATGACGTGACGCGCCAAGTCAAACGGAAGAGCCAATAGGATCATGCCACGGGTCAAAATGACAAGGCATGCCAAGTCACACTAAAAAAGGCCAATGAAATCGCCCCACGTGTGCAAGTGAAATGTTCTGGCCATTCAAATGAGGCCATGTCACCCTTCAATTTGATTGGTCGGAAGGAGTTTGTTTTTATCATGACTCTTCCTTTTCACAACTATAAATAGGGGTCTGCATAACTCAGAAAACACACCAGAAGTTATAACAAGAAGCAAGAGAAAGCTCGTGGATCAAACACCGCAAATTTCTCTACAAGTTTTAAGCTTCAAGCAATCAAGTTCAAGTTCAACGAATCAAGTGCAAGCTCAAGAACGAAGAACAAATGAAGTTCAAGCTCAAGAACAGGATCACCGTTCGTGAAAACAAATATATATTCAAGATCAAGCTCAAAGGCCATTAAATTTATACTAGAAAAGTAGAATCAGAGGAATCATAGAGATTGTAACACTCAAATATTTGAAATAAAATACAACGATTGTTACACTATTTTCAGTCTTGATTTTATTTTCTCGACACAAGTTTATTGTCTACAAATTTTGGCATACCCAGTGGGACCATCTCTACCTCTCAACTCAACTTTTCAATCACTAAAGTTCAAGAACATTGAAATGGCTCCAAATAAAATTAACCCCAGTTCAACTTCCACCAAGGCTGCTAATTCCAGGTTCTACGCTGATGTGGAAAGCATCCTCGATATCACTTTTGGAAGCTTCGGCCCAGTTACAAGGAGCAAAGCAAGCTTTTCAGGATAACAAGCCCCCCAAGCGTTGTCCGCATCAACCTTTGTTTTCGGATCTTCATCCTCAAAAGGAGAAAGATCTGCCATAAACGCATCTGAAGGAGGAAGCGATGTTGCTGAAAAGATTAGGAAAACACTGGCTCTACTTGACCTCTCCGGCTCCAAGCACTCTGCTGTGAAGGAAGATGATGATGCTTCAAGTGATGGATCCTCCCCACTTACACCACATAGCGTGAGCCATTCAAGGATCAATCTCTATGAAAATCCATGCTACTCTCTGTCATCCACGACAAGCATGCAAGCCATGGTAACAAACACTTCATCAATGGAGGAGCAATTGTCAAATTTGACGGAAGCAATCGCTGGCTTGACTAAATGCATGCAAAATCAAGAGGCTAGAATTGACAAGCTAACAGAGAGGGTGGGAATCTTGATGGAGGAAGAATCTATCCATGCACCCGGCAAGCTCCCAGAAGTTCTAGAGAGCAACTCTCCCCCGAGACAAGTAGCATCCACTAAGGCTATCCATGTCTCATTTGAAGGGATGATTCCAATCGATCAATTGAAGGAGTTCATTGAAGGAACTATCAAGAACAAATATGAAGTTGCTGCTAAGTACTCCCTTACATATGCAAAGCCGTACACTGCGAGGGTCGATATGTTGAAGATGTCTGCTGGCTATCAACCTCCAAAGTTTCAACAGATTGATAGTAAAGGTAACCTAAAGAAACATGTGGCGCACTTTATTGAGACATGCAACAATGTTGGGACTTATGGAGACTACCTCGTCAAACAGTTTGTCCGCTCATTAAAAGGAAATGCTTTTGATTGGTACACGGACCTCGAGGCTGGATCTATCAATAGTTGGGATCAACTAGAGTAAGAGTTCCTCAAACTTTCATAGCACGAGACGCACTGTAAGTACGATAGAGCTCACAAATACTCGTCAAAGAAAGGGGGACCAGTTATCGATTTTATCAATCGTTGGAGGAATGCAAGCCTCAACTGCAAAGACAGGCTTAGTGAAGCTTCGGGCATAGAGATGTGCATCCAAGGCATGCATTGGGGATTGCGCTACATCTTGCAAGGTATCAAGCCTAGCATAATTGAAGAACTTGAAACTCGTGCCTATGACATGGAATTGAGCATGGCCTCCGCTGGAAATGAAAGGCTACCCATCTATGAACCTCGCAAATCGAATGACAAGAAAGAAGTTAGGAAGTGGGGCAAGTTCGCACCCAAGTCTGAAAGCAAAGAAGCTATGAATGTCAATACATCACCTATGAAGTTCACAGCAAAGGTGAGCAAGAAGCTTAGTATGAAATCTACTTCTTTTCAAGACAAGCCAAGTGGAAAGTTGACTCTAAAAGAAATGTAAGAGAAACAGTACCCATTCCTAGATTCTGATGTGCCATCCATTTTAAAAGAGCTCCTTGAGTTAAATCTAATTGAACTTCCGAAGATGAAGCGACCAAATGAAGTTGGGAAAACAAATGACCCAAATTACTGCAAATATCACCGACTTGTACACCCTCTGGAGAAGTGCTTTGTCTTTAAGGATAAGATAATGGACTTGGCTCGCGAAAAGAAGATTGTTCTTGAAGATGAGAAAGCGAGCGCAAACCAAGTTTCTATCACCTTTGGCTCACTCAGTCCAGATGAATTATGTGGTTTTAAAGAAATTAAAGATGAAAAATGATTAGAGAGCGACAAAGCTGAAGTCAACCAACCTGATGGTGATGAAGGATGGACGTAATTGACTTATCGTAGGTGCCACAAAAGGAGCCCACCAAAAAAATCAGTAGAACAACCAACAAGGAAGATGATGGTAAAAAAAGCAATGTAAAAGAATCTAATTAGGCATTTGAAGAAGGCAAAGGTGGAGATGCACCACCCTCAAAGGCCACAAAATCCAGTAACCTTGGAGGAATTTTTACCAAGTTGGTTCCGCACGAAGATTTTCCATGAGGACATTGATGCTTCTTGTTGCCACGCTGACAAAGGGGAAGAAAAGAGTGATGACCTACCGTTGGCACCATCTTCAGAAAAGCCTATCGACTCCACTCCTCAAGAAGTTAATGTTTGTGAGGAAAAAGTCACGTTCACATGACGATCTTTTACTAGGTGACACTCCTAATAACCGCTCATTGTACCTGGTTGGCTATATATGCGATGAAAGGGTAAATCAGATTTTGGTTGATGGAGGATCCTCAGTGAACATTTTGCCAATACACTGTGAAAGAATTTGGTATTCCCATGAACGAACTCTCAGAATGTTGTGTGATGATCAAAGGATTCAACCAAGGGGGGCAAAGAGCCATAGGCGCGATCAGGCTGGGAATCACTATTGAAGATATGCAATCAAGTTCATGGCTGCATGTGATCGATGCGAAGACTTCATACAATGTTTTGCTTGGGAGGCCTTGGATACATGAGAATATAGTAGTTCTATCTAGCTACCACCATTTTTTAAAATACTATGAAAGTGAAGTCGAGAAGACGATAATTGCTGATGATGAGCCATTCACCGAGGCTGAGTCACACTTCACCGATGCAAAGTTCTACTTGAGGAACCTCATTGTGAAGGAATTGAAAGATGATGATGGTGTGAAAAGCAAGAATAAAGAGCCCTCAACTCAAAGAGAAGAGGCGACTACTGGTGAAGCCAAAGCTATTAGTAACGATGTACAACCCAACGTGAATAAATCTTTTGGAGGGAATATTACACCTTATGGAAAGTAAGTAAGTCCAGCGCTCCAGTATGTCCCTAAAAGGAAGAAACATGAAGGTGAACCATCTAATCGCCAAGCTAGAATACTGAAGGAGTTAACTCTCCCGGTCAAACGAATTGAGGCAGTAAAGTCGTCCTCAAAACCGCTTTCAAGGTTTGTAGCCGAAGATCGTTTGTGGAATGTGGTACTCCCTACAAAGAGAACAGATGAAGTTTTTGACCCTAACGCTTACAAGCTATTTGCAAAAGCTGGATACAATCCCAATGAGCCATCAAATTTGGGGAAACTCCCATCAGAAGCTGCAACAAGAAAACCACGTGAAGTTTTGGGATACAAGCAACCTTCGTCGGTGCGCATCTCAATAAGAAGGGAGAGTACCAATTATATCAATGTCGAAGATGAAGCTGCCGCTTCTAACAGGCCTTCTATCTTTGATCGACTTGGAAAATCACCCGTGAGGGCCTCCGTGTTTGAAAGATTAGGTCCACTAAAGAAGGGGAACAAGTTTCGGAGAAATTTTCAAAGTATAAGAACACTCGCCTCACCAAAAATCCAGGAGATATCCAAGGATTTCCAAAGTTTGGTTCCTTCTAGAATGAGGCGACAAACAAAACTTGTAGTTTCATATAAAGAGGTACTGAAGGTCAGGCCATATACTGTGGTCTATACTAAGGAACGTGATGAAGACATAGAAAGTGTGGGTTCTTCGTATCATATTACTATACAAGTTGAGAATGGCATTCCATATTCAATAGAAGATAATGCGGAATTGGAGCATATTTCACCGTGTTATCACATATCCTTCAATGACAGTGACCCTCAAGAAGATGAAGATGTGAAAGATGATCCGCCCGAACTTGAAGAAGGATTGAAGACGACAGTTGATGCCTTAAAAGAAGTCAACCTTGGCACCAACGAAAAACCAAGACCCACCTACTTAAGTGCTTTAATTGAAACTGATGAGGAGAGCGCTTATATTGAGTTACTCAAAGAATTTAGGGATGTCTTTGCTTGGAGTTACAAAGAGATGTCTGGCTTGGATCCGAAAGTAGCAGTCCATCACCTTGTATTCAAAAATGGTGCTCGCCCTATTAAACAAGCTCAAAGGCGCTTCAGGACGGACTTGGTTCCCCTGATTGAAGTTGAAGTTAACAAACTCGTTGAGCTGGGTTTATTCGGGAAGTTAAATACCCAACATAGGTTTCAAATATTGTCCCTGTAAGAAAGAAGAATGGCCATATGCGAGTATGCGTTGATTTCAGGGACCTCAATAATGCGTGTCCCAAAGATGAATTCTCGCTTCTTGTTCCAGAGCTGATGATCGATGCTACTACTGGTTACGAGGCCATGTCTTTCATGGACGGTTCATCGGGCTATAACCAAATTCTCATGGCACCAAAAGATGAGAGCTTACTGCGTTCCGCACTCCGAAGGGTATTTATTGCTACAAGGTAATGCCTTTTGGCTTGAAGAATGCTGGTGCTAGCCAAAGGGCTATGCAAAATATTTTCAACAATCTTCTCCACAAGAATGTCGAATGCTATATTGATGATTTGGTGGTGAAATCAAGAGAGAAGGGCGACCACATGAAAGACTTGAGGATAGTATTTGAATTGCTCCGTAGATACCAACTTAGGATGAATCCGTTGAAATGTGCCTTTGGAGTTACTTCCGGAAAGTTCCTTGGTTTCATTATCCGGCATCAAGGGATCAAAATCGATCAAGCTAACGTGGATGCCATTTTGAAAATGCCTGAGCCTCGAGATATCCATGAATTGAAAAGTCTGCAAGAAAAGCTAGCGTACCTTAGGAGGTTCATTTCGAACCTAGCTGGAAGGTGCCAACCATTCAGCCGCCTTATGAAGAAAGGTGTCTCTTTCAGATGGGATCAAGCATGTAGTAATGCCTTTGAGAGCATTAAATCCTACTTGATGAAGCCTCCAGTTTTAGCAGCCCCTGTACCTGGAAAGCCCTTGATACTATACATTGCGGCACAAGAAACGTCTGTTGAAGCACTGTTGGCCCAAGAAAATAGTGAGGGGAAAGAAAACCTCTTTACTACTTGAGCAGGATGATGACACCAAACGAGTTGAATTATTCGCCAATTGAGAAGTTGTGCTTGGCGCTAGTCTTCTCAATTCAAAAGTTGAAGCACTACTTTCAAGCTCATGTTGTCCGTCTTGTTTCTAATGCAAATCCTATCAAGTTCGTGATGTAAAAACCTGTTCTTAGTGATCGACTAGCGAGGTGGTACCTCCAATTTCAATAATTTGAGATTTTGTACGTCCCTCAAAAGGTTGTAAAAGGACAAGCATTGGCAAATTTCTTGGCAGATCATCCAATACCTGATGACTGGGAGCTTACTGATGAACTACCTGATGAGGACGCAATGGTCGTTGAAGTTCAACCTCCATGGAAGATGTACTTTGATGGTGCCGCACATCGTGGGGGAGCTGGGGCTGGCGTAGTATTTTTCACTCCCCATTGTGAAGTCTTTCCATACTCCTTCACCTTGACACAACTCTGCTCCAACAATGTTGCTGAGTATCAAGCATTAATACTTGGGCTTGAAATGGCCGTTGATATGAAGCAGTTGCAATTGCAAGTCTTTGGTAACTGTCAGTTAGTGGTCAACCAGCTTTTGGGTAGTTACGAGGTTAAGAAGCCTAAACTACGCCATACATGATTACGCTAAAAAATTGATGTGATGGCTCGGTGATGTGACTATTCAGCATGTGTCAAGGAAAGAAAATAAGAAGGCTGATGCTTTAGCTGCCCTAGCTTCATCTTTAACCCTGCCTGATCAAGCGCAAGTTACTGTTTGCAAAAAAATGGGTAGTACCGCCGCCAAAAGAGGCTGAAGGTGAAGAAAACAAACTCGAGCATCTTGTTGTTGTTTCTTAAGTTGAGAAAGAAGAATGGCGCCAACCCATTATCGACGACTTATGCTATGGGATACTTTTAGAAAATTTGAGGAGAAGGACTGAAATTCCTCGTCGTGCGCCTCGCTTCCTTTACTACAAGGATACTCTATACAGAAGGTCGTTCGAGGGAGTACTCTTGCGATGCCTAGGAGAAGAAGAAGCTCTCCAAGCTTTGCAAGAGGCACATTCTGGTGTATGTGGGTCACACCAATCCGAACCAAAGCTCCACTTCCATATATAAAGGATGGGATATTATTGGCCAACGATGGTAAAAAATTGCTTGGACTATGCTCGAAGATGCAAGGCTTGTCAATTCCATGCGAATTTTATTCATCAACCTTTTGAAATTTTGCACCAGACTGTTACATCCTGGCCATTTGATGCTTGGGGATTGGATGTTGTTGGACTGCTGCCAAAGTCCTCTGGTGGCCACCTATACATCTTGGCTGCAACTGACTACTTCTCAAAATGGGCTGAAGCTGTTGCTCTTAAGGAGGTAAAGAAGGAAAATGTTGCAAGTTTCATCCGAGTGAACATCATCTATCGCTTTGGCATTCCCCGTTACATAGTAACGAATAATGGCAAGCCATTCGACAATAGGTTGATGAACAAGATTTGCTCTTTGGCTTCAAGTAACGTAATTCTTCGATGTACAATGCTGCCGCCAATGGTTTAGGCGAGGCATTCAACAAGACTCTATGCAGCTTGTTAAAGAAAGTCGTATCCAAATCCAAAAGAGATTGGAATGACCGTATGGAAGAATCTCTATGGGCATATAGGACGACTCACCACACGCCAACACAGGTGACTCCTTATTCACTCGTTTATGGGGTCAAAGCTGTCTTGCCACTTGAGCGTCAAATACCTCCGTTACGTCTGGCTATTCAAGAAGGGATCACTAAAGAAGAAAATTCTCGACTTCGGTTAGCAGAGTTAGAAGCTCTTTATGAAAAGAGATTGGAAGCTCAACAGAGTCTTGAATGTTATCAAGCTCGATTATCTCGTGCCTTAAATAAAAGAGTTCGCCCGAGATCCCTTCAGGTAGGAGATCAAGTCCTTGCCGTACGAAGACCCATAATTACTTCCCATAAACCTATAGGGAAGTTAACTTCAAAGTGGGATGGGTCATATGTCGTGCAAGAAGCTTACTCAAGTGGGGCTTACAAGCTGGTTGATGCAGATGGTATGAGAATTGGCCCTACAAATGGAAAGTTTTTGAAGAAGTATTATCCTTGAAGTCATGACGCTCCTCCATGCACGAGCCTAAATTGCATATTGCTACACTCCTGGCCCCCAAGAGTATAAACTGTTACGGCCCCAAAAAAAAGAGTACGCTAGGTTGAAAACCTCGAATGAGGCGGCCTAGTCAAAAGTTAGGATATTTAAAAAAAAGAATCACCCAGTCTGAACTACGGTATGACTTGATCCTCTTCACCGGGGTACGTAGGCAGCTTAGAGTTTCATTCTAGGTTCACGTATAATTTCAAAAGATACATATTGCACCAATTGTTGTTTGAATGAAGTATGAAGGAACGCAAAATCAAGCTGAAATGTCATCCTCCTGTTGAACTTCGATCTCATTTGATTTAAAGGAGGTAACCCTCCTTGGTAAATTGATATCTTCAATGCGCCGATTTTAGAAGGATGTCAATTATTTGCATTGAAGTCCTGGGATTCTCTATGTCTTCAGGTTCACCAAACTTTCAAGTTAGTTGGTCTCCAAGTCCGCCCTCTACCAAAAAAAGGGAGGAGAAGCGAGACATCAAAAGGAAACACAAGTATAAGAAAATGATTGCTTGGCGCAACATTTCAAATTTAGTGAGATTTGAACCCCAAGATATTTGTGAGAATATGGCTCCTAACTCTTGATTTATGGAAAGTAAGACGTCTTCCAATCTCGAGGCTTCCATATCAAGATACAAAATATTTGGTGAAGTCGCGCAAATCTGAAATTGTCGGTGTATTAGAATTTGACATTGACTTTGAAATATTATCTGAATGTATCCGTAAGGCATTAAATCTTAAATTTTGTATATGTTATATATCTGGAAGTTAAGTTTTCATTAGATCAAACGGTTCATGATTTCGACATTCCTAATTTAAGATACAAAACTTTTGGTGAAGTCGCGCAAATATGAAATTTTCAACGTTGTGGAACCTAAAGTTGATTTCAAAATATTATCTGGGATGATTCTGAAGTTATTTGATTGAGAATTTCGGATATGTCCTAGATATTGAAGTCTAGTTTTCAAAAATTTAAACGGTTCATAGTTTCAATGTTCCTACACCAAGATATAATTTTTTTAGTGAGACTGCACAAATCTGGAATTGATAGTGAGGTGCCATATTAAGTTGGTTTCAAAATATCATTTGGGATGATTCTGAAGGTTTTTGATTATGAATTTTGGATATATTTTATATAGTAAAGCCTAATTTTTAAAAAATTAAATGGTTCATCATTTGGACTCTCCCACGACAAGATATGAATCATTTATTACAAGCACGTAAAGCTAAAAATTATGCGACTAAGATAAAGTCGAACAATGTAAAGCAAAAGAGAGGCTGAAACATTTTAGCCCTCGAAGTTTCCAAGTTGAAGTCTTCAAGTGTATTCAAGTTTAAGTCCCCAAGTTAAAATCTTCAATCCCGCCGTTCTTCAAGTTTAAGTCTTCAAATCCGCTAATCTTCAAGTTGAAATATTTAAGCCCTCCAAGTCTCAAAGTTGAAGTCTTCAAATTCGGTGATCTTCAAGTTGAAATATTTAGGCCCTCCAAGTTTTAATGTTGAAGTCTTCAAATTCGGTGATCTTCAAGTTGAAATATATAGGTCCTCGAAGTGTCAAAGTTGAAGTATTCAAGTTCGTAGGTCTTCAACTTCGTCGGTCTTAAAGTTGAATCGTTTAAGCCCTTCGAATCTTCGAGTTGAAGTCTGCAAAGTCCGCCAAATCTTCAAAGTTTTCCAAGTATTCAAGTTGATGTCGTCTTCGAGTTGAAGCTTTATTTCCAATATTAAGGTAGACATATAAGTCCCTTTGCACCTTAAGTTGGCCTCTTCGTGGGTTTGTCCTGAAAAGGAACTATAACTTTCCAATCTTAAGGTGGACATAGGAGTCCCTTTGCACCTTAAGTTGGTCTCTCCGGTAGTCAGGCCATTTTGAGAGTAATCTCTCCAAGAATCGGGCCATTTTGAGAGTAATCTCTCCAAGAATCGGGCCATTTTGAGAGTAATCCTCCAAGAATCGGGCTATTTTGAGAGTAATCTATCCAAGAATCGGGCCATTTTGAGAGTAATCTCTCCAAGAATTGGGCCATTTTGAGAGTAGTCTCTCCAAGAATCGGACTATTTGAGAGTAATCTCTCCAAGAATTTGGTCATTTTGAGAGTAATCTCTTCAAGAATTGGGCAGGGATGAGTACCCATCCCCTCACACCCTAAGAGCGCCTCCTTCATGCGTGGATTTTGCTTGAGTTACAAAAAAATAATATAACAAAATGAATTTAATTTTGATTACATATATATAATAAACATGACATTATAATATAGAGAAAAATTATATTGAATGTCACAAATATAAAAGGAAAAATGCATAAGTACTGTAGGCATATAAATTTTATATAAATTAAATCTGTGAAATAATTTGGACTACATTTTAAATTTGAGATATATTGGTCCAAATAAATATTATGGGCTAATATAATTAAATTAATTATATAAGTCTAATATATATGGATTAAATAAATAAGTCTTAATCAATTGGGCTAGCCCAATCTAAAGTGATGAGCCCACTTCACTAAGCCCAAGATGTCATCTTCCTATAGGCCCAGTTTGGTGCCACGTGTCAAATGACGTGGCGTGCCAAGTCAAATGGAAGAGCCAATAGGATCATGCCACGGGTCAAAATGACAAGACATGCCAAGTCACACTAAAATGCCAATGAAATCGCCCCACGTGTGCAAGTGATATGTTCTAGCCAATCAAATGAGGCCATGTCACCCTTCAATTTGATTGGTCAGAAGGAGTTTGTTCTTATCATGACTCTTCCCTTCCACAACTATAAATAGAGGTCTTCATAACTCAGAAAAGACACTAGAAGTCATAACAAGAAGCAAGAGAAAGCTCGTATATCAAACACTGCAAATTTCTCTACAAGTTTTAAGCTTCAAGCAATCAAGTTAAGGTTCAAGGAATCAAGTGCAAGCTCAAGAACGAAGAACAAATCAAGTTCAAGCTTAAGAACAAGATCATCGTTCGTGAAAACAAATATATATTCAAGATCAAGCTCAAAGGCCCTTGAATTTATATTAGAAAAGTAGAATCAGAGGAATCATAGAGATTGCAACACTCAAATATTCGAAATAAAGTACTATGATTGTCGCAATATTTTCAGTCTTGATTTTATTTTCTCGACACAAATTTATCGTCTACAAGTACCCCCTGACTTGTATTCGGATTCTCAACTATATATTTTTTCTTTGCAGAAATTCTATTACCTCCTAAAAAATTTTAAATGGAGTTATTTGCATCCTTAACGTTAACGTGGCAGAATGTGTGTATTTCACTCTCCCAAAAGAGAGCGAGAAGCAAGAAAACATAATTTTTATATTATTTTTATTCTTTTTTACCATTTTTTCTTACTTTTTTTTCTTTTCCTTTTCCTTTTTCTTTGTATTTTTTCTTTTACTCTTTTCTTTCGTTTCTTCTCTAATTCTGACGGATATTCATTCGACGGCACCTTTGTCTAACCGTTTTTTTTATTTTCACACACAAATTAAACTCTCAAAAAGATCTATTAATAAGCAAAGAAAAATACACTCATATTTGGGGGAGAAATTCATCATCGGAAAACCTTCCCATGCCGACAAAAAATAATGTATTAAAATTTTAACTAGAAAAAGTCTTCTCAGCTTATATTCTTCCTCCCACACACTCACACACACACACACACATATATATATATATATATAATATATATATATATATATATATATATATATATATAATATATATATATATATAATATATATATATATATACACACACACACACACACAAAGGTCGGGATAAAAAATTATCGCTGAAAAAAATGGTGTTCGTAAAATTTCGACGACCATCTTTTTATGCCGCTGGTGACAAAAAAAAAGAGAATGAAATAACCAAAAAATGAAAATAATAAGAAAAAAGAATAAGAAAAAGAATAAATACTAAAAATATAAGGGCGCGTGTAGTTCACCACTTACTAAGAGTTTGGTTGTCAGCATTAAGAGTGCAAACAATTCCATTTCAAAACAATTTAGGGGGTAATAAGATTCCCGCAAAGAAATATTGTGTAGTTGGAAATTCGGGTATAGGTTAGGTGGGTACTTATTTATTTCCCCGATATAAAATGGAGTTTACAGCTGAAAATCCACATTCATCACTTTTTAGGCATAATGGCTTCTCGGCAACCTAAGTATGCAACACATTTTAAAGCTGATATATGAACTTTCAATATTCCTATTTTAATACCTCAACTCGACCGATTATTAATAAACGAACACATCTGACCGCTGACTATGCTTATGTGGCTGAACACAGCTGACATGGTCAAAGTGCGTATAATCACGCAGAAAAAGAAAGCGTGACTCGAATTACTATATTTAAAATATTAAATCTGAATAAGAAAAAGAAAAAATTAGTAAAGAAAAAAAATAAAAAATAAAAATATCCTAAATCCTAAATCATCCCTCTCGTAACCACTCTGTTATCTTCTTTCTAACAACTCCCCCGCCTTTCCCCACCCAATTTCATTCTCCTCGCAATTTCTTCTCGCTCTCCCCAAAGTATGGTGGTGACAGTGTTTTCAGCGATTTCGTTGGCCAATTGAGAATACGAAATTACTAAGAATATTTTGGGGTGGGAGGTAATAAGTTCTCAAGAAGGTCTATTAGTTTTGATTTTTACGAATGTCACCGAGATGCCATTTTTTCCGACAAAAATCTTGTCGGAATGGTTTTGATATTTTTTGAGAAAATATGATAGCTTGTTTGGACTAGTTCTAGATTGAGATTTATTTAAGGTATGTATTAGGATATGAATTAATCATATTTGAATTTTTACTATTGAAAATAATGGCTGGGAAAGGGAAGGTTTTGGTAGAGCTATGGTGGAGAAGGAAAAAAAAAGAGAACAATAATTAAAAATTTGGTAAATTGGTTTTAAAAAGGGAGGGAGCCAGATATTACAAATGTCAAACGATAAATGATCTTAGTATATGATGTAGTATTCATGTCGGCAATGAGATACATGCTCCGAGGGAGGGGTTTATTCTTGTCATGATCCAAAATCCACCAAGGATCATGGTGGCGTCGGACACTGCTGTCTGGCAAGCCAACCAAATTACTTGTTGAAGTTCTCATCTCTAACAATCTTGAAAAACTAAGATTTTCCTTCAATTTTTATAAACAAAAAGAAAGATAACCACTTTAATTCAAAATAAATGGTAAGCAATTAATATAAAATATTTCAAGACCATCTCAAAACCCAGTATCACAAGTGCATCAACATTTACTGAGAAGGAAATAAAATACAACATCCGTCTGGAATACAACGGACAGAAATTAATACAATATGTTGGAAAGGGACTATACTAGCTGCGGGCCGCCTCGAATAATGCAACTCACCAAGTCCCAGAATAATCCGTGCTGCTACGCCCAGTAGGCCACTAATAACACATGAGCCTGTGCAACAAAAATGCACAGAAGTGTAGTATGAGTACAAAAACAACGTGTACTCAATAAGTATCCCGTCTAATCTCGAATAAGTAGAGACGAGAGGTCGACTTCGACACTTACTAAGGGTCCAATAATGTGATGTCAATATTACATTAAATTGTGGACTAAACATGATTTTTAATTCAATAGAAGGAAACAAGTAAACAATTATTTCTTATATAGGAAATTTCCAAAATTTATTTTCATTATTTATCAAAATATTCTCAAGACATGAGGAGGCAATAATAATTTTAATAAGTTTAAAGAAGCAATACAAGCATGCGCAAATCATACCGAAGTATACGACCCGATCCAACAGAAAATAAATTGTGCACTACTGAGGGTCGAAAGGCGCGAATCATAGATGCGTCTATTACCTCGCTATCCATGTGATGCGATCAAGTATAAAATAAATAACACCCTGCTTGCGAATCATCCATGCGACGCAGTCAAATAGAAATAAACAAAAATCCCGCTCGTAAATCATACCTGCGATGCGGGCACACACACACACACACACACACACATATATATATATATATATATATATATATATATATATATATATATATATATATATATATATATATGTATATAGAGAGAGAGAGAAAGAGAGTCAAACAGCCAATTAAGAGTTTATCGGGAAATGTTCATTTCAATAAAAGCCAATTTTCCTTTAATGATTTAAGAAAATGATGTTTAATCATTTTTGAAATTCATTTACTGATTCGATGTGATCTAAGCAATTCAAGTGGTTAATATATTTAAATATAATCCAAGTACAACATATTTTTGGGTCCTAGAATACCCGAACAACAACATAATAGTAGCAACGCACGGACTCTCGCCACCTCGTGCATACATAGCCCTCACAAATAGGAGCACATAACCAATAAACTCATCTATGGGGACAATTCCATCTTAAAAGGTTAGAAAGGTGACTCACCTCGCTTCGAAGATCCATAACCGGCATTCCACGCCCTTCCGAAGACCCTAATTGATGCACAACGCTCCAAAGCTAGCCAATGATTACGCAAATCCATTAATATATGCTCAATTATTCATTACAATCTAATTTATTGCGATTCCTAACCCCAATCGAAAAGTTGACAAAAACGCCCTTGGGCCCACGTGCCCGGATTCCGAAAATTTTCGAAGATAAAGTTTACATATAGCCTCATGAACTCAAATATATAATTTTCTCTAAATTCCATACCCTATAGCGTGATAAAAATCCAAGAATACTACTTTTCTAGGTTTTCCCTCAAACCCTAAGTTTTCTACAAATTTCAATGTCATCCATATATAAACCATGTATTTAACTCAAAACCAGTAGAAATCACTTACCTCATGCTTGGTGATGAAAATGGCACTCCAAAGTTGCTCCAAACTCCGCTCCCATGGAAGAAATAAAGTGAAAATCCAAAACTCGAATTTAAAATAACACTGCCCAGGCGACCTTTCTACGCGATAGCAAACAAAGCCCTGCGATCGCATAGGCCAACTCTACTGCCTCTCGAATTCCTTCTGTGCATTCGTATGCAAGCCCCCACGTTCGCACAGACCAAGCACATCACAGCCTCCAAACGCACACTATGTGATCGTATCACCAGCCTTGCGATCACATAAGCCCCAACCTTCCTCCTTCGCGATCGCATTGCACTTCTTGCGATCGCATAGACCAAATTCCAGTTCCGTCACTTTTGCTCTATGCGATCGCAGACCTTCTCATGCGATCACATAGAGTAAAAATCTGTTGCACTCATACCAGAAAACCAGCAATCCATACAAGGCTAAAATCGATCCATTGAGCATCAAAAACGCACCCTAGGCCCTCGGGACCTCAACCAAACCTACCAACCAGTCCGAAAACACATTACGGACTTGCTCGAGGCCTCAAATCATATCAAATAACACTAAAACCATGAATTACACCCCAATTCAAGCTTCATAAACTTTGAAATTTCGAGCTTCTATATTCGATGCCGAAACCTATCAAATCACGTCTGATTGACTTCAAATTTTGCACACAAGTCATATTCGACATTACGGACCTATTCCGACTTCCGGAATCGGATTCCGACCCTGATATCAAAAAATTAACTTCCAATCAAACTTCTCAAAAATCATCAAATTTGTATCTTTAGCCAAATGACTCAGAAACAACCCATGGACCTCCTAATTCACTTTGGATCGCGCTCCCAACTCCAGAATTATCATACGGAGCTACTCCCAGACTCGGAATCCAAAATGGACATCAATAACGCTGAAATGCACTTCAACACATACTTATGAGATTTCTTCCAAAATTGTAACTTTCACAATAGGTGCCAACACGTTCCCGGGCCATCCAAACCCGAGCTGCGCATATGCTCAAGTCCAAAATCGTCATACGAACCTACTTGAGCCTTCATATCCCGATTTCGAGGTCGTTTACTCTGAAATCAAATCTTAGTTAATTTTTTCAACTTAAAACTTCCGAAATGAGAAATCTCTTTCCAAATCAACTCTGAACTTCCCAAAATTCAATTTCGGCCACGCATACAAGTCATAATACCTGAAATGAAGTTACTTATGGCCTCAAACTGCTGAACGACGTGATAGAGCTTAAAATGACCGGTCGGGTCGTTACATTCTCTCCTACTTAAACATACGTTCATCCTCGAACTTGCTGAGAACTACACCGAAGTAGTCTGAAATTACTGTTTAACACCTTATGCACCTTTCCATGCCACCACAACTCAGTTCAGCGTGTTAGCTCGATCACTTCTTAAGATATTTCCTTTTATTTTAGCAGATAAGCATTAGAGACTAATTCCAACATCCGGAACTCTCTACCAGGCCTGTTTACAACATACAAACACTGTATCAATCATCACATGATGCACCAGAACATGATTGCATACCTTTGCTGAATTCACAACTTTCATCGCTTTACTCACAGGACCACAATAACATCCTCTAAACACAATAGTAGAATTTCCACGAACTTGATGCTCCCATTGCACCACATGACACACATAGATCTTGCTCTATCTCTTACAAAACCGCCACGACGGAGGAAATGTATAGAAATTCAAAACCACTACCGAAATAACAATTCATTGGATCTATACTCCTGGAAAGAACTATCACCTCATTTTTAACCAAGCAGTGGTCTTACCTCCATAACATACTTCATATACTCAGATTGCACTGATCTCGAATTCAATGATCTCGTCTCACCCAACACGAACTACTCTGACGATAAGCCACCCCGGACATGAACAAAAGCTTTATATGATGCCATAATGTGCCAATAAGCTACCATATCGAACGCGATACAAAGGAAAAATGAGCCCTCGAAGGAACTAATGAACTCATGCACTAATACAAACTTTCCTTAGAAAATAGAATCAAGGCATACAAAAATATCATATATAAAACCATACTCAACATCACACTATTGCAGCGTGCAACTCGATCCAAATAACATAACACTCACCTAAGGAGATGTACAACAAGCTAGATTGCTTATTACAACAAAATACTGAATATCGGTCACAAGCACACTAAGTGCATAATATCGTCCCTACGGAAACATATAGTGCCATAAGCTACAAAACTCAAGCACAACTGAGGTACGATAATGATCTGAATCTCAAGAGCCATTTTGCTCATATAACATCATTTCTATTGGATCCTCAAAACATAAGCAATTTCTCAAGCCGTCCCACAACTCACACGACGCAATGTATCACTGCATAACATATTTGACACCGAAATAACGCCCACCCTTTATAAGGAGTGCATTACTAAAATGGACACGTTTGGCCTGATATAGAGCCCATATCACATTTGAATCCATCCACCGACCTCAAGCCGATTCTAATCGCACTGAACTAGGCTAATTATCTTTCAAAGGTCCATAATAACTCCTCTTCCGCTCATAACACATAAGAACATCCATCATAGTTAAAGAAATCATCCGCAATCCACAACTTAATAGACTAAGTGCCCTCCATGCATATATTCTCTAATTAACGAATTAACACAAACTTCATACTTGGTTTAAATCTTTAATCAATCAAGTGACTACCTTCCATACTTATACAATCTTCCTGTGGGACACACTCTCACAACCTACTATAACAAATAAATAGGCCGCACCTCCAAACCACAGGCCGTACTAATGCTAAATAGTGATCAAGAATCATTAACCAAGATGCAATGCCTTTTTCACAAAACGCCAATCTTAGGTAACGTTGAAGATAATACCAACTTACTTTAAACCTAGAATCTACTTTCCCGCCCATCCGAGCTCGTGACATCCTTGTCAACACCGAGCCGTTACCTTGATATTCACTTCAAATTCCATACCACTCACTGCACCTAACATGCCAAAATACGATAGAACACGATCTCCATCATAACTCCGGAACCACTAATGGACTAACACTTCATCATATAAAATCTTTTCATTTAACTCACTTTAGGAGAACCATAGCAACACACATGCGAATTCTCATAACCATAGACTATGCAAATCTCTACGTAGTGGTCCAAGCCACCACAGCCCTTCCGGAATCCGCCTCCACATAATAAGCCATAACAGTAGAATACTCCTGAATAATATCAATTATGGCGGTCGACAAACCTCACAGGTACCGCCATAATTCAATTGCATAATTCGCTGAAGGAACCGATTATTGCCACAAATATGCCAATTCAACTAGGGCTAACCATTCTATCTTTTCAATTTATCCTTGATTGCCTTAAAAATAATAATAACTCCATTAAACACATAACATCCTCCATCCATACTCATCCCGAGCGATCTTGAATCACGAGACCATGCTGTCTCAAATCTCACGAATCATTTAATACCTCCTATTGCTACATCGCAGGTCAAACACCATAGAACATTTTGTGCCTCTTCTCATAGGCTGTTATCAAGTTTGATTCTTAACTGTACCTATAGGCTCTAAGTCATTAGGTATCACACCTTATCTTTTGAATTCACTAGGACCATTGTTGACAGCCACCCGCTCTAACTTGGCCCCGAATATAATCAACTCCATGAGTCTTCTATCATATGAATACCCTCTTAGTGAAGAACCGGGCCAAATCACTTCCGTTGGAACACACATCTATACAAAGCACAATCCTGAATCTTTTCCAAATCTAAACAAGAGCCAACAAGGCCAACCATAGCACACCTTTAACAATCCCTTGGCTCAAATTACCACCTAAGCTCTTTTCCCGTGGCTGAAATAACCCACCAATATGCTAATAACTAGAAACTTCGCAAGTAGTTAACCATGCAACCTAATCATAGACAGTAGGGCTATCCCACTTAGCTCGAAGCCATTATTACAGAACTCTGGAGTTTACCATGATTCTTAATCTCTTATTGACATAACCTTGCGCCATCAACCGCTAACATTCTCGATATCTTACCATAGAAACCCCTTTTTATATTCTGAATCATCCAACCCATTTGCACAATCAATCTCTTTATTGTATAACCAATAGAACTCTTCACGGAAGCTTTGCCAACCACGCGACATCTAACATGCTCACAGGAATAACCCACCTATAGAAATCCCTCCTCGATATTTCCAGCGTTGCTACATGGGGTACAATTATTACGACATCAATAACCCATCCTGAGTCCGAGCTCACTCTCCAGTTGCACAAGTCCATTCACCCCTCGTGGACATCAATTAAATGTGCGGCAACATTTTCCCAATTCCAAGTTATATTGTATCCTGCTTCATTCAAGCAGCTTCTTCCCGTTATATCAAATCTCTTGCCGCATAATAGACCATACTTCAAGTTAAATCCGTACACCCCAATCACCAATCACTAATATTCTCAAATCCCTCTGAACCCTCCTTAAGGTACATAGTCATCTTACTACAAAGCCCATATGCAACTCCCACTCGCCCAATTTGGGCAAACCTACTTCCTTAATCAACTATTCGACCTTCGCTTCATATACCTGGCCTTTTCGAATCTTTGAACACCGCCTAATGCTTCCCACATGTCCTTCCTCATCCTTTGTTATTTAGTTGTCGCCTCAAATAAAATCCTTCTTCATAGCTCTTAGACCCACAAATGTTACTGACTTGAACCTTTCTGGAGATCGTCTTTCTCGAGCTGTCGACATTAGAAACACCGATTCAATCCTGAACCACCGCACCACGCGATCTCTAACAGTCGATTCTTCAATACCATCTCACCATTTACTGCTCCCAAGATGAATTGTATAAGAATATAACAACGGAAAACTTAGTAGATTCAATAGGGACAACGACATCTCATCATAAGAGAAAACTCCACCACGCTTGCAACACCAAGCCTCACTACTCCATCAGCCCAAATCTGGACATTCATAGGCCAATTTATTTTCTCTTGCCGGGACTAATTATCGAATATCTAGACCATGCACTGAGTAAACCTCCCTTCAAGTCATTCACTGCCCTGACACATAGGCAAACATCTTATCATCATACCAATACTGTGGAATAATCGTTCATAAACATCATGACATCTTGTGCCTAACCTCAGAGCTCTCGAAAGTACAACTACTGAGTTGAAATAATAGAATACTCTTCCACAAGGCGACGATAATAACTCAAATAAACCCGCAGGGAGAAATACCCCGCATCAGGTTCGTAGTACCGTTACAATTCTTGAATTCTCGATTAATAACAAGCGGTACGTGTCGCATAAGATTGAGTATGAAGGAAACAAGGGCCTAAGCCTCGAGGAATCAAATCACACGACGAGGAATCATGAAGGGAAGTACTCCTAACAGCTTTATAGCCTCCCGAAGATAAGTACAGACGTCTCTGTACCAATTCGCGAGACTCTACTAGAGTTGCTCATGACTCGTGAGCCCCTAGGAACCCAGTGCTCTGATACCATGTTGTCACGACTCAAAATCCACTAAGGGTCGTGGTGGCACCAGACACCGCTGTCAGGCAAGCCCACCAAATTACTTGTTGAGGTTCTCATTTTTAACAATCTTGAAAAACTAAGATTTTCCTTCAATTTTTATAAATAAAAAGAAAGATAATTCAATTCAAATTAAATGGTAAGCAATTAATACAAAATATTTCAAAGCCATCCCATAACCTGGTGTCACAAGTGCATGAACATTTACTAAGAAGGAAATAAAATACAACATCCGTCCGGAATACAGTGGACAGAAAGTAAACACACCATGCTGGAAATGGAGTATACTAGTTGCGAGCCGCCTCGAATATTGCGACTCACCTAGTCCCAGAATCATCCGAGTTGCTAAGCTCAGTAGGCCACTAATAACACATGAGCCTATGCAACAAAATTGCACAGAAGTGTAGTATGAGTACAAAAACAATGTGTACTCAGTAAGTATCTCGTCTAACCTCGAAGAAATAGAGATGAGTGGTCGACTTAGACGCTTACTAAGGTTCAATAATGTGATGTCAATAATACATTAAATCGTGGACTTTTATAAACATGATTTTTAATCAAATAGAAGGAAACAAGTAAACAATTATTACTTTTATAGGAAACTTTCAAAATTTCTTCTCATTATTTATCCCAATATTCTCAAGCCATGAGGAGGCAATAATAACTTCAATAAGTTCAAGGCAGCAATACAATCATACGCAACTCATGCCGAGGCATACAACCCGATCCAACAGAAAATAAATTGTGCATTGCTGAGGGTCAAACGACGCGAACCATAGATGCATTTATTACCCCACAATCCATGTGACACGGTCAAACATAAATAAACAACACCCCGCTCGTGAATCATCCATGCGACGCGGTCAAATAGAAATCAACAAATATCCCACTCGCAAATCATACCTGTGATGCGGGCTCTCTCTCTCTCTCTCTCTCTCTCTCTCTCTCTTTCTCTCTATCACTCACACACACACACACACACACACACACACATATATATATATATATAGAGAGAGAGAGAGAGAGAGAGTCAAACAGCCAATTAAGAGTTAATCGGGAAATGTTTATTTCAATAAAAGCGAATTTTCCTTTAATGATTTAAGAAAATGATGTTTAATACTTTTTTAAATTCATCTACTAATTCGATGTGATTTAAGCAATTTAAGCGGTCAAAATGTTTACAAATAATTCAAGTACAACATGTTTTTGGGTCCTAAACTACCCAGACAATTGCATAATAGTAGCTACGCAAGGATTCTAGTCACCTCGTGCGTACATAGCCCCCACAAATAGGAGCACATATACAACTAACTCGCCTATGAGGACAATTCCCTCTTACAAGGTTAGAAAGGAGACTCACCTCGCTCCGAAGATACATAACCGACATTCTACGCTCTTCCAAAGACCCTAATTGATGCACAACCCTCCAAACCTAGCCAATGATTATGGCAAATCCATTAATATATGCTCAATTATTTATTATAATCTAATTTATAGCAATTCCTAACCCCTAATCGAAAAGTTGACAAAAACGCCCTAGGGCCCACATGCCCGGATTCAAAGTTTCTGAAGATAAAGTTTACCCATAGCCTCACGAACTAAAATATATAATTTTCTCTAAATTTCATACCCAATATCGTGGTCAAAACCCAAGAATACTACTTTTCCAGGTTTTCCTTCAAACCCTAAGTTTTCTACAAATTTCAATGTCTAAATCTATATATAAACCTTGTATTTAACTCAAAACTAGTAGAAATCACTTACCTCATGCTTGGTGATGAAATGACACTCTAAAGTTGCTCCAAAATCGGCTCCCATGGAAGAAATGAAGTTAAAATGAGCCAAAACCCGATTTTAAAAGAACAATGCCCAAATGACCCTTTTATGCGATAGCAAACAAAGCCCAACGATCGCATAGGCCAACTCTGTTGCCTCCCTAATTCCTTCTGTGCATTCGCATGCAATCCCTTGCGTTCGGACAAACCAAACGTATCACAGCCTCCAAATGCACACTACGCGATTGCATAGGCCAAATTCCATCTCCCTATGTGATCGCAAGCTTTCTTACGCGATCACATAGAGTAAAAGCCCGCTGCACTCATACCAGAAAGCCAACAATACCTATAAGGCGAAAATCGATCCGTTGAGCATCCAAAATGCGCCCGAGGCTCCGGGACCTCAACCAAACCTACCAACCAGCCTGAAAACACAGTACAGACTTGATCGAGGCCTTAAATGATATCAAACAACGCTAAAACTATGAATTACACCCCAATTCAAGCTTTATGAACTTTGAAATTTCGAACTTCTACATTAGATGCCGAAACCTATCAAATCACGTCCGATTGACTTCAAATTTTGCACACAAATCATATTTGACATTACAGACCTACTCGAACTTTCGGAATTGGATTCCGACCTTGATATCAAAAAGTCAACTTTTGGTCAAACTTCTCAAAAACCTTCAAATTTCTATCTTTAGCCAAATGACTCCGAAACGACCCACGAGCCTCCGAATTCACTTCCGATTGCGCTTCCAACTCCAGAATCACCATACGAAGCTACTCCTAGACTCAGAATCCCAAACGGACATCGATAACGCTGAAATACACTTCAACCCACTTATGAAATTTCTTTCAAAATGCTAACTTCCATAATAGGCGCCAAAACGTTCCTGGGCCATCCAAAACCCGATTCGGACATACATTCAAGTCAGTAATTATCATACAGACATGCTGGAACCTTCATGTCCCGATTCCGGGGTCATTTAATCTGAAATCCAATATTAGGTAATTCTTTCAACTTAAAGCTTTCGAAATAAGAATTTTCTTTCCAAATCAACTCTAAACTTCCCGAAATTCAATTTCGACCACGTGTACAAGTCATAATACCTGAAATGAAGCTGCTCATGGCCTCAAACTGGTGAACGACGCACCAAATCTTAAAATGACCGGTCGGGTCATTACAATTCTAAGTATATTAATCGAGTTGGGGTGCTAAAATGGGAAAATCGAAAATTCATGTATCGGCTTTAAAATCCGATCCAAGTTTAAGTGGCCTAAAAGCCATTACGCGGGTTAATGTCATAAATGGTCCTATAAATATGATGTTTTTTTTTACACAAAAGTCATATAATTTTATTTTCTCACACAAAAGTCATATAACTATGACGTTTTTTCACAGAAATCATATAACTTTATTTTTCACACAAAAATCATATAGTTATAGCTTTTTCCCCCACTAAAGTCATATAACTTTGTCTTTCACGTAAAAATCATTTAACTATAATTTGTTTTACCAGAATCATATATGTTTTCTCTAACAAATCATAAAACTTTAATCAAAAATTTATAATAATCGAAAATAAAATTTTTCGCTAGTACTTTCTTATTTTGTAGATTTTTATTTTCTTATTTTCAGCCTAATAAATAATAATCCAATTAAAATAGGAATGAGTCAACCCGATCTAGCCCACGCTGACCCAATACTCATATATATAAATTAAAAGTTGGGTCATTCCTATTACTAAAAGTGAATTATTTCTCCATAAAAAATTCAATTCGGAATACATGAGATTCTTATAAAGAAAAAAAAATAAAAAATAAAAGATATAATTAGAGAGCATTTGAAATAAAAACACTATAAATTTAAATAAAAATCTCAAAAATTAAAATAAACAATAGAAGCTTTATATTTTGAAGGATTTACTATTCACTTTTAGTATTATTTTAATTTATATAAATAAGTATTGGGTCGGGTAGGCTAGGTCGAGTTGAGTCATTCCTATTTTAATTTGATTATTATTTATTAAGTTGAAAATAGGAAATAAAAATCTACAAAATAAGAAAATACTATTGAAAATTTATATTTCCGATCATT
The DNA here is from genome assembly GCA_034376525.1 of Nicotiana benthamiana. Classification (NCBI taxonomy): domain Eukaryota; kingdom Viridiplantae; phylum Streptophyta; class Magnoliopsida; order Solanales; family Solanaceae; genus Nicotiana; species Nicotiana benthamiana. The sequence continues at coordinate 136,175,889 of CM067324.1, forward strand.
GTGATTTTTCTGAGTTAGTAAAAATTTTATAATTTTTTGGTGAGAAAATATAATTATTTGATTTTGGTAAAAAAATGAAAATCATAGTTATATGATTTTTGTGTGAAAAGACAAAATTATATAACTTTGGGAGAAAAAATAATAGTTATAAGACTTTTGTGTGAAAAAATAAAGTTATATGAATTTAGTGAAAAAACGTATGATTATTTATAAATTAAAAATTTTATTTTCTTATTTTATAACTCAACCACATTATTATTTATGTGTTTCTTTTACATTTATAGTTATCACCCTAAATCAGTTGTACAAACCACCCCAACAAAGTTGTAAGAGACTGAGAAGAAAAAAATGTTAGCAGAAAAATGGAGATGCGGGGTATCGATCCCCGTACCTCTCGCATGCTAAGCGAGCGCTCTACCATCTGAGCTACATCCCCTTGTTGCCAGTTAAGTTACCTTTCTTTATAAATTTTTTCTAAAACGGCCACTCAGAGAGTACAAGATTCAGAGCGGCAGAGCCTGTCCGGCTTGCAACAGTGGAGCTCGTCCAAAATCGAAATGTTAAGGAGATTACTGTCTCAGGCTTCAACTCAGCGTCGTTCGCTGTTTAGAAGTTCTGTCTCACTCTCATGGTGTCGTCAATTTTCTTCTTCGCCTCCATTAACCTCCCAATCTCCTAATGGTACTTCTGTCGAACATTTGGAGGACACGGAAGCTAGCCCCACGGTCCCCCTTGCAGCAATTTCCATCGACCGCTCCGGCTTATACAATCCTCCTGGTACTTTGTCTTTCAATGCGCCTAGTATTTCCAACTCTTTGTACTGTTCCTGTACTGGAGGTTTAGTTTTTGATAATTTGATAATTGCCTTGTAAAACTTGCAGAGCATTCATATGAACCATCTTCAGATTCCGAGCTTGTTAAGCATCTTAAAAGCATCATTAAGGTTTGAAATTTTACCCCCTTCCCGACTTCAGAATGTCTTCTGATATGCATTTGCTTTTTGTGTTTTTTTTTTTTTTTTGACAAATCAAATCATTTCAGTAATAACACACCAAGCTGGTGTTATGCCATTCAGGATTGATTTTAGAGAATAGTTTAGCTTAACGAAGATTTATGGTTTCTCTCCGTTTTCTAGACTTTTATGATGTGTCAATCAGGCTTAGTCCCTGTTTGGTATAATGCATCAATTAATAGCTATGCTTCAAACATAAACAAGTCTGACTAGGAAAATTGGCCATAATCCCTGTTTGGTACGCCATAAAATGTAATCTCTGGTGTAAATCATTCTTTTGCTGGTTAAAACTGTTGAAAATATACTACGATTTGTAAAAGATCAGTAATCTAAATGCAAATTTGGATATGTAATGGTGATTTTAGAAACTTGTCGATGTCTGTATATTTTGTTTTTTTTTGGTGATAGTGAGATTCTGTATCTCAAGTTGGTTAAGTTTTCAGTTCAGAGGCGGGCCTATATCAGTTGCTGAATATATGGAGGAAGTTTTGACTAATCCGAAGGCAGGGTTCTATATCAATCGTGATGTGTTTGGCACAGAAGGTGATTTTATTACCTCTCCTGAAGTTAGCCAGATGTTTGGAGAGGTAATTTAGTTACACTAGGTTGTTCTTCATTCGTCATTGGTTGATTCCTAAAAACAAAAGAATAGCCAAATTTACCACCAGAGTCTTGTTTCATTTTCTGATTTTCTTTTTCTTTAGATGGTTGGTGTTTGGGCGATGTGTCTTTGGGAGCAAATGGGGCAGCCAAAAAAATTAAATCTTGTTGAGCTGGGACCAGGACGAGGAACTCTCATAGCTGATCTTCTACGAGTCAGTCCCATAGATCTCCACCTCTTCAACTTGCATATTCTAAAGTTTCTTAAATTGTTTCATAAGATGTTAATCTAGTTTTGATATGCCTAAGCTGCACTTTTGGATTTCTGAACCACAGGGCGCATTGAAATTTAGGAACTTCACAGACTCTTTGCAGATTCACATGGTTGAATGTAGCCCTACTCTACAGAAGCTCCAATATCAGAACTTGAAGTGTATAAACAAGAATGACGCAGATGGAGATGTGAAGGAACAGATTATTAGCAGGTTGACAGGGACCAGTGTATCATGGCATGCCACCTTGGAGCAGGTTCCAGCAGGAGGTAAGAAATAATTACCTGCAACTTTAATAGATTACTTGTTTTTGTAAAGTGTAAACCAGTTAGTAAACTCATACGGACATACTATTGTCTTGTTCTATTTGATGTTGAAGCTTCATTGTTAATTGTGTTATGATCTACATATAGGTTTCTACTTACATTGTCTTTTCCTTGACTTCTCAGTACCTACAATCATCATTGCCCATGAATTTTATGATGCGTTGCCTGTTCATCAATTTCAGGTTCGTTTATAACCTCCATTTTATTGGTTAATATGATTTGCTAATCTATTTTTACTCAACAGTTCCCAGTTGATTTTTTTTACTGCAAATTATCTACTTTCATGTATTTCTAAACTATGAAACCACCAGAGAATATCCTGGAGACGGGAAAACATTTACAAAGTGGAAATTTCATATGGGGTTTTAGAAACAACTTAAGAATATCCTGGAGCTCAAAATACAATTGGAAAATATGTTAGGAATATTCTTTATTCTTAGTTTTGCGTCTATGGAATTACACCCCCTCCCCCCAACAAGAAAATAAAAGAAAAGGAAATTTAAATGAACACGTATTAGTATAGTGAGCATCGCCTTGATTTCCCTATATCCTGGAAACGGTTTTACAATTACAGTGTGGGAAGTTCGATGGGTGGTTCTTTAGGACCGTAGTTTTGTTCCTATGGAAGTATAAATTAACGATCTATTTTCTCGCTGGCTTAGCATGTATTGTGGCGTTGTAAGCATCAGCTGTTCTTTATATACATGCAGAGAGCATCTCGAGGCTGGTGTGAGAAAATGGTTGATGTTTCTGAAAATTCAATGTAAGGTCCCTTTTTGTAATATTGGCTCTTGGTAACTTCTTTTTGTACTTTGCTGCGTAGGTTTCAGTTTGTTTTATCTGCACAGTCTACCCCTACAACTCTATATCATTTGGCTATCTGTACATTAATTTTTTGTAATATTGGCTCTTGGTAACTTCTTTTTGTACTTTGCTGCGTAGGTTTCAGTTTGTTTTATCTGCACAGCCTACCCCTACAACTCTATATCTTCTGAAGCGCTTCAAATGGGCTGAGAATGAAGAAATAGCCAAGCTTGAACACGTTGAAGTTTGCCCCAAAGCAATGGATTTGACTCAAGAAATTGCTAAAAGAATTGGCTCAGATGGTGGTGGGGCTCTCATTATTGATTATGGTCTAAATGGAATAGTCTCAGACAGTCTTCAGGTCAGTTGGAATACTAAAAGTACTCTTTCCTGCTTCCTTTTTCGGGAAGCTCAATCCATTTTCCTCTGCTTTTGCTTCATTTGCATAGAAAGTGGGGATTGTGTTTGGTCCAAGAAACTGGTTGAGAAAGTGCAATCTCTATTTCTCGATGCTCAATCTCTGATTGGGCAAGACCTAGGGTCGATGTTATTTTTTGTTAGATGACCAGATGATCAAATAGCAATCCGTGGTGCATATTGTCTAATAAATGTTAGCGTGTCAAAGATCCTAAGTTGTCCACCTTTAAAATTCAATGTTATGTTTCAGCTTAAGAGGAAAACAGACTATTTTTCTTAAGATTTATCTTTCCATCCAAATTGAATTTCATTTCTCTTTTTAGGCTATCCTGCATTACACAACAACAACAACGCCTTACTCTATATGAAATCCTCGTTGTCTATGCCGCTCCATCTAAACTATCCCGCAGTAATTTGAACTTGGTATATGGAATACAAGTATCTTGGTAAACATTATGCATCTACAAAGTTTGAACTCTTATGTTAGTGACCGTGCAAAGTGGAACTATGATATGCAACTAGGAAAAGATTTAACTAATCTTATTCCATCATTCTATGGCATGAAATTTGAGCAGTTACTTTTACTTGTGTGTGATTTTGGTAATAGCGAAAATTTTGTTTTCTATCATGATCAAGCATTAGAGTCTGTTGATCACAATGCTTATTCTCTATCTATCATACAGGCTATCCGGAAACATGAATTTGTCAATATACTGGATAATCCTGGAACTGCTGATCTTAGTGCTTATGTTGACTTTGCTGCGATCAGGCACTCTGCCGAGGAAGCTTCAGGTAGGTTGCACCAGAATCTCCATAACTCTAGTGGCATATAGTTGTATTCTATATTCTCAAGCTAAAGATTTAGTGGTAAAAGTGCAGTTTTAATTTAATTGGTCAAATGATCAACTTTGCAGATGACGTGTCTGTGCATGGCCCAATGACTCAGTCTCAGTTTCTTGGTTCACTTGGAATAAATTTTCGAGTTGAGGCATTGCTGGAGAACTGCACAGATGAACAAGCTGATTCTTTAAGAACAGGCTATTGGCGTTTGGTGGGTGAAGGTGAGGCTCCATTCTGGGAGGGTCCTGAGGAGCAGGCTCCTATTGGGATGGGCACCAGATATTTAGCAATGGCTATTGTGAATAAGAAGCAAGGAGCACCTGTTCCATTTCAATGAAGAATCTCCCAGATGGACTTTGACATCGTACTGGTAAAATGGCCTTAGTTTAGGGGACAAGTGGAATTGGCTTTATGACTTCTCTGAATTGTGTGTACAGCTGGGAGAAAGGCTAGGAAGAAACGGGGTGGTGATAATAGTTTTATCATGGTTTCGTGCAATGTATCTTTTCCTTTATTTTCTGAAGGAGAGAATGTCTAGTCTTTTCATATAATGCCTTTGTTTCTTCAGTACTCTCGAGTTGAGTTTCGACCGTGGAAAGATTTGGGGCAACTGAAGAATGCAGATCCTACTTCAAGTTGTTAAGCTATGCGTCCTGCAAGTTCAGCCGAAGCTAAAAGATTGACAGATCTTCTTCGGACTGGTCAATTCATTTAAAGCTTCTAGTAGAAGCGAGACTTGAGCTAACTGTATGCAGCGGGAATAAATTCATAAGGATCATATGTGCGTGTTTGTTTACCAGTACAATGTCTCTCCTTTGTTTTATTAGTATCTGGTCGATTTTTCACAGGCAAAGCTTCCCGAAATAATTATATGAGAATAGTTCCTTCTTGGATATTTTGCTGTTTTGCATTTTAATGATTGGTCGAAGAAGTGTTAATGCTACAGCACATGCATTTTATGATATATGTATTTAAAATTTAAAGTTCTCTTGCTCTTTTCTCTTGAATTACTATGATTTCAAGGAATCAATATTTCTCCAACAACGTACCAAAGATAATTTCTAACACTTAATGCCTCCACGATTTTGAAGAAAATCATTATGGAGTTCTTTTGTTGAGGAAAGAGCTTTAAGGTGACTGTACACTTCATATATGACATAATAAAATACTTTAGGTGGTTTAGATATAATACATGCAAACTAAGATTATTCAAGATCACCAAATTAATAGATGTATGTTTGAATACTACCGACTTCTATCACTTAATTATGGATAATTAATTTATATTTTTACTTGAATGGCCTAAATGACACTTATACTTGTCCCACTTTGTCATGCCGATCCCCAAACTTAATAATTTGCCAATTGAATACTTACACTCTTTCAAATCGTGTACAACAAACACTTATGACACGACGCTATCAGTGCCTGTAATACAATCTCCGACACGTTAAGAAATTAAACCACGTAAGCTCCAGGTTTTTTATTATAGCCACATAGAAAAATAAAATGGTAAATGATTATTAACCCCCAATCCAAAATTTTCCCTCATTTTACAGTTATTCGCTTAGGTTTGTCACAATCAAAATCAAAGAGAACACTCATCTAAATTAAACGGATTTGAAAACATTGAGATAGAGAAGGGGTTGATACAAAATTCAATTAGAATTTTAGGAAGTGTGATGCTCCTCTTCATCGGCTGCTTCAAAGGTTTGGCCAGCCACGAGTTCCGGCACCTCATCATTTGCAGCAACACCTTCAGGTGCCCTGGTATGGGGCATCAATAGGTGCTTGCTTGTGGAATTGCTCTGCTAGCTTCTTCAAAAACTGCTCTGCTAGCTTCTTCAAATTATCAGGGCCCAACTAGTGAATATTGAGGAAGTATATCCTGCAAGTTCTTGGTCGGAGGGGAAAATACACTTGGGTATTATTTCTGGTTCATAATGCTCAAGCTCACATTCATTATTCGCGTGAATTACACATATTTTGTCCAGCTCAACCATTATTTTGCCATGTGTGTTTGGTCAAGGTTCAGATGAGTTTAAATAATAGGTTTTATCAAGTTAAAGTGTCTAAAAAAACAAGTAAATTTTGAGAATTGACACAATATAGTGGGATAATTATAGGTGTCATTTAGACTATTTTACCTATTAAATCACCTAATAAAAATAATATTTTTGAATGCATTATACTTATCAAAGTCACAATAGATCCACCTTATTTAATCATGATAGAACTTCTATCGCGATATTTATCTAGTCAGGTTCTAATATTAGTGCCGAACATCTAGTAAAATTAAAAGGAAAATGCTCTTATTTTGCAGATTAAATAGTCGTTAACAACTAGAAAGCTAGGACTCCTAAGTTTTTATGAGATCCAATAGCATTATGACAAGTAAGCTAAAGGAAAACATTAGGAGCTGTGCGTAATATAAAAGCAGCGTTATTGTTCTTTTTTTTTTTTGGTATATTTTCTTCCCTATTTTGACTACTTTGTGCGTGAGGAGAGAGAGAGACTGTGAAGAATCCAATGGGGTCGTATCTTTCAAGTTTGCTCGGCGGAGGCGCGGCGGAAGCAGCAGAGGCAGAATCAGGATCGTCGTCAGGACCGTCGCGTGTGATTGCTTTTCATTCGTCCAATCGGTGGCAACTTCACTTCAATTCCTCCAAGCAATTAAATAAACTGGTATCACTCAGTTATCTATTCGCTGTGCAAAATTTTAGGTTTAATTTCGAGAGATCTGATTTCGCTCGATTAACCTAATTGCCAGATAGTAGTGGATTTTGCGGCTACATGGTGTGGGCCCTGCAAGATGATGGAGCCGGTTATTAACGCCATGTCTGCCAAGTATACCGACGTTGACTTCGTCAAAATTGACGTCGATGAGCTCTCAATACGTGAAATCTGAAATATAATTAGCAATATACATATTATTATGGCAAATTGAAATTGATTTAGAATTTTAGATCCATCTATGATTGAAGTGATTGATTTTGTATCTTTGGTGTATAAAATAAATAGGATGTAGCACAACAGTTTGGAGTGCAAGCTATGCCAACATTTTTGCTGCTGAAGCAAGGAAAGGAAGTAGAGAGAGTGGTTGGGGCCAAGAAAGATGAGCTCGAGCAAAAGATTCTCAAGCACAGGGAAGCTCCTAAATTTGCTGCCTAGTAATTATCGAGCTAAATTTCATATCCAATAAGTTAACAGAAAAAAAAAGCATCATTTTTACTATACTACCGTATGGTGATGTAACGTAATATTGATGAGATTTGACTAGGGTGGATATCTCTTTGAAATCTTTTCCAGTTTTTCATGCTCAATTTTCTCTGTGCGTGTGTGTATGTTTGTGCGTGTTTTATCCTTCTCCCTCCCCACCCTAAATGAAACATAAAAATTCAATCAGTTATAGATAAGCAAATTAATGGCTTTCTTATTTCCCCTTTAGCCCTTTTTACTACTTTTCGCCCGATGATTGTATGGTACTCTTTTTGTGCGTTTCCTTCGTTCTGTAATTTTCTGGAAATTGCTGTACATACCATTATATTATAGATTTTTTTTTTATAAATCACTATCTATTGGTGGTAATTAGTTATCTATAGATATTATTTGCTATATTATGAATGTATATACCTTTTCTCTTGTTATAAGATGTATTTGATGTATTTAAGCCATACGGTATTCATGAATACCGTAACAAAAATATGCGTAAATCGGGAAAGTTCAACTAATTAGTTGTTGTATTCGACTGTATTCATATCGTGAAATATATGATTACAACTGGATATATTATTGTATTCGACTGTATTTTCGGTATGAAACAGGGGATTATACTATTTTTAACTGAAAAGTGAATCAATTAACATAATAGATTCCTAATATAACTTAACAAACTCAATTATAACACATAAAATTTGTATTTTCAGTTATAAAAAAGATTCTCAACCGAAAAATACCCAAAAAATATAACAATCTTCAGAGAAATTATATAATACATCTGAATACATAAATTATACTCTCTCTGTTTCAATTTATGTAAACTTGTTTGACTGGGCACAGAGTTTAAGAAAAAATTAAGATTATTGAAATTTGTGGTTCTAAACAAGTTAATAAGGGGCTCAGAGCGTTTGTGTGGTTATAAAAGTTTTTCATTAAGGGTAGAATTTTAAGTTTAAATTAAATTGTTACTAAATTTAAAAAGGAGTCATTGTTTTTGGAACAGATAAAAAAAAATAAGTTCACATAAACTGGAACAGAGGGAGTATTAATTAAGAAAATATATGAATACATTCATGGGATACAATGAGACATCGAATACAATCAAATACATGAAAATAAAGCGAGATACATTGAAATATATTAATAGAAATCTAAAGTTGCTTAGTCTCAAACTCTGTAGTCTCCGTTCAAAAACAACCCTAATGTCGTTTCGTCGAGAGGGCTGCGATTCTGATTCGAAATTTCACAGAATCTGGGAAACTTCCAATTTCTTTGCTAGGCTAGTACGAGGAAAACACCAAGTTCGTGCCAACACACCAAATCATATCAAGAAAATGACTACAAACATATTCGTGTTTATCGCCTATGATTTAATTTTGTTTCACATAACTGAAAAAACTCCACCATTTGTTTTATAGCTTTTTGACTAACTGGGAGTTGTTAAAGGAACTATTCAAACCATGGCACTAGATCGCCGGAAAACTCTAATTCTAAAGAGTTTTCGACTGTGGTGAGGTTGAAGCAGCCTTCGCCGTCGGAAAACTCTAATTCTGATGCTTTACCGGAGAGTTCTGGTAGTAAAATAAAGGTGGAAGATGAGAGAGGAAGATTGGGGGGGGGGGGGGGGGGGAGAATAGATACGGAGTAGCGGATACGTGAGGGGACAAGAGAAATTTGAGTGGAAAGAGAACAACAACAATATAAATAGGTTTTTGGCTTATTTTATGGCTTAATGGTACACGGGGTGGCTATAAACAGATATTTGACTATAAAAATAAAAAAATAGCTATGAAATATAATTTTTTTTTTAAATATATTTATTTAAAATAAATAAGGTATCAATCTTTTCTATAGGAGGTAACTAATCCTATATTATACCCCCAATGCTTTTCCTCGTTAATTGTAAAAAACAAAGTTCAAAACACAGCTGAAAAGAGAATCAGTAAATGACGTTAAATACTTATTCCTTTCACTTTTACTTTAGCATGTATACTACAAATAAATTTTTATTTTTATTTGTCACTTTACAGTTTATGTATATTAAGAGAAAATAATTTTTTTTCCTGTTATACTTATAGTATTTATTACTCATTTTAAATTATTTTTAAAATTTAATAAAATATGCCTCAATTAATATAAATATTGTAATAAATTATACACTTTATTTATTATTTCTTAAAGAACATAAAAGAGTTAAACGTACCATGTTAAAAGTTTACTTGAACCGAAGGAGCATGTGAAATGAGAAAAGAGTGAAGTATTATCATTCTTCACATTTATTTCGTTGTTTTCTTTTAGCTTTTCTGTTTTATCTTTGAGTTAACATAACAAAGAATCGAGGGAAAATTTTATTTTATGTCTTATATAAATGACACTAGTTATATAAGGTTGTATAAAACAACCCTTTTATCATACAATTTTATGAATTCAGAAATATAAAATTGGAATCTACAAATTTGTGAGACAAAAAGAGCCCACGCGAAATAAAACGTCTCAAGAATCAAGTTGCAATTTTGCAGAAGCGACGTAAGAATGACGTAAAGGGTGCAGTAACATATTCAAAACAATTTTCTGCCTCCTCGCTCGCACCCCACCGCCGGATTTTCGGCATGTCATGGGTTATGGAAAGGTCAAAAGATTTAGTAAATTCAGGTTTAACGCTTTATACTAACTTCAGATCATGTTTAAAGAAATCTAACATATTGCCCTCATCCACCAGTTCATGGCTTTTTGACGATGTCACGTGTTATTGAAAGGTCAAAATGACGATTCTTATATTCAATCCAATATAATGCTTTATTACTAACTTTAGACAAGTTATATTCATTACTATGATTACCTGGAGAATAGTTTTTGGGAGAATTCAATAGTTGGATCTCATATTTAGGGGGTTCAATTTTTTTTTTGTAAGTAATATCCAAATTTATAGAAGAACTGAAATAATAACTTTAATTATCATACTTTAGTTGAGAAATAACCCTTAGTCCATTGGCTTTATTAAGTCTTAAGTGAGAAAGGTCTTGGGTTCAATTCTACTTTATCACAACTTTTAACCACAACAGCTCTGAAATATTTGCTCATAGACAACACACCAAAACACAATTTATGTCAAATGGTGTCATTTTTTCTTACTTATCCGTTTCTTTTATAGTATTAAAACATATTTAGTTAAATTTTCCAATGAAGCAGTATCTTTGTTAAGCGTGCATCCGCCCCTGCTCATATTTGGTCGGACAATAATTATTCAGGAACTTCCTGCTTCTTATCGACTCTTCATCTCACGAATATCAGTAGAAAGAGAATAACCATACCTAAGCAATTGAACAAAGACTTAAGATTAACTAGCAAACAAGAATTCAAGGCATAGCACATTTACATTTTAGGCTCACTCTGTTTATAAATGTAGGTTGTTAGCTTCCTGGTGGGAGTATACTGGGTAGTAGTAGTTGTTGTTGTTGTTGTGAGCTTCCTCATTGGTGCTAAAGGTCACTGCAAAATTTTCAATTATCTACAAGAATGAATGATGAAAGGAGAGAGAGAGAGAGAGAGAGAGAGAGAGAGAGAGAGAGAGAGAGAGAGAGAGAGAGAGAGAGAGATGGAAAAAGCACATCTAGAAGAACGATAATCGACATTATAGCTTCTCTTCCGGAATTCTTCAGCTGTTACTTATTCTTGATTTGATTGTGACAAATCTCTTGGAGGAAATAATCTCCAAACCTCAGTTTGATAGCAGAACCATCCAACAGGGGGAAAATTGTACTACTTCCCATTGGTGTTCCCATGTTTGTGGAATGGCCAAATTTTTACCAGGCGCTCTAGAACGGATGCACTTTTTGAGAAGTAGCCTGAGAATCCTTGAGGAGTTGATGGTGGTGGGAAATCTTCAGCCGGCATGGCAAAAGGACGAATCATATTTTCCATGTTTGCCAATGTAAGATATGAACCAATTTCTTGAAGCCTTTCAGGACCCATTATTGGCAGTGTGTGCTCTTGATGCCATGAAGCAGCTATCTCATCATTTTTCTGCAAATAAAGTTGGAGTTTCTCATATCGAACACAGCTTTGCAAAAACATTAATCGAAATGAGATGGCGTTACTGGTGGTTATATAGTCGGAGATTTATCGTAAAGATCAACTTTTCAATTACATTTCGTGCAATAGAAAGACATAATACCTCCTCCAGTGGTGATAGATCAGCACCACGACTAAAAGCCATCTCTATGCGGAACCTTTTAGGGTCTTCCAGAGCCACCTGCACCAAATTGATACAATATGAATCCAGCAGACATCTACTATCAGGAGTTCCTCATCAGACGAAAACACTATTACATCATATGTTGCTACAAGGCTAATCAAGTGTTTATCCCAGGCACTGTGTCTCAAACCAAAGAGTTAAAGTAGGAATATCGGAAGATCTAAAATCTTCTGGAATATACTATACTAAATTGCTTATAAACCAAAGACTTAATAGTAGAGTCTATTCCTTAATTCTCAGAAAACTAACACATCTTCAGGAAACCTCTTTGCTTGCAAAACCATAAGAGGGGTAGGGGCGTTGAGGGGTTGGTTCTATTAGGAAGTTTCTTGCAAAGTTTGGTGATGCTGAAAATATTTGAAATAACACATCTTTTTTACTTGCCGATAAAAAACGAGGATTAGTAAATAATTTCAGTTCTTTAAAACACTATCACATTAAAGAGAACCTCTTTGCTTGCAAAACCATAAGAGAAAGGTGCAGAGGTATGGCTGTGTCGGGCCTGCATAGTTCTCTTTCCCACCCACTTCTCCAAAACACCCAAAGAAAAACAGATAACAGCTTGCATATATTTAAGGTTCACCAAAATACTGATTCACAACTTATTCTGCCTTTCTCATATTCTTTGTGCTTCAGTAGAATAAACAGATGTACGAACCTCTGTGTTCTCGAACATCCTCAGTACAATATAACTCATGTAATCCAGCTCCTTGGTATTAAACAAGCGATCCAAAGCATTGTCGCACACAAGGCTGGCCTCTTCTTGAAGAGACTCATCCAGGTTGCAATAACGAAGAACATTCATCAAGGAATGAATATGCGACTCCTGTCAAGTCAAAACAATTGATAAACCAGAATTTGAAGAAGGGAAGACGAGAGGGGAAAAAGAGAAAAATCAAAATAGAGAAAATAACAGCAAGCAAAATGTTAATAGCACTACAGTTTCTCAACAAACTCTAATCATATAAGATAGGCAGAGTTAATAACTTCAAAGAGAGAAATACCACATTGCAGACATATTAAATTGTTACATATGACAGAATGAGTCAGCTGAAGAAAAATGAGAAAATTCTTTGAAGTGATAGATTATTCTCATCCACACATTGACTGTTTATAAACTCCAATGTTTGATTAACCATCCATGTTTGATAAATTAAAGTTGATTTAGAGTTTGATTTGCTAACTAGTTTTTGCAGTAATTAAGTTCTTGAACCATCTCAACTAAAATGTTAAGTTAAAAGAGGACATTTTTATTTATTTAATAATGTTGATCTTCAAGATGATGCTCACGTGTGAGAAAAGTTTCCTTGGGCCAAAAATACGTACAGCAGCTAGAAAATAACAGTAGAAAACTAGAAAATTCAGTTGCAAGTTTCCACTTACTGATGTAAAGTACAGGCGTGTTCGCACATGTCTTTCAGGTGTTCTGACATTTGCATACCTGAAAAAGGTAAAGCACAAAATAATCAAATACAATACAAGAAAGTATTCTGCAAAATTATCTTGACTTACAAAGACACTTCTAGATAAAACCTAAAATAACACTGGGATATACAAGTTCATTGAACATCTAATTAAGTGAACAAGAGGGACAACATACTTCGGATCTAAGCGGTACTTAGTCTCTTTGTCATCATCGTCATCTTGATCCATGGATCTCTCACTATTGAAGCTAGTTCTTCTAGACTCTTCATTCCGAGTGTGAGGCTTGGTATGGTTCTCTGTATCTTCCTTTGTTGTCTTATTCACTGCCAAATGATTGTCTTGGCAACCTTTCAACTCAGCCACACTTAGAGCTTCTTCACGGGTATTCCTTAGATCAATCATAATTTTACCCAACAAGCGGCGAGCAATCTGAATAAACAACTCATAAATCATGCATTGATAACTATTATAAGCCTGCACTATAATAACAAGATGTCATATAAAACATATCACACAACCCATCTTTCATCGCATTCTGGTTAAAAATAGTGGTGGATCCAAGATAAGTTAATGTGAGATCTCAAATTCTGTACGTAATGGTTGCCAGAGTGACGGTTATTGTAGTGAACAAGAAGCAATACACAAACTACTCTTCCTCCAATACAAGCATAAGCTTCTAATTTGTTAGAAGCAGGCTTTAATTTACTTTGCCACCAGTCAATCAAACCTGTTGACTGTTCATTCACTCATAATTATAGTGCAACTACAACTCTAGCTAGGGAAAATGACTGATTTTCACTGCCTTCATTAAGCACACCTTGACCAACAGCAATGGGGAAGAGCTATATCAATCTTATTTTTTAGCAAAGTCAAACTCAAACCAGCATGTAAAACGGCATTTATAATTAGTAGCCTCATATTCCTTACTGCAGACCAGCGATAAGATACAAGAAAATTTGAAAGCTGGTGAACCAATTCTAGCTTCAGTGGACATTAATATTTGACAAGATGTGGAGGTCCAACTGCCAAGCTCCTAAAGATACCTAATAGATATACCAGGAACTCTTAAGCACAACACAACTTGCCCAGACTTCTTTAATAACTATGGACTACCCCATTTAAAATTAAGTTGTGAAATCTGAGAGTGCCAATAGCAGTGAGTAGGTGGTACAAATTGTTATACGTTACTGTCTATCCAACAATAGGTAGAAAGGAAGAACGCATGAAATCTTTCTACTACAAATAAAGGAAAACACCGAGAAATGGACATTTCTCTAAAGTAAGATGTTTACCTTTGATCCAATCTTTAACTTCTGCTTTGGATTTATCCCGTATTCATTAGGAATAACACCATCAGCAAGTAGCTGAAACTCAAAAACAATCATACTTTCTTTTAGAAGTCAGACAGGATAATTCGTAAGAGAACTTTGCAAGACCTTGTATATTTGAAAAAATAGAATTTGAGGAATACTGGAGACAACAGGCTCCGTAACCTAAAGACCTGGAAAGCAGCAACACCATATACAAGTGTTGCTACAGAAAAATTTAAGATCAGTAATATGATACCAGACTTTTATCTTGTTCTGGAGTATTTTTTTCCTTTTTTGTTGCGGTGGGGTTGGGGTGGGGGTGGGAGGCAGTGAGCAAGGGTTGTGGAGTTATCAGTTCTTTTTCTAAGAAGCTACTCATGTTTGTAGCTGATCCTCATTGTACCTGAGCAACCGTAAAGAGTTCATCCAACCCCCCTAGATTCAGATGTGAATTGTGCAAAAGATCATACCTGTAAACAAAGGAAAAAAGTTCAAAAGAACATAAAGTCAAGGACATAACAGACAAAAACCAGAAGCTTGAGCATGCTCTTTCAGTGGCAATGTGGCATGTTGATAAAAAAAGAGATCAATATTCTACATTAACCAAATATGCTAAGAATGTTATAGAGTTCACTTACTTGCACGAGTCATAAACATCTGGAATTTGTGTGATATCAAAACGGCTGTATTTAAATATAAAGTGTTAGAGGAAACACCAACAAGGAAACCATTTAATCCACAATGAGCAGATTGGAAGGAGAACAATCCCAACAAATTAGCATCTGGGCACCAATAGTCCAAGATGCAGAAGCATATGTTCAAGCTAAAAAAAATAAATTGAGTTAGCAAAACTTACTCTTTCCGTTCATTATATAAATCCCTCTCTAGTTTTCTCCATCTTGCAAACATGAGTAGAAATCCCTCGCTACCACAAGGTAAACCCGCAGCAATACGATCAACATCAATATTTGTTTTACCAAGCGCTTTAGCTTGATCATAAGGTGGAATTACATCATATGGGCTTGCCTCTGCAAGTTCTTCATCCTCATCCTTGGCGAGAAGCCTCACTTGCTCTGTCACCTTCTTAGTATATTTCACCTGATTGCAAGATACAGATTAAATAAGAATAAAAATATAGAAAGACACAACGCAACATAAGAGAAGGAAATAGAATAATTTAAATGCTTGCAGTTTAGTTTAGTGAAATCAAGGATTCAGAACAAAGGATTCCACTGACAAGGAAAAGAAAGTGGAAGAAGGGGGTAAGAATATAAATATTCAACCAGAATCAGAAGATTGATTCAACAGGGGAGATACACATTAATAGTTTACCAATTTGGGCAGAAGTTCAGATGCATTAGCAGGGAGTCCTGCCCCATCAACCATCCAAGGCTTCTCTGATGATCCATTGTTATGACGTGTCCTCGTTCCAGAAGTAATTATGTCATTCAACCTTGCCTAAAAAGGACAAGGGGAGAGGTATTTTAATAGCAGAATGATAAAAGCATTTTTGTAGTTAATGATCCTGCCTTTGTAAACAGAACTAAACTCAACTGTTACAGTGATCTAAATTTTTTAATGCTTCAAGTAATTGCCAAACATACCCATGCAATGGAATTACTGTATTCTTTGTTTTGCATAACAGCATCCACCAAAAAAAAAACTTCCTTATGGCGTTAGACCATATAATTTCAAAGGTTCTCAAACACTTCAAATAACAACCAAACAACAACATGAAAAAGCAACAAAGTTGCAGAACATGCCTTGTCCTTCAATGTTAACAGTATAATGGATACAGACACTGAGCCTAGTCATTATAAAGAATACTAAGTTTTAATGAATACTAAGACCATCCACAGATAGAACTATCTGATCGAGCTAGGTGTCCGAAAATGTCAAGATAACTATGTGCTTGTAGATTTGAACACAGTGTAAGGAAAAGAAAACCTTAGCGTCTTCCATTTCGATACTGGCATTGTCAAGTCCATCAAGCATAGAAGAATCCTTGCTAACCAGCGACACCTTCAAGTGAAGAAGAAAACACCTACTTCAATTGTCTCAGTTGTAAGAATCCAACTCAAGAAGCATATCCTTATAACAATACACAAACCAGGATTGGTGTCAATTGTCCTTCCAAGTCAAGCAGACCTTTGGCGAATGCAGCGGCAGACATCTGCCGACATAACATGCGTAATGCAAACTCAACATCAGAGGACAAAACAAATAGCCAAGGACATGTATGAGGAAAATTGACAAACCAACTAGGAAAAAAATTAGAAAACAAATGGATATACACTCAGATACTAAGATTACTAAGTAATTATTGAGCAAAAGTAAGGAACTAACCTGAACACGCCCCTCATCGGAGCTGTATATTTTTAGGTCATGGCGATATGTACTATGGAGGCGAAGGAGGCCTGTACCTTCACCTGTGGTTCAAAGCAGAAGGAGATTAAGAGGCAGAAGCACTGAGCCTACCACCCACCCCCTAATAGCCAATTTGATCAAATAGGAACAGGGTAGATGCAAAGCTTTGATACACCATTTTCAAAGATTATGCAAAATAAACTTTTCTAATACTGTTAAATTCTAGATGCTTCATCTGGAAGTAGTTTATCTCAAACTTTCTTAAACCTCATTTGGCAATAGATGATGCAAAGGAAGATCTGATTTTGGAGAAAACTTTGGAAGTTAAATAAGAGGTAAGGGCACCAGCCAACCTGGATACAAGTTGTTCCGGAAGTATCTTCCAAGCTCTTCAGCCTGCCAAAAAATTTCATGAAAGCAAGAAAGAAAGGTTTTGATCCATGACACAAGGAAAATACACTTCAACAGGCCGAGTTAGTTCACGATATAATAAATCATAATTAGGCATAATAGAACCTGCTTTCTGCCAGCATGAGTGAGAACACCTCCATATTTTAGAACCATAAGAGCTTCAACAGGTCGTTCTTCTTCACCTTCACCATTTGACTTGGCAACTTTAGCCCACTTTAGCGGCTTTAACTGAACCTTTCTATAAATGCCAGAAAAGTGTCCCCCCTGCAATTCAGATTAACATTTTAACAATCAATAAGAACTGAGCAAATTGAAAGCAGAAAGTATTAACAGCACCAGCTTCCATTTAAAGCCTACTTAGAGATGGTCACACTCAATGCGAACATGTACATTTTCTAACATATTGCCAGATGTATAGTTCAAGAAAATAATATTGACCTCCTCAAGAACAGCTTTTACTTGACGAAGTTTCTCAGCATGCTCAATGTCTTCAGCTTCACTATCACTTTCCCGACCAGGCCTACACAACAAGAATGAGCAAGAAAACCATTTTTGTTTCAACAAAAATTCCATCAGCAAATGATATTCTTTTAGCTTTAGCACATTACAACATCACCCATAAGACAAAAGAAAACTAGAAATGAGTCAGGACAAAATTGAATAAACTGGATCAGTTGTTATATTTACAAGAGTGACCACCTTCTCTCTACCTAGTCTACAGAAAATGTCTTTGTTCCTAAGGTCTTCAACTGGATCAGTTGTTATATTTACAAGAGTGACCACCTTCTCTCTACCTAGTCTACAGAAAATGTCTTTGTTCTTAAGGTCTTCCGTCTCCCCGGGGGGGTAATCATATCTAACTTAACCTCTATAGTTTTAGAAAATTGACTTCAAGAAATTATGAAGCACTAAAGATCAGTATAAGGAACAGATTGAGCACAATAAGAACATATGATTTGACAACTACCATTTTTTTTACAGATAAAGAACATGTAGCTGTCTTTAAAGTGCAAGTGAAATATTGAGTTTCATTCAACTTTAGAAATCCATAGTAAAATCAAAGTCCAGAGGGGCGATAGCAAAGCTAAGCTGTATAAAAGCAGCGGCCCTATCAACAGGTCCATCAATAAAAGTATAGGTCTTTTCGCCTAAGGTAGTCAGAGCAACATGGACAATGATAGGCTTGATTAACAACTAGGAAAGCTGTTCTACATAAGGAAAACATTACAAGCTATTGCAGATATCCATCTGGGGTACATAGGTATACGATGTTGGAAATGGTAGAAACTATACAGCATAATGCATTTAAGCAACAGGTTGAAAAGCACAAGTGTGCAATTTCACGGCCATGAAAACAGTAATGTATCTATCTCGCTGCCCAAAACATAGATTTCTAGTTTGATTAGGCACAAGATTAAAACTAGAGTTAAGATTATCTCTCTCCCTCACTCTGCTGGTTAGAGACTTAGAGTAGCTATCCTGAAAAACTCCTTAAGAGGCACTATTTGGAGAAATAAAGTCCACACCCCCCTCCCCCCACCCCTGAAGTCTCACAGCAATCACAAACTAAATAGGTTGAAAAAAGGCAAAATCAAATGAAGTAAGTCATTAGCGCATAAAGATCTATCTGAGCATAAAGAACATTATCTTTGTTTGAGGGGTATGAAGCTACAAAAATCAAATACGAGATACAAGAAATCAATGTGATTATACAGACTCTTCAAGTATCAGAGTCTCACTTACCTAGAACGTGGTACCAGCGCTCTGGTAGCATCCAAAAGATCTTGCAATTGCACAGCACTTTTAAGCTTTGTCTGCGCAAGATTTAAAAGCAAAAGAACAATATTGATCATCTAAAACATTGAGAAGGATAGAGAAAAGCAATTGTATCATGAAAGCAAGGAAGCACCTCAGATCTAGGTTTACCGCCATTGTACTTTAACATCAAATTTAAGAGTTTTTCCTCCGTAACATTCAACTTCACTTTCTGCTTTGGAGTTCTATCACCACTGTTCCAGTTGATATTGGTTCAGTAAAGGAGAAAAAAGATTCTAACCTGCAAGGGTAATATGCATAAGAAGTATGTCTTACTGCCGAATAATTGCAACTACACATCGTAGCTCCTCTGATTGACCAAATGTGCCGAGCCCACTTCCTTGACGTGTTAAACCCTCAGAAGGCTGAACTGGTTCATTGACTTTCCATGGTAAAGTTGGTGGGATTGTCGATGAAAGATGTGGAGCTTTTGCGTCTAGAAGCATCTTTCTCAACACACAAGCAGCATCGTCATAGTACCTTTACTCAAGCATCATTGCAAGAACTATCTTTAGGACCAATCAAATGATGCACAAACTGACGATACTACCAGTCATATAGCTGCTACCATTGTGATTACACAAACCATACAGATTCAAGATGACAGTAAGGATATATTATGATGATATACCGACAGCAGTAACACTAAAAAGGCAAGAAGAATTCTATAAACCCAAAATACATGCAGTACGAATGAAGGTCCCAAACAAGCATGATACAACCTAACAGTAAAAAATGACAGAAAGTTGATCAACAAGTTCTAGTCATTCTCTTTTTTTTTTTGGTGATAAATTCTAGTTGTTGAATAATACAACATGAATCAAATGTCACTAGTGTAGTAAGATGCATAGAGTTGGGGTTGTAATACTTTTCCATTGCACTCTCTGGTTGTTATTCTTTAATAAAATTTTCGTTACATTTTCAAAAAAAAGATGTTCACCGATAAAAGATAATTGTTCTCTAAGTTTCTTTGTAAAAGCATTCTACCTACATGGAACAGATATCGGGCAGGGGAAGGGAGGGAAAAAGTGGCATGCATCTTAAGTCAATTAAGGTTATTAATCCCAAAAAATATTGTTTTTTAAGCAAAAAAATACAAGTGAACCTATTGGTATTGACATGTTCGCTTTTTCTAGGTTCAAGTATTTCTTTTTATTATTTTTTCCTGCTAACTTTCGTTCTTCCTTACAGTGTTGGTCATTACTGGTACTACATATGCTAGGGGCCCTTACATCACTTTGCACAAAAGTAGAAGATGAAATATTCATTGGGATAATGACTTTCATCAGTGGATGCATTCTAGAACTGATCAACCGAAACCCCTGTCTTAGTCCATGTATAATCTTATATGAGTCTTTCGCTTCCATTGTGTTTCGTTAAATTTACATATGTAGGTCTTTTGAGATGACTTCTTCAACGAGAGTTTAGGTCTACTTGGTACCCTTTGAAATCCTTATTCATCATATTGACACACCTACGGACCTTTGTTGTCTTTAAGAAAACCTTAATTATGAAACTGATAAGAGGAAAACTTAAAATACTGATTAGATTGGACTATACGTCTCATCTAATTGATTTTTGGGGAAGATGAAGAAACTTACTTGTAAGAGTTCTTTACAAAGCTCCAGCCATTCACATCACAAACATATGAACGCCCGTCACTGCGCAATAGATCGAACCCACAAACCTGAAATGAAAGGAAGGGTAATTTCGTTGGTTTGTTTTCTCAGTGCATATGGAGAAAACGAAGATAAATTTAGTCAACACCATCAAAGGGAAAAAGGGGAACATTAGCCAGCGTATATGCTTCAGCCTTGGGATCTCCATGTATCTCTAAACCCCGATATAAAAGATACACCATGTTTATAAATTTGGCAGAGAAAGGAAGAGAAAGCCATAAATCTAGTTGAATATACATTACAGAATCATATCTTGTAAATATAGGTTACGAGGACATCAGTGTCATCTATCTTCTGCAGTTGGACTATCAACCACAGGCAACGAGATATTAGAGGCCAAGAAAGTCAACTTTTAATTGACTGTGAGATAGTGGACACTGGACAGTCAACCTACTCAAAATAGCTGCAACAGTTTCCACCATGCTTGTTGAAAGTAAAACAACATCGTACATCAATATGTGTTGACATGCAATAGACTTAGGTGGACTTACTGCTTGCCTAAAGGCTATGCAAACTTCTCTGGCCATTTGCTTCTCTGTAGGAGTAAGTAGAACAGGATATCGAACCTGCAAAATGAAGCAACTTTCAATAGATTTCAAATAAGTTGCTATAGCAACTTAAAGTGATTGTACTCACTATTAAACACAGCTTAATCTAAATGCTGAAAGGATAACACTGGACCCCAAAATTTCCATATGAGAGGAAAAGAAGCTCAGTACTTTGACAAGTTCTTTTTTTTTGCCCAAACCCCGAACCACACTTATCTCCTCCCAAGGCAACAATGGTTTTAACTCAAACCTCAAGCATAATAGTTGGACCAGAGGAACTCTACTACTAAAGTGACCATCTCTCATCACTTTATTAAGTTCTTAATTTTAAAGGATCTTTAGGGGGGATATAAGGACGTCTCTCACATAGCGCAAGAGAATGGATAAAATTCAATGGGTGAAGAAGATGATGCTATTCTTTCCTGTTCTTTTCTTTGTTATTTGGCAACAGGCCTCCAAATTAGAGAATAGGAAAAAATAGGGAGAGTTATGTTGAAGAAATAACTTACTTCTTTCCCATCAGTATTTCTCATTACAACACCATCAACAACAGGAGATTTCCTTGCCTCTGCATGTGCGTAATCTGGACCAACTGTATACACCTATGTAAATATAAGAAGAAAACTCAAATCATGGGATAAGCTACAAAATTTTTGACACAAAGCAAAAGCATGTGCATGGTTACTCCTACCTAACAAAGACACTTGACAAGTTTAAACCAAGTAGTAAATCCAGGAAGCTACGACCTGTTATGAGAGTTGCTTAGGATAAATATATAAGATATATCTAAGGGTATGGAACTTACCCCTCTTCTTTTATTTTTGAGGGGATGAGAGTTGAACTGCACACATGTACATGAAAAAAATAAATTCTCTCAGCCTCCTTTCCCCTGGGCTCCCTTAATGAAAGAGCTTGAAAAAGCTGTGTTTGTCGGATCCTCCAAAAATGACGCCACACCCATGTCGGATGCTACAAAAAAGAATTAACTTTTGAAGGATCCAACACACACCCAATGGCATTTTTGAAGGATCCCAGTAACAAAGAGAAACAGGAGAAAATTTTATTTGACAAGTGAATGAGAAGGACGTATAGCTTAGATAATCATGTACAATATGAACATGCTCAAATATGAAATTGAAAATTTTAGTTAGTTCCTGAAGTCCCATGATGTATATGCAAATGTTTAAACATATTTATAGTTTCTTCTCACCAAATCAAATTCATACAGCAGCCATAAAGTGACTTATGCCCTAACTTATTAGTATGCTTTCACCATACCATACGATAAATCAACGGGTAAATCCGAATTAATGGAAAAAGAGGAAGACCTCAAGCCAGATAGGTGGTTTTCAAGTATATCTTTTCATAATAGACCAAACAAATTAAGTGCGATTGCCAATTAAAGCAAAATCATTCATGCAACGATACTGAAGTACAATGTTACAAACCTTAACATCTGTTCCTCCAGTGGGCATGAATTCCTCATATATGTAGGACCCTTCACGTCTCACTCTTCTAACCTCTGGATGGAACTCACTTGAGCGGTTACCAACCTGAAGGAAAAGAAAGAAATCAAATAACATAAATCGAAATTAGATATTCTAACACGTGGGAAAGACAGATGGATGACATTAAACATCTCTTTCTGCAAAGACAAATGGCTATTCACTGTGGATTTTGTTTGTAATCATTTTTGGGGTGCTTACCTGCCAAAGAACTCTTGTTGTGCCAGACTGGTTTTAAGGTCAAAAAGAAACTTATCAAGATTTGGAAGCCATTCCAGTCTGTTCATGTAGGGTGATACAGAGAGGAAGGAACCAACGATGCTTCGTAGGCAAATCTACTGCTATCCAAATTTTGAAACATAAATGTCTTAGCAATTTACCATTCTGGTTGAATTTCCGATGTATACGAAGAGTTGATAGCAGTTTTTTAATAGCCGATAAATCTGTTGTTTCCAGCTTCGATAGCCGGTGGATAATGGGACCCTCCCTCTACCCTTTCTCCAATTAATTGCCAGACATGGTGCGGCTACCACATATCCCTGTGCTGTACTACCTTTGCCAACCAGGCTGATGAACTAATTGCCCCAAGTCTCTTCAGGATGACATTAAACATCTCTTTCTGCAAAGACAAATGGCTATTCACTGTGGATTTTATTTGTAATCATTTTTGGGGTGCAACGGGCGATGGCAAGGACTGCCAAAGAACTCTTGTTGTGCCAGACTGGTTTTAAGGTCAAAAAGAAACTTATCAAGATTTGGAAGCCATTCCAGTCTGTCCATGTAGGGTGATACAGAGAGGAAGGAACCAACGATGCTTCGTAGGCAAATCTACTGCTATCCAAATTTTGAAACATAAATGTCTTAGCAATTTAGCATTCTGGTTGAATTTTCCGATGTATATGAAGAGTTAATAGCAGTTTTTTAATAGCCAATAAATCTGTTGTTTCCAGCTTCGATAGCCGGTGGATAATGGACCCTCCCTCTACCCTTTCTCCAATTAATTGCCAGACATGTTGCAGTTACCACATATCCCTGTGCTGTACTACCTTTGCCAACCAGGCTGATAAACTAGTTGCCCTTGGTTTCTTCTATGGTAATTTTGTTAGCTCATTACAGATTGAACAGATTTTGTAGTTGGAAAAATTTCCCCATGATGGTATCCCGCACTACCTTAGTGCTTAGTTCTTACTATTTAATAAAATATTTTGCTTATCAAAAGTATCAAAGAAAAAATATGGGGGGAGGAGGGATAGAAGGGGGTGGGTGTTAAATACAAGGACTCTTGAAAGAAATAAGAAGCAGAGACGCAAAGGACACTGGTAATATCAAAATCTAATCAAGAAAGCATTTCCAATTTTTCTTTTTCAGTAATGTTACCTTTCGAAACAATTCCTTCATTCCCCCGCCAGCTGAACTAGGATAGTAAATCATTATTCTGTGGTCATCAGCTACATAAAAGCAAATAAGAGATTGATTTTTCCCTTCCTGAGTGGTATTTTTACAATATCACAAGTTCACCATATCCACTAGCAGACAGCATTGACAACAATTCCATGGTTTGAAAAGCCTACAGAACTAATTGCAGTATTCATATGCAAGGGAAATAACACCTCTTTGAATAATCAAAGAGAACTTTAAAAATCGAATGTCAACAACCTAACAACAACAACTACCCAGTATAGTCCCACCAGGTGGGGTCTGGGGAGGGTAATATGTAGACGAGTCTTACCCCTACCCGAAAGGGCAGAGAGGCTGTTTTCAATCGACCCTCGGCTCAGTGGAGAAAAGGAGAAACAGAAATAAAAACAAAAGAAAAAACAATAGAGTATTAGTAACTCCAGCAGAAATAGCGTATTAATCAAGAGGCATCATTGTTTGTCCAGCTATTATAATACCACCAAAGTGGTTATTTATCAAGGTAGTCTGAGATTATGAGTCATATCTTTTCATCTAATTGACAAGCTGCCAAACACATACATCTTCGTTCTAGAGAAAAAAAAGAAAAAACTAATCATGCATAGAAAGAGAGACCGACCATTAACAGGCTTTTCCACAAAAGGTTTCCAAAAGCGATTCCCATGAACCTCAACAAAGTCATCGTCTTCAACAAAATAATCCAAATGTTGGTGCGGTACTTCTCTGTGAACGCAAGCATACCTTGGCACAGGGATTCCGTACATCTCAAGACGCTGAAATCTCACAATTAAAACAGAAAGGAAAATGTCAAAATCATTTTTAATTTCAAGGAAAAGAGAGGTTGCTCTGATGGTAAGCAACCTCCACTTCCAACCAAGAGGTTGTGAGTTCGAGTCTCCCCAGAAGCAAGGTGGGAAGTTCTTGGAGGTAAGGATGCCGAGGGTCTATTTGGAAACAGCCTCTCTACCCCAGGGTAGGGGTAAGGTCTGCGTACACACTACCCTCCCAGCCCTTACTAAGTGGAATATACTAGGTTGTTGTTGTTGTTGTTGTATTTCAAGGAAAAGGGAAAATGCAAGGAGTAGCATAACTAATAGAAGGTTAGTTCGAAAAAATGAACCCCCATCAGGGTAGAGTTTCCGACGCAATTAACTATTTAAAAGCAGCTTCTTCATCTCACACGTAGATTAAAGTGGAGAGCTCAAAAACTTGAAGCGAGAAAAATGGGATTGGAAATACTTGGAAACAAATGTCGAGTTAAGCCTGATTCCTACTTTTGCAGAATTATTCAGACAGGTATGATGGTATAACCTTTTCTAACACATTGACTCTTATAGTGTATAGAAGACAATACATTTCTTTTGAATCTTTGTACATATCTAGGTGAGGAAAATTTTGTTTCCTAGTATTGCCAATCCAATCATAGATCTAGACAAAAGAAATTAGCCACAGAATTGTCCTTATCAAAAAAAAAAATGGTCATACACTTCTCCGATTCCCTTGAACGGCAGAAATAACCAAGAACTAATACATACCTCGTATACTTTCCTCCGATCGTGAAGAAGGTACTGCGGTTCCAATTCATTCACAAGGAAAGGCCTAAGACAGAGAAGATAATTGACGAGCATAAGTTGTCCAAAGTGATGCCAAAGTTTACATAATTGTGTTAAATATTTCTTTCCAACATTTACAGGGGAAACAAGAGGTTATTTTTTTACTTTTCAAAAAGAAGGTTCTATTAAGATGGCAAATTCTCTTCATTACAAGACACATATTTAACCTTGGAGCTTCCCAACTCAAACAGTATCAGATCTCTTGGTCTTGGGACATTGTCTAGACAAAAATAATATGACCTGACAATTGTTGTCATCGTTACAAATATCAAAATTTCAAGTTTGATGATCAAGTAGTAACTTAAGAAACGTCTTTGCGAAAGAAATAGTCAATTACGACAGAAACCAAAAGCAAAAGTCTCACGTCTTTTTTTTTAAATCTTGCATTATCTTTTCGATAAACTTTATCCTGCATTTTCTACCATCCCTAAACTCCTAATGAATGCTTCAGATCTGCCCGCCAATCATTTATACCTTGCCAAAAGAATCAATCACAAACAACAGATTTTACATCAGAGTGTAATACATGTTGTCACACTTGAGAAACCAAAAGATTAATAAGAAAAGGATTTGAAAATCATTTACGACATTCAAAACCTTAACCTTGTTTTTTATGTTCAGAAAGACAAGTCTTGTGATTTTATACGGCTGTAGAAATGGGCTGGACTATTATAATCAGAGAAGAAGCTACGACACCAATGTTGGCAAGTGTGATAAAGAAAATCCTCAACTTTACCGAAGTGTTTCGAAAGCAAATAAAATTTCCAGGACTACTACAATATCTCGTGCTAACAGTTACTCTGGTGATGCCAGTCATAGATCATTCAAAAATGGATATTCAGAGGACACAGAATAACACAAAAGCGATCATGCCTGAACACTGAAAACTACATACGGAAAAGGATGGATGAAACTTACTTTCTCAATGAAGCATATGCTTCTGCTTTTTCCAAAGGATATCCACTGGAGTAGAAGGCAATCAAGCAATCGCATATCAGCCAGCTGCATCCATGACATAATCCACTAAATTAACATGGTGCATGGTATATAGTGCGGAAGGAAGACAAAACGTCAAACGTAAGGCTAATGGGATGTGTAAGCCATCAGAAATACCTTATTACAGACACGATTTCTCAGGGAAAAGATGTAAAACTCAGTTCAACAAAGAGAAAGATTATAGAATACCAAGTAGCAATGGTATGTCATTGTTATTTCCAGGATTGTACCTCTCAATTGGATCCTCCAGAATAACTTTGTCACCAAAGTAAATAACCTTCAAGTATAAAGTCTTAGTCAGAAAGATAATACACTTTTAACAAGAAACTAGAAATGCACTCTGCAAAGTCAGTTCACCACTTGATCAATGGAGTATCACCATACTTTGAGTGATAAATGTCCAAGAAAACTACTTTTTAGGAGACCCAATATCATAAGAAAAATGCTGAATCTTGGATAAGATGAATGCTTAAAACTTATTACCAAGAAAAGTACTTTTCAGGAGACCCAATATTACAAAAATGAAAGTTAGTTGGATTTAGCAAATGATTGGATACCTCAAATTCACCAAATGATTGAAGTCTTTCAAGAATCTGTCCCATTGGAGCTGAGAAGACCTAAATTTAATTAAAAAATTGAAAAGAATCAGTGGGGGTAAACAAAGAATAAGTACAGCATTAGTACTGTTGGTGCATGCTCTGCAATTGCAACCAATCAAAACAATAGAACAGAACCTCGGGGCCGCATTTCACCTTCTTTTCCATTACACAAACACCAACTGTAATCTTATTCTCGACAACACTGTCCTCTTCCACTTTCTTCATCATCTTCTTTTTCTTCTCTCTCTCTTTAACTTTCTTTCTCTCGGGCTGACTAAAAGCTCCAAGATTTGAACTTTTCTCAACCCCACTTCTCATTCTCTCTTTCTACTGCCAAAGCTCAAGAAACAAACAGATTAAAACACGTGTATGTATTTACATTATTTCGTAAAAAGTCCTCTTTTTTCATGAAATAGTAAAAAGAGTCCGAAACAAGTATAAAGATATGTACCCACAGATTCAAGAATCCCGTGTAGATAAAGGAAAAGGAGAAAATAGTGAGAGAAGACCCGAAATATCCGAAGTATATGCAAAATCTTGAAAATCTTTGCTAAAGCTTTAAGGTACAAACACATGGAATCACGAGAACAGAGAGAAAAAGGCTGCTTCAAATCGCCACCAAGGAAAAAAAAAATACATTATTTATTGCTACTAATGGAGTGGTTACTAGTATTTATTATGTGGACCGTTAATATAACAAATCCAATAGGACGAGTCAATATTGCGGGGTAATATTGGATTCTGGAATATACATTAGAAAGTGAAAGACACTGACGTGGAAAGGTATAGGAGATACTAATCTTTAAAGATTAATGGCTGCTTTATCCCTCTGTCACTGTAAGTTATAAAGGTACGATGTCTTTTTGTCTATCATGTTCGTTTTTATAAAATAAAAAAATAAAATAAAAGAGTAGGTACCCAACTCGAGGCTTATAATTTGTCATTTTGTTAATATGCATTATTTATGCACGTGATCTCAGCGTGGTATGATTTTTTTTCCTTGGGGGAAATTTTGATTTTTAAATGGGAATGACGTATAAATAAGGAAAAACTGGGACTCGTAGAGGCAATGAAGGGCCATTAAGTGGTTCAATGGCTTAGCAAACTTTACACGTTTATTCTTTGAAAATGATGGAACTTTCTGATAGGGTCCTCCATATATAAGGGAAGATCATCTTATAAGTTATGATGATACCGAGTATTCGTTTTACTCACATAATTCTTTTTACATTAAATCAATAAAATAGAATACATGAAATCTTTGTAAAATTATATTTTTTTAATTCAAGTTGTAATTAGTTTAGAAAATTATTTCCTTTAAATATAGGTGGCTATCAGTTAAACCGTTCCATATTAGACACAACAATGCGCATAATAGTCGCAATTAGGTGTAATAATATAAGTAGAGAATGTTTCATGGGAACATACTTATTGTTGCAAGGGAAAAGTTGAATTAATGGTCTTTTTTTATTACTACAATTTATTCTATTTGATTGATTCAATGTCATAAATGGTCAACGGAAAATGGGATTTCTAACATGGTGTGATTATTCGGGACCACAAAAGGTTACGCTGTCTGTAATCGTTCCTAGGAAGGTAATATTTCCAGCACATACCATAGAGAGAAATGGGCTTTGATTTTGATTGAACATTCCGGTCCAATTGTGATGTTTCCAATTATGCAGGCTAATGATATCCCAGTTAACAGTTCCGTGTATCCTAGTTAATAGTCAAAAGCAAAATAATTGAAAAAAAGACACGTGAATCGGATGGCAATGAATAATAGGAGCCTGAGTTTACTATTACATGCAACCTCCACTTCCAACCGAGAGGTTGTGAGTTCTAGTTTTCCCAAGAGCAAGGTGAGAAGTTCTTGGAGGGAAGGATGTCGGGGGTCCCCAAACCCCACTAAGTGAGATTATACTGGGTTGTTGGTGGTGGTGAGTTTACTATCACACTAGATCTATGAACGAGTCAAATTTAGATGGCAATTCCAGCCTACTATAATTTTGTTTACTTGTCGGTTATAGTACCTACCAAAATGTAGTCATAATTTGTATAGACAATCAGTCAATTAAATATGCTCAATCGAAAAGACGGAAAACTTTATAGAAGCAAACAGTTCTTTTTACCTAGATCTGCTTAAAAGTAATCACACAATATCGATACATGAATTGACCTGCGTTAGTCGATGCCTCCAACTGTAATCATAAATTGGGCATTCGTTCTATCCGAAAGAGAAAAAGAGCAAGACCCAATTAAATTAATGAATTTCATAAGGAGATGTAAAATTGAAAATTTTGGATGCCCTCATATAACTGCATAATTCTTTAAGAAAGAGGCAACCATTCCTGAATTGGTATCACCTTTTCCATCTAGATAAGTAACAGTACAACGCAAATTTGGTTGCGAAATAGTAGATTGAGTAGTGCAGCACGAATAACATTAGAAGTTTACAACAATCCATATTCCATACTTGTACACTTGCCCCAAGTTCCATGCTTTCCAATGGGCAATGAGCCTTTCCCTCAAGAACAGCACGGAAAAACAATTGCTGGACAGTAGTACACTGACAGATTCAAGCCTTTGCTCAGAATTTGAGAAAAACAAGACGCTGGTCAAATAGCAGGGGCTGCAGCAGGATCTCATGGTGCTGAGGGTACAAAACATGGCAAGTTTAGCTTGAAAGGGTGCTGAAGGTCTTAAAGTCTGCTTCCATCTCAAAAACATAGTTGCAGACCAATTGATCTCCAAATAATAGTTGAATGCCCCTTACAACATGCTGTCCATACTCATGATATGAGTTGTGATACACAAGTAAGCTTGCTCATGCTATATTAGGTTGCTGAAATCAGGATCGAGATATATCAAGTCAAGCAACTCATGTATGTTAGTTAAGCATGAATGGGAGACATCTCCAGCTACAAACTCATTAACCATCCCATCAATCTCAATTGCACTGTACCCAGGGGTCTTCCTGAGCCCTTTGTCACCAATCATCCTCCTGATTCGACGTGCATCATCACATTGGCGAGCTGCCAAATATATATTTGATAACTGAACATAAGCAGAATCTTCTTCAGCTTCGTTGCCATCTTCTACCAACAAAATCTCTTTAACGGCAAGTTCTGCAAGACTAACATTTTTGTGATTTCGACAACCACTCAATAACGCGCCCCAAACTGAGGCCTGTGGTTTCATTGGCATCCTTCTAATAAGCTTAAGTGCATCATCCAATCGTCCAGCTCTGCATAACAAATCCACTACACAACTGAAGTGCTCATGTTCCGGTACAACGCCATATAAAGATTCCATCTTATACAACAAAGCTTCGCCTTCTTTCTGAAGCCCTGCATGCGCACACGCTGCTAAAGCTGCAAGAATGACAATACCATCAGGCTTAAGTCCATCAACCAATTGCATCCTCTCCAAACAGCTTAATGCTAGCTCAGGACGACCATGGACTGCAAACCCTCTAATCATTGTTGCCCATGAATGCTTATTTCGCATAGGCATGCTGTCAAATACCTCAGAAGCCAAGTGAATACAACCACACTTAGCATACATATCAACAAGAGCAGAGCCGATAAAAACATCAGACTCTACCCACTCACTCTTCATAACATGCTCATGAATCCATTTCCCTTGCTCAAGAGCACCTAAATGAGCACAGGCCGCAAGCGCTGTGGTCACACAATACTCATCCGCACTAACTCCACGCCCCAGCATATCTTGGAAAATACTCAATGCCTCCTTGGCTAGTCCGCATTGAAGGTGCCCACTCATTAAAACATTACATTGAATAACATCAATGTCAGTAATTTCATCGAACATCTTGCGCGCATCATCCAATGCTTTGCAGTTGGTGTAAGACCGAATTAAAGCTGTCTGTACATGTGCATCTGACGCGGAAAATGAATTCTTAACTACCCAACTGTGCATTTGCTTTCCCTCTACTTCCAGAGGACCATTAGCGCAAGCGATGAGAAGAAACGGAAACGTAAAACTATCAGGAGCCGCAGCGTTATTGGTTTGTAACATAAGATTGAAGTAATGAAGTGAAAGTTGGGGTTGTGAGCTCCGAGAGTAAGCCCTAATGAGAATATTGTAAAGGAAAGTATTGGGAGTTCGAACATGCGCGAAGATCCTTGAGGCATAGGGAATGTCCGCGTAATTTGAGAGCGCAGAAAAATCGAGGAGCTTGCTTACGGCGTAAGTGTTGCGGTGAAGACCGAGGGTGATGTAAATAGCGTGGATGGCTTTGAGTCGGCGCATATTGGTGCAATTTTCTGCCATGGACATGCACCATTTCCACAGTTGGAAGCTGTTGTTGGCGAGGGTGGCTCTCACTTGGACACGCGTGTTGCTTAGACAACTCATAAGCGGGCATTGTTAATTAAGGAGGACAAGGTTCATGAATTGACTAAAAAGAAGTTTCCAGTAAGCCAGTAAAGGAGTAATTTTGACCCTTACTTCTACTAAGAGCGTGGTGGGAGGTCTGTAGAGCGGCTCCTGCGAAGAAAGGCGTAAAACTCAAATAGGCTACCACCTAGGTCGTCTCACGTGTGGCGCCAAAACAAACTTGCTTCGGTATGGATATTTAGCACTCCTTTTGCCATAGATTTTCTCAAAATATGTTTGATCATAAATATGATTATATTTTGGCAAAATTTCAAATTCCAAAAATAGTTATTTTGGGCTAGAACCCTAAATTATATATATTTTTTTCAAAATAAAGGTGGTGAAATATATTTTGAAAACGTATGTCCAAACATATTTTTATTTTCAAAACAAACTTCACCAAAATCAGATTTTCCAAAACAAATTTGAAAATCTATGGCCAAACGATAGCTTATAAAGCTAGGAGCTTCCTTTTTGTTTTTGCTTTTATGCATCCGTTATTACAAACTCAGTGGCCGATTAATTACGATTCGAGCAGCATAGACTCTATTGAGGGAGGAAACACTCTCTATTGGATTTTCTCCATTTCTAGGTGGTTAAAAATGGGACGATCTTATCAATCCCACACCACTTGTTGATGGTATGGTGTTTTCATTATACCTTTTTTCTATAAAAAAAATCGATTTGATTAGTTCGTGATCTACAACCGGTTCAAAGTGCAGAAATGCATGGAGAATGCTGGATGTGGCTTAAAGGCATATGTCACTTAACCCACACTAAGGTTCAGGAGCACCTTTCGCAAAGGTTAAATCTTTTATACTTGTTTGAATTTATAGAGGTTTGAAGTTCACATGCAACTCTTTGACTTTTGAAGGTTGAATAATTGTCCTTAATGACTACATTTAGCATTGTCTAAAATGTTCTGCAAGTTCTAAATTATTAGAGCATTTTCAAGGCAACAAGGTTTTAAAAGAGAACGATAGATACTAAAAGACTGCAATTGCAGGGAAAAGCGAGGAAATGTTGGTTTGATCTGCAAATAAAGGGAAGCCATCAAAATTTTCTAGCAAACGAGTAGCATTCATCGACGATACTGTATAAACGCGTCAAATTTTAATCCAGAAGTTGCCAGACCAAAATCTACCATAGAGGGCTACAACCAAAAATAGAGAGTAATGCTGCCACAGCTCTTGGGAAGAAACAGATTTTGATTCTTCTCTCCAATAGCCAAATATAGTGTTTCGGGACAGGGTTTTACCTCTACCATTTGGAAGTGGGCATATATGCCATCAATTCTCTTCCAACTGTAAATCAGCACAAAGCCGCTGTCATCTCATCAACCATTCATACGTCGAAACACAGGCTAACACAGGCAGAGAAGAAAACACGCCATGGCAAGGAACCCAGGTGGTTTGTCGATTAGGCTGATTTAAACAGTCACACAAGATTATATTGGGGAGTACTGCATTCCTGAATCCTGATTGATAAAACTCAATCCTTACAGGAAACCAAATGTGAAGATATTGGTTCCGGTTTGGCTTTTGCTGATTTAGTTCATACATCCAAAATCGCCTGAGGCTCTAGCTGAACCTCTCGAACAGAATCTGCACTTGTTTTACTAAACAGATGCATAATCTGACCAATGCCATAGTGTTACTGCTTCAGGCATGCCAATATAGAGCATCTAGCAGCATCGTGTAACCAAGACAGATCATCTGATATTAGGACTTTCACTCCCTAAAGAAAAATGCTTGTACAGACTTGTGATCATAAATGAAAAGAACAAGTGACAATGCAACTGCAACTGTGAAAATAGCAGTTAAGAAAAATTTACCCAAGAATCTTCGCAAGTTTTCCAGCTTGACACAAGGATAGGGGTAAGGTCTGCGTACACACTACCCTCCCCAGACCCCACTAAGTGGGATTATACTGGGTTGTTGTTGTTGTTTACACAAGAGGAGAAAAAAGAGAGAAATATACAGCTTCTTGAGATAGACAAGAGGGGTTGCTCTGATGGTAAGCGACCCCCACTTCCAACCGAGAGGTTGTGAGTTCGAGTCTCCCCAAGAGCAAGGTGGGATGTTCTTGGAGGGAAGGATGCCGGGGGTCTATTTGGAAACAGCCTCTCTACCCTGGTAAGGTCTGCGTACACACTATCCTCCCCAAATCCCACTAAGTGAGATTATACTGGGTTGTTGTTGTTGTTATACAGCTTCTTGAGATGGTACAATATACAATGTAACGTCTTTCTCAAGGAGATGATGAATTCTACTAACTCTTGGATGACTCAGGCACTACCACAACATGCATATTCGCATTGTTTGGAGGCAATGCTAACCTAAGAGGATATAGATTCCCATTGAACTTGTTGCGCAAACAGACAGTAATATTCTCCAGTCCTGTTATTTCCTCCAACTTTTGTGTCAGTTCCTCTACTCCATGCCCTTTGAACTGAAAAGAAGGTCCTTCCACTGCATCATTTGCATTTCCATTGTCATCCGCCACATGGTAATATATTATTCGACCTTCAGCCTTCACCGTTGAAGAATCAAATGCATCTCTCGACTGCAAATTCAACAATAATAATAACCTGTTGTTATATCATTTTGCAGTATGATTAAAGAAAAAGACACTATCTTTTGAGAGAAAACTAAAACTAACCTCCACTCTTGAATACATGGGGGATGTAAGATGAAAAGATGAGCTGGAATAATCGTCCAATGATTCTGATTGTGTAATTCTTTCTAGTGATTCAGGCAGTATTTCAATAATATCCACTTCCCATAAGATCCAATCCTGATGTCTATGAGGTATATCATGTGTAATTGAATTTCGCCAAGGTGGTAATCCACTATTTGCGCGTAAATAATTCCCATATCTGGTTTTAAGCTTCAGGAGGAATCCATCTTTCGTTGGTTCCCACTCAACTGAAGAATCCAATTTTCTAGGCAAACTTTGAACAACTTTTCTACCTGTGACACCAAGAAGGACTTGATCATCTGTGGCTGTTAGATATTTGCCATAACAACTCTTTAATCGGATTACATTTTCGATTTCTTCAGGGAATTCAATTGTCCATTTTGCGCTTCTGGAAGTTCCATGGCGATCTTGGTACACAGTTTCTTGATCAGGATCGGCTAATAAGAATTTGTCATGGTGGCTTTTTAGCCTAACGGATTTAGCTTTTTTGAAGAATTCCATCCCAGAATTCTGCAATGGTTGAAAAAAACATCCAATTGCAATGATTAAACACAATTAAAAACTGATTTTTTTAATCTAGAAATCCACCTGGATCAGAGACTCTTTGAATATTTACAGAGAACGATCCAACTGGAAGAAAGATCTGCAAATTGATGCTAAAAAAGGAAACTGAAATCGTGCATTAGCGGTGATTAAAAGCATGTCACATAAGCTCTCTCTTTTTTTTTTTTAAGAAAAGAATTTATAATTATATACACTATATTTTTTTAAAAGAAAAGTTATACTATCAAGTCATTTAAAATACAAAAATATTGATATTATTATAACACTAAAACTTAATAACTTGAAACATAAGATAAGTAAACATTCTTTCATTTATAGTTTAAATTTTTTTCATAAACTGCTCCATTTTTTTTAATCCACTGCCGTCACTTTAGAATGAATGACTTCAGGCGGGGGCCAGCTCAACTTTTTAAATGGTTTTGACTATAGTGATGATTTTTTTTTTCCGTTTTGACCATTGATTATTCGATACTTGTTATAAATACACTTCTATTTAAGGTGAATGTCTTTAATTAGAGAGATTCTAGAGTCCTATTATTGGTAGCTAGATCATCCCACTCCCTATAAATAAAGGGGTCTTCTACCATTGTAATACACTCCTAACATTCTCTAAGTATCAATAAGAAGAACTCTCTCTACTCTTCTCTCTATTGCTCTTGTTCTTGCATTATTGTTCTTGTCTTTTATATTATTTCATAACACGTTATCAGCACGAGACTCTACCGTCTTAAGAACCATTCTCGAAAAATCTAAGGTATTTCCCTCTTCCTAATTTAATTTTCGATTATGTCTGACATTACGAAAAGAAAGTTCGTTGCCCTTGAAATTTCGGGCAAGAACTATATGACATGGGTGTTGGATGCTGAAATCCACTTAGATGCTATGGGTCTCGGAGACACCATCAAAGATAGAGAAAAAGCATCCACCCAAGACTGTGCGAAGGCCTTGATTTTCTTGCGCCATCACCTTGATGAAGGTTTGAAGATTGAATATCTCACCGTCAAGGATCCACTCATCTTGTGGAACGGCTTAAAGGAGAGATATGACAACCTGAAGTTGGTCACTCTGCCACAAGCACGATATGATTGGGCCCATCTGAGGCTCAAGGACTTTAAGTCCGTTTCTGAATATAATTCTGCAATGTTCAGAATTACTTCTAAATTGAAGCTATGCGGGGATAATATCTCCGATTATGATATGCTTGAGAAAACGTTTACAACGTTTCATGCCTCCAATATGGTACTGCAACAACAGTACAGAGAGAAAGGCTTTACAAAGTACTCTGAACTGATTTCTCTTCTACTAGTGGCTGAGCGAAATAATGACCTGCTCATGAGAAATCACGAAAATCGACCCACTGGGTCCACACCACTGCCTGAAGCAGATAAGGTGCACTCTCATTATGCCAAACATGAAAAGGGCCATGGTCATGGTCGTAAACGGGGTCATCGCCAGGGACGTAGACAAGGAAGAAATTCCAATGAAGTCCGTCAACCCCCAAGGAGAGATAACCACCGAAAGCAGAAACGGGGTCATGAAGATCCTAAGGCAAATGGTTCAGAAACTATATGTTATCGTTGCGGTGGGAAAGGGCACTGGTCAAAGACTTGCCGTATACCAAGACACTTGGTTGACCTTTATCAAGCATCTCGAAAGAGTAAAAGGCCCTGAAACAAATTTTGTCTATGACGACAACTTGGACATCACCCACCTGGATGTGGCAGACTTCTTTGAGCAACCCGAGGGAAAAATAGATCACCTAATCGGTGATGGGTCCGTGATGAAAGAAGATGGAATTATTTGATTTTGTTCTACTTATTTGTATTAGTTAGTGAATAAACTAATAGTCATTAGTATTAGCTCGTATTAGTTAGTTCATGATGCAATGTTAGCAGTAGTTCTTTAGAATATCTTCAATATGCTCAAATATCAATAATATTATTATTTTCCAGTAGGAGTAATCGACTAGCCTGAAAAACTAGTCGATTATCTACTATTTTCGCATTAAAGCTGAAAAACAATTGATCAACAATCGATTGTCTTTGTCTAACAATCGATTGTCGTTAAGACAGTGTAATCTGGAATTTTTCAAAAATCATCCACAATCGATTGTCTTTGTCTAACAACCGATTGTCGTTAAGACAGTGTAATCTGAAATTTTTCAAAAATCATCCACAATCGATTGTCTTTGTCTAACAATCGATTGTCGTTAAGACAGTGTAATCTGGAATTTTTCAAAAATCATCCACAATCGATTGTCTTTGTCTAACAATCGATTGTCGTTAAGACAGTGTAATCTGGAATTTTTCAAAAATCATCCATAATCGATTGTCTATGCCTAACAATCGATTGTCGTTATAACAGTGTAATCTGGAATTCTTCAAAATAGCCAACAATCGATTGCCTATGCAGAACAATTGATTGTCTTAAAACAGTGTGCTCTGGAATTTTTCAAAATAGCCAACAATCGATTGTCTATGCATAACAATCGATTGTCTTAAAACAGTGTGCTCTGGAATTTTTCAAAATAGCCAACAATCGATTGTCTATGCATAACAATCGATTGTCTTAAAACAGTGTGCTCTGGAATTTTTCAAAATAGCCAACAATCGATTGTCTATGCATAACAATCGATTGTCTTAAGACTGTGATCTGAAGTTTTTCAAAATAGCAAATAATCGATTGTGTGTGTTTAACAATCGATTGTCAATGTTCAACAATCGATTGTTTGTGTTTAACAATCGATTGTTTGAAGAAAATGCTTAAACTGAAATTTTCAAAACTGCAAAGTAAATCAATTATGGATAACATATCTGATTTTGTTAGTCAACTGTTAGCAGCAGATTTTGAAAATATTATGTGACACAAACGAATTGAACTTTTTTATTCTTATGTTCGTGTATCTCTTTTGTATGTCAAACTATGGGATAGCAAATATGGATATCTCACAAAGCGAACTTGGATCAACGTCCAACTGTAAAAGTATTTGCCTAGTTGATTCATGTACTACACATACAATACTCAAAGAAAAGAAATATTTCTCTCAACTAAATATGTGTAAGGCAAACGTTACTACAATCTCTGGAAGTAGTAAATTGATTGAAGGCTCCGGAAGAGCAATTGTAACTCTGCCCAAAGGCACGACGTTAAACATAGAGAATGCAATGTTCTCCTCCAAGTCTAAGAGAAACTTGTTGAGTTTTAAAGATGTACGCCGGAATGGCTATCATATTGAGACAATGGATGAAGATAATCTTGAATATCTCGTCATCACAAAGAATGTCTCCGGCCAAAAGAGGGTTATTGAGAAATTCCCGTCTTTATCTTGTGGCCTGTATTGGACAAGAATTAGTGCAATTGAGGCACATTCAACAGTAAACCAAAGGGTTACTCATTCCAATACCTTTGTACTTTGGCATGATCGATTGGGACACCCAGGATCGGTCATGATGAGACGGATTATAGAAAGCTCATATGGGCATCCGTTAAAGAATTTCAAAATTCTTTCCAATAATGAATATCCTTGCACTTCGTGTTATCAAGGCAAGTTGATTATCAGGCCATCGCCAACAAAGGTTGGGACTGAGTCACC
Source organism: Nicotiana benthamiana (assembly GCA_034376525.1). NCBI lineage: Eukaryota > Viridiplantae > Streptophyta > Magnoliopsida > Solanales > Solanaceae > Nicotiana > Nicotiana benthamiana. Next base: position 136,214,575 of record CM067324.1, read on the forward strand.
CACGTTTCTGGAACGTATACAAGGGGATATTTGTGGACGTATTCACCTACCTAGTGGGTCGTTTAGGTATTTCATGGTCTTGATAGACGCATCCTGTAGATGGTCTCATGTGTGCCTGTTGTCATCACGCAACCTTGCGTTTGCGAAATTAATGGCACAAATAGTTCGACTACGAGCACAATTTCCAGATAATCCAATCAAGTCCATTAGACTGGATAATGCTGCTGAGTTTACATCCCAAGCATTTAATGATTATTGCTTATCAATCGGGATAAAAGTTGAACATTCTGTAGCTCATGTTCACACTCAAAACGGTCTTGCAGAATCGTTAATTAAACGCCTGCAGTTGATTGCAAGGCCATTACTTATGAGAACGAGGCTGCCCACTTCGGTATGGGGTCACGCCATCTTACATGCAGCAATGATAATTCGTCTCAGACCGACGAATTACCACAAGTATTCCCCGTTGCAATTGGTTTTGGGTCATGAACCCAATATATCCCATTTAAGAATTTTTGGATGCGCAGTATATGTGCCTATAGCACCGCCATCCCGCACCAAAATGGGTCCGCAAAGAAGGTTAGGAATATATGTTGGGTTTGAATCGCCCTCCATCATTCGCTACCTCGAAACATTGACAGGCGACGTATTTACTGCACGATTTGCAGACTGTCGATTCGATGAGACACTTTTCCCAAAATTAGGGGGAGAAGTTGGTGAAACCAAACGGGAAATTTTGTGGAAAAATGCATCATTATCTCATCTTGATCCACATACCTCTATTTGGGAAAGAGAGGTACAAAAGATTATCCATTTGCAAAGAATAGCAAATCAAATGCCTGACGCATTTACGGACTTGAAAAGGATAACGAAATCCCACATTCCCGCGGAAAATGTTCCAATCCGTATTGATGTCCCTGTTGGACAATCATCTAGTGTCATATCCAATGAGTCAAATGCACGCCTGAAGCGTGGCAGACCATTAGGTTCCAAAGATCGAAATCCTAGAAAGAGGAAAAAGAATGATCAAAATGACACCACGAAAGAATCTCACGATTTAACAAATTCTGAGATTCATGAAGAATCCATTGAGCCCGAGACTCTGGAAAATACGGAACTATCCCTAAATCCAATTAATATTGAGGCAAATATTAATCGAGTGGATATTGTGGTGGATAATGCCTTTGCTTATAATGTAGCATCTAGCATTATGCAAGAATGTGAGGATCTCGAACCTCAATCTGTTGAAGAATGTCGAAAAAGACAGGATTGGCCAAGGTGGCAAGAAGCAATTCAATCAGAATTGAATTCGCTGGCAAAACGTGAAGTTTTTGGCCCTATAGTTGAAACACCTAATGGTGTTAAGCCTGTCGGCTATAAATGGGTCTTCGTACGCAAAAGAAATGAGAAAAACGAGGTACAAAGATATAAGGCACGCCTTGTTGCACAAGGTTTTTCTCAAAGGCCTGGTGTCGATTATGAAGAGACATATTCGCCTGTAATGGATGCGACAACCTTTCGTTATCTCATAAGTTTTGCTGTCCATGAAAAGCTTGACATGCACTTAATGGATGTGGTTACTGCCTATCTTTATGGCTCACTTGATAATGAGATATACACGAAAATTCCCGATGGACTCAAGATGCCAAACGCGCATAATTCAAAATCTCGGGAAATGTTCTCAATTAAATTGCAAAGATCCTTGTATGGTCTAAAGCAATCTGGACGAATGTGGTATAATCGTCTTAGTGAGTACTTGTTAAAAGAAGGCTATATAAATGACGCCATTTGCTCGTGTGTTTTTATAAAGAAAACAACATCGGAATTTGTTGTACTTGCCGTATATGTCGATGACATAAACCTTATTGGAACCCCTATAGAACTCCAAAAGGCAATTGATTATCTAAAGGATGAATTCGAGATGAAAGATCTCGAAAAGACTAAACTATGTCTTGGTTTGCAAATTGAATATTTGGCAAACGGAATTTTTGTTCATCAATCTACCTATACAGAAAAGGTACTGAAACGGTTTTACATGGATGAAGCACATCCTTTAAGTACACCGATGGTTGTTCGATCACTTGATGTGAACAAAGATCCATTCCGACCACAAGAAAGGAATGAAGAGCTACTTGGTCCTGAAGTACCATATCTTAGCGCAATTGGCGCACTAATGTATCTTGCAAATACTACAAGGCCTGATATATCCTTTTCAGTTAATGTCTTAGCAAGATTTAGCTCGGCTCCTACGAGGAGACATTGGAATGGGATCAAACACATATTGCGGTACCTAAAGGGAACTACCAATATAGGCTTATTTTATGGCAAGAATTGCAGCCCGGATCTTGTTGGTTATGCTGATGCTGGATATTTGTCCGACCCACACAAGGCTCGATCTCAAACGGGTTATGTGTTTACCTGTGGAGACACCGCCATATCTTGGCGATCGACTAAGCAATCAATTGTGGCTACTTCATCTAATCATGCCGAGATAATTGCTATTCATGAAGCAAGTCGGGAGTGTGTGTGGTTAAGGTCGATAATACATCATATCCAAGACAAATGTGGTTTGAAGTGTGATAAACTACCCACAACTTTGTATGAAGACAATGCAGCATGTATAGCTCAATTGAAGGAAGGATTCATAAAAGGAGATAGAACGAAGCATATTTCACCAAAGTTATTCTTCACACATGATCTTCAAAAGAATGGTGATATCAATGTTCAACAGATTCGTTCAAGCGACAATATGGCTGATTTGTTCACAAAATCTCTACCAAAGTCAACCTTCAAGAAGCTAGTTCACAAGATCGGGATGCGAAGACTTAAGGACATAAATTGATGTTCTTATCAGGGGGAGTTAATGCGCGTTGCACTCTTTTTCCCTTACAAGGTTTTGTCCCACCGGGTTTTCGTTGTGAGGTTTTTAACGAGGCAACCAATAGGCGCACATTCAAACATGTGTACTCTTTTTCCTTACTTTAATTTTTCCCATTGGGTTTTGTTTTAAGGTTTTAACGAGGCACATCATTGAATAGACATTCAAGGGGGAGTGTTATAAATACACTTCTATTTAAGGTGAATGTCTTTTTTAATTAGAGAGATTCTAGAGTCCTATTATTGGTAGCTAGATCATCCCACTCCCTATAAATAAAGGGGTCTTCTACCATTGTAATACACTCCTAACATTCTCTAAGTATCAATAAGAAGAACTCTCTCTACTCTTCTCTCTATTGCTCTTGTTCTTGCATTATTGTTCTTGTCTTTTATATTATTTCATAACAATACTACTATATTACTAGTAAAGTCAAGTAAGGAAAAGTAAATATTCCAGCCTAGCATTGACTTTACTGAATGGGTCGTTGACCAGTATGTGGCCTAGTGGGGTGCTAGACCCCACAACACAGCAACCCTCCTTCTAGAAAAATATTTTTTGAGCATTAATTAATATTTGGCCAAGCTTTTGAAAAGTGTTTTTAAGTGTATTTTTCTCAAAAATACTTCTGAGAAAAGTATTTTTTTGGAGAGAAGCTACTTTTTTCTGCTTCTCTTTAAAAGTACTTTTTTTCTTTCAAAAGCTTAGTCAAATACGTCAAATTTTGGCTAAAAGTGATTTTGGCAAAAAAAATACTTTTGGCCCAAAATAACTTGGCCAAACAAGCTATAAGTAGATTTTAGCTTTATTTTAAAAAAAAATGAAAATGTTGTTTGTTTATAAAATATAAGCACGTTTTGGGGAAAAAATTTCAAAACTTTTCAAGTTTCCAAAACCAATTTAGGTGATTTTTGGGTGAATTTTTCCTCCACTCAAAACTTCAACTTTTACTCTCAAAAATTATTTTTTAATACAATCTCAAAACTTATTTTTTAAAGTTTCAAAACTCTAACCTATTTTGGTAAAAAACATACTAGCTAACGGAGGAGAAAACAACAGATTTGCCATAGTTTCTAATTGAAAAAGGATTAATTTATACACATTGACATAAATATCTATATTATTGGTCAAATTTAGCTTATTGTAGTATGTTACCACAACATACACTATGTATTCCTACGGTGTGGAAGTAGGGAAATTATTTTTAAAAAGTCATCCACTCAAAAAATTAAAACAATTCTCGACTCTTTAGAATTGTTTATGGAAGTCTAACTTCCAACTCTTTAGATTAGTAATTTTAAGATTATTTATGCTTTTTTATATAGTTGACCTAGGCTTACTTTAATTATCTTTTATAAAATTAATTATCTATTAGTGTTGGATAGATAGTTGGTTCACCTTCATAGGTCTAACTTGTCACATTAATCAAGTATCATTTGGATATCATAGGTGAATAACCAAATGCACTTTCATATTTGTTGTGGAGGTAAGGTTCCCCTTCACTTTTGTTGTACTTTATTTTACATTAATGAAAATCAGCCCTAGGCACAATGCATAGTGGATTATAAAAAATAAAAAAAAAATTCTAAGAGCTTATTGTAGTATGTTATTGGCTTTATTTTTCCGATTACTAATTTATTTATTTTAAACAATTACCTGCGATTATTTTTTGCTTGCAGGGACAGTGCATAAAACAACAACTACTACTATTACTACCCAGTATAGTCCCACAAAGTGGGGTCTGGGGAGGGTAATATGTAGATGAGCCTTAACCCTACTCGAAAGGGCAGAGAGGCTGTTTCCAATCGACCATCGGCTCAGTGAAGGATAGTGCATAAAAGTTAATCACAAATATAGTACCTGTTTCATGGCTGCATTCGCAGACCTTTGGGATTGGTAGGTTACTGCATTTGGGGATCCAATATCAGGAGAAGCCGTATAATCATCAAGCACAGAATTAAAACTTGATACAGGCGATAAACAACTTGACACTGAATTAATATCAGTAGTATCTGAAATAATAATATCCACAACTTCTACTCCCCACAAAACCCAATCTTGAGTAGCTGTCCTATTAGGAACATCATGTGTTATTGAATTTCTCCATGGTGGTGTAGCTCCATTTGCCCTCAAATATTTCCCTTCCATTGTTCTAAGCTTTACATGAAATCCTTCTCTTATTGGCTCCCATTCAATTGAAGCATCCATATTATTTGTAGCAACAGTTTGAAGTAGCTTTTTACCAGTCATGCCTAGAAGAAATGCCTGCTCACTTGCTGTTAGATACAAACCGTGGCAACTTTTTAGGCGAATTACATGACTTTTTCCTGCAACTAATTCCACTATCCAACGTGCCCTGTTTGATGACCCATTTCGGCTCTGTCGAACACTTTGTTCATCTTCGTCCGCCACTAAGTATTTCCCCAAGTGGCTTTGAAGTCTTACTGCTTTAGCTCTTTCAAAATATTCCATCCCATTCTACATTCACAGGTCAAAACAATAATAGAAAGGAAGCCAGAAATTTTAACAACCAAATTCAAAAATGCAAAATGCCACACATGAAATATATGCTAAAGAGTTTTATAGCCTGTTTGGCCAAATTTCTAAAATCAGCTTATTTTGAAAAGTGTTTTTATTAAAACTACATTTTAATTTGTGTTTCACTAATTAATTTGAAAAGTACTTTTAAGCAGTAATTAATATTTGGCCAAACTTTTGAAAACTGTTCAGAAAAGTTTTATTGGAGAGAAGTTATTTTTTTCTGATTCTCCTTCTCCCAGTATATTTTTTTTCCTTCCAAACACCTCAATTTTTGGGAAAAAACACTTTTAGCTAAAAAAGAAGTACCTTTGGCCAAACAGGCTATTAATTAGTTACCTGTGTTGAACTTGGATGTGAAGAATGATCAGATGCAATCGATGGACAACTGTTAATTGACGAAATAGAGCGACGAGTGCTTGAATAATCTGTAAAATCATCATCAGCAAAAGAAGTGAAGCTGGATAGAGATGAAGGATAACTCTGCAACGATTCGGAGTCCATTACAGATATATCAATTACATCCACATCCCATAATACCCAATCTTGAGTTGCAGTTCTATGAGGTAAATCATGAGTTATAGAATTTCTCCAAGGAGGTGTGGCCCCATTTGCTCTCAAGAACTTCCCTCCCTTTGTCCTTAACTTCACTTGATATCCTTCTTTTATTGGCTCCCATTCTATTGAACCATCTGTTAAACTATTTGGTAATGTTTGGAATACTCTTTTACCTGTCATTCCAAGAAGGAAAGCATCGTTAGAAGCCGAGAGGTAACGCTCGTGGCAACTCTTGAGACGAATGAGGTGAGGATTGCCTGCGACCATTTCAACTGTCCAACGTGCTTTTTTTGATGAACCGTTACGGCTCTGTCGGACGGTATGTTCGTCATCATCGGCTACGAGGTATTTGCCCAAATGGCCTTTGAGTCTAATAACTTTAGCTTCGTTGAAGAACTTCATTGCCAATTTCTCTTACTTTCCTGTATTTTAAAGCAATGTTCGTTTGGTGCTTATCTTGTTCTTGTGGTCAGTTAGATTTAAAGGACTCTACTCTTTAATATTGAAAATACGTACTATTGAACCAGTTCAAATCGACGACTTGGAATGGAAAGGGTTGACTTCAGAAATTAATTTTTTTTGGACGCATTGGGCTCGGTACAGGTATCCCTCATATATTTGACTTTTCAACTTTAAAAAAAACAATACTCCAATTAGGTTCTTTACGTATTGTTTGATGGTTGTGTATTGTCACCCTAAATATAGTGTTTCTTTTAATTGTTAATATAAAATTAGTTGTATTATATTATTAAATTTATTATTTTGGAACGATAAAAAACTATATTTTATGAACTAACAAAATCGGTATAGTGGGATTGTCTGTATTTTTTTTTCAATTACACTCACACTTATTATTCTATATTTCAATTTTACCCGTTGCCCTATTATTTATATTATATTCACCAAAGTAGTAAATACTTTGTCATCTTCTTTCTGTCGTGCAATTACTTAACTACGTATTTTCCCGGTTACTTCGTCTCTTTCTAACAAGAGTCACATGTTACTTTTCCATCTCTTTACTAAAAATCTAAAATAATTCCTGTAGTGACATTTGTTGAAAATTAATTTTTCAAAATATTTATTCAATTTCTTTTGCTTGATTCAAGATCCGTACCTTGACTTTTCCATAACTCATTAATAACACTTTTTCTCAAATAATACGTTAGTTTTCCATCTCTTTTCTTGTGTATTTTTATGGTTAGTTTTATCTATGATATTTGCAAACGCTATATTCTGCTGATATAATTTATCAAGCTATTTTTATGAACAATTCTTAATAAGCATCGTATTTTAAATAATTGAGGGTATTTTAGTAAACTTTGCAGTTGAGTACAGTACAATACAGTCAAACCAAACAGTAAAGAGGTTATTTAACAACAACAAATGATACAGTCAATTTAAATGTTATATCCATCAAAATGATATAATACAGTATAATAAAATATATTATAAAACGATGAAAAGTAATAATCCAAATACAATTTGAAAAAAGGAAACGGAAAAACAAAAGACCATGTTTGCTGAAAGTTTTGTTAGACCAAATCAACGTTACGGAATTATGCTGAATCATGCCTATGATTGCACTTTAATTCAAAATTCACAGTCAGTACTATTTGATCCAAAAATATTGACTTTAGCTCAATCAATTAGATTTGTTCGAGAAGAGTTAATCTTAGTTAAAAATAATATTCGAAAATAAAGCTATGTGTGTCAAAACAAATAAATAATATTCTGTCTGTTTCAGTTTATGTTAATCTATTTTATTTTTGGTTCCTTTAAAAAAGAATTACTCATTTTAAAATTTGGTAACAATTTAGCTTAAACATATAATTTTACCCGTTATGAGAAACTTTTATAACCACACGAATATTCTCGGCCCCTTTTTGACTTGTTTAGAACCACAAATTTCAAAAGCCTTCATTTTTTCTTAAACTCCATGTCCAATCAAACAAGTTCACATAAATTAGGGAGTATATCTTATCCAGATAATGAATATGAGCATAACTAGTGATATTCAATGATCCAAAAAGATGGAATATGACACTAAATAGCACTAAACGACACTTAGGTAAATCCAATGTGTGAGTCGCCCTAAAAAGAATAAGACTGTGATTCTTCCTCTTGACAGTGAAGACTGACTGATGTGCCTTTTGACACTTGGGTCGTTCTTGGATCTTGTAGAAATATAAAACAAGAATTGTATAAGGTCAACATCGGGCTTGCCTAATTTTGCTGATTAACCGAGACCACATGGATAGGTTGAAGATCGGGCCCATAGAATGCTAAACTGAGACACGAGGATAAGGTACCGAATTCGGGATTCAAGGTACCTATCGAAATCAATACCAGTAATGATCGAGATCGATCTCGAGCAAGATCGAAGATAGCATAATAACGAAAGGTGAGATATCTGTAACTCATCGAGAATCACCGCGAAAATCTCTTAACAGATCAAATCAAAGACGGTTATTTAGCTAATTATGGGTTTTTCTTCAGGTATGTACATTATTCTTTATATATGTTGAATATTCCTCAAGGTGTTAGGAATTTGACTACTTGGTATAGGTTGGAGGGGATGACCCTTATGGGATGTATACACGGTCGTCCCACTATGGCATTTACACGGTGGACTGGTCCATGAAGTGAAACATGATCTCCAGCGTCATGCTGCCATCCAAGACGGAGAGTGTAATTTCACCTGATGTCCATTTAATTGCATTATTAAAATTGATTAGCATGATGCAACATGGCACTATCTTGTCCTCGATATCATTTGGGTGAGGACTTGGGGATAGATAATGCACACTCCATTTCCATCGTCCACTATGATACGTTTGACATCAATATCTTAAATACGTAAAGTAATGACTAAGGAATCATTATAAGGCAAAGTCAAATTGTTGGCATCTAACTCATCGAAGATGATACTTTCTTCGAGTCGTCCGTACCATTCACGGGTGATAGATCGCTTGAGCTTGTGAGTGGTGGTAAATTTAACGTCTTTAATAGAGGCTTCGTCGCTGCCGTTGATGATCATATTGATAGTACGAGCTGGTGATGGAGGCTTCGGAGGACCTTGGTGTTCACGTCCTTTAACAAAGTTGTTTCTCCCTTATCACTTAATAACTCTTATCGACCACTTTACCTTTATTTTGAGTATCTCCAGAGCATAGACTATTTTTATAGGTGATACATAAAAATTGTGAGAAGATAATAGGGGGTATACCTCTCTCTTTTTGGTAGGTCCTTGTCCTCGACTTGGATGGGCCTTCCTCATAGCGGAGGGGAGGTGGGCATGGGACCTGGCATATGGTTGGTGTCGTTCTCTGTTGGGTCATGAGATCAGGTGGCCTCTCCTAATGTGTTATCTTTGTTCTTTTCTGGACTCGACTTGTACCAAGATGAGTCGATAGGTCAGTCTATTAAGGTCGTCCTTATCTGCTCATACTTCAGCACAGTAAGCATTATGGATATCGTCCCAAGTGGTTGGAGGATATTTTATCAATCAGTTCAATAGTTTTCTAGTTTCTCCCGAACCATCTCTTCTCAGTCCTTTCTAAAAGGCCGCAACTGCCATCCCCTCGAATACATTTGGTAGAGTCATCCTTACCCTGTTGAATCAAGCGAGGAAGTCCTTCAGTTCTTCTCCTAAGGACTGTCTGATGGAGAATATATCATTTACCTTGTTTCGTCTTTCTTGGCTCTGGCATGCGCCGTTACAAACTTATCAGCTATTTCCTTGAAAGTTTCTATGGAGCAAGCTGGTAGTTGTGAGTACCATGCTAATGCCCCTCCTGTGAGGGTTTCATCAAATTTCTTCAGCAAAATTGAGGACACTTGCTCCTTGGTGAGGTTGATGTCTTTCATAGAGTGACATAATGGGTCATATGATCTTCGGGATCGGTCGTTCCATCATATATCCTGAGGTAGGGTGGCATTTTGGAGATCTTTGGTGTGGCATGTGGGGATGATTCATTACTATACTGTTGCTCCATGAACCTGTCTGCGTCCCTCTTTGGCAATAGCTTAGGGGCACCCGTTATCTTGTCAACTCATTCTTGGTGTTCTTTCATTTGATCTCTAAGTGCTTTATTTTCATTCTTTATTTCTTCCATCCTCTTTAGAACAGCGACAGGGACGCTATCACCTGCAATGCTAGTAACATTATGAGTTATACTTAGTGTAGTAGGTTTGGTCAGTTGCTCTGTTCATCATCTTTTTATATTGTGCAAGCTCTTGCGATTTCTGTAGCCGTGCTTGGAGTGGGCTTGTTGAGCATGATCACCAGCATATTGTCCAGCCATGCTTCGAGGAGCTTTTTCATAGCTGGTGGCCTCCCTTCTTTTGTGGACATGGAAGCCCCTTTTCTGTTAGGTTTTGTTATGCTACAATAGGGAGGAGGCGACATCTCGCGTCTAGGGGAGGCAGTGGACATCACATCTTCACCTAAGGTTTCACAGTTCTCGTTGATAGCATTCATGAGGTTGCTAGGGAGATCAATCATTACTTTCGTCCTCTCTCCTTGGTTACTTACCATGCAGGTTTTTGTACGTACGAAGAAAATATCTTGGGGTTTGTGAGGTTGGCGACTCACGTTAGCTGCAGTTCTAAAGGAAACTAAAAAATTAACTAAGAAGTCCCGACAGACGGTGCTAAAATAAATTGTTTGACCAAAAAAAAAAATTTAGCGCAACCAATTAGATTTGTTCAAAGAAGAGTTTATCTTAGTTAAAAATAATATATGTGAGGAGATCAGATTCTCTTTACAAAGTTCGTATGTTCTTTAAGAATGAATATCTCATATCTCCTATGATTGTGTCTCTTTCTATAGGGAATATGTTCCTAGAAATCATAATAGTACAAGTGCATAGAATATTCACTTTAATATCTTATCTTAAAAGTAGTTGTTATAACTATGTTAAAGGTGTTCGACTTCGATTTCGACCCCGATTTTGGATGACTCCTCGACCTTAATCCTTATTGATTCTTCGATTTTTATTGTTCCTTGAACCGCTTCGACATATGGCGACCTTTGGATATTTCGCTAATGTTTTGCTAATATTACCGTAACTTTAAACTTTTGGGGATGAGTTTCGGCTCATACAAGTACTACGTTTATTAGAAATCCAAATTATTTTTGCCAAAATCAGAGGTCAAATTATGGTGGATCATTTGTAATTCTGTTTCATTTGTAAATCTCGAAACGCATAGATAAAGGATACAGAATATCTGAGTAAAATATTAATCACTTTCTCGACTAATTTTGGAAAATGACAAAAGGTGAAACAAGCCGGCCAGCTTGCGCTGCATGCAAATACCAAAGAAGAAAATGTTCTCAACAATGTGTGTTAGCTTCTTATTTCCCAGCAGATCAGCCCAAGAAGTTTCAAAATGCACATCGTCTTTTCGGGGTCCGTAACATAGTGAAAACACTCGAGCAATTGGATGGTGACGATCAAAAAGCAGAGGCCATGAAATCCATCATTTTCGAGTCCGATATGAGGGAGAAGCTCCCCGTCTATGGTTGTGTTGATGTATTCTTTATCTTCGCCAACAGTTACAGCTTGCCTTACAAGAACGTGAGTATGTATACACTCAGCTTGCTATTTATAGGCAACAACATTTAGGACTTTCGTCTAGTGAAAATAATTCTGTTGGTAATGGGATCATGACTGCCCCATTCTTCTCTGGTGATAGTGAATCCAGTCAAGGAATCATATATCCTGATTTTGGTAAACATAATTCATTGGCATATCCAACTTCCAATCATGTATTTACATTTGGGATTCAAGAACAGCAACAAGTCTCTCGAGATTTTGAGAGTCTTAACTCTTTTCAACAGTACTCTGGTCGATGATAAGTAATCTTTTGTTGACACCAAAGAATCTTTTATTTTGTTTCATTTAATTATGTTTGTGGTTATTCCAATTGTTTGACTTTGTGTGGAAGATTCAGATTATAGAGCCATGAATAAATATTGACTCGTTCAATATTTTGCTAATGTTTCTGTCGCTTTTCTTAATTCCTATATTACATGGAGATAATCATTGCTTATATTTACTGCCAATTGAATCTGTTTTCTTATCCTAATTTGAAAAAAATTCAAATATAATTTTCAAGGATAAAAAAAGATCCAACTGTTCACTCCTAAGGGACTTGGAACTGGTAGATCAGGGTATAATTGGCTCAAACAGAAGAAAAAAAGCACCACATGATTCTTTAATCATCTTTTTAATACTTTGTTCTTGTTACAAAACTTAGCTCAAAGTAATAAACAAAAGATAGACAACAAAGTAGAGAGAAATAGAGAAGAGAATATATTTCTTCTATGTATCCAAGTGTATTACAAAATGATTTCTCATCCTCTATTTATAGTACTACATAGAGGTATACTAAAAGAATTCCATAAATATGTCATTAAGCTTTTGAGATCATGGAGGAAGATCATGGGGGAGATCATGGAGTGTGGGAGTTACAACCATAAGTATTGGAGTAGTGGGAGTTATGGAGATAATGGATAAAAGTAGTGGGTGTTATAGGAGTTATGGACATCCACCATAATCTAATATTTCATAACACTCCCCCTTGGATGTCCAAAGATAATGTGCCTCGTTAAAACCTTAACTAAAATAAAACTCAATGGAAAAAAAATTCTAGAAAAGGAAAAAGAGTACACATATCTAACAAAATGCATTTTTGTTGCCTCGTTAAAAATCTTGCAAGGAAAACCCAGTGGGACAAAACCTTGTAAGGGAAAAAGAGTGCAACGCGCATTAAATCCCCCTGAAAAGAGCATCAATTCACATCCTTGAGCATTCGCATTCTAATCTTGTGTACCAGCTTCTTAAAGGTTAACGTTGGTAGAGATTTTGTGAACAAATCAGCCATATTATCACTTGAACGAATCTGTTGCACATTGATATCACCATTCTTTTGAAGATCATGTGTGAAAAATAACTTTGGTGAAATATGCTTTGTTCTATCTCCTTTTATGAATCCTCCATTCAATTGGGCTATGCACGCTGCATTGTCTTCAAACAAAATCGTGGGTAGTTTGTCACATTTCAAACCACATTTGTCTCGAATATGATGTATTATAGACCTCAACCACACATACTCTCGACTTGCTTCATGAATAGCGATTATCTCAGCATGATTAGATGAAATAGCCACAATTGATTGCTTAGTCGATCGCCAATATATGGCAGTGCCTCCACAGATAAACACATAACCTGTTTGAGATCGAGCCTTGTGTAGGTCAGATAAATATCCAGCATCAGCATAACCAATAAGATCAGGACTGCAATTATTGCTATAAAATAAGCCCATATCGGTAGTCCCTTTTAGATACCGCAATATATGTTTGATTCCATTCCAATGTCTCCTTGTGGGAGCAGAGCTATATCTTGCTAAGACATTAACTGAAAAAGTTATGTCAGGCCTTGTAGTATTTGCAAGATACATTAGTGCGCCAATTGCAGTAAGATATGGTACTTCAGGACCAAGTAGCTCTTCATTCTTTTCTTGCGGTCGGAATGGATCCTTATTCACATCAAGTGATCGAACAACCATCGGAGTACATAAAGGATATGCTCCATCCATGTAAAACCGTTTCAATACCTTTTCTATATAGGCAGATTGATGAACAAAAATTCCGTGTTCCAAATATTCAATTTGCAAACCAAGACATAATTTTGTCTTTCCGAGATCTTTCATCTCGAATTCCTTCTTTAAATAATCAATTGCCTTTTGGAGTTCTATGGGAGTTCCAATAAGGTTTATGTCATCGACATATACGGCAAGTACAACAAATTCCGATGTTGTTTACTTTATAAAAACACATGGGCAAATGGCATCATTTATATAGCCTTCCTTTAATAAATACTCACTAAGACGATTATACCACATTCGTCCTGATTGCTTTGGACCATGCAAAGATATTTGCAATTTGATTGAAAACATTTCCCGGGACTTTGAATTATGAGTGTTTGGCATTTTGAATCCATCGGGAATTTTCATGTATATCTCATTATCAAGTGAGCCATAAAGATAGGCAGTAACCACATCCATTAAATGCATGTCAAGCTTTTCAAGGACAGCAAAACTAATGAGATAACGGAAAGTTATAGCATCCATTACGGGTGAATATGTCTCTTCATAATCGACACCAGGCCTTTGAGAAAATCCTTGTGCAACAAGGCGTGCCTTATATCTTTGTACCTTGTTTTTCTCATTTCTCTTGCGTACAAAGACCCATCTATAGCCAACAGGCCTAACACCATTAGGTGTTTCAACTATAGGCCCAAAAACTTCACGTTTTGCAAGTGAATTCAATTCTGATTGGATTGCTTCTTGCCATTTTGGCCAATCAAGTCTTTGTCGACATTCTCCAACAGATTGAGGTTCAAGATCCTCACTTTCTTGCATAATGCTAGATGCAACATTATATGCAAAGACATAATCCACCACTATATCCACTCGATTAAAATTTGTCTCAATATCGATTGGATTTGTTGATAGTTCCTTATTTTCCTGAGTCTCGGGCTCAATGGATTCGTCATGAATCTCAGAATTTATTAGATCGTGAATTTCCTCATGAGATTCTTTCGTAGTGTCATTTTGATCATTTGCTTTCCTTTTTCTAGGATTTCGATCTTTGGAACCTAATGGCCTGCCACGTTTTAGGCGTGCTTTCGACTCATTAGATATGACACTAGAAGATTGTCCAATAGGGACATCAATACGGGTTGGAACATTCTCTGCGGGGATGTGAGATTTTGTTATCCTTTTCAAGTCTGTGAATGCGCCAGGCATTTGATTTGCTATTCTTTGCAAATGGATAATATTTTGCACCTCTTTTTCACAAATAGAGGTATGTGGATCAAGATGAGATAATGATGGATTTTTCCACAAAATTTCCCGTTTGGTTTCACCAACTTCTCCCCCTAATTTTGGGAAAAGTGTCTCATCGAATCGACAGTCTGCAAATCGTGCAGTGAACAAATCCCCTGTCAATATTTCGAGGTAGCGAATAATGGAGGGCGATTCAAACCCAACATATATTCCTAACCTTCTTTGCGGACCCATTTTGGTGCGGTATGGCGGTGCTACAGGCACATATACTGCGCATCCAAAAATTCTTAATGGGATATATTAGGTTCATGACCCAAAACTAATTGCAACGGGGAATATTTGTGATAATTCGTCGGTCTGAGACGAACTAACATTGCTGCATGCAAAATGGCGTGACCCCAAACCGAAGTGGGCAGCCTCGTTTTCATGAGTAATGGTCTTGCAATCAACTGCAGACGTTTAATTAAAGATTCTGCAAGACCATTTTAAGTGTGAACATGAGCTACAGGATGTTCCACTTTTATCCCAATTGATAAGCAATAATCATTAAATGCTTCGGATGAAAACTCAGCAGCATTATCTAGTCTAATAGACTTAATTGGATTATCAGGAAATTGTGCTCGTAATCGAATTATTTGTGCCATTAATTTTGCAAATGCAAGGTTGCGTGATGACAATAGGCACACATGAGACCATCTAGAGGATGCGTCTATTAAGATCATAAAATATCTAAAGGACGCACTAGGTGGGTGAATAGGTCCACAAATATCCCCTTGTATACGTTCCAAAAACGTAGGTGACTCAGTTCCAACCTTTGTTGGTGATGGTCTAATAATTAACTTGCCTTGATAACAAGAAGTGCAAGAAAATTCATTATTTAACAGAATCTTTAAATTCTTTAATGGATGCACATATGAGTTTTCTATAATCCGTCTCATCATAATTGATCCAGGATGTCCCAATCGATCATGCCAAAGTACAAAAGTATTGGAATCAGTAACCTTTTGGTTTACTGTGGAATGTGCCTCAATTGCACTAATTTTTGTCCAATACAGGCCACAAGATAAAGATGGGAACTTCTCAATAACCCTCTTTTGGCCAGAGACATTCTTTGTAATGATGAGGTATTCAAGATTATTCTAATCTATTGTCTCAATATGATATCCATTTTGACGGATATCTTTAAAACTCAACAAGTTCCTCTTGGACTTGGAAGAGAACATTGCATTCTCTATGATAAATATTGTTCCTTTAGGCAGAGTTATAGTTGCTCTTCCGGAGCCTTCAATCAATTTACTACTACCAGAAATTGTAGTAACATCTGCCTTACACATACTTAAATGAGAGAAATATTTCTTCTCTTTGAATATCGTATGTGTGGTACATGAATCAATTAAACAAATGTTTTTACAATTGGACGTTGATCCAAGTTTGCTTTGTGAGATATCCATATTTGCTTCCCATGGTTTGACATACAAAAGAAATATACGAAAAATATTAGTATTTTTTTTTATAGATATGAGAATAAACAAATTTAAGTCTATGATTCAACATAATGAAATATCTTTTATCATAGTTATTCTCCTTTTAATACTCTT
The DNA here is from genome assembly GCA_034376525.1 of Nicotiana benthamiana. NCBI lineage: Eukaryota > Viridiplantae > Streptophyta > Magnoliopsida > Solanales > Solanaceae > Nicotiana > Nicotiana benthamiana. Next base: position 136,230,997 of record CM067324.1, read on the forward strand.
GTATCCGTTGCTTAATAATTAAACAATATTTTCAAAATCTGCTGAGGTTAGTCGATTAACTAAATCGGATAGTCGACTAACATGCCTTGCGGAAAAGGTCCAGTTTAATAGAATATATTGGTTAATCGATTATCTGTTATGTTAATCGATTAACTTACTGGAAAATCATTACAAATAAAGCATAAGATGAATGAGTAATCTAAAGTTATATATTTTAAAACCATAATACAGATTATTTGTCAAGTTGATAAAACTCTTAAGGTACATATCAATTTTTTTTTATTTCAAGCAAATTATAATTTTAATGAATACTTGCTTGATACTTAGCTTTACTAGCTTAAAGCAGAAAATATAAAATTTGAACCATATCCCAATAATAGATAACTTATGTAAACTATGATAATTGTTTATTCATTAACTACTACGAATAAGTAAAAATAAAAATATCAAACTGCTCAATCTTCTTTAACCATGGATCCATCACCGATCAAGTGATCTATTTTCCCTTCAGGGTGCTCAAAGAAGTCTGCCACATCCAAGTGGGTGATGTCAAAATTATTGTCAGAGACAAAATTGGTTTCAGGGCCTTTACTCTTTAGAGATGCTTGATAAAGCTCAACCAAATGTCTTGGTACACGGCAAATTTTTGCCCAGTGCCTTTTTCCACTGCAACGATAACATATAGTTTCTGAACTATTTGCTTTTGGATTCTCATAATTCTATTTCCGTTTTTGGTGGTTATATCTCTTTGGGGGGTGACTAACACCAGGAAAATTTCTTCCTTGTCCACGTCCACGGCCATGACCCCGACCACGACCACGACCATGATTAAAGCCATAGCCTTTTCCACGCTTAGCATAATGGGAATACACCTTATCTACTTCAGGCAATGGTGTAGACCCAGTGGGTCGATTTTCGTGATTTCTCATGAGCAGGTCATTGTTTCGCTCGGCCACAAGGAGAAGAGAAATCAGCTTAGAGTACTTTTTGAAACCTTTCTCTCTGTACTGTTGTTGCAGAACCATATTGGAGGCATGAAACGTTGTAAACGTTTTTTCAAGCATATCATAATCAGTTATAGTATCTCCACAGAGTTTCAATTTAGATAATTCTAAATATTGCAGAATTATATTCAGAAACAGACTTAAAGTCTTGGAGCCTCAGATGAGCCCAATCATATCGTGCTTGTGGCAGAGTGACCAACTTTAAGTTGTCATATCTCTCCTTTAAGCCATTCCACAAGATAAGTGGATCTTTGACTGTGAGATATTCAATTTTCAAACCTTCATCAAGGTGATGTCGCAAGAAAATCAAGGCCTTAGCACAGTCTTGGATGGATGCATTATTTCTATCTTTAATGGCGTCTCCAAGACCCATTGCATCCAAATGGATTTCAGCATCCAACACCCATGTCATGTAGTTCTTGCCCGAAATTTCAAGGGCAATAAACTTTCTTTTCATAATGTCAGACATAATTAAAACAAAATTAGGAGGAGAAAAAATACCTTAATTTTCTCAAAGAGATTCTTGAGATAGTAGAGCTTCGTGCTGATAACGTGTTACAAAACTTAGCTCAAAATAATAAACAAAAGATAGACAACAAAGTAGAGAGAAATAGAGAAGAGAATATATTTCTTCTATGTATCCAAGTGTATTACAAAATGATTTCTCATCCTCTATTTATAGTACTACATAGAGGTATACTAAAAGAATTCCATAAATATGTCATTAAGCTTTTGAGATCATGGAGGAAGATCATGGGGGAGATCATGGAGGTGTGGGAGTTACAACCATAAGTATTGGAGTAGTGGAAGTTATGGAGATAATGGATAAAAGTAGTGGGTGTTATATGAGTTATGGACATCCACCATAATCTAATATTTCATAACAGTTCTATTGTACATTGATATCTTTGAGATTTTAAATTTTCTTCTAGGGAAAGATATATTACCCTATAATAACAACAACAACTACTACTCAGTAAAATCCTACCAAGTGGGGTTTGGGAAGAGTAATGTGTATGCAGACCTTACCCCTACCCCGAAGGGCAGAGAGGCTGTTTCTGATAAACCCTCCGCTCAGAAAGATGAAATTAAAAAAAACTAGAAAAACCAATTCATTAGTACCTCCAGTAGAAACCATAATAGTAACAGAAACATAATAACCAAAAGATGTATGACATACAATAACAGTAACCCGTATCCAAGGCCCGGGCTAAGATAAACAGCAAGTATAGTGTGTATTCAACATAAACTACAAGCCATCTAAGATCAACCTTAATTCAACCCCGCCTCACCCCCGGTAAGAAATAAGGAACTACTACCCCCTAACCTACAACCCTAATGCTTGACCTCCAAAGCTTCCTATTAAGGGACATATCCTCGGAAATCCACAGTCGTACCATGCCATGCCTGATCACCTCTCCCCAATACTTCATAGGCCTCCCTCTACCTCTTCTCGTACCCACCACGACCAACATCTCACACCTCCTTACCGGCGCATCAAGGCTTTTCCTCTGCACGTGCCCGAACCATCTGAGCCTTGCTTCCGCATCTTGTTATCCACAGGGGCCACACCCACCTTCTTCCGAATATCTTCATTCTTAATCTTGTCTATTCTAGTGTGCCCGCACATCCACCTCAGCATCCTCATCTCTGCTACCTTCATCCTCTGGATATGGGAGTTCTTAACCGGCCAACACTCTACCTCATATAACATGGCCAGTCTAACCACAGCTCTATAAGACTTACCTTTGAGTGTCAGTGGCATATATTACCCTATAATATTAGGCTATAATTAATCTGACATTGCAGCGAATTAGAGAATAAACTCTGTGATGGCAGTGTTATCTATTCTAATCATTGTTAAACGATCACAATAGTATCTTAATGCATATCATTACAAACACAATAAATCATATTGCAGAAATTAATATATAAAAATATTTACAGCTGTTACAATTGCATCACGTCGAGCTAAGATCCCATAGTTCCTCTGTATATCATGCGATTAACAATTCGAGATGCATCATTCACTCTGTTTGCTTTTTCATAAATGCCAGCAACAACTAGATGCAACTCTTTCTTGTTAACATTAGGATTAGAGTCCAGCTTCTCATACAGTGTCTCAATCATCTCAAAATTCTTTCGAGCACCATAAAGACTTAGCATTTGAAAGTGAACTTCATCCGAGAAAACACATCCCTCTTCCTGCATCTCTTTGTATACCATGTCTGCCTTCTCAAACTCGCGCAACTTCCCATAACCATTAAGGACTAGAGCAATCACATTAGAATTTGGAAAATATCCAGCTCCTCTCATCTTCTCAAATACCTCAATGAGATTAGTGTACTTCCTATTTCTGGAATACAAATCTATCATACACTGAAAAACTGCAATATCCTTCAACTCTCCAGCATCAAAAGCTTGTCTGAACACCCATGTAGCTTCCTCTATTCGTCCAGATCTAGCAAGAATCGTTATTGCAGTTTCTCTAGGAATATTGTCAGGCCGCTTCAACTCATGCAACAAACGTTTAGCATGTGCAACCAAACCAGCTCTCTCATATGCTACAATCATTGTCTGGTATAAAACCTGATCAATTTCAACTCCAGAACTCCGCAACTTCTGGAATAACATAGCTGCTCGATCTAGTTTTCCAACTTTACCCCATATAGATATTATGGTCGAGTACGTAATGGCATTGGGCTCAATTCCTCTGTTCTGCATTTCTAAAATAAGATTGTTAGCTTTCTCATGTTCCAGTGTCTTGCCATAAAGCTTAATCATCGTGTTGTAAGTGACAATATTTTGTTCAATACTTTTCCTCTGCATCAATCGAAACAAATGTATAGCCTCCCCGAAAAGCTCAGCCTCACCATAAACCCTAAGAATAGTATTGTAGCTGACTACATTTGGTTCGATTCCCACTTTCCTCATACTCCAAAACAACCTATCTGCTTCCTTGGCCATATCAAGCTGTCCATAGACATCAATCATTATATTACAAGTTGTGAGATCAAGAGGGCATTTCACCTCATTCATCTCCGAAAATATGGATAGAGCCTCTAAAAACTTTTGGTTCTCAACATACATAGTCAAAAGAGTTGAGTAACTCACTGTGTCCGGCATAACACCCGCTGACCTCATCTCTTTGACCAACAATCGAGCTTCACGAAAAAGCTTTGCTTTTCCAAACACATTAATCATGGTATTGTAAGCAACCAGATCAGGAGTAATCCCTGATGTTTTCAGCCTTGAAAAGATCGAAATTGCCTTAGAATAATCACACAGCTTTCTTGACAATTCAATCAAATTACTATACAGAACAAGATCACCCGAAACATGATCCTGTTCCATCTTCTGAAGCCAAGATAAAGCATCATCAAACAAACCCTCTTTGCCAAAATGGGTAATGAGAGTAGAATAAGTGTACCTATCAGGTGACAAAGCTCTTTGACGCATTTCATCAAACAGCCCGTACGCAAGCCGCCACTGCTTCGCCCGCAGCACATTACGCAATGCAACATTGTATGGAACACAGACGGAGTGTAAAGAGCTACTTCATTTATCCAATCAAGCAACGCTAACGAGCGCTGCCAGTCAGACTCACGTGAGAGGAGTGTGACCATGAACCGCATTGAAAGATTTCGATTTTGGTAAGGAGACATTAAAGCAAACAGTTCGTGCTCGTTAGTTGTCTGTCCAATGGATGACAGCAAATCGTCCATATCGACGCTGTGGTCCAAGTACGATGACTGCTGTCTCCGACGGTACGGTCGGTAGTGCGGAGAGGAAAACGGCGGCGTTTTAACTGATAAAGGCGTTGTTGTTGCTGTCTTTCGCCAGACATCTATATTTGAGGAAGTGGCGGAGAGTGAAACGACAATGAAATGGTTTCTGAGTGGCTTACGTTTCGTGTAGTGTACGAGGATAGTGATTCGATGTTGAGATAGTGGAGATGATGGAATGCTGTAACTGAAAGAAGAAGCGGCGAGCAGAAGTGTGGACATGGCACCGTTCAAGGGGGAACATGGGTCCAACTCCAACCATTTTTATCCCCGCTTAAATATCAACTTGATAACCTATGCTTTGAGGAAAAAGAATTATCTTACAACAGTGCTCCTCGAGATGGTTGTTACGTTTTGCTTCCGGAGCGGATCCAGAATTATAAGTTTAAGGATTTTCAGTACAATTTTAAGTTAATTTACATAGTAACTGGATCAATAAATTGGGTTACAAGCTAAATATTTTTATATTTTTAATAAATTTTTTAGCACAAATACAGGCTCTATGCAAAAGTTACTGGGTTCACGTGAACCCATAACATTTGCTCTAGATTCGTCCCTGATTGATTCATTATGTATTGTGTTGTATTGTATTGTACTGGATTATTTGTTAAATATAATATTTGAATAGATTGTATCGTTTGTTATTATTTTATGCTATCAGACACCAACAATATGATGAGATTGAATTTTTTTTGGCATTTAGTAAAATTTTTATTGCCAAAATTGGTAATTAGCATTCTGTATATCTCATCTCTTGGGCTACTTCCACTAGCATGTTGCATCGCCCATTATAGTTCATCTTCCTAAGCCATTGGATTTCTAGTGACACTTATCCAATTGAGCAACTGCTTTCAGAGTTGTGCAGTAATCTCACAGTTAAAGAACAAATAGGCCAAGCTTTCATGGTCTTGCTCATATAAGGAAAAAAAATTGATCTTCAGTCACACTCCACTTGAATAATTTATCTCTTGTATACAATCTCCCACGTGCAGCCAATCTCAATGTGAAATTCCATTTGGGTAGACCTTGATTGTTACACACAAGTTTACTCCATGCTACTTTCTGGAATGTACCCCTTAACTTCAAGTAAAATTGCTTTGTAGAGAACTTCTACATACTCTGTACCTCATTCAATATATAGTATGCTTCATTATTAGTACTTTGTGGCTTTCAAAATCTTCTGAACAATCTAAGATAATTGCTTCAGTGTCACGATCCAAATCGATGGGCCTCGACGGGTGCCTGAGTCCTACCCGTCAAACACCCTTAAGTATGTGTCTAGGATATGAGCCTGTATAACATCTTTTGAATTACGAAGTTAACATACATGAAGGAAACCTGGCAACAAGGAATATGTAGGTATACATGCATAATACAGTGTGCGAGCCGGCAAGGCTGCAATAGATAGCTATACATCCAATAGCAGAAAGTCGATAAGGCCACATACAACCCAACTAGACATATTGTCTACGGACCTCTAATAGAAACATAAATGTATGAAGACGGGACTAAGCCAGTACAAAAAATGTACTGAGTATGTAAGGCATTACAATTAGTACGCAAAATACATAGATGAAACATAGAATATAGAAACACATCTTTAAATCTGAATAACTTTATAAATTCTAAAACATTTATAATGGTATGTACGTGCGTATAAATATCTTGACATGCATAGGTATGTGTGTACATTATATCATCAAGCCATTGAGGGCATCTCATCATATCTAGTCGGCCACTGTGGGCAACATCATTGATGTCTACCAGCTAATCAGGTGGTGGTGCGTGTATAACGTTGTAACCTTTTTCCATCTCCCATATACATATATTTACATATATACACGTATATAATGAACATATGTTCACGGGTCAATGCATATGTATAAATGGGTGAAATGCATGAAAAATACGCAATAATATCAATATTCCTTCCGGATAAACTTTTCAACTGCGTATTATTATGAGACCCATGAACAGAAGTTAGTAATAATTCATATGGGGAATAAAAAATATAGACACCCCCAATATTTCTATGAATCGAGTAATTTATGGAAACTATGTGTTTGCTCGTTTCTTCGATATTTGGATCATGCCAAAAAAAAAAAAGGGAATGGCCTTAACATACCTGGAGTAAGGAAAACTCTGTCTAATATTCCGTTGCAAAACCTTCGTTGATTGAAATTCATGGACGAAATTGCTTCTAGTTCCTTGAAATATTGGAATGAATAACGTTTCTTGTTCCTTGAAATGTTGGAAGGAATAACGTTTCTGGTTCCTTGAACTTTTGGAATGAATCACGTTTTTTGTTTCCTGAAATGTTGGAAGGAATAACGTTTCTGGTTCCTTGAACTTTTGGAATGAATCACATTTTTGGTTCCTTGAAATGTTGAAAGGAATAACGTTTCGGGCTCCTTGAACTTTTGGAATGAATCACGTTTTTGGTTTCTTGAAATGTTGGAAGGAATAACGTTTCTAGTTCCTTGAACTTTTGGAATGAATCGCATTTTTGGTTCCTTGAAATATTGAAAGAAATAACGTTTCTGGTTCCTTGAACTTTTGGAATAAATGATGTTTCTTGGATTCTCATTTTGATTCATATTGAATTGTAACAAGATAACTTAGGATGATCATCCATTCCCTTTTAAGTCAAGGTTGCCACCTAGGCGTAAGTGACTACTTAGTCACTTCTTGATTTGTGGCTTCTTGCCACGTGTTTTTTTGGGGGGGGGGGGGGAGAGGAAAATTTATAAATTTTTTTCCACTTATTAACTAATTGCATAATGTCTCCTAATCTGTTAATTAACTAATTATCCGTATAATTTAAAAATTACCATAAATTACTTAAAATTTTACTTATTTTAAATATATTTTATACATTTGTGGTCATACAGTACCTTGCATGGTACTAGCTTATAATCATCAGGTACTATCGCTCGACCCGCATTTTTATCCCAAATTGGCCACTTTTAACGGAACTATTTTTAATTCGTGTACCTCTTTATCCTTCATAACACTTATTTATCGCTTGCTATAAATAGCGTAAATACGTTAACGTCAAAATGATCTCATCCCCTAGTCTACGTTAATTAACTGGAGACGAAACTTTTATCATACAAAAACGCAAGATGTAACAATTAGGTTATTTTCAAACATATTCATATTCCTCCCATAGTAACAATGGATCCACTATACCCAAGTTTATCTTTTTTTCCTACAAATTTTCCACAACAGTTTACTAATTACCGTTTTATTCCAAACTACAATGTCTCGAATATTTAAACCACTAGCAGACTTTGGATAACAGACCCCATCCCAATCTAATAAAGCTTTTTTGACAACTCAGTACCACCAGACCAAAGGAAATTCTTACAAGTAGCTTCAATGATTTTAACAACTTTCTTATGTAAGATTAAGATTTGCGCCCATAAAACTTGTATCGAGAATAACACTGACTTTATCAATTAGGATCTCTCGGTATAGGATAAGAATCTAGTGTCCAGGATTTATTCCTTCCAAACATTTTATCCAAGAGAGGCTGACATTGAACACAAATACTCTCTGGGTGCTTAAAGCGACCCCTGTTAGAGGAGTTTCCCTTTGTTGAATCCCAAGTGATTCTAAATATCATTTTTGACCTCATGTGTAGCACCTCCACAGTAAATAGAGCTTCTGCTCAAGTTTAAAACCAAACCATATGCCTTTACAAAAAAATTGAAACCTATCAAATAGCATATGAACAGATATAACATCCCCTCTACAAAATAAGAGTAAGTCATATACCAATCCCAACTAGATTAGATTCATTTTAGCATATTTAGGATGGAAATTGAAATCACGTAGTTTTCCTAATTGCTTGAGCAACCTACTAAGATATTTCATTTCTAGGAAAAATAATAAAGGAGAAACGGAGTCTACTTGCCTCAATCCCTTCCTAGCCTCAAAGGGTTTAATAGGCTTCCCATTAACGAGTACAAAATAAGAAACAGTTCTAACACACCCCATAGTCCATTTTACAAAAACATTAGGGGAACTTAGACTAAGTAGAATTTGCTCAAGAAAAACCCATTCAAACCCACTCAACTAAGTCATAGGCTTTCTGCATATCAATTTTTAGCATCCATCTAGGAGAGATCTATTTTCTACCATACCCTTTTACTAATTCATGACCCAGTAAGATGATTTCAGTTACTACCCTTATAGGAACAAAAGCTGCTTGGCTTGTATAAACCAAAGTGTCCATTAGTTTTTGTAGCTTTTTAGTAATTAGTTTGGATATCAACTTATAGAGCATAGTTGTTTACCTCGAAAATATGAGTAACAGTTAAATTTGATTTATGGTTTTAAAGATATGTGATTTAGTTCAATACAAATTAATAACCAAAAAAACTAACGTATAAATGAAGGAAAGAAGTAAAATAAAACCACTGTGCAAGCCATTCCCAATTTCGAGCTAAAGTGACCTCAAGGTAGGTCAAGAACATTAAAGTAAGAACAATAAAGTTAAAAGACAATTTTGATGAAGAATGAATGAGAAAGTAAGAGAATGTAGTCTTTTGCCAGTGATTGATGATGTACAAATGATTGGGGTCTCCTTTATATAATGGGAGAATCCTTAAATATGGTACATTTCTATGTGCAGTAAAGAATCTTATTGGGACAACTGTCTAACCGTCTAGTATGAATTCATACACATTTATTCACCGAATTTATACCATGATCTTGGGAATGTGGCGGGAATCTTTCTTATTCTGTTACAAACTTATAACGGCATCATATCGGGGTTGATAACACTGGTCCCCGACGCTCCTCAAACACTTAAATCTTCGAGCCTTATATTCTGCCTTCGAACTAAAACTCGGTCCATAGTGAGTCTATTCCTCGACGCGAATCTTCTATTCCTTATGGTGGGCCTTTGGGCTCGCAAAATCGGAGGTACATGATTTTACCATATATCCATGAAGTCATGTGCTTTCACCCATTTATAAAAGTAGTCAGTAATAAACAATATGAATTTAGCTTTACCTGGGTCCGTGGGCAGATGGCCAACTACGTCCATCCCTCATTTCATGAAAGGCCACGGGTATAGGACCGAGTGAAGCTGCTCTCTAGGCTGATGAATCACAGTGCAAACTATTGACGTTTATCACACTTTTTAACAAACTCCCTAGTGTCTTTCTCCATGCTATCCCAGTAGTACCCTGCTCTAATAATTTTACGAATCAAAGACTCGACTCTGGAGTGATTTCCACAAGTGCCTTCATTGATTTCTCGTAGAAAATAATTGGTATCCCCTGGCCCTAACCATATCGCCCATAGTCCATCGAAAGTCCTCATGTACAATGTTCCAACTTCATTCAATATAAACCTGGTAGCATTGGTTAGTAGAGCCCTTGCCTCTTTATGTTCCGTGTGAGCTTTCTATTTTTCAAATAGTCGATATACTTATTCCTCCAATTCCAAGTCAAACTCGTAGAATTTATCTCGGCATAACCCTCTTCGACTACAGATCTCGATTAATTGGACGATAGTTTCTGGAATAATATCATCTTCTTCTACTGATGAACCCAAGTTAGCAAGTGCGTCATCCTCACTATTCTGTTCTCGAGGCACATGATCTAAGGTCCACTCCTTGAAGCGGTGCAAGGTTCTGCAACTTATCCAAGTATCTTTACATCATATCCTTTCGAACTTCGAAGCTTTTGTTTACTTGGTTCACTACCAATAGAAAATCACACTTGGCTTCAATGACTTCTGCCCTCAAGCTTTTAGCTAGCTCGAGACCAGCAATCATGGACTCATACTTGGCCTTATTATTAGTCAACCTAGAAGTTTGATAGATTGTCTAATAATACTACATTTTGGTGGCTTCAATACTATGCCAATATTGGACCATTTCACATTCGAGGCACCGTCCGTGAAAAGAGTCCATACCCCCGATAATGTACCCAATTTTAGCAGAATTTCTTTCTCCATTTGGGTACGAGGGTCGTCGTAAAATTAGCCACGAAGTCAGCTAGGATTTGAGACTTGATGGCCATTCGGGGTTGATAAATGATATCATACCCTCCAAGTTCGACGGCCATTTGGCCAACCAGCCCGATAGTTCGGGCTTATGCAAAACATTTCGAAGGGGATAAATGGTCAACACAAATTTGGGATGACACTGAAAATATGGCTTTAACTTTCTAAATTCTTATTAATACAAGTGCCAATTTTCTAAGTGTAGATATCTAGTTTCAGCATCACCTAGAGTACGACTTACATAATAAATATGGAATTGTGTACCTTGCTCTTCTTAGACTAGTACCCCACTTAAATTTATCTCGGACACTGTCAAATATAAGTAAAGCTTTTCATTTACCTTTGGAGTGTGAAATAGAGGTGGGATCAATAAATATCGCTTCAATTCCTCCAATGCTTGATGGCATTCCGAGGTCCATGCGAAATCCTTTTTCTTTTGAGCAAGGAAAAGAACTTGTGGTTTCGATCCATTGACCTTGAAATAAACTGACCTAAGGCGACTATCTGTCTAGTTAACCTTTGTACAGCTTTCACACTATCTACGATAGTGATGTCTTCGATGGCCTTGATTTTCTCGGGGTTGATTTCGATCCCTCGATTTGATGCTATGAACTCGAGGAACTTGACCAAACCAATATCAAAGGCATATTTTTTTGGTTAAGCTTCATTTTGTACTTCCTCGATAGTTTGAATGTTTCCTGCAAATGAGTTAAATGGTCATCTGTGCACAGGGACTTAACCAACATATCGTCAATGTAAACTTCCATTGATTTACCTATCTTTCCTCGAACATTCTGTTAACTAAGCATTGGTATTTTTCTCCAGCATTTTTTTAGCCCGAAGAGCATTACATTGTAACAGTATATTCCAAATTTAGTGATAAATGAGTTCTTTTCGTGGTCCTCTGGGTTCATCTGAATTTGATTGTACCCGGAGTAGGCATCAAGAAAGGTTAGGAACTCGTGGTCAGCTATGGCATCGATCATGAGGTCGATGTTAGAAAAGGGAAAAGAGTCTTTAGGGCATGCCTTGTTCAAGTTCTTATAATCTACGCACATTCTATGTTTGTTTCCATTATTAGGAACTACGACTACTTTGGCTAACCATTCGGGTTATTTTACCTCCCGAATAGACCCTATTTTAAGAAATTTGGTTACATCATCCTTTATGAATGCATACTTTACCTCGGATTGGGGCCTTCTTTTTTACTTTACTGGTTTGAAAGGTTGGGGCTTAGCCGGTATGTTGTTATTTCCGGTGGGATTCCTGTCATGTCTAAGTGGGACCAAGCAAAATAATCCATAATATGATAAGAAAACAAATGAGTTTTTTCCTCAGTTCGGGGGTTAAACCCGTTCCTAGGTATACCTTCCTCTCGGGCATGTATTCGATCAGTATGACCTATTCCAATTTCTCGACCGTCGACTTTGTTGTATATGTCTTTTCAGAAACAACGAAATTTCGAGGAGTACGGAGATTCTATCCTTCTTCTTTGATTACCTGTTGCTCTGATTCGGTCGAGGCTGGGGACGGTGATTGCTATTTGGCCATCTGCTTATCTTTGGTGCTTGACTTTTTTGAGGTCGAAGGCGTCGGCACCGGTATCACCTACTCAACTGCAAATATTTCCTTTGTAGTGTGTTGTTCTCCATAAACCATTTTATGCCGTCCATTGTTGGGAATTTCATTATTTGATGAAGGGTTGAAGGTACTTCCCTCATGTTGTGGATCCATGTCCTCCCGAGAAATGCATTATATCTCATATCGCCTTCGATGATATGGAATTTGTATCTTGGATGGTCCCAGTCACATTCACTGGTTAGATTATCTCCCCCTTTGTTGTTTCTCTTATCATGTGGAAGCCATTTAGGATTCTGGATACATGTACAATTTGGTCATGTAGGCTGAGCTGCTTTATGCCCTCCATCTAATTATGTTTTCTAAGCTACCTAGATCCACTAGAACACATTTAACTTGAATTTTATTTAACAAAATAGAAATCACCAGGGCGTCATTGTACAACTGAGATATGCCTTCCACTTTATTGTTATTGAATGATAGGACGCCCCAGGTCACGTAGCTCCAGGTTCATTTTTCTCTGGTGATCGACACCTTGGTACATTTGAATATAGGACCTTGTGGAACATCGACACCGCCAACGATCATATGGATTACGTGTTGCGGTTCTTCCTGCTCATATTTTCTGTTTGCATCGCTTTCCTTGAAGTGGTTATTAGATTGATCACTGAGAAATTCTCAAAGATGACCCTCGTTGAACAACCAAGATACCTTCTCCCTCAGCTGCCTGCAGTCTTCGGTCTTATGTCCATGTGTGCCGTTATACTTACACATCAAGTTTGTATTCCTTTGAGAAGGATCGGTTTGGCTTGGAACACCTGGTGTCTTTGATTCTTCCAATTGATGACACGATCCCAATACATCTATGCTGAAATTATACTCCGACAAACGAGGTGCTTCCGCGGGGTCGGTATGTTTATCAAAATATTCTTACTCATAAGTCCCCAGGAGCTTTGACCTTGATCATTTCTCCGATCATTTCAAGGAGCGTTACGCCCCGAACCGTTGTTTCTCTGATCGACATATGGCTGATACCGTTCCTTGTTTGACCTAGATTCCCTGTTTGTATCCCTCGGGGGCGTAGCTGCCAATCTATTAGGATAAACTGAATCCGAAAGAGCTCCCAACTAGTAGTCCTCGACCCTGATCTTCGATTGGTAATGATTATGTACGTCTGACCAAGTCAAAGCTAGGTACTAGATCAGATTCTATTTTAATTGTCGTGACGCGATTGAACTCCAATCGTTCAAACCCTGCATAAAAGCTTGTATTGCCCAATAATCCGAGTCCGATGGTAATTCCATTCGCTCCATTTAAAATCGGGATAAGAACTACCTTAGCATCTCATCGTTCCTCTATCTTATCTTACAAACGTCTGATTACCGCCACCTCTATGGCCGCTACATGTGCTTTCATGAAGGCGTCTACTATCATAGCAAACGAATCTATAGAGTTTGAGACAAGTTGTAATACCAAATCATGGCTCTTTCGACAAAGTTTCTCCAAATTTCAATAATACTTATTCGATCTCATCATCACTCAAGTCGTTTTCTTTAATTCCGCAAGTGTATGAGGTAATATGTTTATTAGGGTTGGTTGTCCCATTGTATTTCAGTATATAGGGCATGCGAAACCTTTTAGGAATGGGCTTCGGAGCTGCTCTCGGAGGGAATGACTTTTGTATGACTATTTTGGCATCCAAACCCTTTTTATGACTGGGGGTGCCCCTTGTATTTGTTCAACACGGGAGTTATAAGTCTTCATTTTTTGTCATTATCCTCAATCTTCTTCTCCCCGGGTTCGATTCTCTTGGTGAGTTCCTCGAGCATTCTCATAGTTGTGGGATCAGTCCTCGAGTCATTACCATTTGATTTTTTTGGTATCGGCTTAGTACGTCCAGTGTTTTCTGGTTTGACTACACTTGGAGTTTTGTGCTGATTTTGAAGCTGAGCGATAGCAACTTATTGAGCTTGTAGCATCTCGTATATTACTTGGAGGCTGACTCCTCCGTAACCAATACCCTATGTTCCTTGGCCTCCAGATTGGGCTTCCCTACATACACTCCCTCGGGGGTCTACGCATAAATCCGCATCCAAAGAAATGTGTGAACTAATATCGATCGGTTCTCCATTCTGCACTTCCCCAGGGTTAAATCAGTGGTACACTGACCCCTATATTGTTTTTCCTCTATGAAATCTAAGACCCTTATCGCCGCGTTTTGCGAGTTTGACATGTTTTATCCTGAGAACAAAAATTCTTGACAAGAACAAGTGTGAAAATAACGTGTGTTATCAGAATCAGCAATAAAATAATCACTATTATCTTTAACCCTACGGTGGGCGCCAAACTGTTTACCTCGAAAATACGAGTAACAAGTAATTTGATTTATGATTTTAAAGATATGCGATTTCGTTCAATACTGTTAAATAACCATGAAAACTATAAATGAAGGAAACAAGTAAAATCAAACCAGTGTGCAAGCAGTCTCGGCCTCGAGCTAAAGTGACCTCAAGGTAGGTCAATAATAGTAAAGTAAGAACAATAAAGTTAAAAGACAATTCTGATGAACAATGAACGAGAAAGTAAGAGAATGTATTCTTTTTGTAGTGATTGATGATGTTTACAAATGATTGGGTTTCCCTTTATATAATGAGCGGAACCCTAAATATGATACATTTCTATTTGAAGTAAAGAATCCTATTGGGACAGTTGTCTAACCGCATAGTACAGATTCGTACAAATTGAATCCGGAATTTACGCAATGATTTTAGGGACGTGGGGAGAATCTTGCTCATTCTGTTACAAACTTATAACGACATCATCTCGGGGTTGATCACACTAGTCCCCAACGCTCCTCGAACACTTAAATATTCAAGCCTTGTATTTTGCCTTCAACTCGAACTCAGTCTATAGTGAGTCTATTCCTCGATACGAATTTTCTGTTTCTCGTGGTGAGCCTTTGGGCTCGCAAAATCGGGGGCACATAATTTTATGTATAACAAAAAATAATCCAGAATTCCTTAAATTGGGCGGGGGGGGGGGGGGGGGTGATTAGTGTTGTACTTTGGTATCAATGTGACAGTGGTACAATTGATAGCTTTGAACATCTTTGTTGAGCTAAAAAACTGTTGGATTGCCAATGATGGGCCAAAGCTTTTTTAAAGAAGTAAGCATTGAACCCATCATAACCCCTTTAAGTCAGAGATACAAGGTAGAATTATTATATAAAAATATATGTGAAACGATAAAATAAGATTATTTATTAATCGTGAAGGGCGAGATGAGAGAAAAAATAAGGTAATGATGCGACCACACCGAATCGATCGTTACATAAAATAACACTTTTTATTGTTACATAACGATAAATATAACGATATAATATAATACAATTTTTATAATAAAAAATAATAATAATTGTATTTAAAATAACAATACAATACCACACATGAAATCATTCAAACAAGCTGTTAGGGACATCCGATTTTTTAAAAAAAAACGCTAATTTGCATGTATCTCAATAATGATTATTCCATATAAACACAAGTAATCAGTTCACAAGGCTACGACAATCTTTCCTGAAGATCCTTACTGAACATGTATAGACAATCCACATCTTGTTTTGTTGGTTGATTGGGTCCATTCAGATGCCAATAATAACCATAGAGAATAACTGCAATTAGCATAACCATACTATTGAGCAGAATGGGTGTCTTTTTTCTTTAATATAAGAACTCTTCCTATATTAATAATGATTTAAAAGTTAGCCAGACAATTATATACTTTCCTAATTATAGTAATAGTCATTTTTTCTTATCCAATTGTTGTAACGACAACAGTTAAAAGAAACAACTATAATAGATTTCCAACTACAAAACAAATTTTCAAATCATAACTCAAAACCTTCCAGATTACTCAAAGAAGCTTACACGTCACAAGTCATAAAATGATTCCCCTGTCGCGGGTTGAAGACCACAGACCATAGACACTTTAATTTAAACACGTAAAACTAGACTAAAATAAAAAAATCAAATTGTATTTAACTTAAATCGCATGTGTTAATTTTTTTCTTTTATTAATGTAATTTCATCTTGTATAACAGATTGTCGGTCTTGATTCTCAGATAATTAATTATATTTATTATGAATTATGAAAAACTATCGTGGTATTCCTCCAAATGAAGAGATCCACAATCAAGTGGTATGGTGACATAAATAATGAGAATTTAATTTTTGTGAAATTTATATTATTTAGCTAGTGAGTTTGGAATATCAAAAACAATTATTTTAAAAAAGAAAAAAGAGCAGTCACCCATTGAGCTCAAATCTCAAAATAAACAATACAAACATACTTCCCGTGCGCTTGCCGGCCTTCCTGTATTGGCACCGTTAAGTACACCTTCCATTTTTCTATCTTTCCCACCTAATTACACTCCACCACTGTTCCATCCTCTTTAGCAAAAATCCAAAAATCCATAATATAACACCCCAGCAGAAAGATTACACCTGTAGAGATTCACTTAATCTTGAATATTTCCCCTCAGATTACACAACTCAGCTCAGATTGTTCAGATGTCTCTAAAATCTACACCATTTTTAGTCTTTAATTTACAGCAATGATAAAAGCTTCAAAATTCCTCCACCGCTTCACCTCATTTTAGTCAGATCACCTAAAATTTGAAATGAAGAAGCTGAAAACCTATTATTTACACCTTAGACATCCAACAACAATGGAGCGGAAGTGGATCTTTCCACTTGCTATAGGCTCCATTGTTTCCCTTTTCCTCTTATTCCTCACAACCCTAACTTCGCCGGACGGCACTCCTTTATTACCCCTTTATCGCTACTACTCTTCCTATTCAGCCGCCGCCAATGTCTTCGTCGAATCAAAGCTTAAACCTTTACCTATCTCCGCCGTTCCTCCTCCGCCGCGGTTTGCTTACCTCATCTCCGGCTCCGCCGGTGACGGCAACATGACGAAGCGAACCCTTCAAGCTCTGTACCATCCGAATAATCAGTACGTTGTGCATCTCGATGCTGAGTCTTCATCCGAGGAGCGACTCGATCTGCGTAATTATGTGACTAATCATCCGATTTTTAATAAATTCAAGAATGTACGGATGATTACTAAAGCTAATCTGGTCACTTACCGGGGTCCCACTATGGTTTCGAATACCCTTCACGCTGCTGCCATTTTGCTTAAGGAAGGTGGTGAATGGGATTGGTTCATTAACCTCAGTGCTTCTGATTACCCACTTGTTACTCAAGATGGTAAAAAAAGTCACTCTTTTTTGTGAATTAGTACCTTAATTCTGATTAAATGGGGTTTAACGAGGACGTTGAATTGTTTTTTTTTGGTTGATTAGATCTGCTTCATACATTTTCGTATTTGCCCCGGGATCTTAACTTCATTGATCACACAAGTAAAATTGGCTGGAAGGAGTAAGTTATTATTCTAATTTGTGCCACAAAGGAAAATGCTTTTCTTGATTCTATTTTTGGGTTTGATAACTGAGGATTAATTATTTAGGTTTAATTAGCTTTTTTATTTCTGAAGATTTCAAAGGGCAAAGCCGATTATTATTGATCCAGGATTGTACATGACTAAAAAGGCAGATGTGTTCTGGATTACACAGAGAAGAAGTGTGCCAACAGCTTTTAAGCTTTTTACTGGTGAGGTTTGGCATCATTTTATACTTGGGCTCAAAGATTTGAACTTTTTTCTTTTAGCACATGTTATGCTTTATATGTGATGGTGAATTAATCATTACTCATTCACTTTTGCTAAACTGAGTTGTCTTGCTTTCAATTCTCACAAAATCTCTGAATTGATCCAGTATTTTGATCAGTTACATAGCCCCCCTCCCCGCCCCCCCCCCCCCCCCCAAAAAAAAAAGTATCTGGATTGCCTATCTTATTCTGGCCCAGGGCTTGATTCTGGTGGCATACACCTTCGAATTCGAGTTATAACTTGTAGCTGCTGTTGCTAAATCACATACAGTATCAGGGAAGACACGGGATACAGAATTCTCTTTTCTATTGAATGGATAAGATGCTCAAGAATTTAATCATTCACCGTCAATTAACTTGTTCTTTGTAAGGGCGCCTATTCACTTCAGCTTTGACTTCTTCCCCTGCCAAGATGCTGAGAAACAACGTGTGTTTGCATTACTGGTTGATTGGAAAAGGAAATTATGCTATGCTTTATTACAATGTAGTGTGGTTAAATGACCAGTGAGAGCTAATAAGTACATACTAACTGTTTTGTATGGTTTAAGAGGATGTCTTAAATATAACAAATAAAGCTCAAGGATAGGGAAAGTAGAAGTGGAGGAGAACATTATGGTTTAAGAGGATGTCTTAAATATAACAAATAAAGCTCAAGGATAGGGAAAGTAGAAGTGGAGGAGAACATTTTTTAGAGGTCATCTTTGCTTCCCCAGCATAGTGGAAACATTTTATAGTGATTCGTGCATGTTCTTAGTGACGATTGAGAACTTATGAACACAGGGTAATTGTTGAAAATTTTGGTATATGGAGTCATTGGCTGTCAAAGCAATTAGCCTGCGTGTTGTTTATGGGGAAGCACTTCCCTTTTTAGCTCGGAGGAGGTCACTCGCAAAGCAAAATGAAAGTGGTTGATTTGATGCTCTCCACAAAGAACCAAAACAGCCCCTTGTATTAACAACCTTCAATATATTTTGAATTCCGAGTGACAGTTGACATTGATAAAAGGAATCCACAACGGCCACATTGGATGGGTTTTGATATCTGGTACAAACACTAACGAATTATGATACTCTGTGAAGGAAGTGAAATTTGACTTTAACAGCAGCTGCACTTGTCATTTGGGTGGATGGTAAGGGTTTCCAAAATCAGTGTAGATTCAGGATTTATTAACTACATTGTAGAAAGTATTATTCGCCTAAAGATGGTAGATTTTCCCAGATCAGTTTAGATTCAGGATCCCTTGACTAGAATTGCCTGAGATTATAGGTCTCCTCCGATGAAATTCTTATGTGTAGTAGGTTTGTTTTCAGACACATCACTGATGAGACCTTTTTCAACATTATGACCACCATTGTCTTACATTCATATGGATGAAATGAGGGAGATATTGATCGTCATTCTGCCTCTATAGTTCTGTTTTCTAATAGGAATCAAGTTCAATTCCCTACAGCTTTGGTGGACTGTTTCAGTCAGGAAATTCTATTCACTGGTACAAATGTTTTTGCTGACAGAGACTCTCTCTATGATCATATTTAAACTGTTGAACAATGCCAAGTTTGACAACTGTGCGACTTGATACATTTTCTATTAAGTATTTCTTGTTATGGGTCGTGAGATTTCTAAATAGAACTTTCAAGTCTCATTCTTTATTGCCAGTATAAAATTGTAGCAGCTTAAATTTCAGTTTGACATGTCTTTCTGAAGACTATTTTGGGGAAGCCTGAGGAAAAGCATCATTATTTGGAGGGGGCTGAAAAGACGTATACGAGCAGCAATTTTTATATAGGAAACGTTGCTTCATCTGTTCCCTTCCCAGCTTGAATAAATTTGCCAAGAAAAGAGCTTTAAAGAAAAGCTTAAATAAATTTGTTGACTTGTCTTTAGAAAAAAATAAATTATGTTGCTGTTTGAACTTCCGCATACTAGACAATAAAACACTGCTCTTGCTCTCTTTACAGGGTCTGCTTGGATGGCCCTTTCTCGCCCTTTCATTGACTTCTGCGTATGGGGATGGGACAACTTGCCCCGGACCGTTCTTATGTACTATGCAAATTTCATCTCTTCTCCAGAAGGCTATTTCCATACTGTTGTCTGTAATGCTCAGGAGTTCCGCAACACTACAGTAAACAGTGATCTTCACTTTATATCATGGGATAACCCTCCAAAGCAACACCCACATTACCTTACACTTGATGACATGCAAAGGATGGTTGATAGTAATGCTCCTTTTGCAAGAAAGTTCCCTAGGGAAGATCCGGTGCTTGACAAAATTGATTCTGAACTCCTATTTAGAGGTAAAAGCATGCTTGTTCCAGGTGGGTGGTGCATTGGAAGTCGGAAGAATGGGACAGATCCTTGCTCTGTCACAGGTAATATCACCGTCCTCAGACCTACTGCAGGGGCAAAGAGGCTGGAGAAGTTGATAGGATCTCTCTTATCGAATGAGAATTTCCGGTCCAACCAGTGCATATAGCAAACATGCCTTAGAAACTTGTTTTCTTAATTATAGTCTTCAGAGGAAAACAAGGAATGCCATGATCTGATTGTTTTCTTCTGCAAGAGACTGATCTGAATGTATCCAATCTGCAGTAATGCTTGTATTCTGCAGAGAAAAATGGAAAAAAGAAAAAATATACAGTAATGCTCGAGTAATACGACGACACGTGTATCTGGTCTTTGTTGCTACACTGTATCAATGTCCCAGCTTGCCCTGCATTGACAAAGGGTATGTAATCCCCTCATTCTGAATTTTGTCACTTAAATAGGATGGAGCATTTTGACAACATGAGACCTTTGGGAAAGAGAATTGTATCGGGTTTTGTTTCCGCGTCAAATGTGAAACTGCCGTGTAGTTATATCTTCTTTCTATTATAGGCTTGTAGAAAAAGATTTATTGGAGTCTCTTCTATAATGTTTGCTCATCATTTAATCTGGAATATTTTCCCCTTCTATTTTGTGTTTCATTTGCAGTTCTATATTCATTGATGACAAAGCTTTTCCTATTCTTGTTATTGCATCATAACCGAAAGATTGTGAGTTCGAGTCTCCCCAAGAGCAAGATGGGAAGTTCTTGGAGGGAAGGATGCCGGGGGTCTATTTGGAAATAGCCTCTCTACCCGAGGGTAGGGGTAAGGTCTGCGTACACGCTACCCTTCCCAGATCCCACTAAGTGGGATTATACTGGGTTGCTGTTGTTGTTATTGCATCATAACGATATTCTTTCACTCTTCCATTGCCTGCATGTGAAACTGTTGTAGCTTCCCCAATGTATGGAAATAGTGTATGTATTAGAATGTCTCACATCAGTTGAGGGAAACGAGTTGTTGTATCCATATAGGTAACAGGCTGTTGTTTCCTTGTAGGGAACAATCCTCAAGTATGAGCTAATTTCCGGGGTTGAGTTCAGGGACCTAATGTCTATTTTTAGCATTATGTTTATGGCTTGTAAATCATGGAGAACCGTAGTGAAGGCAATATGGTTTTCCCACATCCGGTATCCTATATGCTCCAGTTTTTTATTTTATTTTTTTATTTATGATTGTAGTAAGGATTTTTGGTTTCCCTATAATCAGAATCCAGATAGTTTTATTTATTTCTTTTATTTTTCAAGGCAACCATATTAACCAACCGGTTGGTAAAATAACCAAATTATTAAATAGTTGGATGGAGCTACAATAACAGGATATATTAGGACTTAAAATATTGAAATAACTATAGTAAGTGAGTTGTCTACCGAAAGTATGAATAATATAAAACGAGCTAAGTGTGTGGACCAGATCTCTCCTACTAACCACTCCTATTTTATAATTGGGAAAATCAACGTCTAATGGGCAAATTAACGACCAAACATAAAGAAATGAAGCATTAACTGATAGGCTTGTATGTAGCATATCTAGAAGCATGAAATGAATTCATTAGTCATGCCCACCCTATGTACCAAACCGTACTCCTCTATCGGCATGATTAAATATATAATAAATACAGAAATTGCTGTCAATGAGCTAAGGATCTTGAAAAGATCAAACCTTCCAATGTAAAGATTACTTCAAAGCTGATTCTTAACTTCTCATGCACACAAAAATTCCTTTGCAGAATAATGAAAGAAGTAGAAGGTGGATCGTACTAGTAATGGCGGATCATGAATTTTATGTAATCGGCTTCAATTTTAAGAGTATATAATTTTAGTCGTAAAATAGCAGTTGTTCAGTAAATTCAAATAGAATATTTATATAAAATTTATACAATTTTAATTATAATTTATATATATGCACAATAATATTATGTTTTGATAAAGCGAATTTAATTAAATCTGCTTGCCACCACATGCGTCGCGTATTAGCAGTGCCATCTATAGCACTGAGTTATGCAGATTTGGCAAGACTCACAGTATCCAGCTCGAATCATATATGTGCGCGACACAGAAAAATATAGATAAAGTTTAGATGTGTATTTTAGAATTTGCACTCTCAACCCAAAATTCACAATGTCTAAAATTTGGATTCTCATGGCGCCTTTTCTACTACTTAGTGGTGCCAAAATGGATTAAAAACAGTAATTCGTTCATATTGTACATTAAAAAATAGGTTGAATAATAAACTTTTTAAAAATGAGTCAAATATGAATTATAACCATATTCTCCACTTAGAAAATGGATAACTAATGGGTTTACCTTTTTTTTTTAATACATTTGTAAAGATTCAAATTGGAGGTTACTCAAGTTTGGAAGACTTAACCCGTTTGGACATAAGAATTTTTTCACTTTTTTTTTCGAAAAATTCACATTTTTTCGAAATCACAATTTAGCCATAAAATTTTCAATTGTCACTTGATGATAAATTTTGAATTAAAAAATTTTAAAAACTCCAAAAAGTTTCTTTTCAAAATTTTTACTGAGTTCACTCACAAAACTTCAAAAACACTCCAAATTTATTTTTATGTCCAAACACAACTCTAATTTTGAAACACCATTTTCACTTGAAAAAGAATTTAACTTTTTTTTTTTTGAAATTTGACAATTCTTATGTCCAAACATCCACTAAGAATTCTCTAGAAAATGATTATATTCAAAAAGTCATGAATAATATAAATACTCATAATATTCATTGGTTAACCTGTTTTTTTTATACATTAAATCTGGGTCAGTTAGATATTTTATTTATTTTTACATTATCCGTTTTCAATCTGCTTATATCAGTTCCAATTCACTCATTTACCATCCCTACTGCTACTATATCTGCGACAGGATCTACTTTACAGTTTGTGGTCCCTTATTTCTTAAGTGCTTGGTCACGAAAGGTCAATTGGATCTAAAGGGCAATTGCTAAAACCATTTCCTACACTGAAAGGCCTCTTCTTCTAGAGCTTGAAGATATCATAGTCAAAGGATGGCAAAATACATACAATGCCACCTGACCTTATAGTTAAGTTCATTCTATGGCAAAATACATATAATGCCACATGACCTTAATACACACCATTTTAATTACATGGCACACACGTATTCTTTTCTTAACATAGGTGCATGAATACAAAAAATATAATATAGCAGCTTTACAAAAAAAAATCATTTTTTACTGTTTTCATTTTACATCAATTTAAAAAAAAAGAAAATAACCCCTTCCCACTCTCGTCTTCTTCCCTGTTACAAACCATAGCCCCCCCACCTCCCCACACACACACCATAATCCCTTGTTGTCTAACTCCATCTAATTGCATCAATTCAGCTACGAAATATATACAAAAAGGACAAAGGGTCCCTTATCCAAAAACATCCTCAATCACATAGACACAACTCGCTAGAGCCGTCCTATAACTAACCCCCTCACCTTTCTCGTCTTTCATCGTCGAAGTAATGCAACATTCATATTCAACTGTTTTCTAAAATTATTTAATTGTGCTAAATTTAAAAGTTTATCATAGATTTTGTGAAATCTAGGTGAAAAACTCAGAAAACACCATTTTTAAGCTATTGAAAAAATTTGAAAATTCAACTAGATCTTGTTAATATTGGATTCTTGAATGAACTTATAATTCGATTTTGATTGACTAGTTAAGGTTACTTGAAAATCTATTCCAATTTGTGGCAGTGTTGAAAATTCAATGAAGACGCTACTTGATAATTTCTTTCGGTTTGTGACTCGATCCACACAAGGAATAGGAATTGCAAAAGTTATAAAAGTTCTTTTTTTTTTGTCCTTTGATTCTAAGTTATTGTTTTTTTGGATCTTGCTAGAAATTTTTCTCACAAACAATGATAGTGAAAGATATGGTGGGGAAGATAAAGAAGGGGGCATGTATGTAATTTTAAGTGTGTTTTTATTTTTTTAAAGTCAATGACACATGTCACGAGCATATTGGTTCGTGATACACACACATTTTGTAAAACTGGTCAAACATAAAAGTGATGTGTAATTGATACACTTTTAAAATATTGAGTGTTTGAAAATATTTTTGTGATCAACAGGTATATAACAAAAATTTAAGTTACAAATTCATGTGTCATTTTATATATTCTGCCTCGAAGGATTTCACTTTCAACAAAAGATGACACGGTCACTTTCTGAGTTAGACCTTTTTTGTTTTTGTTTTTTTTGTGATAAAGAGCTTTTTTAATACGAATTTTAACTTCTTCAAAAAGGTAATTTCAACTATTAAAGATTTTATAGTACATTATGTATGGTTAAACAATTAAGAAATTGTTATTCAAATGTCAAAAGAGAAATAACAATTAGATGTGATATGTCTTGTATTTGAACCGAAGCTCTCCTAAAAATAGTCTCTTACCTTTTCGAGTCCGAAACATGGATAAGGTTTGCCTATATTTCTCAATAGTGCTGATCTGAAAATGAGAAGAAGATGATAAAAAAGGACCTGCAATGGATTTCCTGCAAAGTAAGAAATGTAGAAACAAAAACAAGGCCTCCTATCCTATATTTATGTGTCATTTCCATCCGTTGGAATTATATATGAAACAGAAATTGTGTCGAAAGACAGAGGCACTTGGGTTTAGCACTTGAATGCTAAGTGCCATTGAAGTTCAAAATATTGTTAGACATTATTAACCAAAACATTGCATTTTCTAAAAACATAAATAATTAGTACTTGGTTTATTTTCGACTGTTGAATTGACTAAGTCCAGCTGTTAGTAGTTTATTCCAGCAAGATAACATTATAATTCGCTGCATTCAAACAAATGGAAGGCCCAATCTTTCAGAACATTCATGTAATGCCCACTGGGCTCTGCATTAGTACAGGACCCAAATTAAAGTTTTCTTCCGTTACCTATTTATTGTGATTTTTACCTATTTATACCATATAGTAAATTTTATTATCAAAAATATTCATGAATTGGTATTTACCCGTGTTGTCCACATTATCCCAACAAAATATATACCAAGCCCATAAATAGCGAGATCCTACCCAAAAAAACGCGCGAGATTGTAGGGGGAGGCTCTGCGTGTGATCCTATTAACATTTAATTCAAAATTTGAAACGGAAGTAAATCTGTAGCTGCGTAAATCTCTCCTTCTCCATATATTTTGCACCATTGATAGCCATTAAAAAGTTTGAAAGTTTTGAATTCAAATTTGGGTTTTCAAAAATTATTATTTGTTTGGATTAGGTGTTGTTGTAAATAACTCGGTATATGTTTAGGAGTTTATATCTCAATTTTGAGGGGTTTTGGTGAAGATTATACTTGGTTTTGACTGAATTTCAGATTGAAACTCGTCGAAGAAGAAGAAGACATATTTCCAGAAATTGTAGTTAAATTGTAGAATTGTAGATAATTTGTAGATAAATTGTAGATTGGGAAGACTAAAACTTCTACAAGTCTTCTACAATTATGTCAAAAATGCCAATTATGCTACAATTGAAATGGGATTGGGGTATTAAGATTCAATGTATTCAATTTGTAGATATCTTGTAGATAAAATTTCTGCAAATAAAATACAAATAAGTTTAAGTATTGTATAAAGTTGTATTGTTTTTAAGAGTATCTACAAAATTACTACATTTATACTATAATTAAACTACAATCTTGTGTCATAAAAAAATATTGACAACAAAATTTGGTCTTCATCTACAAAATTTCTACATACAATCTACAAGAACTATAGTACGTACCTTTAATAAAATTAATAGTAAGAAATGTTTAATCTTGTGTTTAGAGAACTGAACACATTTCTTTTCTTGATTTTTCATAAAATTAAATTACCATGGAATTAACTGAAGGTAAATTGGATTGGCAACAGAATAGTACTGGATTGAGGTCCGAAAGGATAACTAGTTTAACAAGATAGAAAATTTTGTTTTGAGCATTACATATTTATTAAGGAAGGGATAAACTAACTTCTCCATAGCATTAGTTTACATGAATGGCGTATTCATGAAATCGACCAATCAACTATGTTTCAACCCCAAACTAATCGGATTTGGCTATATTAATTCGCTGTAATGTGGGGTTGTGAGGGGTGGGAGGGGAGAGAGGTAGATAAACTAAAATTGGAGAATATATGCTCCTAAAATCATGCCTAGAATAAATGAAGAAATAATTATACCCTTAATTTGAATTATGGTATATAAATTGAAATTTGGTATGCTTAAATGTAATAAACACAAATCTTAAACATGAGAGGTAATAAGGTTTGGTACATAGGTAAAAATCCCCTATTTATATCATAAAAATTGCATGAGGCGTCATATTCCTTTTTAACTTATAGTAGCTTTATTTTACTGTATGCATCTGTACCCGTTTTTTTGTTAAAAGCTTTTTAAATTTTTTTTGTCCTTCTTTATTAAAAGACTACTTTCTCTCCAAGTATGCGCTAGTCCTTTATGTTAAAACTGGAATTTTCTCAAAGGAAGCCAACAATACACCTATGTTATTTCAAGGAACTATGCAAATTCGTTAAGCACGTTTTCTGACTTTTCAGATACCAAAAATGGGAGGAAAAGTTGATTTGACCATCAATAAATTCACTTTCAAATTTTCTTCTAGCACTGCAGAAGGATGATCTTAAAAAGTCTTTGCCATTAGCTCTTTATAGTGAATATGCATGGAAGAATTCACTGGAAAGAGAATCTTTTTCATGATTGATTATACCTGTGATTGCACGTTCCCACGGTGTCAAAATATATTGCGAGCCATTTTGTAACTGGTAAACTTCAGCTTTAGGAGCTGAAGTTTTTTTTTGTAGGCAATTTTCAGCTCTAAAACTGAAGATTTTATTTTGTAGCTGGTGAACTTCAACTTTAGAAGCTGAATTTTTTGTTTTATAACTGGTGAACTTCAGCTCTAGAGCTGAAGATTTTATTTTGTAGCTGGTGAACTTCAGCTTTAGAAGCTAAAATTTTTATTTTATAATTGGTAAACTTCAGCTCTAGAGCTGAAGTTTTTATTTGTAACTGGCGAACTTAAGCCTTCTTAGAGTTGAAGTTTAAACTGATTTTCCATATGATTCGAACGTTGAAAGTATTAGAGGGAAATATAATAATCCTCTTGGTGAGATTCCTCCAATTTGGTACACTTCTTAAGTACTAAATTGATGAACTAAAAGGTTTCTATCTCCACAACTCATGTCAATTACTGGAACATTTTCACAATCAGCGACTTCAGAAAGGGGTGACGTATCGGATTGAGGGCGGATATAACTTTGATGGATAGTAGAGCGGCAGATTTCCATGGAATATATCTGGCTATCCACAACATATGAAAAAAGGGATTTTTTGTTTTGGAAGAGGTATAATGGTCATATTATTACAAATTGTTTTTAGTTGGCTATGAAATTAATAATTTTTAAAAATAGGGTGCAAGTTAAAAGGTGGCATAAATATAAGACATGGCTGCAAATCCCCCTTTATATTAAAAGGCAAAGATCACTTTTAGGCCACAGCCGAAATTAGCTACATTTGGTAGTCATAAAAGTATATAAAATTTATATATTTTTTGTCTATAACATACATAAATATTTATATATACCAAAAATATATTATATTATTTTGATGATTATTTTGAGAGGGCTTATACTGTGTCATTTTTCCTATATAGAAATGAGTCTGATATTAAAGTAAGATGCGTGATACATGGAAAAAGAATGAAGTTCTGACATAATTAGCCGTTTGGCACTAACTTAAGATAACCGCTAGTCCATTACATTTGATTGTAAATTATAGCCAAAAATTTATTGCATTGGCTACACAAATCATTAGCTAACCCATCTTATCTTTTTCATTCTGTCTCTTTACCACGCCCAGCTCCACCATCCAAATAATCATCATAACTGATCATACATATCAGTCTTTGCTTTCTCAATTTGATATAGTAAGATTGATATTGCATGCACTTAATATATTTTATTTTTAGTCGAGATATGGCTACATAGAAAAAATCATTATACATGGCAGGGCGGGGTGTATTGAAGTCTTTTCGGGTTAAGTCTGAACATGTATTGCAATCGCACCGCTGCTATCTCAAAATTAGTTAACAAGTTTGAGAAAATTATGTCTTCGGTTCGCCCCTCTTTCTTTTAGTCCCATGTCGTTAGTGCGAAGGGATGCTCGAGTTGCCAGCTCGATGTTAGAGGTAAAGTAATTGCTATATAGCTAGAGTTCTTAATAATAAATTTGAATTAATTTGTTCTAATTAAGTAGATGTTTTATGATTGTTTTTTCTCAAATAATTATGCATAACGTTAAAATATATACCAAATAGACTGTTACTATACAATTATATACAATAGATTGTCATTATACAAAATATATATAAAATAGACTGTCACTATACAAAAAATATACTTACAAGACTGTCACTATACAAAATATATATAAAATAGACATTTCGGGCTATTACATATAATATGTTTGGGCAGGAGGGATATTTCGGGTCAATGGGAAAAATATGAGCTATTAAAATTTTGAGGGACTATAGAAAGTCATTTTCTCAAAGAAAGAGGTCGGTTATTATTTTGAGAACGGCTATATATTATCATTTTTCTTATATTAAAACGAGTCTAATATTAAAATATGATGTAGGATACATGGAAAAAGGGTGTGTGTGTGCAACATTTTGTTCTAGTTAATATAAACACTAAGGGTTTGTTTGGTTGGAATATAATTTATACCGGTATAGGTTATACCGGTATAAGTTATATTGGGTAAAGTTATGTTGACATTAGTTATGCTGAGATTGTTGTTTATTCATTGTCTGGTATATTGTATTAAGAATGATAATTGCATAATTTCTAAGAAGGAGGTATAAGTTATACCGGTGCTAATTACCCCACTTTCTATAAGGTATAAGTTATCGTGGTGTTAAAATTAACACCAAGGTAACTTATACCTGATTTGCTAACCAAATAAAGTATTAAAATAATATTAAATTTTATATCATCCGTACACCTTGTTATAGCTCGTACCAAATGATCCCTAACAGTATTCATGGAAAAACATTACGCCCTGCAGCCTCAGACAAAAAAGAAAAAAAGAAAAGTATGAGTAGTTGAAGTTATTTGACGTAAAGACATTATTCGAAAAACCTTCTGAGACGGCCACAGGCTTTGCTTAATTTTGTGGAGAACTTTTTGTTTTTCTGGGAATTCAAACTGCCTTTTTTCTGGGAATTCAAATTATAGAGAATTTGATTCTTTATCAGTTCTCGCAGAATACACGCAAACAACAATAAGTAAATAACAGGGGAAAGTTTTGCATTGAAAACTTTTCAGTTCATAGGATTAAAAATCACGATCTATATTCGTAGAATTTCAACTTTACTAATTGAGTAAACTTCAGATTACAAACTGTTGTAACCTAGAAATTAATCTTTTAATCCTTCACCTACTTGTAATAACTCTATTACAAGCCTCTTTGTAATAACTTTATTACAAAGTTCACAACTTGACTAACTCTAGCCAAGACACAAACACAAGGTCTAAGGTTTTATAAATGGTTTCCTACAGAATGCTTCTAGCTTAGTTGCGTAGGAATTACAAATAGATAACTCTAACAAATGTACAATAATACTAAGGACATATAGTAATATAGTGTTGGAAATTGTTCTTGAAGTCACTTAAAATCGGCAGCACACTTGAGAGAGAAACTTAATAATTTCGAATGTTCAAGTGTATTTTTTCCCTTGCTTCGTGTTGGTAATATACAATTATTGTCACATGGATAATGCAAGCAATTATATGGTACAATGCTCCATAAAGTGACTGCTGCACTGTTTGTGTTGTTGCATGTGTTCAGAGAGACAATGCAGCGACTTTACAACTGTGGAGAGTTGACTTGTACTGTCAGCAAGGGAACTGATGCCATACGTTCCCTATGTCGTCTATTTGACTTAAGTTGTTAGAACTTGTGCGAGACTTGAGACTTATTGTTCTTGAGCACTTTGAGGATGTGTAATAGGTTCCCAATTTGGTTCTTATCATGAAGTTTGTTAGATCAACAAAATACAAAAAATGCATATAATTTATCAATTTATCCTTTTTGATGATGACAAACTTATAATTGAATTTCAGCATAAGAACCATATCTCTATACAATATTCCCTGCAAAAAGACTTTAACATTATTCACCCTGAGAACTTGTTCCCTCTCAGGTTCTCTATTTTCTTCCCTCTTTTGGCATCATAAAAAGATTATACACAAGCAAAGTTAACTCATCTCACATGAGTGCACAAAACATTGCTAAAAACAGAGAACAAGAATATAACATGCATAGCAAAAGATGAGATGCTCATTGATTTTAAAGAGAAGAGAACAAAGATAGTAGTACCATTATTACACAAACATCCACACAAAACAACTTAAATTACCAACCATAAGAACCAAAAAAAAAACACAAAAGAAGCTAGGGTAGGACATACATCAGCCAACCAGACACTAGGAAGGTAACTATTCAAGGGGCACAAGAAGGGGAGGAAAGGATAAGAAGGCAAGAGTTCTGAGAAGAATGTCCATTCGAGCATTTTCAAACAGTTGCTCGTTATTCAGTCTCTCTTTCAAGTCCTCAGCCTGTTTTCTAAGAGCTTCATTTTCTGTGGTCAGGCAAGCAACCTCTGTGCCTTGTGCACTGCTATAACATAGTGCCTCCTTGGCCTAACTAAGCTTCCCTTCAAGAATAACAGTTCGTGCCTTTAACCTCCAATTTTGCCCCTAACAAATCTTTTTCGGACTGGGACTAGCGCGAACGCACTAATGCTCGCGCTAGTTTCCTGACATTTTGCCTCCTGCTTCTGGACTAGCACGATCATGCTACTTCTCGCGCTAGTCTGGATCTTTATTTTCTCAATTTTTTGTCTAGTCTTCGCGCACACTCATCTCCGAGGGGTTATTTTTTGCTCCAAATTAACTCCAATCACAACTTTAAGGCATCACATATGCTCTTCATCCTGCAATGTGTAATATTCACAATCAGAGCCCATTTTTCACCATTTAACCATATTATGATATTGGAATATAATCAAGAAAGAGTATAAATAGTCGCCAAATTACCTAGATCTAGCCTATTATCAACACCCTACACTTAATTCATTGCTCGTTCTCGAGCAATCAAACTATACTCTCTAGAGGTTCCACTCAACAGTTTCCCTTAACGCCTTACACCCAGAAAAATTCACATATGCTAAGCCTAGTAGCGAACAATCTCAGGCTCAAAGGTCGACTCTCAAGTGCCACACAATATTCACACTTCCTCAAAGTACTCTACAGAGAAGTCAAGACTTGCTTTTCCTTCACGAATCATATGCCCTCACAATCACATCTAAGAGAATAAAATCAATTCATACATTCGAATCTCATGCTTACATATATCAAAGAGAATTTCTCACCCTTTCAAAAGGAGTCACATGCATGCAATTGGTACCATAAGCTTGCCCTTAATATAAATCTCTACTAATGTAGGCTCGCTCGATCAAAAATTAATTAGGACTTTTTCATGGTTGTAATGTGGGCTAAGGGATGGGTAGGATATATTTAGAAATAGTGACTAACCATCCTAAGCACTTTAACACACCACATAATCAACTTTAAGCGCAAATTCTTCAATCCACTTCACTTTCACAAACAATATCAACCCCAAAATGCTCCCTTCTTCTTTAAGAACTACATTAATTCATGCCCACTAGTAGAAAAAAGACAACAATGTTTGAGAAGAATGACACCAAGCCGAGGTTAATTCGTTGGGTCCTCCTCTTGTAAGAGTTTGACTTAGAAATTCGGGATCGAAAGGAGACAGAAAGCCAAGTGGCTGATCACTTTTCCAGATTAGAAAATCAGAGTCATGTAGCTGAAGATGGGCCCATTGAAGAAACATTCCCTGATGAGCAGTTATTGGCAATCACCTCAAGTGATGCCCCGTGGTATGCAGATTATGTGAATTTCATTGCAAGTGGGGTGACACCACCCGAGTTGACACCCGATAATAGAACAAGGGTCCTACATGATGTGGGGCTCTACATGTGGGATGAGCCATTCCTATATAGGCTGTGCGCAGATCAATTGGTGCGAAGATGTGTTCCAGAAGAAGAGCTGAATGCAATATTCCATGACTATCACATGTCACCATACGGAGGACATCACGGGGGAGATAGGACCACCCAGAAAGTTCTACAATCAGGTTTCTATTGGCCTAAATTATTTAAGGATGCACATGCCTTTGTTAAAATGTGTGATAGATGCCAAAAAATCGGAACAATCACCAAGAGGCATGAGATGCCTTTACAGAATATTCTGGCAGTAGAGCTATTTGATGTTTGGGGGATTGACTTCATGGGACTATTCCCATACTCTAATGGGCACATGTACATCTTGGTGGTAGTCAATTATGTGTCTATGTGGGTGGAGGCCATTGCTCTTCCCACTAATGACTCAAAGGTGGTGGTGAGTTTTTAAAAAAAGCACATCTTCACATGCTTTGGAACTCCACGAGTGTTGATAAGTGATGGAAGAACGCATTTCTACAGAAAATTGCTGAATAATATCTTTGAAAAATATGGTGTCAAGCACGAGGTTTCCACGGCCTATCATCCCCAAATGAGTGGTCAAGTGGAAGTGTCAAACAGAGAGGCGAAGCAGATTCTGGAGAAAATAAGGAGTGGAAATATAAAGGATTGGGCTGGAAAGCTCGACGATGCATTATAGGCATATCGAACTGTATACAAAACCCCTTAGGTACTTCACCGTATAAAATAGTATATGGGAATGCATGTCATCTGCCCCTCGAGCTTGAACAGAAGGCTTATTGGGCAATTAAAAAGCTGAATATGGATATGAAGTCAACTGGAGAGAAGAGGTTGGCACAACTCGACGAGCTTGATGAGTTTCGATTGAACGCCTATGAAAATGCCAAATTTTATAAAGAGAAGACTAAGAGGTGGCATGACAAACGCATCCAACATCGAGAGTTTGAGCCGAGGCAAGAGGTTTGATTATTCAATTCGAGGTTGAAGCTCTTTCTCGAAAAGCTTAAATCTTGTTGGTCTGGCTCTTTCATTGTAGTAAGTGTGAAGCCTCATGCAGATGTGGAGTTGCGATATATGAGCTCAAATGGTACCTTCGTGGTAAATGGCCAGCGGATAAAACATTGTTAGGGTGGTAACATTGTACGTCATAAGATTTCGATGGACATGTCGGATGCTTGAAAACATGTTAAGTCGCGCCGCGATATTAAATCAGGTGCTAGATGGAAGGCAACCCCTTGAATTGTTGTAACCGTCGTGGCACGACAATAACTATGGCGCTGGTTGGGAGGCAAACTAACGATAGTTGTAGTGTTATTTGTGAGTTTTACTGCGTGCTAACAAATGCATGTGGCAAAGGGCAAGCGAAAATACCATCGACCATGGTGAACACAAGTGAAAAAAGTGGAAAAGCATGTTTCCCACTAGCGCGATCGCGCTACAATCGCGCTAACTTGGTAGCATTCTGCCTAAGCTGCTCAAAATTAGCCCGAACACGCTAGACTTTGCACTAGAGTTTGTGCTCTTAGCGCGATCGCCCTATAGTTCGCGCTAAATCTCGCGCTAAAAGTGTAACATTCTGTTTGGACTAGCACGATCGTGCTAGCTTCGCGCTAGTCCCACCCCAGAAATCATTGGATTGGGTCATTTTTGTGATAAATTCTACTAGTGGTATATTATTTTACAAAGCAACTGCACATTTATTTCTTTTATTGGTTCCACATATAAGCCACCCCACACATAGTTCCTTCTTACTTCTTTTAGCGCTCATCTCATGATTAAAGTGCTTTAAAAGGAAAAGGGATCAAGACAATGTCAATTAAGAACAAAAGTCTAAATAAAAGTCTATAGGCTCAAAAGAGTTGACTAGGGATAAATTTTATTTGTGGTAAGTAATTAAGCTCAAAAAGATCAAAGAAAGCCTAAAATCATTTTTCAAATTGAGCACTAGCTAAAATTTCGCTTCGACTCACATACCGGGCAAGTTCTAGCCACAAGTACAACACATGGACTACACAAAAACTTCACCACACATGGCATATGTCTCATTCCTGATCAACTCATCGAGACACTCCTTTATGAGCATTCAAGTCAGTGACAAACATACAAATTAAGGCACTTTAGTAAAGTTCAACCAATAAGACTAAGTGTTACACACTAGTTTCTGTTATGTTCAGGTGCGTCAATGCTATATGTTATCTTTTGATTCTCTAGCTCATAGCCCATTAAACCTAACCTACAAATCAAAAAGTATATAAAATAACTAAAAAGAACTACCTACACCCGGTTCAAGTTTAAACCCTTGGAAAAGAACTGTGGCCCAATGAAAAACTAAGAGTGAGCTACTACACTACCTAAAAAAATCTTTTTTTTTGTATTTTCTAGTTTAACTTCCCTTAATAAAATTGACCAAAGGATCCTTCATCAGGAAGAGTCTTCTTATTTCATTTTTTTTCGTTGATCGACTTAGACCCTCAAAAACCCTGCCGAAAGAATTCGTCGTCGGGTCAAATCACTTAACTATTTTAAACTAATGAACTAACTAACGAAACATGCATAGATACGATCAATACAATTACATACATATAATGAAGTATCCCCCACGCTACACTTAAAATGAAGACATGTCCCCATGGCTTAAAAATTAAAGTACTAGTGAGGTAAAGGAACTTCCTTGAAGGCTCAATTCGAGTCGGAGATCGTGTCAGAGTTCACATGGCATGCCCGACCCGAAGCTATTAGTTAGCCCAAATATTTCTTCTTAGACTGTGTTTACTGGCAAGCCACTGCGTCTACACGAGTACCCAACTCAGTCACGGAAGAACGCAACCTTGCCACCTCCTACCCCAACGCGGAGAAATGGGATATTCTGGCAGTTCCTAAGATGAGGCTACTCCAGACGTTGCTGCAGCTTTTATGCTAGGCTCATGGACCTATGTTTCGCCCTCCACATTCATTTGATCAGCCACCCCTTCCTTCGAGTCATCAGAGCCCCTCTCATCCGCACCACTTGATGTTGTCGCCATGGTGACCTTGTCGGGTCGGACCTTGTGGCTATTTCGTACTATCCCATCCACACAGAGATTCTCGGGCACCCAAGCTTGCCTACTGAGCTGATTCACTAGAGAGGGGAAAAAGAACCCATACCTTCTTACTGGGCAGCGAACGAATATTTCGTGCATCATTTTGGCTACAACGAAGTCAAGACCCTTGATAAAACACCAAATCAAAGCGGCTCGGGGTGCATTTACCTCTATTGTGTTTTTGGACGGAAGAGATGGCTATTAACCATATACAACCAGCTCTTCGCCTAAGAGGATAAAGCTAAGGAGTGAAACTTCTCACCGTATTGCATCCATTGCACCTCTTTTCCGGGTACGCAAATCGCATCAAAGAATCTCTCCCACTTTGCGTCTGTTGGGTGCTGGCCATAGTCATAGAAGTCATCATGCTCAGGCACTGAAGGGGACAAATGGTAAGCCAGACGTATTGCCTCAACAGTGGCATACACCGCCTTGCGGCGCACTGTGACCACTGTTGTTATGATCAGGAAGATTAGCGTAGAACTCCCTCACAACCATTGCATTGGCCTCCCGTGGCTCATTTTTGAAGGTCTGCAGCCCCCGCCTTAGTAGCTCCATGTACATCTGGGGGCATTTCTGTTGTAGTGAATTCAAATCAATTCCCCTCTCCGAAATCGACTGTTTAGCGGCCTTCTCCACAAAGTGCCCTTGAGCCGCGGCTGAGGCAAATTTGTTTCTGTCAAAATGGTATGCAGGGGCTTGCCCCTATGTCCTGGGTGCGTCGACTTGACTTTTTGATGATGGATCTGCGAAGGCGCATTTTCGCGACGGTGCCATAATACCTGAAAAACGGGGCTATATTGGCAAGGTTGAACACAAAGATGTGACACACTACGGTTACTTAGACTTCACCTGCGTGAGTGGTCACAACTACATAGTAAAGGTCATTGAGGCTTTTCCACAAACTACTTGTGTGCATTAGGCATGCACAACCCCCTTTATGTGTTTTATAACATGAGTCCACCACAAAATCACATCAGTAGCACAAATCAAATACCACCCACCCCACACTAACCACACACCAACACCACAACATATTTTCCCAATTCCTCCGCATAAAAGAAAAGAACAACAACTACACAAACACATTGGACTACAACCAAAAAGCTAATACAAAGAAAAATTAAGAAGAGAAAAAAGAGAAGAAATTGCAACTAGGGCTCATACATGTGGTGTGGATGGTGGCGAGTAGAGAGAAGAACATGTGTGTGAACCTGGTGGGGGAAGTGAGATCGTGAGACTGGGGTGAGGAAATCGTAAGAATTAGGAGATAGTGGAAGTGGTGTGGGGAGAGGGGTGTGTGAGTTTTGGGGAGGAGTTATACGGTGGGGAAATAGAGGGGGGGGGGATTAAGTTAGACCAAAACTTTACAACGACCCAACCCAGTGATTTCTGGGGCGGGACTAGCGCGAAGCTAAAACGATCGCGCTAGTCCAAGAAGAATGTTACACTTTTAGCGGGGTCGTGCTAGTAGCACGAAATCTAGCGTGTTCGCGCTAATTTTGTGCAGCTTAGGTAGAATGTTACCCAGTTAGCATGAAATATAGCGTGATCGTGCTAGTGGGAAACATGTTTTTCCACTTTTTTTCACCTGAGTTCACCATGGTTGATGGTCTTTTCACCCGGCCTTTGTCGCCTGCATAGGTTATCACGCTATATAGCTCACAAATAACACTACAACTATAGTTGGGTTGCCTCCTAGCCAGCGCCTTAGTTATTGTCGTGGTTTCAATGGGTTGCCTTCCATCTAGCGCCTGATTTAATATCACGACACGACTCAACATGTTTTCAAGTATCCGACAGGTCCATCGAGGTCTTGTGACGTGCAATGTCACCACCCCAATAATGTTTTATCCACTGTCCATTTACGAAAAAAGGTTACCATTTGAGCTCATATCCCACAACTCCACAGCTCCATGAGGCTTCACACTTACCACAACGAAAGGGCCTGACCAACGAGATTTAAGATTTCCGAGAAAGAGCTTCAGCCTCGAATTGAATAATAAAACTTCTTGCCCCGGCTCAACTCTCGATGTTGGATGTGTTTTTCATGCCACCTCTTAGTCTTCTCTTTATACAATTTGGCTTTTTTATAGGTTTGCAATCGAAACTCATCAAGCTCATCGAGTTGTAGCAACCTCTTCTCTCCATCTGAATCCATATCCATATATAGCTTTTTCGTTGCCCAATAAGCCTTGTGTTCAAGCTCGAGGGGAAGATGACATGCATTCCCATAAACTATTTTATTCGGTGAAGTACCTATGGGGTTTTACATACAGTTCGATATGCCCATAATGCATCGTCGAGCTTTCCAGCCCAATCCTTTCTATTTCCACTCCTTATTTTCTCCAGAATCTGCTTCACCTCTCTGTTTGACACTTCCACTCGACCACTCGTTTGGGGATGATAGGCCGTGGAAACCTTGTGCTTGACACTATATTTTGCAAGGATATTATTCAGCAATTTGTTGCAGAAGTGCGTTCTTCCATCACTTATCAACACTCGTGGAGTTCCAAAGCGTGTGAAGATGTGCTTCTTCACAAAAAGCACCACTACCTTTGCGTCATTAGTGGGAAGAGCAATGGACTCCACACACTTAGACATATAATCTACTTCCACCTATATTTACCTGTGCCCATTAGAGTATGGGAATGGTCCCATGAAGACGATCCCCCGAACATCAAATAGCTTTACTGCTAGAATATTCTGCAAAGGCATCTCATGCCTCTTGGTGATTGTCCCGGTTCTTTTGCATCTATCACACATTTTATCAAAGACATACGCATCCTTAAATAATTTAGGCCAATAGAAACCTAATTGTAGAACTTTCTGGGCGGTCCTATCTCCCCCGTGATGTCCTTCGTATGGTGACGCATGACAGTCATGAAATATTGCATTCATCTCTTCCTCTGGAACACAACTTCGCACCAACTCATCTGTGCATAGCATGTATAGGAATGGCTCATACCACATGTAGAGCCTCACATCATGTAGGAACCTTCTTTTATTATCGGGTGTCAATTCGGGTTGTGTCACCCTACTTGCATGAAATTCACATAATTTGTATACCACGGGGCTTCACTTGAGGTGATTGTTAATAACTGCTCATGAGGGAATGCTTCTTTAATGGACCCATCTTTATCTACATGTCTCCGATTTTCTAATTTGGACAAGTGATCAGCCACTTTGTTTTTTGTCCCATTTCCATACCGGATTTCTAAGTGAAACTCTTGCAAGAGAAGGACCCAACGAATTAACCTCGGCTTGTTGTCTTTCTTCTCAAACAAGTATATGATAGTTGAATTGTTTTTGTAAATGATGACTTTGGTTCCTACTAGATAAGATCTGAACTTGTCAAATGCCCACACCACTACAAGCAACTCTTTTTCAGTAACTCTGTAGTTCATCTGAGCTGGATTCAGAGTTTTGCTCGCATAATAGATGGAGTTAAAGATTTTATTTCTCCTTTGCCCCAGAACAACCCCAATAGCTATGTCACTTGCATCGCACATCAACTCAAATGGTTGTCCCCAATCAGGAGCAATAATAACTAGAGCAGTTACTAGCCCCCCCTTCAGCTCCTCAAATTTTTTCAGACAAGCATCATCGAACTTGAATGAGACATTTTTCTCAAGAAACCTGCACAAAGGGAGAGGAAATTTTTGGAAAGTCTTGAATGAAACGTCGATAAAAACCTACATGGCGTAAGAAACGCTGTATGCCTTTGACGGACTTGGGGGGGGGGGGATTTTTCAATTGCTTCCACCTTTGCTTTGTCTACCTGCAAACCATTGTTAGACACCTTGTGCCCCAAAACTATACCTTCACGTACCATGAAGTGGCATTTTTCCCAGTTTAGCACTACGTTCGTCTCTTCACATCTAGTAAGTACTTTTTCCAGATTCATTAAGCAGTTATCAAAAGAGCACCCAAACACGAAAAAATCCTTCATGAACACTTCTACAAATATATCAACCATATCAGTAAAGATAGCCATCATACACCTTTGAAAAGTTACAGGTGCATTAATAAGACCAAATGACATTCTTTTGAATGCATACAGACACGTAAATGTGGTTTTCTCTTGATCCTATGGGACTATATCAATCTAATTATACCTAGAGTAACCATTTAGGAAACAATGTATTCCTGGCTAGCTAATCTATTAAGCATTTTGTTATTAAAGGGGATATGGAAGTGGTCCTTTCGGGTGGGTTATTCAATTTTCGGTAATCTATACAAATCCTCCACCCAGTGACAGTTCTTGTGGGAATCAAATCATTATTTTCATTAACAACCACAGTCATCCCCTTTCTTAGGTACACATTGAACGGGGCTTACCCATTTGCTATCTTAGATTGGAAATACAATACCTGCATCAAGCCACTTAATGACTTCTTTTCTTACCACTTCTTTCATGATTGGATTTAGTCCGCATTATTGCTCTACACCTTGGCTTTTGTCTATCCTCCATGAAGATTTTATGCATGAAAAAAGCTGGACTAATGCCTTTAATGTCAGACATAGTCCACTTAAGGGCCCGATTGTGCTCACGTAGCACTCTCAGCAGCTTTTCTTCTTGCAATTTAGACAATTCAGAAGAAATAATGACAGGAAAAGTGTCAGAGTCACCCAAATAAGCATATTGAAGATGAGGTGGTAGAGGTTTAAGCTCCAATTTTGGAGCCTCCTCAATTGACAGTTTTGGAGGTGGCCCATCTGGCCTGTTCAAAGGCTCAAAGGGGTGTATCCCCTGCATGTAGGCACAAGATGTGTATAGGATGTGCATCATCTCTTCAACCTCATCATCAACTCCCAAGATATTGAACAACATGAGTGCTTTCTCTAGAGAATCATCTAGATATACACTCATGTCAAGAATCTACTCATCCGCCTCAACAACATATATCATGGAGAGATCCTCATATTGGCGGTGAAGTTGGATTCTTTGTAGACATTAAAGACTGCTTCCTCGTCATCCACCCTCAAAATCATTTTTTCCTCTCTTACTTTGATAATGGCATCACCAGTAGCCAAGTGATGTCGCCCCAATATGATTGGAACCAGTTTGTCAGCCTCATAATCTAGGATAATGAAGTCCGTCGGGAAGATAAATTTCCCAATTTGCAGCAGCACATCTTCAATTACTCCCTCAGGATGTGCTATTGACCTATCAGCCAGCTGCAACATCATAGTATTTGGCCTTGGAGCTCCCAAGCCTAGTTGCTTGAACAAGGATAAGGGCATCAAATTTATGCTTGCCCCCAAATAGCAAAGAGCATGACCCACATCAATATTGCCTATGTGCACAAGAATGTTGAAGCTGCTAGGATCCTTAAACTTTTGAGGAAGCTTGAAGTGCACCCTTGAAGTGCACCCTTGAAGTGCACCCTTGAAGTGCACTATCAGTAATTGAAACGATCTCAAATTCAGTTAATCTTCTCTTGTGAGCCACTATATCTTTTATGTACTTTGCATTACTTTAGGATTTCACACAACAAATCAACGATTGAAATATTTAATTAAACGTGGTTCAACATGGAGAGAATTTTTTTGAACATGCGATCATCATTCTTCTTCTGCAATCTCTGGGGGAAAGGTGGTAGGGGCCTCAGAGCCTCCACTGGCCCTGGAATTTCAGCAACATTCTTTGGCTCGTGCGTCTCTTTAGGAATTAACTCTCTCTCGGGTATGAGCTTGTCTTTCCTTTTCTTTGGCACCTCCTCTAGCTCCCTCCCGTTCTGAGTGTAACTGCATTCACTTGAGTGTTCTTTTCTGTATCACTTGGGAGAGTGCCTGCAGGTCTAATGTTTTGGTTTCGTTGCTAACTGCCCTATTTTCCTTTCAAGATTTCTGAAGTCGGTCCTGAGCTGCTGATTTTCAATCAACAACTTCTTTATCAAATCATTGGTACTCTCTTCCATTTTTTGGGGTGGTTTCTGAGGCTGATTGAAACTCCCCTGGGGTCTATGCTGATTCTGGTTCTGTTGATTTCCTCCCTATGAGAAGTTAGGGCGATTTTCAAATTTAGATTGTAAGAATTTCGTATTATGCATGTTGATTCGGTGGACCTCTGTTTTGCTGCCCTACATAATATATGGATTCTGGATTCCTGGGGCATATGTCACTCATATGATTGTCGCCACATAATTCACAGCAAATAGCCATTTGGTTTACATGTAGTATTATTTGTG
Organism: Nicotiana benthamiana; assembly: GCA_034376525.1. Classification (NCBI taxonomy): domain Eukaryota; kingdom Viridiplantae; phylum Streptophyta; class Magnoliopsida; order Solanales; family Solanaceae; genus Nicotiana; species Nicotiana benthamiana. Next base: position 136,272,846 of record CM067324.1, read on the forward strand.
GTTGCTGCATTGTCATCTTATTCATCTGGTTAGCCAACTTTGCAATATCGGCTTTCATGGCTGACAAGTCCTCGAGCTCAAGTAATCCAGCTGATTTTTGCTTAATTGCCTTTCGTGAATCACCCTCACCTTGCCAATTATGGTCATTAGTAGTGAAGTTATTCAACAAGATTTGGATTTCACTGTATGGTCTGGCCATGCAACTACCCCCACAAGCAGAATCAAGATTCATCTTTGATGTATCATCTAACTCATCCATGAAAGTATGTACCAATACTTCGTCAGTTTGACAATGATGTGGACAGTCTTTGAGCATCTTCTTGTACCTTTCCCATGATTGACAAAGTGTCTCGCCATATTGTTGTTTGAACCCAAGAATTTGAATCCTCAATATCTTTGTTTTCTTAGTGGGGAAAAACTTGATTAATAATTTCCTTGCTAGATCATCCCAAGTGCGGGTTGAGTTTGCGGGTTCTTTCGGCAACCACTCCTTAGCATCCCCAAGCAGTGAACTACTATGTCCAACTCTCTGTCAATTCTTGTTCTTGCATCTACTTCCCTCCTCACTCTGTGAAGTGTTCGTTCAATTTTAGGATCAAGGGGATGTAGATTGTTTGCGTTTTGGCTTCTCTGCATTCAGAAGAAAAGCATGTGTTCACGCAAACAAGGTAAAATAAAAATTAAAGCTTGAACAAATAATTAATAAAAGCTTAACTCAGTCAAGTGGCTAATTTCTAAGTCCCCGGCAATGGCGCCAAAAACTTGTTGCGATCAAAACACTCAGGCAAATGCACGTGATCGTCAAGTAATAATGTAGTGAGAGTATCGTTCCCATGAAGACTTGTGATTAACGATTGACTTATTCAAAATCAATTAACTTAAAATATAGTTATCTATAATTTACTACCTAAAAATATCAATTACTAAACCAAGTAAAATAACTAACCAAACAATTAGCAGTTTTGAATCACAATCAATAAGGGTGAATATTCAAGGGTCAGGGGCTAGTTAACAACCGTGTTTCATTCTTGGCTTAAAATAAGTGATTGATTTGTCTAGATTTTTGATTGACTGGGTTGATAATGCTCATATGGATCTTTTGACTCCTTACTTGCCTACTCAAATTAACTTAATGCCTTTATGTCTATAGAATTGAGATTTACAAAAATGCGTTTATAGTTCCTGTATTTCAACCAAGCAAGGCTATAAGGTATATGTCTATCCTAGTTGCGAATCCGTTCCCCGATGCCCGGGTTCAAGAACTTGCTCTATGTAATTCTATAAGCAATCTAAAGTTCCCACTTTCGAGTTCAACTATAGATTCGTATATAATATTTCACTGTTAGCTACTCAGCAAAATAATTAAGAACAGAATTAAATAAATAACCCAATATGATAAAATCAACTTCGTTAAATTAAAATCTGAACAACAACGTTCATGTTTCACCCATGACCCTAGAACAAGAATTTTTAGCCACTCATAGCAGTGTTCATCTCAATAATATTTACTTATTTCCTCGATTTTTTTTCTAGTCTTCGCACACACTCAGCTCTGAGGGGTATTTGTTGCTCCAAATTAACTCCGATCATAACTTTAAGACATCACATAGGCTCCTCATCCCGTAATGTGTAAAATTCATAATCAGAGACCATTTTTCAACATTTAACCATATTATTATATTGGAATATAATCAATCAGGAGTATAAATAGTCTCCAAATTACTAGATCTATCCTATTATCACCCACATACCAAGCATCACCACCTTCATATCAACCTTCTTCTATTAAATATTCCCAGCCAACCACTGTCCATCATACCTATAACTCTCAACCATCCAACTTCCAATCATCACCAGCACACCAAAATTATCCAAGACCAAGACGCAACTTTGACCGCAAGCCATCCAAACAATACACTGCCATTGCTGAGCCCATCGACCAACTGCATGAAAAGTTGAAAGCTACAGGTTACATCACTCATGTTCCCGTTGTGGCATTAGAAAATCCATCCCAATAGGTCAATTCGAACAAAACTTGTGCGTAATATTCTGGTATGAAAGGGCACACCACTGTCGAGTGCTGAACATTGAAGGATAAGATCCAGACATTGATTGATAACAAGGTCATACAAGCAAAGGAAGTCGCACCTAATGTCCATGATAATCCCCTTTTTGATCATAGAGTTAATGGTGTAAATGTGATAGAGCAAATGAAGAATGCGGCTCTGAGAAATTGATCGGGCTTATTCGAGAAGGCGATGACTTTAAAGTTGTAGTCACACTTACTCCTATCGTGGTACAGACTCTGGAACCAATTGAATTGAGGTAAATGCATTAGTTCTATTCAAGTTGGAAATGGCTCCGCTTGCAGCCACCTCCACTCCATTTTAAGTAGAAGTGGTCACACCTTTTATTGTGAAGGTATCAACCACACCCCTATTCAACTCAAAAGCAATAACCTGGGATTATGTTTCCGAGGCTCCGTAGAAAGGGAAAGCCAAGATAGAGGAATCTGACGCGCACAAGGAATAACAATAAATAGAAGAGTCTATACACCGGAACACTTAGGAGGATAAAGTAAGGATGCCATTACTAGGCAGCCTACCATTGAGGCCGGGCCAGATGACCCGTAAAGGGAAGTGCAGGTGAAAGAATACTCAATTGTTGACCATCTGAACAAAGCCGCTGCTCAGATATCCATCCTGTCACTATTGCAGTATTCATAGGAACACAATAACGCCATAATGAAAGTGCCGAGCGAGGCTTATGTGCCCAATAACATCACCGGCGGAGGAATGGCCAACATGGCTGGGAAAGTACTAGAAAGTCATAAGATTATCTTCCCTGAAGATAAGCTACTGCCCAAGGGTTTGAATCACAATTGAGCATTGCATATCATAGTGCAATTTGAAGACACGTTCATTGCCAGGGTCCTGGTTGATGGAGGTTTAAGCATTAATATTTGTCCATTAGACACTTTGAATAGGTTGGACAAAGGTTTCCATGAGATACAAGTAGGAAACATGAATGTGAAGGCCTTCGATGGGTCCTAGAGGACCACGATCGGGGAAATTAATCTTTGCTTGCAGATGGGGCCAACTTGGTTAGACGTTGAATATCAAGTACTTGACATACCAGCCTCATATAATCTTCTATTAGAATGACACTAGATCCATGCTTCTGGATCCGTGCCTTCCACACTGCATCTAGATGTGAAGTTTGAATGGAAGCGTTAGGAGGAAATCATTCATGGAGATGGAAGTAACCCCATCTACACTAGTCAAACCATCCCGACCATTGGACATAGAAGAAGGCTAGGAGGGGAAACCTATCATCACATCGAGCGAGTCAATGCCGTTGAGAAGGATAAGTGGTGGAGTAACAAAATAAAAAGCATAATAGCATGGTCGGGATATGAACCCAGCAAAGGGTTAGGAAAGAATCTCCAAAGTATCACCAAACTAATATAGCTGAAAAATCATGGTACCACTTTTGGGCTCAGATACCAATATATATATATATATATATATATATATATATATATATATATATATATATATATATATATATATATATATATATATATATATATATATATATATATATATATATATATATATGGAAATAGTACAATGATTGGTCGCCTCCATGGTGTGGACTATATTACCCTCTTGAGCAGCCAGTTCCACGTTTGGAACAAGCTTTTCACCAAACTAATACGATATGGGGGACTGCATAGGAAGAAGCACTAGCCGGTTTGAAGAATTTGTTCCTGGAGGATGAAGACATAGACTGTGATTCATAATTGAGGAGGAGGAGGAGGAGGAAAAAGGACTCACTATTCAGGCCATGGCGAAGGGAGCTATTCTCAGAAAACTGGACCGCCATACCATTCACAGCCCGCCGACTCCCTGGGTAGCTTGGCAAAATTTACTTCTATGGCAATTCTAGGCATTTAATTTCATGTAGTTTCGTTTTAATCTTTACTTGTTTCAAAATAAATGCTTGATTCATCAAGCCATGCTATGTCTAAATAATTTTTCAAATCTTAATCAAATGCATTTGCTCTTTAGTATTCAGTACAATTTTACACTTTTTCTTTCCACATCATTATTATTACTTTTCCTGAAGAACTAGTGACTGTGACATGTAATGAGGCAACACAACATGAGAATAGTGACTTAGAGGAAGAAGATGAGATACGCGAGGAAATCATCCGGGAGGTTGAAATTTTAAAATAAGCCTAAGTCCAATCTGGACGAGACCAAAATAGTAAATCCGGGAGAGGTTGAGATCATCAAGGAGACCCGCGTCAGTATTCACTTGTCACCAACAGAGAAGGAATAGTACATTCGATTCCTAAAGGAATATGAGGACATCTTCGCATGGTCATATGATGACATGACCGGTTTGAGTACTTCCATAGTGGCTCAAAAATTGCCTACTAATCCTATGTGTCCACTAGTAAAACAGAAACTCAAAAAGTTCAAACTAGACATGAGCTTGAAAATCCAGGAGAAAGTTACCAAGCAAATCAAAGCTAAAGTTCTCAAGGTGGTTGAGTACCCAACCTGGTTAGCTAACAATGTTCCAGTTCCAAAGAAGCATGGGAGGGTTCGAGTATGTGTTGACTATCAGGATTTAAATAGAGCAAGTCCTAGGGGCGACTTTCCACTGCTAAATATACACATCCTGATCGATAATTGCGCCAAGCATGAACTCCAATACTTTGTAGATTGCTTCGCGGGTTATCATCAAATTTGGATGGATGAAGAAGATGCAGAGAAGATAGCCTTTATTATACCATGGGGTGTATATTGTAACAAAATAATGCCATTCAATCTGAAGAATGTCGGGGCCACTTACATGAGAGACATGACAACCATCTTCCATGATATGATACACAAAGAAATAGATGTGTATGTGGACGATGTCATTATCAAATCCAAGAGGTCCGCATATCACATAGTAGACTTGAGAAAGTTCTTTGACAGGCTCAAGAGGTACAATTTGAAATTGAACCCCGCGAAGTGTGTATTTGGAGTTCTAGCGGGAAAGTTAATGGGATTCATCGTCAGTCATCGAGGGATCGAGCTAGCTCCGACTAAAGTCAAAGCTATTCTGGAGTTACCACCACCTAAGAGAAAAATGACATAATGAGCTTCATAGGGAATCTTAATTATATTAGTCGCTTCATAGCACAATCCACAGTCATTTGTGAACCTATCTTCAAGATGTTGAGGAAAGATGCCGAAACAAGCTAGACAGAGGATTGTTAGAAGGATTTTGACAAGATCAAGGAATACCTGTCCACACCACCAGTACTGGTCCGGCCAGACCAGGACGACCTTTGCTACTTTATCTATCCATATTGGATGGAGCCTTCAGATGTGTTTTGGGACAATATGACGAGACATGAAGAAAGGAATATGCCATATATTACTTAAGCAAGAAGTTCACACCATATGAAGCAAGATATTTGCTGCTTGAAAGCACTTGATGTGCTTTAACCTAGACGGCCAAGAAGTTAAGGCATTACTTCTGTGCTTATGCAACATACCTCATATCCAGAATGGACCCTCTAAAGTATATATTTAAGAAGCCCATGCCTACTGGGAAGTTGGCTAAATGGCAGATACTATTAAGTAAGTTTGATTTCGTTTATGTTACTCAAAAGACGGTCAAGGGACAAGCATGCCAAATCACCTTGCTGAAAATTCCGTGGGAGGAGAATACAAACGCTTGAAAACGTATTTTCCTGATGAAGAAGTATCATTCGTAGGAAAAGACATTAAGTGTATGATGATTGGAGAATATTCTTTGACAGAGCCACAAATTTCAAAAGAGTGGGATTTGGAGCAGTTTTGGTATCAAAAACGGGTCAAAATTATCCGATATTTGCTAAACTCAAATTTCCTTGAACCAACAACATGGCAGAATATGAAGCTTGCATACTAGGGCTCAACATGGCAGTCGATATGAACGTTCAAGAGTTGATGGTTATCGGCAATTTGGATTTTCTTGTGCACCAGGTCCAAGGAGAGTAGGCCACCAAGAATTCCAAGATATTGCCATATCTGCACCAAGTGCATGAATTGATAAGAGGTTTACAAAGATAGAATTCAGCATGTGCCCAAAATTCAGAATGAGTTTGCCGATGCATTTGCCACTTTTGCATCCATCATACAACACCCGGATAAGAACAACATTGATCCTATCCCGATGAGGATCCATAATCAGTCGACATATTATGCTCATATCGAGGAAGAAGCAAATGGAAACCCTTGGTTCTATGACATCAAGGATTATTTGTCAAAATGAGAATATCCGGAGTATGCAAATCACATAACAAATGCACAATCGGGAGATTGTCAAATCACTTCTTCCACAACGGAGGAAACTTGTATAGAAGAACTCCCGATCTGGGTTTACGAAGATATGTCGATGTAAAGAAAGCTTCTAAGCTACTTGAGGATGTTCATAAGAAGAAAAGAAGATACTCAGGGCAGGTTTTTTTTGGATGACCATAGATGGATTGCATTCAATATGTCCGCAAATTCTTTTGATTTTAAGTGCATGCTGACATGATAAAAGTGCTGCCAAATAGGCTTGATGGAACAAGCTCACCTTGTTCATTCGCCGCTGGGGTAATGTATGCTATTGGTAAAATTGAGCCCACTGCTTCAAACAGGATCAGGTTTATTCTGGTAGACACTGATTACTTCACAAAATAGGTAGAAGCTGCATCTTACAAAGATGTAACCAAGAAAGTCATTGCAGATTTTGTCAAGGATCGTATTGTCTGACGATTCATAGTTCCCGAGTCCGTTATTACTAATAACACCGCCAGTCTCAACAATGATCTAATGAAAGCTATGTGTGAGGCTTTCAAAACCAAGCACAAGAATTCCACAGCCTACAGTCCTCAGATGAATAGAGCTTAGAAGCCACCAACAAAAACATTAAGAGATACTGAGGAAAATGGTAGAGAACCACACACAATGGCATGAGTAAGTCACCATTTGCTCTATTGGGGTACCCTACCACGATTAGCACATCAAACGGGGCAACTCCATACATGCTGGTTTATGGTATCGAGGCTGTTATCCTAGCCGAGGTGAAGATTCCTTCTTTAAGAATCACACAGGAAGCTAAACTCAACGATGCAGGGTGGATAAAAAGTTGCTATGAACACTTGGCCCTTATCAATGGAAAGAGGATGAATGCAATATATCACAACCAAATTCATCAGAACAGTTCGCACCGGGGCAGCTGGTATTGAAGAAAATCTTCCTGCATCAATATGAAGCCAAATGGGAATTCTCTTCCAACTGGAAAGGTCCGTACATGGTCCATAGGGTGCTAGCAATAGGAGTACTCATACTTGCAGAAATGGATAGAGAAGTCTAGCCAAAACCAATCAATTCAGACGCAGTCAAGAGATACTATTCCTAGATTGCTTCACATTTCTTTTGTGATGTAACTGAACTACGCTTGACCTGATTCCCGTTTAAGAGGGGATATGTAAGCAGCTTTATGGGTTTGGTCATATCATAATAAAATTTTCATTTACCCTAAGAGCAAAGACTGGGGGAAGATTTTTGAGGAGGACCCTCAAAATTCTGGAGCAAGTCCAGCCAACTCCATCGAATGCCAAAAAGTTAATAATCAATTTAGAAATTGGGACAAAATTTTGAGAAAGTCAGTAATCAGTTAAGAGAGTAGCAATGTCTTTGAGATGTGTCACAGTCACTAGTTCATCTAAATGTATCAAATGCATTTCTGAAATAACTCTATTTTTATTAAATTGTATATTTTCGAAAATTCTACTTCCACAAAAGTCAGGTATCACACAGGGAAACTTGAAAGGATTTGAGAACGAAGCAAAGCAAGGCCAGCAGACGAAGGCATGAACCAACCTTCCCCCTACAAAACTTACAACTTTTGTTTGAACGCAAGTAGATTGACTCGCAAACATATAAACACAAAGCAAATTCACTATCTAACCGTCCATCAAACACCGAATACATCTCCAGTTAAGACATATAATATTTTTATAGGCCGCTCGCTCTTTGCGTGGCACTAATCCCTGTCCCCCACTTGCATGAGTCTATCCTTGAGTCCATACTTGCATGAGGCTAATCCTCGCCTCTCTATTTACATGAGGCTAATCCTTGCCTCCATACCTACATGAGGCTAATCCTTGCCTCCCCACTTGCATGAGTTTAAATCCCTGACTCCCTATTTGCATGAGATTAATCCTTACCTTCATACTTGCATGAGGTTAATCCCTGCCTCCCTATTTACATGAGTCTAATTCCTAATTCCTTATTTGCATGAGACTAATCCCTGCCTCCATACTTGTATGAGGCTAATCCTTATCTCCCCTATTCGCATGAGGCTAATCCCTGCCTCCATATCTGTATGAGTCTAATCCTTGACTCCATGAGGCTAATCCCTACCTCCATACTTGCATGAGGCTAATCCGTACCTCCATAACTACATAAGGCTAATCCTTACCTCCATTGCCTCCCCATTTGTATGAGTCTAATCCCCGACTCCCTATTTGCATGAGTCTAAATCCTTGACTCCATAAAGCTAATCCCTGTCTCCATACCTGCATGAGTATAATCCCTGACGCACCATTTGCATGAGTCTAAATCCTTGACTCCATGAGGCTAATCCCTATCTCCATACCTGTATGAGGCTAATCCTTGTCTCCATGTTTGCATAAGTCTGATTCCTGACTCTATGAGGCTAATCCCATCCGCCAATCCTGCATGGGGCTAATCTTTTCCTCCACATTTGTATGAGTCTAATATTTGGCCCAATAATTATATTGAGACTAAGCCCCGCCTCCCTATTTGCATGGGACTAAGCATTGTCTCTCATTGCACAAATATTATTCTATTTCTAATACTATCTATTTGTTTTTCCAACCCGTCTAAGATCTGCCCTCTGTTTCACGAGACTAAGCCTTGTTTTGTAACATAATATTATTTGTATATCATGGGCTGAAATATCCCCAATCAATCCATAGGCATCATCATGGCTTGAAGATATCTCAAACTTGCATATTATTATTCAAAGGCATTATGGTTTGGAGGCACCATCTTTATGGCCCGAGAATATTATTTCATGGCCTGTAAATCCATCACTAAAAAATTCATGGCCTAGGATGTCATGGTCATGGGGCGACATCTTTAACCGTCCAAAGACAACCTTCATGGTCCAAAAGGAAATCTGCATCATGTTTAAGTTTTCACAAACACATGTTTGTAGCATCTTTTATTTGCAGGTAAGTGGAAAGAAATTGATATCCTAGAAGGAGCGATCTCACTCCAGTTCCCTCTAACCATCCTGAGCTTTAACCGCTCAACATAGCCGCTTCCACATTGCGTATCCGTTCTTGCAGTAATTGCATTGGCATATTTGCAGATGAATCCAGAATTACACATGGCCTGATTCCTATAAAACTAGGAATATGCAGGCTTCTCAAAGACCAGAGCTCAACCACTGTTTTCACAATATCCCGCCTTGTCAAAATTAGCCATCACTTTCTTTACCCGAAAACTCTTTCATCTTTTCCGGGTAAAGAGGGATTGTTGTTGAAACCTAATTTTTTCTATATTTTTTATATGTATAAATACCTTTAAAATAGCATATATATATAATTTTTTCCATGAAGTTAAGGATTTAATTAATTTATTTTTTTCCCTTTTATTCATAGAATCCCCAATAATTATCCTTCAAATTATTGCTGTGGCAATATAGTCATTTAATTTCTATATTTCTTTCAAAATATGGTTAAAATATTTATATGCATTTTTTATAATTGCATTTTTGTATTTTTAAAGCTAAATCGGATATAATTGCAATATTAGCCCATTTAACGTATAATTACATTTATATGCATAAAATTGACCTTCTACATTTTTAAAATGTTAAATATATATTTTAAATTATTTTAGTAGGCAAAGTTATTTTTAGAAAGTTAGTTGTTATTTATTATAAATTATATAGAGTAAATAAATTATATAGAGGAAAACTGGCTATTTAAAATATAGCCAGATTTGCATTTTAATTTTAGCCCAATTTGGACTCAGCTCCATCTCAATTTTGTATTAAACTACCTGAACCATACCCTGAACCATCCTACCTGACCCAACACCAATTAAATACTGGCTGTTAATCTGAGAGATCAACGACCCGTCTTTGCCCTTATCATTTTTAATTCCAGATGGCCCTTAACCCTAGTTCATTATACAGAGAGCACCGCGTTTGTATTCTCTCATCTCCTTTCCTCTCTCAACCACTCAACCTAACCCTAACTCCTTCAACCATCGACCTTCTTCTCTGGTCTTCTCTGGTGATCTCCCTTCAAACTCCTAAGCCTCCAATGCCTCCTCTACTGCCATGCTTGCCTTCTCTAAGGCCTTCAAGGGCCCTGGCCCATGCCAACTTGCATCCAGGGTTTTTATTTGGCTTTTCTTGGATACTTTAGTATTATTCCGAGCAAAATCATGTTGTAATTGTTACGATCCTTGGGATTCTAGACATGTTCTTTTATCTCTATTTGGGTTTCTTCTGAAATCCTAATTTCTGCCTACATCTCCTAGATCTGTGCGGTTTTAAAATGATTTGAGTCTGCTTCTTTGATGTTTTACACTATCCTTGCAACTCTTTACAAGAACCTTGTGATTTCAAAAGTTTTCATCTTCTTCTAAAATTAGGGTTGTCGGAACTTCTTATAAAACCTTGTTTGAACCAATTCTTTATTTTAAAACTTCTATATCTTGCATATTTCAACTGATTCTATAATTTTACTACCTTTTCAACTCGCCTATGTTGAAAGCCCTAATTTTTTAGACTTCTTCATTTGGTTTTGGGTATTAGCATGACTGTTCGTGTCTTGTTTGAGTTTCTGTGACTATCTTACTTTGAATATATTCTTACTGAGTTTTTAGCCTAAATTATATCACCTCTATGTGCTTATGTTCATCTTGACTGTTCAGACTTTCCTCTTTCTATCGATACTGTTTAACCTGGATGTTTGTTATGTCTGGTTATTCTTACTCTATTTATATGCTGAATACTGAATCATGACTTCCTCTTTGATTGATTCTGGATTCCCTATTTTATGGTTTGATTGGAATATCTTCCTTTAAACCCTCAATTTCTACCTCTTCTATTCAAATTAATTGATTCACCTACATTGTTTGTTGTGCTTCTTTATTCTTACCGACTATTTCTTTAATTAAAATTTTTTGAACTTAGTCCTAATTGTTTACCCTGTACTTTACTGAATTTTAATATTTCCTTATTAGTCATACACTGATTTCCTTCCTTGTTTGTTATTTTTTCTTACCGTTTGAATTAGTTCCCTTAACTTAAATGAGTACTTATCCTGATCTTGCTCTAATTGGTTCGGAGTTCCATAATTACTATGCTACTATGATTCTTTCCCTATTTTACTTAATATTTGAACTACTATATATACACACTCTCTCATTAACACAAACACATGAATACTTTGGTTCAAAAGCTCTCTCTCACACTTAAACTTTATTCTTTCTCTTTGTGCTACTTGCAATTATTCTATGTTAGCCGGCTGCAAGCCAAGGTTATTTATTGTGCTCTCCTACTCCTTCACTTTTGTTTACTTCCTTCTTTACTGGTATGTTCTAATTTCAATTCAAGTTCCAATAACAATATGGTTCTCTTATTGTTTCAGTTCCTCCCGTTTCTAGTTTGCTTTTGCTTATGGTTTTGCTGCGAAACTTGTAGTTAATATGATTTCATGATTAGCATGTCATGTATCCCCCTTTCTTAAGATCAATATAAACATGTTACCCTATTTTTATGGAGTCAGTATCTATGTGATTTTGCTCTATCTGGTTTCTCTATGAGTCTCTTTGTAAAATAGTCTGCACTCCTAAACTTGTATGGTTCTAGGATTGACCTAAAATCAAGTAGATCATAGATTAAACCCCCTTAAGCATTGCTAGTTCTTTTACTATGTCTGATAAGTTGTGTCTGAGCATGTCTGTACCAATTCCTAAAATCTTTGCATGTTATGTGTTTATAATCATGTGTTCTATGTATCCCTAATCCCCATCACATATGTGTGTAGGTTTATTCCTTCTGTTTTGATTCTATGAGTATTGCTGATGTGGTTTTGGACTCCATGTTTTATTTACTAATCATGCAACTCTATTTTTTCAAAATTATTTTACTGCATGACTCCCTTTTTTACTCCATATTTCAAAACAATCATCCTTTTATATTGTTTTCCTGCTGAAACCTTTCAAACTGTGTCAAGCACTCTCACTCTACCCCTAAGTCAATAGGTTCTGCCCCCCAGTATGTGTACTACCTTGGCATCCTCTTGAGAATCCTCTGAACTCTGGCATACTGAGGCTGGACCTTCCACACCGCACGTACTCAATTTTGGTTACCAAGTGTAGGTGTAAGCACTGCCCAGGATATTTGAGATCCTTAGGGAACTTTGATGCACCTAGACTACGAAATTTTCTATGGAATTTTGGCATTTGAGGCTATTGGAGGCTTTGGAAACCTAGGCTATCTATAGGTTCCCTATAGAATAACTTATTATTTTCTTATATACTTATGTAATTCATTTATATGGTCTGTAATAGTTTGTAAACAAATATTGGGGCAACTAGTGAAAAGGGTGGGTAGTTACATATTTGTTGGGTAATAGGGGTAGAAACCATGCCTATAGGTCTTTACCTTTTTTGCTATATTTGCTTTACTATGTCAGAAATCATGTGTATAGGTCTCAAGTGATCCCATAATAGACATCATGTTTATAGGTCTTAAAATCAACTTCACCGGTAGATGTCATGCCTATAGGATATAATCCCATCCAACTTCTTTTATAACAAGTGTTTACATATGTTTTTATTTATCATCATGCCTGCAAGTTTCTAAAATCTGTATAAAAAAACTAGATATCATGCCTACAGGGAACAACCCCAGAAGTTCTGCCTATAGATCGAAACTATTTTAATTAAAATAAATCAATCTGGTTAATGATTAGTTCACTTCTAAACTGGTTTGATTAAGTGGTTTATATTTCCCAGAAATGAGTCTTTTTTGCCTTAATCTATCATTAGACATCATGCCTATAGGGAGTCAAGAGTCTGTTTTAAAATCTACTTCTATGACCTAATGTTGTTCTGGTTTAACATGCTTTTAAAATCAGTAGGCAACTGATAAGGTCATCACTTCCGTGTTTATAAAATAAAATGCATGCCTTCTGCCTTTTCACTTAGACATCATGCCTTAGGATACCGTTTAACAAAAGGCCCTTATTTGTGGTTGAGTCATGCTGTTTATGTGTATTGTTTGAGGAGGTAACTTTGAGCTTCTAATTGCTCCCTTTTATCTTATGTTCTAAAGTCCTAATAGTTCTTACATGCCGCTTTAGTATTTCCACCTTTAAAACCTTAGGGCTATGTCTAGAATCACCTATAGGTAGAGGTCCTAAATCCCTCCAGGACTATTAAAAAGGGATGAGTAACAACATGCAATAGAGACCGCTAACCAAAAACTCACCTTAAATGACCACTAAGGGGATGTGAAGGGTAGATATCGAATATCATTGAGGAGTGTTTACCGGAAATTATGTGAGTGATCCTATAGACTAATCAACCTAGGACTCCCCCTTTCCTGAAATTCCTTTTTGTGTAAGACTATGTTTTATACAACTAGTCCAAAAAACATTGTCTTATTATTATTATTTGAGTTATACAAACGTGCCTTATTTGTTATTATTTGTTTCAAGTACCTTTTTGGACTAATTCATGACTATAAGTTTGGCAGGGACCCGCAATTCTGGACCAAGAGGGGTGCCTAATACCTTTCCCTCGAGGTCATTTCGAGCCCTTATCCTAATATCTGGTAATGCAAACCGATCCAAGAGTTAATCACTCTAGGTTCCCTAACATACCATAATTTTTAGATGACGACTTTTTAAAAACTTAATTCCCAAAAAGAAATAAGTTATCACACCTCATGAATGTTGAAACCTGAACCTCTCTTCGTGGAGGGAAAGGGGCATGGCATTCCTCATCTAGCCCCGGCTACTTGGTCCTTGATCATTTCTCTTGTCATTCCTTGTCGGGTAATGCCAGATCTATTTCCCCTCCGATCTGTACCATAAGCTGGTATCATTCTCGGACCAGCTTTGGCTCTTGATCGATGATTCTCTTAGACCTATCATTTATTCTGTTGGGGCAAACAAACTCTGAAGGGATCTTGAGTTGGTCGTCCTGAACTCTGATATTCAATTGATACATGTTATGGGCGTCGGTTCAGGTGATCGCGGGTACTCCACCAAGTTTTGCTTGAAGCTGAGAAACCATGGAACTTTGGGGGTTGAGCCTTTGAGTAAATTCCTATCATCCGTAATTGATGGAATATCCATCTGTTCCATTTGAAACCTCGATAAAAACTTCCTGAACATCTCGTTATCCTTTTGCTTGACATTGAAAAGGTCTGATTTCCTTGTCACGACCTTGATGGCACCGACATAGGCCTTTAAGAAAGCATCTGTGACCATAACAAATGAGTAAACTGAATTTGGAGGCAAGTTGTGGTACCATATCATTTCTCCCTTGGACCAGGCTTTCCCAAATATTTTCAGCAATAATGACTTGGTTTTGTTGTCTTCCAGGTCACTTCCTTTGATTGCGACTGCATAGGAGATTAGATGCTCATTTGGATATATGGTTCCATTATACTTGGGAATACCGGACATTGAAAACCTCTTTGGGATCGGATTTAGTATCGCGCTCGGGGGAAAAGGCTTTTGAATGAACTTTGAGGTACGACTACTTCAATATTAGGGGTGCTCTGGGGATCTAATCGATCCTGGAGTTGTAAGTTTCTACCTTCTTGTCATTGGCCTCTATCTTTTTCTCGCCAGACTCCACCTATTTTGTCAATGCTTCGAGCACCTTCATTACCTCAGATGTTTCCCTGGGCCTGAATTCATCCCGTTATAAGTTTCCACCTTCTTATCGTTGGCCTCTATGTTTTTCTAGCCAGACTCCACCCGCTTTGTCAATGCTTCGAGCATCTTCATCATCTCGGATGTTTCCCTAGCCCTGAGTTCATCTGGTTTTACAGCAACTTGTTCATTCTTTCGAGTGCTTTCCCTGGTCCTCTCGGGCTCGATCATGTTAGGCACATGACTCTAGGTCTATAACTGCACTATTGCCGCTTGCCGAGCTTACAATATTTCAAGAATTAAATGCAAGCTCACCCCATTACCTTCACATTCGGGCGCTTCTCGAGCCGATGGTCGGGGTGCCCCGCGAACAGTATTTTCAAGGTCAATTGACAGATTTTTGTTGATGGAAACTTGTGAGTTCGCATCGACCTGGTCGGCAACTGCGACACTATTAAAATCAAGAGGGTGCACATTATTTCTTTGTACTCTATTATTTTCTCGCTGTGGTGGTCTGACTCGGCGTCAATGTTCAAGTGAGCAGACTGAGATTTGACATCCTTACGTGAACCTCAAATTAAAACATTAAAGAACAAGCGTAAAACATAGTATGTTATGGAGATTTGTATCAAATCAATATTATTATCTTTAGCCTCACAGTGGATGCCAAACCGTCTACCCTTAAATTAAGTAACAATTAAATTTGTACGCGGTTTAAAGAATACATGATTTAATTTAATATAAATGATCTAAGAACAACGAATAATTAAATCAAAGAGAGAATGCACGACCAAACTAATCTTACTATAACAATCAAGCCCTGTCTCAAGTTGAACACTGAAATTCGGTCTCGATCGAACCCTCAATACGAGCTCGGTTGCAATTAAAGAAAAAAGTAAGTGAAAAACACTTCCAATAATAGTTACAAGACAAAAACAAACTTTATTTCTTTGATATGCGTGTTGTCAACCTTTTAAAATAAAAAATTATCCCCTTTATATATGGTAGGGAAATTTGAACCCCAATACAATTCTAAATACGGAAAAGGGTCATAACTGCCCCCAACGTATTGACTCCGGAACAAAATTGCCCTCCGTTAACCTTTTGCAAAGAAAATACCCCTACTGTTAAATTTATGGCATACTTTTGCCCCTACAACTAACAGCTGCCTTGTTATTTTTTTAAATCCACGTGTTAGGTTTTGATTGGCCATTCATTAAACCTGACCCAAAATTAATTTTACCCCGCCCCTACCCGACGCTCCGACCCAACCCGACCGATCCGACCCATCAGAAAACCTTTTTTACCCCCAAGTCCACTGTTTGGGTGCCATTGCTAACTTTGTGAACTTTCTGAAAATTATTTTTTGTATGAGTAGATTTGTGTGGGTGTCTCATTAACCAAATAAAACATCTAATGCCAAAATTGTATTCCAAATCAACCAAGATTTAAAAATTGCAGATACTTTTGTCAGGATTTTTAGTTCTCTTGCTCATGTCTCGTATGCAATGTGTTTTGCAATTTGCTCCTGACAACCAAAAATGGCAAAAGAAATTGTCATCACTGATTGAGTGCAAGTGATTGGTTTGGTTTAGTTGAGTTAGAGTTTTGTTTAATTGTAATGGATGTCTCACAAGAGAATGATGACTAGGTTGTAATTGGCTTTAGTTCCTATTTCTCGTGTTATTGCTTTTTAACAGGGGTTTTATCTTTTTCTGAGATTTTTTTACCTCAAAATCTTTTATCTGGTGAAGTTCTTTAACAAGAGTTCCATATGGTGGTTTCATAGAGTTGTTGAAGTTGGTATTGCTTTGCTGATTTGATTATAATAATAATGTCAGAATGATTTTTTTCTCTTATCTCCAAAATCTCAGTATCGAACGCACAAAACCATGACATCAACCATATTCCTTCCGGATGTATCTCTAATGGGATTTCCATTTTAAATCATAATTCTCACTACTTTGTATTTTTCTTTCAGCTTCACTTTGAACAATGTGAACAAGCATCTTATATTTATTAGTACATGGACTTGCTGCTATTTAAAATTGTGCACTTCGCCATTGAAGATTAAAAGGAGATTATTTTTATCTAATCTGTAACTGATCTAGCATTTTTTAGCTCTCTGATTGTAGATGCTGCTAAAATACTTAGTATACCTAGGTCATTTTCACCGCTTCCATCTTCTCTAACCAAACAATGGCATCAAGTGAGTTTGGGAGATAAAAAAGGTTTCTGATGGATTGGGTCGGAGCGTCGGGTAGGGGCGGGGTAAAATTAATTTTGGGTCAGGTTTAATGAATGGCCAATCAAAATCTAACACGTGGAATTAAAAGAAATTTAAAAATAATGACAAGGCAGCTGTTAGTTTTAGGGGCAAAAGTATGCCACAAATTTAACGGCAGGGGGATTTTCTTTGCAAAAGATTAACGGAGGGCAATTTTGTTCCGGAGTCAATACGTTGGGGGCAGTTATGACCCTTTTCCGTTCTAAATAATATAATTCTTTTTTCGGGATACGCAGTTAGTATCGGGCGAGATTTGCGCCGTAATATTCGATTGAGGGAGAATATTTCCCCTTGTCATGCTTAACCAATTTTTTTTCATGATCTCCAAGCTTTACTTGGTCCGGATCCGTGTTTTGTCGTGCCCGATCCCAAATGCATCATTCATTCCTCCTGAATTCCGGCATGAGGGATCCTTTGTCCTTCCTTGCAGTCACGTGGGCCTGTGCTTTCCTCTCGTTTCCTTATTGGGAAAGCGAGGGTAACATTACCCTCAATTTTATCAGTACATAATTAGCTTGGAGCATAATTCAATTATTGTATTCACAATGTTTTTCCTTTTTTTTTTAAGGTTATTTTCCTGGCAATATTATAAATAAAGATAAGAAGTGATTTGAGGTTAGCTTTGGTGCTTAATACAAATATACAGTCATATTTGTTTATAAAAATATCTATATATAACAACTATTTATTATAAAAGTCAAGTTTTCTTCATAACCAATTTTTAAGTTATATTTTACCTCTCTATAATATTTTTTACCTATAACAATAATAACCATATTTGTATTCTTTCTAAAATTACCCTTCTATAATAACCATATAGAATTTTTAAGATTGCTAAGATTATAAAAATATGCACACAATCTTTCCCATTAAATAAAGTTTCTATCATGCCTAAGATATAAGATTGAAGATTTTCATATGATATCTTTTTCATTGGACAAATTTCAAAAAAGATTAAGATAGAAAATTTAACTGTTAAGCTTTTAAATTGTTTTCAAGAGAAAGCTATCAGATATATTTTTGCCGAAACTTTCATTACGAATCTTCGCTAATTCAACTGTTATATCACTAGTTAGAGAAAGAAATCTACGAAACAAGCTACAATTATAAAGTTCTTCCAACAATTTTGGAAGAATTTATTTTTTTAGGTAGCTTTAAAATATCTGTGTTAGATTTTAAATCTTTGTATGTTTAGTAATGAATTTATTAATGATAACTCTTTTCAATATTTAACTTGTCAAAATACATATCTTTGAGATTTTAAATTTGAATAATTTTCTTATCTTTTATGTGTAACAGTAAAAAGGGAAAAATAACTAATTTTTTGATAATTTTTATCTATCACAGTCAAAAAATATTTAAACGTCAAATGATGTTGTAGATGTATAATAATCATTCACTACAAAAGCCAAAAAACCTCAGAACAAACAAAACTATTATCGAGAGGGTTGATTACATATATATAGGACAGAGATATGTACGTACTTGTTTAATTAACATCTGCTTCATGTGGCTTAAGTTATACCTGTTAATCGGCCCGAGCTGACCCGTTTTAGCCGGTTCTGCCCAGGTCAACTCGGTTTAGCCCGCCACTATAGCATATAAGGCGGGCCGGGACGGGTTGGACAGGGAACGAGTTTTAGACTAATACATTTTGGATATCGGTGCACCAAATCCGCTAACTCATTAACGGATTGTTAACAGGATGCAGCCCGATTCAACCCGTAAATAGGTTAAATTTTTATTTTTTTAATTTTTTTTAATTTGTGTACCGTTGTTAACAAAATTTAATTAAAAATAATTTTAACACATCTCGCCCGAACCTGTTAAGCCTAAATTCGGACAGCCCTACAAAAAACCATAAATTCCCAACCCGTTAGCAACCCAGGCTTTCGGTGGGGTTGCTTTCCCCTTCCTCCTTCCTCCCCACCCCCACCCCACAAAGCTTTGTGAAATAAAAAAGGCAAAAGTGAAATGATAGACCAACTCGAGTTATTAACTAATTCTATTGGGACAAGTGAGGCTTGCTCGGTTGGTAATATACTTTCACCTACGATCGTTAGGTCCTGGGTTCGAGTTACCAGGGAGGAAAAGTATGGAAGCACTATAGATCCTCCTAATTTGGGAGGGGTTTAAGAAAAAAAAAACTAATTCTATTGGAAACTCGTGTCTAGCTACATGTTTCACTTTTTGATTTTATGGAATTTCTTTTGAACATATCTGTGTTTACGTAGTAAGAAAATTAGCATGATTTACACGTAGCAAAATCCAGGCACCAATCATTTAGTGGTGGATGATGTAATATTTTGCGACCGACTGCCCTGATCACCAAGTATTTCTGGAATAGATTAAAAAGATACTGTCACGTAGTCTAGAAACGAGGGTTCACTTTTTCATTCGGTGGAATTTTTTTGTATGTGGGGCTTTGATATTTGCATTATACAACTGGCCATGATCTGCATTCAGGCACGTTCCAGATATCCATTCATTTAGTGCGAGATAAAGTATGTACTATATTCTACCAAGGATGCCTGGTGGAAAAATATTAAGCTAGCTACCACCTTTCTTCGCCCTTATATTAAAGTCAAACATACACGTCAAGAGCTTGTGGTAGAATAGATAAATTCATTTATCCTCAAAGAAAAGTTTTGTGTAAATGTTAAAAATTTAAAAAAATTCCGATATGAAAATGCTAAGGTCCAAGTTCCCATGCAACTACCAATATTGAATGGAAAATCCAAAAATATAAATAAATCATTTTAATATATTAAATCCAAACATGTAAAGATATTCAAAACTTCTTAGTCTATTTTTTCTTTTGTTAAACTTAATCTTTTTTATACGATCCAAATATGTATGTAATGTTTGTTCAGAATAATTGATCTCTTATTTAGTTATTACAAGTAAATTGCCTATAAAATTTAAGTACAACTACCGATGGTAATTTTCTAAAAATATAACTACAAATAGTAAATATTGTGTATATAATTTCTGTGTTGTTATAAACTAAAGCAAAAGACAAGAATAATAGAACAAGAACAATAGCAATAGAGAGAAGAGTAGAGAGAGTTCTTCTTATTGAGTTGAGAGGGGTGTCAAGGGATGATTTACAATGGTAGGGGGCACCTCTATTTATAGGGGAGAGGAAGATTTAGTTACCACTAATAGAATTCTAAAATCTCTCTAATTAAATACATTAAAGACATTCACCTTAAATAGAAGTGTAAGAATCTTCTATTTCATAACACTCCCCCTTGAATGTCTATTCAATGATGTGCCTCATAAAACCTTAAAACCAAAACCCAATGGGAAAAATTAAAGTAAGGAAAAAGAGTACACATGTTTGAATATGCGCCTATTGGTTGCCTCGTTAAAAACCTTGCAAAGAAAACCCAGTGGGACAAAACCTTGTAAGGGAAAAAGAGTGCAACGCGCATTAACTCCCCCTAATGAGTACATCAATTTAAATCCTTGAGCATTTGCATTCCAATCTTGTGCATCATCTTCAAAACGATCTTTAATAGAGATTTGACAAATCAACCATATTGACTTGAATAAATATTCCGCACCTTGAAATCATCATTCTTGATAGATATGAACATCTTCATATAATGTCGTGGAATAGCTCTTCAATATCTCCATAGATGCATTCTCAATGCCATCATGCTTATAGTTATAGCAAGATACATATGTACACAAATTGTACTAATGATGCGGTACTTCAGGACCAAGAATTGCATATGCTTCAAGCAACTTAAATCTTTCAAGTTAAGTCATATAAGTCGCATAATAGACTTTAGCTGCATATCAAGCTTTCATTAGTGATACTAAACAAATAAGATATCGAAAACTGACTATACATACCTTTGACTTTATACTTTCAAGCATTTGAACTATAGGTTCAAAACTTCATGTCTTTCATATGGAATCAATTCTTCTTGAATTGTATCTCTTCCATTTAGTTACTTTCTTTGAGTCAGCAAATGCGTATAGCATGCTTTACAATATGTTGCGATTGAATTATCCCTTTTATGAACTTCAGGTTCATATCATGATATTCGGGGATTTACATATACAAATGATAATTCATCCCATGTAACCTTTTCTCAAGTGTTTATCATGTCTCCCCCTCATGTTAGTAAAGCTAACTTGTTACCTCAACTTTTGGGAAATCATCTTTGTGCATTATCATGTCAATATACACGGCACATTAATAATAAGATGAAATTATTTGGTTCCTGACCCTGAACCACTTGTGAGGGGAGAATATACTCTTGTATACAACTTATATCAAACTGATATATACAACTTCGTTCTCATAAGGAACAGTTTAGCTATTAAGTGGAAGCACTCAATAATTATCTTGCCAAACCAACTTTGATATAAACCAACTTATCAAGATTAACTGTCTTGAGTAGAGAATCTGGAAACTATGCTCGAAGTTAGATTACTGAGCGTTTTACCTCGCAAGCACGGCCAGGCTGCGGGTTAATAACAATTGCGCATGTAACCATTCCATAGATGCATCATATGTGGTATACATGGCGGGTGAATGGGCCCATATTCACCTTTGATATTTCCAAAATCAAGGGGCTTCAACCCGAACTCTTTAGTTGGTCAGTTCATTACTGAGAACAAGAACTTCTAGTTCTTTGATATTCACCTATGTGAATTTGCACATCATACATCAAATGAGATGGCTAACACGAATGTCAACTGAATAAATTATCAATATTGGTAAACTTCAAATTTACACCATGACATGTGCACTTATCAATAAACTTCGGGTTTATTATGACATGGGTTTTATACCAATAGATATCCACTTTATTGTGGCATTCTTTCTTTTGTGTAGTACAAACTGGAGAACAAAGCGGGTAGCTTTTCATATACAAATTACCCCGCTACAAGTTGTAGTAATAGGAGAATCAAAGCCTTCCTTTATTTATAGTCTCAATATCATCAATCGCCTTCGCGTGTACTTTTGGAAACTGAATAAGTTTCTTTGAGACTTACTACAGCACAATACTCAATTTTGTTTCTCCAACATAGTAATAATTGGCTCTTCGAGAGCTCTCAATTAATTTTGTACTACCACAGGTTCATCAACATCCGTGTGGTGAATATCTTTCTTAAAGAGAAAGTTATACCATTATGGTCATGTCAAACTTATATGCAAGATATGTTTCTTACATTATCGTTGTCCTTTAATGGTCATATTTCCAAAATACTTTGGCGTACAATAGGTACGCGACCAACGATCATTCATGCCATATATCATCTCAAACCTCCTTCTAGGGGTGAGGGTGGTATCATCTCAAGCCTCCTTCTAGGAGTGAGTGTGGTATATTCAATACCAATTTCATGTTCATATTCTTCCAACATTGAATATGTATTTGTGAATCACATTCACTTCGAGGATATGTGATTTTGTTATCCTTTTCAAATCTATAAATGCTTCAGGCATTTGATTTGCTATTCTTTGCAAATGGATAATCTTTTGTGCCTCTTTCTTTCAAATAGAGGTATGTGGATCAAGATGAGATAATGATGCATTTTTCCACAAAATTTCCCGTTTGGTTTCACCAACTTCTCCCTCTAATTTTGGGAAAAGTGTCTCATCAAATTGACAGTCTGCAAATAGTGCAGTGAACAAATCTCCTGTCAATGTTTCGAGGTAGCGAATAATGGAGGACGCATCAAACTCAACATATATTCCTAACCTCCTTTGCAGACCCATTTTGGTGCGGGATGGCGGTGCTACAGGCACATATACTGCGCATCCAAAGCTTCTTAAATGGGATATATTGGGTTCATGACCCAAAACCAATTGCAATGGGGAATATTTGTGTCAATTCGTCAGTCAGAGACGAACTAGCATTGCTGCATGCAACATGGCATGACCCCAATCCGAAGTGGGCAGCCGACGAACTAGCATTGCTTCATGCAAAATGGCGTGACCCCAAACCGAAGTGGGCAGCCGACAAACTAGTATTGTTGCATGCAAAATGGCGTGAACCCAAGTCGAAGCGGGCAGCCGACAAACTAGCATTGTTGCATTCAAAATGGCGTGAACCCAAACCGAAATGGGCAGCCTCGTTTTCATGAAGAATTCAAGATTATTCTCATCTATTGTCTCAATATGATATCCATTTTGAATGATATCTTTAAAACTCAACAAGTTCCTTTTAGACTTGGAGGAGAACACTTTGATTGATATCATTAAAACTCAACAAGTCCTTCTTAGACTTGGAGGAGAACATTGCATTCTCTATGATTAACGTCATGCCTTTGGGCAGAGTTACAATTGCTCTTCCGGAGCCTTCAATCAATTTACTACTTCCATAGATTGTAGTAATGTTTGCCTTACACAATTACTCTTCTTTTCTTTGAGTATTGTATGTGTAGTACATGAATCAACTAGGCAAATACTTTTACAATTGGACGTTGGTCCAAGTTCGCTTTGTGAGATATCCATATTTGCTATCACATAGTTTAACATACAAAAGAAATACATAAATATAAGTATAAACAACTTCAATTCTTTTGTTTCGCGTTTAAACAGCGTTTTGGGAAGCAGTTATTTAGGATATTCGATATTGTATTCTAATATTCGAATATAATGCCTTGCGGAAAAAATAATACTTTAATGCGAAAAATATTAGATATTCGAATATTTAAGCACATATTCTAATATCTTGCCAGATATTCGAATATAGGAATTCTGATATTCGAATATCTGGCCCAGATATTCGAATATCAGACTCTGATATTCGAATATCTGGCCTGGCGGAAAAAAAGTTCGTTTTATTGCTAAATATTAGACGATCGACTAGTTTTTAGGTTAGTCGATTACCTCTACTGTACAATAAAAATATTTGAGCATATTGAAACATTCTAAAGGGCTAATACTAACATCATATCATGAATTAACTAATACGAGCTAATGCTAATGACTATTAATTTATTCATTGACTAATACAAGTAGAATCAAACAGCTCCATCTTCTTTCATCATGGTTCCATCACCGATTAGGTGGTCTATCTTTCCCTCGGGTTGCTCAAAGAAGTCTGCCACATCCAGGTGGGTGATGTCCAAGTTGTCGTCATAGACAAAATTTGTTTCAGGGCCTTTTACTCTTTCGAGATGCTTGATAAAGGTCAACCAAGTGTCTTGGTGTACGGCAAGTCCGAGACCAGTGCCCATTTCCACCGCAACGATAACCTATAGTTTCTGAACTATTTGCCTTAGGATCTTCTGGACCCCGTTTCTGCTTTCGGTGGTTATCTCTCTTTGGGGGGTGACGGACTTCTTTGGAATTTCTTCCTTGTCCACGTCCTTGGCTTTGACCCCGTTTATGACCGTGATCATGGTCCCTTTTATGTTTGGCATAATGCGAGTGCACCATATCTGCTTCAGGCAGTGGTGTAGACCCAGTTGGTCTATTTTCGTGATTTCTCATGAGCAGATCATTATTTCGCTCAGCCACTAGTAAGAGAGAAATCAGTTCAGAGTACTTCGTAAAGCCTTTCTCTCGGTACTGTTGCTGCAGTACCATATTGGAGGCATGAAACGTTGTAAACGTTTTCTCAAGCATATCGTAATCGGAGATGTTATCTCCACATAGCTTCAGTTTAGAAGTAATTCTGAACATAGCAGAATTATATTCAGAAACGGACTTAAAGTCCTGTAGCCTCATATGGGCCCAATCATATCGTGCTTGTGGCAGAGTGACCAACTTCAGGTTGTCATATCTCTCCTTTAAGCTGTTCCACAAAACGAGTGGATCCTTGACGGTGAGATATTCAATCTTCAAACCTTCGTCAAGGTGGTGGCGCAAGAAAATCAAGGCCTTCGCACAATCTTGGGTGGATGCTTTTTCTTTATCTTTGAGGGTGTCTCCGAGATCCATAGCATCTAGGTGGATTTCAGCATCCAACACCCATGTCATATAGTTCTTGCCCGAAATTTCAAGGGCAACGAACTTTCTTTTCATAATGTCAGACATACTCGAAAATTAAATTAGGAAGAGGGAAAATACCTTGGATTTTCGAGAATGGTACTTGAGACGGTAGAGTCTCGTGCTGATAACGTGTTATAAACTAAAGCAAAAGACAAGAACAATAGAACAAGAACAATAGCAATAGAGAGAAGAGTAGAGAGAGTTCTTCTTATTGAGTTGAGAGGGGTGTCAAGGGATGATTTACAATGGTAGGGGGCACCTCTATTTATAGGGGAGAGGAAGATTTAGCTACCACTAATAGAACTCTAAAATCTCTCTAATTAAATACATTAAAGACATTCACCTTAAATAAAAGTGTAAGAATCTTCTATTTCATAACATGTGTTGCGTAATTTATCATAAAATATTTTGAACACTGCACAAAATTAACATTCCTTTGTTTCTCAGCATATCATTAAACCTTTTTTTTCTTTTAATTTTCATTTGAGGACTACTGAGTTTTGACTACTTAGGGGTCGTTCGGCTGAAGGTAATAGAAAAATTGATTTTGTACCACTTGAATTTACATAAAAATAATCGCTGGAATTGGACCTTAATGTACCACTTGAATTTACAATAAGAAAAGGTAGTAAAGCTTGGCTGTGAAGTTGCCACTCTAATGCTTTGGCTAATTCCATTCGGTAAATCAATTTTGAATTTGTTAATTTCACGCGCGTCTTTTGAATTTGCCGTACTTTAATAATAATTTAATAGCTGCAGTTTTCACTTTAATAATAATTTAATAGCTGCAGTTTTCACTTTAATACTAAGAGCGTTTGTATATGCTTGTTTTAAGTGGGTTTTAAGTCAAAATAATTTATAAGTCATAAATTAAAATTTTTAACATTTTATTTTTGATTTGTTTTTGTCATTTTAATTTAAAAACAAATGCTTAAAAATACTTTTTTACTTTTTCCAAACAGAATAAAATAACTTAAAAATTATTTTAGCTGGAGTTTGACACTTGGACTATTTTTTGACTTATAGTCTTTTTCTTGAGAGTTGTTGGAAAAAAGCGACCCCCATTGAAAGTATGGGGAAACATCCAACAAATGTATAATTTACACATTATCTTTTTTTTTTTTTTGGGTTAACCTACCCTAACCCAATCCCCACAGGCCCACACTAACCCAAACCCATAACACCTTTTTAATATATTAAACTGAATTAGAAACATGAAAACAGGGTAATATATATAACTTAAATTTGACAAATTATTATTTATTTTAAATAGAGCAACTTCTTTTATTTCTTAAACATTGTGACTAGTTAAAAAGGCGGCTCAAGCTCATATATGGCTTAAAGCAAAAGTTTAATATGATGTTTAATTTTTTTAAAGATTATAATATATATTTTTGTTTGAAATCTATTCTTCTAGTATTTTGAAATGCAAAATTGTTAATAGTTTTTTTATAATCGATTTCTAATGAATCATTTCCAATTAATATTACAACCAAACTTAAGACATTTTTTGTCTTAGCTAAGATTTGTCAATTTTAATTTTAAAAAACTTATTTTTGCATAGGAACCGAAAACACTATTCTAAAAGCAAAATAAACATTTGAAAAAAATTAAGCCTTGTTATTTGGTTGAGTATATAGTGTCTTCTACTTACGCTATTTCTTCTTTTCAATTCACAAATTAGAAAACTTATTTATACTACCCATATTTACGTAACTTAAATGGTTAGTTTATTTACATATTTAAAAAAAATTTATATGAAAAAACCTAGTTTATACTAGAAAATCTAAATTTTATTTCGATTAAATAATTATATACAGATTATTTCTAAAAAATGAGGTTCCCCAAATTTGACCAAGGCACAACTACTCAAGCCTTACTAGCTAAGTATTAGAGCCGGCCCTGAGTCAAACATATCGAAAATTGGGAGGATCGAGAGAAGTGGCATTTGTTTTAGAGTTAAAAAAAATATTTTGTAAGTGTTTTGTTAAAACTGTTTTTGTAATAAATATTTACTTTTTACTACTATATTTTAAAGGAGCTGGATGATGCAGTTTTTATCGTTATTTATTACTTAACTCATACTGAAAATCAAGTTTCTACTGCAGCGTTGAACCGTCCAATTTCCTTGCGCTACACGGAGCAGACACTTTTCTGAGGTAACTTTAGCAATTTAGAAATAGTATATATATTGTATTAAACACGCCTCGAAATCATTCAAACCACACTCTGCTCCCATTTTCATTTTCATACTCAATTCATAATCTTACTGTAAAAATACCTCAGAATATAACACCATTGGCGCAATGTCTTTGACTGAATTAGGCTCTAAGCTAGCTGGATTGATGTTCATTTGGGGCACAATTCAGCAATTCTTTCCCTATACTCTCCGCAAACGCATCAAATCCTTTTGCCACAAACTAGAAAATTACTTCTACCCTTATGTACAAATTACTATTGATGAATTCACCAATGGTAAAAGCAACGATATATACACTCAGGTCAACTCTTATTTGGGTACTAAGTCAATCAACAAAGATGCTAAGTATCTCAAAGCTGAAAAGTCAAAGAACAGCAAGTCTTTTGCTGTTAGTTTAGATGAAGGAGAAGAGATTATTGATCAATTCCTTGGAGCTAAACTCTCTTGGCGCTCTCATATCGAAACATTCAATGATCAAAATTCTTCAGGACGTAATAATTCACGTCCAATTGAAAAGAAAAGTTACACGATAACGTTCAATCAGCGATATAAAGAAATGGTCATTGGAAAATACTTGAAGCATGTAATGGAAGAAGGTAAGGCAATTGAGTTCAAGAATAGGAAACAGAAGATTTACACCAACAATTGCAGTGAAGATTGGTATTGGTATGGTAAAGGTATGTGGAGGGACATTAATTTTGAGCATCCTGCAACTTTTGATACTTTGGCTATGGATCCTAAGAAGAAGGAGGAAATAGTTAGCGATCTCGTTGCTTTTAGCAAAGGGAAAGACTATTATTCCAAAGTTGGTAAGGCTTGGAAGCGCGGCTATCTTCTTTATGGTCCGCCAGGGACAGGAAAATCAACTATGATTGCAGCTATTGCGAACTTCTTGAATTATGATATTTATGATCTTGAGCTTGCTTCGGTTAAGGACAACTCGGGGCTTAAGAAGTTGCTCATGGAAACAACAAGCAAGTCTATTATTGTAATCGAAGACATTGATTGCTCTACTGATCTTACTGGCAAGAGAAAGAAGAAGAAAAAGAAGAGCGAGGAAACAACCAACGAAGATGAGGAAGAAGACTCGGACACGTCTAAAGAAAAAGCAAGTGAAAGTGAGGAAACAGGCAAACTTACACTTTCAGAACTGTTGAATTTTATTGATGGAATATGGTCAGCTTGTGGTCAAGAGAGGATAATCATATTTACAACTAATCATAAGGATAAACTTGATCCAGCTCTTATACGTCGAGACGGATGGATATGCACATTGAGATGTCGTATTGCAAATATGAAGCATTTAAAGTGTTGGCTAAGAATTACTTGGATGTCGAAACACACCCTCTGTTCCAACAGATTAAAGGTTTATTTGAGGAAGTAAACATGAGTCCTTGTGATGTGGCAGAGAATTTAATGCTCAAAAATGCTTCAGGAGGGCCTGAGATTTGCTTGAATAACTTAATTCAAGCTCTTAAAGAGGCCAAGGAAAAGACCAATAAAGATAAAGAAGACAAGGAAAAAACCAGCTTGAATTCCAAGAGCATCAAAAAGGTTTCCACAAAATTGGTTGGTCGTCTAAAAAAGTTGTGGAAATGATGTTTCCATATGTTTTCAACTTCACCAACCCGATCTTTCCTTCTCTATTTTTGGCGGCCAGGGGACTGGGGCTTCTCCATGTATAGTCTTTTTACTCTTACGTTATTGTAACCTAAGACCAAATGAAAGATATTCGTCTTAGAGTGAGAGTGTCTTCTGTGGAGGACGAGATGCGAATGTTTGGCTGAGATAGTTTCGGCACTTGAAGAGGAAAAGCACATATGCCTCAGTGAGGAGGTGTGAGAGGTTGGCGCTAGAGGGGCTAAGAAGAGGTAGATGCAGGCCAAAAAGTATTTAGGTGACGTGATTACGCACCATATGATATTAATTTAGCTTACCGAAGACATAACCCTTGATACGAAGGTGTTGGAGGCCGAGAATCTAGGTAGACATCTAGTAGTTAGTCGAGAATATTAGTGTTAGTCCTTTTTTACATGTTGTTCTTTTCGTTTCGATTTCTTACTATCTTGTTGTTGTTACTGCTTAGTGCTATGATTTTTATTTTATTTTATTTTTTAATTGTTTTTCGCGAGCTGAGGATCTATCGGAAATAGTTTCTCTACCTTATAGGTAAGAGAGTAAGGTTTGGTTATACACTATTCTTTCAAGACTTCACTGTGAGATTATATTGAATTTGTTGTTGTTGTTTGTGATCTTCTATTATTGTAACCAGAAGTAAATACTATTTGCTATTGTTCTTTTGATCAAATTCTTGGCCTTTTTGGTTGAAATACTTGCAACTCAACCGCAACGATTATTTTGCAAACCTTAACTGATATATAAGGCAATAGGCATCATACTGGTGTTTAAAAGTTGTGATCAACGCTGTTTTCTTGCATTAGTCAAACATGGTACAATGAACTTTCGCATCCTTCATTCCTTTTCCATGATTTTGAAGGTTAATTTGGTAGTTTGAAATTAGGGGTGATAATTTAAGCCTAAACTTATTTAATTCGTCCAATTTGTTTATGGTTGAACAAATTATTGATCCGTTATTTGTTGAACTCGGTTCATCTTAACTCAATTTATCTTAACTCATTTAAAGTTTAGCTGAAAGAAAAAACTTTTATTTGATAAATAAATAATTCATAAAAAATAGCGTACATTAACTAAAGCTTGGTAAAAAGTTGGGCGGGTTAGACTATGATCCAAATTTTAGCCCTTTTTGATTCAGCCTATCTCTGCCAAATAATTTTCGGATGGGTTATTAACCTGCTTATTTATTGTCTGAATTTAATTTAATATGCTTAAAATCAACTCAACCGGCTGATTTAACACCCCTATCTGAAATATAGCTATGTATTCTTATTTTTTGGTATATTTTGCGGTGCAATCTGTTTTCACGCAACTGTAGTTTTAAATAGATTCGATAATACTGATATTCAAATTGAACAAAATTAATGTCTTATCTCAGAATTTCTGTAGTGACCTTTTGGATGAAGTGTTTTTAGCTAAAATTAACCGATAAAAGGGACAAACACTTTGGACCCCAAATTTAAGAATGTAACAAGCCGGCTAAACCTAGTTTAAGAATGGCAGTTAGAACTCAATATAACCATATAATATCTAATAGATGTTCTGACAAATAATCTGAGAGAATAAGAATTCACGGTAGTTGTCTAATATTGTTAATCTCCAGCATTATTCTCGTACAGGGGTGAAACCGAGAACACTGTATGACTCGATTTCTCGGCGAGCCAAACGGGGCAGGAACATGATCGTAGTGGATCGGAGTCAAAGTGAAGAGTCCTTCGTATCAGGGCTCGGGAAAAACACCTACTCTCGAAGATATCGGGGTCATACCTTCCGGGTTCGATTTAAGGATCGTGACTTTGGAAAGCATTACTAAACCGCTATGCACGACTAACAAAGGACCGTGATGTCCATGCTTGACCCGATATCATGGCGTGAATCTTGGTCGTATGAGCGGAAAATCATTGATCAGAAAAATAGAAGATTTCACATGCTTTAGAATTGTATTTGGGGTAAAACTCCTCTACTATATAAAGGGAAATCAGACTATTCATAAACACTTTTTGTGACACGCATATCAAGACAATATATCGTTATTTTACTCTGTTCCTACTTTTTTCATCAAGTTCTCTATTATTTTGAGCCCGAGACCGAAGATAGACACTTCATTACGATATTACCAAGTTCGGGATCACCGCCCCAACCCATTGGTTTGGCAATTTATTACATCTTTTATTTATTTAATCTAACGCTATTAATAGTTTGTATTGAATTAATCCGCATATCCTTAAAACCACTTATAAAATAAATTGTTATATGTTTTTTAGGGTAAACAGTTTGGCATCCACCGTGGCACTAAGGATAATAATGGTAATTTGATACAAATTTCCATAACACACTCTACCTTACTCGTGTTCTTTGATATTTTGATTTCTAGTAAAACTAAGAATGTCAAATTCTTAGTCTCTCACTTGAACAATGATGTTGAGTCTAGACACCATGGCGAGAACAACAATATAGTGCCCAATAATGAGGTTCTCCCTGTTGACCTCAAAGGAGCCCCAATCACAGACCCAATCGACGCCAACTCCCATGTGGCCATCGATGCTAACTTGCCAACTAACCCAGAAATAACATTCGTGGAGGAGCCAGGTCGGTAGCCAGCGGTCCACGTGATGATGAAGGTGATGTGATCAATTTGCGGATGATTTTTGAAATGTTACAAGCTCAACAGGTGGCAATAGCCCAGTTAAGGAACCAAAGCCACACTCCTTAGCAGAGTTGATCCCGAACGAGAGAACATATAAAGAAATGGACGAACCTCGAAAAGACCAAGTGAAGCTGAAGCCGGGGCCAACCCCAAAATAGTAAAGATGCTCGAGGAATTGAGAAGCGAGTGGAATCGAGGGGAAAGAAGATCGAAGCCAATGACAAAAAATGGAGACCTATAACTCTAGATTTGATAAGATCCTAAGAGCACCCTCGATATTGAAAGGCCTAGATTCTAAGAAATTTGTCCAAAAGCCTTCCCCTCCGAGCGCAACTCCGAAACTAATTCTGAATAAGTTCCATATGCTCGAAATTCCAAAGTACAATGAAACAACTGATCTGAATGAACATGTGACCTCCTACTCTTGTGCCATTAAGGGGAATGACTTAGAAGATGACAAAATCGAATCTGTTTAGCTGAAAAAGTTCGTTGAGACCTTGTAAAAAGAAGTTATGATGTGGTATCATAACATACCCCCTAATTCTATTGATTCGTTTGCTATGCTTGCAGTGCCTTTGTAAATTGGCACACCGAATCCATCAAGATAGAAACCTGAAAGTTAGACCTTTTCAAAGTAAAGAAAAAGGATAACGAGATGAGAATTCATGCCGAGGTTTCAAATGAAACAGATAGTTCTACCTCAGGTCGCGGACGATTGGGTCATTCAGGCATTCATCCAAGGACATAACCCCCAAAGATCATTGGCTTTGCAGTTGTTGAAACAAAACTTGGAATATCCTGCAATAACTTGGGCCGACGTCTATTACATGTAATAATCAAAAATTAGAGTCGTAGATGATCAGCTGGAGACCCCTTCCGGGTATGTATATCTCGTCAGAACTAGTGACAGATCCAAAAGATCCGTCAATCACGAACCAAGATCGAACATAGATCAATATCAACCTATAACAGAGATCAAAGGGGTAATGGGTCAGGACGTAACCCTACAAGGAGTGAAAAAAGGAATGATCGAGGCCCCAATAATCGGGGACTCATGAGCAAGAATGGTTTCAGCAAGCCACTCGGGGCCAGAGAGGTACTGATGTTATCGGAATATAAATTTAGTGTCAATATTGCTTACATCGTATCCGCCATCGAGCGCATCAAAGATACTAAATGGCCTCGACCATTGCAGTCTGATCCTGCACAAAGGGACCCTAACCTGATGTGTAAGTATAATGGCGCTCACGACCACATAAGTGAAATTGCCAACAGTTAAAGGAAGAAGTAGCCCGATTATTCAATGGCAGACACCTCTAAGAAATTTTGAGTAATCGAGCCAAATATCACTTCAGGAATAATGGTAAGAGAGTCTTAGTCCGAGATAGCGGTAAGCAAAGTCTTAGTTTAGGAAGAGGAAGGTAAGAAACTTCCTATCTATTATGTTAGTATAACCCTAGGTGAGGCCGAAACAAGGTGCCCTCACCTAGAGAAATTGGGGTTTGCTTTGCTAAGCACCTCCAGAAAGTTGAAGACATACTTTCAGTGTCATCCCAGATTGTTGTAACTTTTTATCCGTTAAGAAACATAATGCACAAACCCAATCTCGAATATCATCCCCGGACCATATCACATCTCAAATTTTGTCAGACTTCGTGGCCAATTTCATACCGTCCTTAAACCCGAAGTCGAAAAGGAATTATTGATAACCTCAGGGACTTCCTGGGGAATCTATAATGTATCTAGACTCGGCATCGTATTGAAGCCACCTACGGGTAATGTAGTTAGGCAGTCGATTAGAACTGTTAAATTGACTAACAATGAGACTGAGTATGAGGTCATGATTGCATGTCTCAAGATGGCTAAGAGCCTAAGCGCGAAAGTAGTCAAAGCTAAGTATGACTCGCTCATTGTGGTAAATCAAGTCAATGAGACATTCGAAGTAAAATAAGAACGAATATGTAGGTACTTGGACAAATTAATAGGTAACGCTACATCGATTTAATAAATGGACCCTACAACACATACCCCTTAGATAAAAATAGTGAAACCGATGCTCTAGTTAATTTGGGGTCATTGGTTGATGACGATGAATTCCTATCAGCGATGGTAGTTCAACTCGTGAAATTGGTAGTGGATGAAGGCTATGCTGAGATAAACACAACAAGTTTGACTTGGGACTGGAGAAACAAGTATATTGATTACTTTAAGATTGGGAAGTAGCCATCTGATCCTAAAGAATCAAGGGTTCTGCACACAAAGGCGGCCATGTTTAGCTTGTCAGAGGGTACTTTGAACAGAAGAACATTCGACGGCCCACTCGCCATATGATTAGGGCCGGGAGATACCGAATACGTTCTAAGAGAAGTTCACGAGGGTACATGCAAAAACCATTCGGGGGCATAATCTTTGGTTTGGAAGATAATCAGGATCGGCTTTTACTGGACCGACATGGAGAAAGATGCAAGTGACTTTGTACGAAACTGTAATGGTTGTTTGAGACATGCACCGATGATTCATCAACTTAGGGAGCTACTACAATCGGTCTTGTCATATTGGCCATTGATGAAATGGAAAATGGGCATTGTTGGGTCACCTTTCATGAGAACTCGTTAAGGCTCAATTTATACTATTTATGACAAACTATTTTTCTAAATGAGCTAAAGCTCGGGCATTCGAAAAAAGTCTAAGAAAAAAACGTTATTGATTTTATACGGGACCTAATAATATGTCGGTTTGAGATACCGACCAAGATCGTGTATGATAACGCAAAGCAGTTCCTCAGCAAAAAGGTATGCAAATTTTTGAGGACCATAAGATCAAAAGGATCTTGTCAACACCTCATCACCCTAGCAGGAATAGGAAGTTAGAGTCTACAAACAAGACTATACTCTAAAACCTTAAGAAAAGGTTGACCGATGCTTAAGGGAAATGGAAGAAAATTTTTCCCGAGGTTTTGTGGGAGTACCGTACAACTTTGAAATACAGTATCGAGGCCACTCCATTTTTGTTCACCTACGGTAATGAATAACTTTTACCGTCAAGGTAGGAGAATCGATCTCAGGTTAAACTATGCAACTAAAGAGTCAAACGACGAGGACATGAATACGAGCCTGGAACTATTAGATAAAAGGCGCAAGGTTGCCCTCATATGGATGGCCACCAAAGCAACGGGTCAAAAGGTATTACAATATGAGAGCCAACCTCTGATACTTCAGTATCAGGGACATGGTGTTCAGAAATGTGACACTAAACACATGAAACCTGAGCGAAAGGAAGGTGGGACCGAATTGGGAAGGTCTATATCAAATTATCGAGATTACCAGTAAAAGTTAGTACAAACTCGAAGCAGGGAATGGTGCACAGTATCGAGCAACTGGAATGTGACCCACAGAAAATGATACTACTGCTAAGGTATGACCTCATTCATTTTTTTTATATTGTGAATTGGACTAACACTTGTAGGCAACAACCAAAGAAAAATGTAGCTATTAGATCTGAAAGCACGCGTTGCACTCTTTTTCCAACCGATTTTGTCCCAAATGGGGTTTCCTGTAGTATTTTAATAAGACAATAATGGATCATGATAGCTTAGAGTCGAAGATCAATTTTAAATCGGAGTCGATAGTCATATCAACAGTATCGAGCCCTCTCGAAGATCGACATTGAATACTGGGGGCTATTACCCTCCAATCAAGATTTTTAGCAAGGGAAGAAACTTTGTGCTTGAACAGCCTCATCTTGGTGGATATGATTTATTGGAAGGACCAAACGGTCAGATGAACTATGCCCGCATAGATCGTCGAAGCCATAATACGAAGCTTTTACATGCTAATAATATTGTATGTTATGCATTGAAATGAAAAAAAGTTTCTACTTTGCTGAAACACATTTTCGTTCCTTAAAAGTATCAAGCCCAAGGTCCACCTCTGTTCGAACCCAAAATATTACCCCTACTCTGGGACTTCCGTCCGAAATGAACTCGAATGGATAGATTTGTCAAAACCCGGAGGCACAAAGCCTATTAGGTAATTCCTAAACATAAAATGCTACGGCTACCCTATAAACAGCTCGAACCCAAAGGTTTACCCCCACCCGAGGACTATCGTCTAAGACAAACTCAGACGGCTCGGGAATATCGAAACCCAAACATATGAAGCCTATTAGGAAATGCCTAATCATAAAAGGCTATGACTACCCTAAAAACGGTTCAGAGACGTCCGAAGCACGTTATCAAAACATAAGGCCTTCAATTAAAATTTCAAACTTGTTCAAAGGTTATCCTCGGTAAAGATGTAATTTTAAAACATTTAAACAAGCATCTTAGGAAAAACTTTCGATCACCCCCAAGCGCCCATAAGTTTTCGAGAAAAGGTTGCACTGAGGACCAGTCTTATTCGTACTTCCGAAAAATGACTTATTACCACGTTTGATTCTATGCAAAGGCATTTGAAATCTTTGTAGTTGTGAAAGAATGATATAGACAATAAACTTGAAAATTGCCAAAAAGCTAAAAAGAATTTATATACATTCCGAAATATCTGTACAAAGGCCAATGAAAATGGCCTCAACAAAATAAATGTGCAAGATACAAAAACAAAAATAGAAAATCCTAAGGTATCTCCGCCTGGTCTTTACCGGAACACGACCCATCACCAACATTATCAGGGCTTTCGAACTCTTAATAGCCCTCAGAGCCCTTTTCATTTTTGGGATTAGTTAGCTCTTTAGCCTTGACCTCAAGTATTGTTGCCTCCTCGATCTTGACAGATAGGTCGAAGCCTTAGGCATGGATCTCTTCGAGGGTCTCCTTTCAAGATAGATGCTTCACGTACTCGATGGTGGTTTTCAGGCAGGCTTTGGCTACCTCGAAATTGGCCCTATATTGGGCCACCATCTCTTTAGCATCACCGAGGGTTGTTCACATCTGAGCCTTTATAGCTTTGCATTTACTGCCGAGGGTATACCACTCTTCCAGGGCCGAGTTCAGTTGAGCTCGGAGTTCCTCGTCAGCTAGGCTAGCTTATCGACTTTAATTTTTTTCCACTCGAAGAGGAACTTCCACCGAAGAAAAATTGGCTTGGACAACCTCCTTCTCCAAGGCCAGCAAGTACATTTTGTTTTTCCACCCATCGACCATCAATTAGAGCTCATCCATCTCCTTGCGGATTTGGTCGATCTTCTATTGGAAAAGCAAAGTATTGTTGTTATCCTCTGCGACCAGACTTTAATTTCTAAAATTGAAGACTTTTACCTTTTCAACCAAGTCGGCATGCTCTTTCTGAGCCACATCTATCTCGGCCTGAAGGTTCTAGACAACCCCCTCCTGCTGCTCGCTAAGAAGCTTGTACATGTCCCTTTTTCTAGGTAAGCTCCTTAATCTCGAGCTTAATTTGATTGACTTTAGCCAATATTAGAGGAAACTCTTGTGATGGAGCATCGAGGCCTACAAAAGGGAAAAGGAAACGTGAGGAACGTCAATCATAGATAACAATAGGTAGATAGAAGGAAACAATGCCTTACTCAGTTCTGGGCCTGCTGCGCCTCATTGAAAAGGCACGGTCAGTACAATCGACCTCTTATGGCCGGAGTTCGCACTCGGAGCAGGAGACTTATTAGCTAATTTTGTGCTTGAGCTTAGACGGCCTGGCTCTGAGGAGGTATCTTTCTTTGAAACCTCTAGGTCACCCAAATTGAAAAAATCTTCAAGAGCAGAAGAATCCACTTCAGCGAAAAAGGAGTGGAGGGGATCTTCTGCACCCTGGCCCCTTTATTGGATTTCTCCTTCCTCGCTTGGGCCTTCTCGAGCATAGACTTGGTGTAGGAGGGCGTCCCCCATATCTCAATCACGCGGGGTATGCATTTTGAGTTAGAGAAGGCCGATCGCGCAAGTATCCCCATTGGATGCATCCCAATCCCCGATATAGGTTGTCCTATGGGTCACGAAAATAGATTCTTCCTCCGGCTCATCCCTCAACCAAAAAAGATAATCGGAGGCTGGCACCCAAGAACTAGAGCCTATCCTGGGCTTGCGGAGTACCCAATTTTTTATTTTCTTTGCCTCAGAGCTCAGGGAGCCTGAGGGTTTTGTTTTCTTCTTCTTTTTTCCCTCGTGGAAGCAATGTAGGTATCAACTGGCGGGGCCACACCCTCATCTCCTTCCGAGGGCCTAATTTCCATGGTCTTAGGTAAACCTATAATAACAAAGGAGGAAGAAGAGTTAATATAATAGAAAGTGAAGACATAGTGTTGGCTACTAGGAAAGAGGCATTACCATGAGAAAGGATTCCCATTGAACCTTGGAGAGTCTGTGCCATGTGTGCTCAAAGAAGGACAATCTAAGTACAGATGCCCTCTACCTACTCTTTTAACCGTGGGACCGCATTCGGAACCTGGGCAACAGCTGCACAGCCACAAACATAGATGAGAAGATAAAAATGGAAGAAGGAGAATTTTGATGTTGAAAGAAAGAGTTGTACTTACAAGATGCATTACATTTGTCAGGAAGTGGCATCTATTCCGGGTGGATAAAATCCTTGGTCCTCTACTCAGACAAAGCGTCCATGCCAGCCCAGGTCTCGGACTTCATCAACGCTGGAGAAGGGACCCTTTTTGGCCCAATGCGTGAGCTAGATCAGCCCCCTTGGAACACTCGAGGACTAAATAATCGAAGTAGGTGGTCAATCATGAACAGAGAAGATTCAGTCTTATTCACGAAGTAATGGAGAAGGATCACGATCCTCCACAATGATGGGTGAATTGGCCTCAGGCATACCTCATTCCTCTTGTAAAATTCTAGAACGATCGAATCCACCGGGACCAACGCGAAAGGATAAGTGTAAACGTTTAAATACACCTCCACATGGGTAGTGACGACGTCCTCAGTCCCGGGGACTACTACGATCTTGCCTTCCTAATTGCAATCCTTATGAACTATGAGAAGAATGTCTTCGATCACATAACATATATATCTTGAGATCTTGTTTGTGCGATGACTTCTCTGCTTTGAAGTCATGTGCAATTGAGCAGCCCCTTGGAATGAACGCCGATATGGGAGGCTCGGAGGTCGGTTCGTTAGCAGCCAAAATGAGGGATGCCATTTTGAGGGCTACCACCTCGGGGGCATCCGCTTCAATGCCAGCGGCCGGTTGAGAAGACAAAGGGGAAACTTGTTAAGAAACAGTTTTCGATGTTTTTCCCATTATCATTTGAATGAGTGTTTGAAAATTTGAAAAACAAGGTTTTCAAGATGAAGAACGGGTTGTGAAGATTTGAAGAAAATTTGGGTAGAAATTTAAAAATTGTTATGAAGTTTGAAGAACAAGGAAGAAGATATGATGATTTGAAGAAGGTTTTGATAATGGTTGGGATGCTCAAATATAGCAGTTTAATCGGAAAGCAGAAAAAGGACAAAGGAAGGAGGCTTTTATAGAGAAATAACTGATGCTTCGCCTTCAAAGGCAACCGGCTGGTAAGCGACACGCTTCCGAAGTCAGAATGATGCAATTTATCGAATGTTTTGTCTCCCCGTCGTAATGTACACAGGAAGGAACCAGAGTCATTTGTCGTTTACCATCGTTTCGGCAAGCCTTCCCTTTGAGAAACGAGAGGACTATATGTATATGGTTGAAACTGAGACCACTGCATTACTATACTTCCTGGTGAGCCAAATGGAACAGGAGCGTGGCCATAGTGTATCAGAATCAAATCGAATAGCCCCTCGTATCGGGGTTCGGGCAAAACACCTACCCTCGGGCATATCCGAGTCATATCCTCCGGGTTCGATTTAAGGATCGAGGCTTTGGAGAGCATTATTAAACGGTTGCGTACGACTAACAAAGGGTCGTGATGTCCGTGCTTGACTAGATATCACGAAGTGAATCTCGGCCTGTATCGGCGAAAAATTAGTGATTAGCAAAATGGAAGATTTTTACTTTTATTAGAATTGTTCTTAGGGTAAAATTCTCCTACTATATAAATGGGATCTCACTTTTCATTAGACACTTTTTATAACACGTATATCAAGGCAATATACCGTTAATTTTCTCTGTTTTTTACTTTTGCTCATCAAGTTCTCTATTATTGTGAGCCCGAGACCGAAGACAGACACTTCTTTAAGCTATTACCAGTCTGGGATCACTCCCGATATTGGTTTGACAATTATTACGTCTTTTATTTATTTAATCCAATTCTATTAATCGTATGTATTGGATTAATTTGTATATCCTTAAAACCACCTATAAATTTAATCGTTATCCATTTTTAGGGTAAACAATTCTCTTTGTTAAGTACTTCATTTCGTTCCAATTTAATTCTCATGATTTTCCTCATAAGAAAGCCTTATAAGCTAAATAACTGATTCTGGAAAAAATAAGAAATATAATCCGTGATTTGAACTGTTCTCCATCCAGAAACTACAGAAAGGTTCTTTGTACTTTCAGTAATACTGTTGCTCAAGAATATTGATAAATTAATTCAGACCACCAAACTAACCTTTGAAATCATGGATAAGTAATGAAGGATGCAAAAGTCTAATATCGTCTTCTTGAGCTGAGGGTCAACCGAAAATAATCTCTCAGATTTTCTATCCCTTCGGAGTATGGATAAGGTGTTCGTACACATTAATTCCCCAAATCCCACATATGAAATTTTATTGGCATGTTATTGTTATTGTTGATGATGCAAAAGTCTAATGCACCAAGTTGAAATAATGCAGGAAAAATAGAGTTGATGAGAATTTTTAAGAACCTTAGTTCACATCCTAGAGATTCAAAGGCAACAGAAAGGTAATATACTCTAAATTACTTTTGACTATAAAATCCTAACATCCTCCAAGCAAATTCTTATTATTCATGTTTAGCCAGAAACAAGGTAAATTAAGTATAGTTGAGTGTGATGCATATGAATTTCAACTAAGAGTAGCAAAATAGTTGTCGGTTAAATTGCAAGTATTTTGACTTAACCAACCTACGGAGTCAGTGAACCATATATGAACTAGTCATTCTGTTCATTAGCAACTTTATGAACTAAAATTAAGTGTATAGTAACATAATAAACAAAATCATGTACTAT
The DNA here is from genome assembly GCA_034376525.1 of Nicotiana benthamiana. Taxonomy (NCBI): domain Eukaryota; kingdom Viridiplantae; phylum Streptophyta; class Magnoliopsida; order Solanales; family Solanaceae; genus Nicotiana; species Nicotiana benthamiana. The sequence continues at coordinate 136,313,627 of CM067324.1, forward strand.
ATAACAATATAATAAACTACTAGTAGTACATATAGCTAAGAAGATAAATATGGCAGACATTATTTGAAAAGTTTTTTCAGACGGCCATAACTTGTAACTAATTTAGCGGGTAACTTTTTGTTTTCCTTGGCTTCTCTTGAATCTTGATTTTCCTTTACCTCTTCCTTGGTTTCTTTTGGATCTTGATTTGCCTTTTCCTTGGCCTCTTTCAGAGCCTGAATTAAGTTATTCAAGCAAATTTCAGGCCCGCCTGAAGCATTCTTGTGTATCAAATATTCAGCCACATCACAAGGACTCCTGTTTACTTCCTCTAATAATCTTTGAATCTCTTCAAACAAATCGTGATTTCCAATTCTCAAGTAATTCTTAGCCAACACTTTGAATGCTTCAAATCTGCAATACGACATCTCGATGTGCATATCCATCCGTCCTCTACGTATCAGAACTGGATCAAGTTTTTCCTTATAATTAGTCGTAAATATAATGATTCTTTCTTGACCAGAAGCTGACCATATACCATCAATGCAATTCAACAGCCCTGAAAATGTAAGACATTATTCTATGCTGGAAGACTCCAATTGATCAAGAGTGTCCTATTCGAGATGCAAACATACTGGGCACATGTCTTCCTACTTCCAAAGAAAATCATCAAGCTGGTGGAAGGTATCTGCAGAAATTGCTTATGGACTGGGAAACATGAGGCAAGTCACAGGGCACCCATAGCTTGGGACACAGTCTGTAAGCCAGAGGCAGTTGGTGGCTTAAATGTTATTTGCTTTGAAAAGTGGAACAAAACAGCACTGTCAAGGCTGCTATGGGCACTAATGCAAAAAAAGGATAAACTATGGATCAAATGGATGCATTGCCATTATATAAAAAGGAAGGAGTTGACTAACATGGAAGTACCAAAGCAGGCTAGCTGGCTGGTAAGGAAAATATTTGCAGCTATGGACTGGTGGGCACATGACTGGGCAGCAATGCACTCTTGCTGCCAGAAGGGAAGTTACAGCATCAAAAGTGCATACAGGTATTCCATCCCACATTTCACCAAAGTACCCTGGAAAAAATTGGTGATGGTGCCAGGAATTCTGCCAAAACAGAAATTCATACTATGGATGACATTGCATCGACGTTTGGCAACAGTAGACAGGCTAGAAAATGGGGTATCCACACAGACCAGGCCTGTTCTTTATGTGACAGTAGCAACACAGAGACTCATGACCACCTTTTCTTTGAATGTTCTTACTCACAATCACTGTGGCAAGGTTTACTAAGGTGGCTGAATTTCAATAGAATGATAAACAATTGGGAGCATGAGGTCCAATGGCTCTCTGACAGAGTCAATAATAGGAACCCAAGGAAAACCATCCTAGGAGTGGTATTCGCCGCAGTTGTATATAATATCTGGATGGAAAGGAATGAAAGACGATTCAGACAGTTGAGCATGGATGCTAAGATTAGAGCAAGACCGATTGCACTTCAGGTGCACATCACTCGAAGGAAGATGAACAAATGGTAGCCTCTACAATACTTAAACTGTTACCCGCTATGTAATCCTTGAATATAGTCACAGTTTTGTAGATTAGAAGTTAGTTCAACAGCCTTCGGGTTGTATAGTGGATAGTTGATCAATTTTGAGAGGTGTTCGATAGTCCCATAGAACACGTGATGTACAGTTATATTGGTTGAAATACAAATTTTTTCTTTTGACCAAAAAAAAAAATGTAAGTTTGCTGGATTTTTTTTTTCTCGCAGTCTGAATCCGTATCCGTATCCGAATCCGAATCTGAATATGAGTCATCATCGTCAGATTTTTCTTCTTTCTTTTTCTTCTTTCTCTTGCCTGTCAAATCAACGGAGCAATCAATATCTTCAACGACAATAATAGACTTGCTTGTTGTTTCCATGAGCAACTTCTTAAGACCTAAGTTATTTTTAACTGAGGTAAGCTGAAGATCATAAATATCATAGTTCAAGAAATTCGCAATAGCTGCAATCATAATTGATTTCCCCGTTCCTGGTGGACTGTAAAGAAGATAGCCGCGCTTCCATGCCTTGCCTACACTAGAGTAAAAGTTCTTCCCCTCACTAAACGCAAGGAGATCGTTTTTTGTTTCCTCTTTCTTCTTAGGGTCCATAGCCAAAGTATCAAAAGTTGCAGGATGCTCGAAATTAATGTGCTTCCACATACCATACCAACGTGTATAATAATTATCCCCACTATTGTCATTACAGTAAATCCTCTGTTTCTTGTTTTTGAAGTCGATCGCTTTGCCTTCTTCCATCACATACTTCAATTATTTTTCTGTGACAATTTCTCGATATTCTTGATTGAACGTTAAACTGTAGCTTTTCTTCTCAATTGGAAAAGAATTACGCCCTTGAGAATCGTCCCTCAATGTTTCCTTATGAAAGCGCCAACAAAGTTTCGTACCTTGAAATTCATCAACGGTTGATTCTCCTTCATCCAAAATAACAGCACAAGATTTGATGTTCTTGAACTTTTCAGCTTTGAGATGTTTAGCATCATTGCTTATAGACTTAGTACTCAAATAATTGTTGACATGGCTATAAATTTCATTGTTTTTACCACTGGAGAATTCATCAATGGTGATTTCTACATTAGGGTAGAAGTAATTTTCAAGCCGATTCCAGAAGGTTTCGATTCGCCTACGTAGTATTTGAGGGAAGAGTTGTTGAATTGTGCCCCATATGAACATTATTCCAGCAAGCCTGGAGCCTACTTCCGTCAATGAAGTTGCCATGTTGTTTTTCCTTTCAACAACGTAAATTTTGAAGGGGTGTATGCTTAATACGAAAATATATATATACATATATATAGATATAGAATTGGGTGATGTGCAAGTTATTACCCAAAAAAACATTGTCTGGTCCATGTCGGACAAAGACTAGTTTAACTGGCGACAAAATAGCTTTTTTGCAGAATTTTAATCATACTAGGATTCTAACTATATATATGGAAATTGTGAAAAAAATTACTCCTACAATTATGCAACTTATTTCTTTTTTGGTACTAGATAGCTTTTGCCCGTGCAAAACACGAAACAACGTTTCATACTTTTAGGTTTAAGTGCTAATACATATCATTCAGAATATTAATCAAGTAAATATAACTCGAGGTGACAACTAAGCATGAACCTTAGAATTTTGACTATAAAATGACTTCAAAGGTCTCAAATATCATTTATTTACAAGGTAATTTACATTTTTAAGTTCTTAAAAATAAAAAGCCTAATGCAGGCCATGCAAATCAAATGTCTCAAACTTTAAGATGCAAAAATCGAAAAAGTGCAAAATTTAAAGAAGTCTAATATTTAGAAAAACAAAGAATAAAGCATTTTACTTCTCAATAATAAAAGTTAAAAACCAAGCTACATCACATATGCTTGAACTTAGGGAATCAATCTGAATCAGTAAACGATGACAAACCATATTTACCTGAAACTATAAAGCTACATACATATACAATGACAATAACAGTAAGAGATACTTAAAATGCATAATATTTCTACAATGGTTGGAGAATTGGCAAGCTTGGAGGAATTTGGTCCTTTGAATCGATTAGCATCAAAGTCGAAAATCTTTCATTTTCATAAAAGCTAATATCATTTAGTATTTTGTACCATCATATGCATACTCATTCAAAGTTATGCATATCAACACTATAGTAACGTAAAAATCTTGAAAATTTTCAAGTGCTAGAAGCTAATACTTATCCATTATTGGGAAATAGCTTATAATTTCCACGACGAAGATATTTCGTACAAGTATTGAAAGAAAATCCATTTAAGAATCGAAGCATCATAGATGTTACTGTAAAAGAGAAAGTGAAAATGCAAGTTAGAGGCTCTACTGATATGTTCCAAAATATATCAAATAAATTTAATTTTGTTGAAAAAATTAATAACCAAATAAATATACAGAAAATACAAAAATTACATAAATGGAAGACACCTCAAAAATTAATTTTATAATGTCCATGTTGTTTCTTATTGCTTGCAATTAGTGTTTCAAAGTGTCTCTCAAGTTGGGACTTCTTCGAACTGATGGACAAATTAAATATGAAAATCAAAATAACACAATGAATGCAATCATGTTGAAAAACCTCCTTCAAATAATAATAATAGAAGGACTCAACAACATAATAAGTAAAGAAAGATAAACAGATAAATTTTCTCAATTGACAAAACCAAACTTTATATATCTAGTATACTTGGTGAATCTTGCTCTGAAAATAAAGTTGTACCTTTCTCGTTTTCCTCTCGCTGGCACTACGCTGAAAGCAATAAGAACTTTTAAGAAGAAACTAAAAAAAGGGGGAAGTACTTAGTATTTTGAAAAAAAGAATTTTTCAATTGAAAATACATTACGTACCAGCATTGGGTGGTTAAAGACCAGAAGTAGAGAGAACATTATTTTTGGTTTAACACATGTATGGACTCTTAGAACCAGTAATAGCTGGTGAAGCTAATCCAGTATTCATCTACCAAATATAGGATAGGAAATCATAATTCCCAATCAGTAGGTCTGAAGGTCAGTATCATGGTACTATATGAAGAATCGCTGCATAAAAGATATAAGTCTCTGCTTTGTACAAGTTTGCCCATTAAAAAAGTAGACATATAACTGAAATACTACTTTGCAGAGAACTATCATACATCTCCATTAATGGTGGCCATATTGTCCCATTTCCTTCCTTATATCATATTGCCGAATACATAAATATCCTGTCAAAGATAACCAAATAATGAAGAAGCTAATTTTCAGTTAAGTGTCGAATTAGTATAGACTATATAATAGAATGCAAGAGACCAATGTGGTGGACGGAATATAACAATTAGCGCAGCCAAAGAAACCACGATGCAGCTATTTGGCAAAATTATAACCTATTCTGAGAGAAGTAAGTTTAAGCCAACATAAATTGTTGGTATGCACGGGCTAAGATGGGAAAATATTCAGAGTTTGTGGTCTCATTCCATATTTCTTTGCAACTTCTCAAGAATAGAAGCTTTTATATTTCTGATAAGTTATGTATTTTAGCTCTTTGGAAAAAGCTGCAGCAAAAAGATGGGAAAAAACAGGTATATGTCCCGCGCTACTACATATATCAACTTAAATAAACAAAGGAAACAACCTCATGTCAATTACTATATACCGTGTAATAATCTAATACTCGACAACACAATTATACAGTATGACTATAACAATTATGCCAACCAATCTATGGCAACTCTAGCATTCTATAGGACCTTATATTGTTTCAAGTGTGCTCTAAACAATTACCTGTTAGTTTTGTATGATAGCGTCAATTTAATCTGTAATCTCATTGTTCTAATCTCAGCTTTGAGATTTATGATAGCATACATGTGTTGATACATCAGATTTGTTATTATAACCCGGAAAATTCAATTTAAAGGAAGAATTTCGACTCTCCTAGATCTTTATCTTGAAATTTTGGTGTAGTACCTCATAGATTCTTCAACCATCTTGACATCATATGTTTGATCAGCAAGTTATTGACACATAAAAGGATCACAAGCTTACAACCATATTACTGTCATGTCTTCTAGTGAACAAAAAGCAATATAAGAAATAAATGTCTCAAAAAATACAAAAGTGGCATTACTTTATCATTTTCATAACTTAGATGGCCGTATTAAATAAATCCAAAGAATATAACTTTTTTTTAAAATTAACAAAGGATAAATTAAACTTTGGCATATTAAAATTGAGAAAAAAAACATTCATTTTAAATTCACATTCTTCTATAGTGAGTTAACCTTGAAAACATTAAGATTAAACTGAAGAATCATGGAGAATATAATGAGAGAAACAAGAGAGAAAGGGGTAGTTGAGAGAAGGATCGAGAAGATCCAGAGAGAAGATTTTTATTAAACACAAATGAATTTTCTATCTAAAATATCTGACCGTATACTATATATACAATTCATTATTGGGTCGGGTCGGGTGAGCCGGCCCAAAACGAAATAAATGTGGGCTCAGACATCAGCAATCATCATAGCCCATTACAAGGGTATACCATGAGTATACAGTAAATATACAGTGAATATACAATGAATATACAAGTCTATGTCACTTATGCCTTGGCTTGGAAGCCATATAAGCTCTCATCTCAACAAACTTTACCAACTACAATACATCATAACCAGTATAGTGAAAGTATCAATCTCTTTTTACAAAAATAAAGAGTGTTATGTCACCGTAGAGTAATTACAGCTAAGGAAATTCACCCATGAAATAGAAACTTGTTAAGAGTGCTCAAAAAGAAAAAGAAGAAGAGAAGACAGAGAAAAAAATAAAAAAGATGGAGCAAAAACTGTGAGAGAATCATACCTGAAATGGTTTTCTTCAAATTCTGAAGAAGGAGAACTCAAAGAGTTCATCTAAGTTTTGATGGAATAGAGGAGAGATTTTTCTAGCCCCATATCGTTCATTTGTGTCGAAATAGTGAGCACCATAAGTGTTAAAGATGGAAATAGGGGGAAAACAAAATGGCAAGGTAAAATGATAATTTTATCCTTGGTCGACCAACTTCTCTTTTCTATATAATAGAAAAATATTTTTAAAAAAAGATTTTTTTTAAAATTAAAAAATAATTTAGCTTAAACATCTAATTCTACTCTTAATGTAAAATTTTTACAACCACGCAAATACTCTGGCATGTTCACCACCACAAGATTCAAAAGAATTATAGTCATACAAATATAAGACCATATATTTCAAAAAATTTCATTATTTTTTAAACTCTATACGCAATCAAACAGGTTCATATTAATTGAAGTAAAAAGAGTAATTAATAGTGAAGTTTGAACCTGATATAATTGGTTAGTTTCCATTTTTTTATCATATAATAATCTATTATTAGAAAAACAAGTCTTATGCACATGTACTAATGTTATTTATCATTAATTAAACTGAAAACTAGTCTTATGCACCTGTAAGTGTATTTAGTGTAATTGTGTCCGAAGCAACAAAAAAAAATCCTATATAAAATATCTAAGGTAGATAAATAGGTTAAATAACAAATACGCTCATAACATTTTTAATGTAAACTAGTTTTTTTACACGTGTGTTGCTCATGAATTTCATATTATATTTTTAGGATATATACTAAAAACTAGATAATGCACATATATTAGAGAATATGTAAATTTAATTATAAACTAAAGTTTTAATTGAACAAAAGCTAGGATTCTCGTGTAATCTTAAGATCTTTTATGAATAAATCAAAAAACATATATTTAATATCCTTCATCCATACTAATATCAATTGGTTTGGTATGATTATCTTCTCAAGGTTTAGTGATCTTTTAAGTGATGTTCAAGTCTTACTATTTCTATTTTAATGTATATGTCATGCACAAATTTCAGTTTCATCATATACATTTATAAAGGCAAATATATAATCTCCATCAACGTTATAGCGAAATTTATGTTATATATTTCTCTTTGACAAGAAATTTTTTACATATTCAATATTTTAAAAGTATGTCTAAGACACACCACTTTTGTGTTTGATCAATTTTTCAGATAACATGAAATTCACGCCCTAATAGGATCACGACACATGTCATTGACTTTAAAAAAGAAAAAAATATGAGAAATTAAAATTAAAATTCATCTTCTTCATCTTTTCATTTTCTATCTTAAGCCGTATTGTTGCTATCACCATGGTTGTTTATGAGAAAGTTTCAACAATACCAAAATTCAATTACACTATCTAAACAACTAACCAAAAATAATCGAGCAATAACTTGAGTTCAATAACTCAATCATCAAAAAGACCCAATTGATTTTTCAAGCTTTTTCGATACCCCAACAATGGTGGATTCTAGATTTATTCACCAAACCTTCAATACTAATGTTAAAGCTTTTAAGATATCACAAATAAATAATTTTCACAATATTTGGACAGTAAACCAACAAAATCCGCTCACGAGACAAAAATAAGATTTTTTACGGGTTTCACGCACTATTTTTGTTTGTAAACATGCAAGTGCAATCTGGTCAAAGGTAGTATGTCTTAGACACACTTTTAAAAGGTTGAGTGCGTAAAAAGTTTTTCGTGAAAGAGATATGTAATAAGGATTTTGCTACAAAGTTGATGGATGAACTATATATTTTACCATTTTTAAATAATATTTATTCATACATCGATAAGTGTTGGAATCCAAATAATCTCATCGATGGACATGAAAAATTAAATTGGTTCTTTCTTTACATTAGCCTTAGTACAATATAAGCTAATTTCCTTTTCCTTTCCATTTAAGTAAATGAGATTTAATTAATTGATAAGACTAAAATTCAAGAGGTTTAAATTAGCAATGTGAATCATAAAATCCAAATGTTCTTGTCAAGCACAATGCATAAATATGAGTATGTTATGCTTCTCTCACGAGACATCATATTATGAGTACGTTATGCTTCTGTCAAGAGACATCATATTTACGATAACAATTCAACAACTTGTAACTACTATTTATGTAAATATTATTTATTCTCATGATCTAATTTTTAAATATTAACTTAGACTTAATTCATACCTTTCAACCATGAAATAATTGTTCATAATATTTTATATGTGTGCTTCTAAATTATATACCAATTAATCAAGTTTATTTGGCAGAAGGAAAAACGAAATTAATCTATAAACATATGTTATTTCCAATCATGCACGCCTACGTATTAATATATTTCAAAATCATCACATAATAAATATCTACCTTAACTATAATAGAAAATTATTAATTTCATAAATTACAAAGCGTAAATGTTAATATAGACATAAATTATAAGTTCAGTGAGAAACTTGTAAATTTGTTTTCGTCAAATCCCTCCAAGCAACGGCAAGAAAGAACTTCATTTGAGCCCGAAAAACCATGTCATCAGACACGTTTGAAGACAAGTAAACATCTCATCGCCAATGTCCATGGATCGCTTTTGAGTGATGAACTCCTGTACTCTCAGAAATCTTTTTTCAGATCAAAAGAATTTTCTTTAATAACTGAAGATCTGTCACATATGTTGAAACTTAGCGATTTTGGTGATATATGAAAAGAATGGATCTTGGGCCTAACTCAACCCCAAAAGCTAGCTTATGAGGTGAGGATTGCCCAAGCCATATGAGAAGACCAAGGACCTCAAATTCCTCCGATGTGGGACAACTCAACAATATATTTTGGCATTGATGGGCCTGAAATAAAATTCCTTTCAAACAGGATTCTTGCCTTTATCTTTTCCCTTCAAAAGTGCCAAGTGATTCGTTTATTTCAAAAGTTGATATATCTAATTTCTCAAGATTATAGTAGTTGTATATTTCCACCATGGCAAGGTCATGTACGATGCAGACGTGAGAGACAAATGGATTCTCCAGCTAAGAGGGAAGCTTTAAAGATTTTTTGTTAGATCAATAGATTATATATTAAAAGAGCTAAAATATGACCAGCATTAACCTGATTGAAATAGGAATTTGGAACTTTATTTTTCTGTATTTATATAGATGGATTAGTGTTAGCCCTTCGGCTTTATTGATCAAACATGGCATGGCGTGACGAGGGATTTACATGATGAACATCAGCATGGACTTTTGATGACTGTGGCATCATGTTAACAAGGTTATCCGACATGGGCAAGTGTCGATGGGCATGGACTGTGGTCCGATGGCGTGTGACTAAAGTGCCGAGGCATGACAAGACCATGGCATTGGCGTAGCTATGGTAAGCCAAAGACAACGGGCAGCAGAAACATAGCAAAGGCTGGAAAAACTAAGGCAAGCTAAGGCAGGGCGTGGCAAGTCAGATGGCCGCGGGGCGAGCTGGGAAAGCGGCAGTGGCAGACATGCGTGCAAAGGCATACTGCACGAGGGCTTGGCGCGAATACATGACAGAGTTGGCCCAATGAAGCCAAAATTCAAAGGCTACGCCTATGTGCCACACACATGCAAGGCAATTGGGGCAGTTTCATGTTTTTCAACATAGTGGCTATTTGGGGCTCTAGGCAGCTGTCTGGTTTGAATTTTAAAATTTGAATTCCTTTGCAGTTGGGGATGTCAATTGCTAGATAGGATAAAGCTGAGAGCCAAAAATATTTGTTTATATATTGTTAGATAGGCAGATTGTCTAAGGTAGAGTATTGGCTGCCTTTGACTCCTTTTTGTAAGGTTGTTTTTTATGTGCTTTTTTGTAGCACGAGTTAATAAAAAGTTTAGAAGAAATTTCTGTAAGTTGTGTGCCTTGTGTGATTTTTTTTATGTTGTCATAATCAAAGTGTTAACCCAAAAATATGAGGGAAAAAGAATAGGGATGTCATTGTTGTGTGACTGTCGTGCAGTGTTAAAATGAAAAAAAAATTGACCCTGTAACAACTGGAATCAGAGTAACATCGGAAAAATCTTGGAATTATCATGGCGGAAAATGCAAAACTTTGTGAAAGATTCAGAAATTTGAGGTGCTGGTGGGGATAACGGATGACGCGGTAGATATGGTGGATATGTTGACGCAGATCTATGGCATCAACACAGAACTCTAACACGTTCGTGAAAATATTGATACCTAAATGGTGAGATTGCAGGCTTTCCAGGAAACCGCTATAGAGCGATTGGAAAAATTACGGAAGGAAAATGAGGATCTTAAAATGAAAATTTTAGATCCTCCGACAGGCTGTTGCAAATGTGCCCCAAGGAGGTGAAGAACGTACTAAAATTAAGATTCTAGAACCAAAGGCATTTGATAGCATGAGAGGAGCCAAGGAACTGAAAAAACTTTTTGTGTGGCTTGGAGCATTACTTCTCTACTACTCATGTCCCGGAGAAGGACAAACTGACTATCGCAGTGCATTATTTTAGAGGAGATACAGTGATGTGGTAGCGTATGGAAAATGCAAACAATGAAAGTGCTGGTAGGACCAAGGTTGATACTTGGGAGAAACTTTATGGCGTGCTGAGGGATAAATTCTTGCCTAACAACTCGTCTTAGGTTGCTAGGAATCACTTGAAATGGTTGAGACGGTCTGGTTCTATTCGGAACTATGTGAAAGATTTTTCATCTTCATTGTAGACATCCAAAACATGTCGGATGAGGATAAACTGCAAAAATTTATTTCCGGAATACAAGACTGGGCACAAAACAAAATTCATATGCAGAAGTTAAGTATTTGCCTACTGAAAATTCGGCAGGGGGCGTGTTGGTGGATTTTTGTTCAACGGGTCTAACTTCTAATCCTGCATCTTCTTGTAAGTCAAAGAAAAAGGATAAAAATAAGGACTGGAAGAAGGAAAATCGGAAGCAAGATGGAAATGGCAAAGGAAAAGGCAAGGTGTATGCTTCTTCGACAAAAACAAAACAAGCCAATGAGTGGTGAAAAAATTTGCATGACATGTAAAAACCCTAGGCATCATGCATGAAACTGTCAAAATCAGGAAAATATAAATGCTCTTCTTGCTGAAGAGAAGAAGCAAGGAAAGGGACAGGAAGTTGTTGCCTATGTGAATCCGTTTCGGGTGTTGAACACTTTGTCTTGTGTGACGGTGGTAGATAATGAAGAAAATACTACCAAGGAAGAATTTGCAAATGTGAATGCTACAAGAGATGATTTGTCTTATGCTTATTCCACATTAATGTATGTGGATCTGAAAATAAAAAATAAGAGTGTCGTATCAATGGTTGATACCGGAGCCATGCACACCTTTGTTGCCTCCAGAATTGTTCAAGAGTATTGGTTGCAAGTGCATAAGTGACCGACAAAGATGAGGGCTGTGAACTCAGAGGCACAACCTAGTTATGGGGTGGCGCTGGATCTCCTGATGATATTGGGCCATTGGTATGTAAAGTTCAACATGACTGTTGTGCTATTGGATGACTTTAATGTGTTGTTGGGAATTGATTTTCTGAAGAAGAACAAAGTCGCTCCAATTTCTCATTTGGATGGACTTATGTTCATGGGGGAGACAAACCCTAGCTTTGTGAAAGGTATTTGGCCCTACGGGGATGAAAGAAAAATATTGGGATTGCTGCTTTGATTTCCGTAATTGCACTTGAGAAAGGCTTGAAGATGGGTGAGGATACTTACCTTGCTGCACTCGTTGAAGTCAAACTAGATGTGCATATTGAGGTCCCAAATTATGTTTTAGATTTGGTGAAAGAATTAAAAAATGTGATGCCTTCAGAATGGCCAAGCGAGTTGCCACCGAGGAGGGAGATTGATCACATAATTGAATGTATTCCTGGATCACTGCAGCCTGCACGGCTTCCTTGCCGCATGTCGCCTATGGAACTGACTAAACTAAGGAAACAGTTGTTGAGTATCTTGATATCGGGTTGATTCAACATCGAAGACTCCATACAGTGCTGCTGTTTTGTTTTAGAAAAAAATAGGATGGTACATTGTGGATGTGTGGTGACTATAGGGCAATAAACAAGGTCACTTTCAAAAACAAGTATTTGGTCGCTTTGATTCAAGATCTGCTGGACAGGTTTCCGAAGGCTATTTATTTTACTAAGTTAGACCTAAGTCAGGCTATTGGTAGGTTAGGACAGGCGATGGGGATGCCCATAAGACCACTTGTATAACTAGGTATGGTAGCTTGAATTTTTTGTAATGTCGTTTGGTCTAACCAATGCTCCGACAACTTTCTGTAATCTAATGAATAATGTTCTTAATGAGTATCTAGATGACTTTTCAGTTGTTTACTTGGACGACATATTCGTATATAGCCGGACACTTGAAGATCATTTGTCTCATTCAAGGAAGGTGCTGGAAAGACTTAGAGCATATCAACTCTATGTCAAGATGGAAAAGTGTGAATTTTCAAGTCGCAAATTTAAGTTTCTAGGCCATTTGTTTAGTGAAAACCAAGTAGGGATGGACCTAAATAAGGTGAAAGAGATAGTTGATTGACAAGCACCAAGCGAGATAGAGAAATCTAGATCATTTTTGGGCTTGGAAAATTACTAACAGATGTTCATTACAGGCTATTCAAAAGAGGTTGGTCCTTTGACAGATTTTCTACAAAAGAATGTCAAATGGGGGTTGGTCGGATTCATGTGATAAGGCTTTCAATGAATTGAAGAAGGCCATTGTGTCTGAACCAATCTTTAAGCTGCCAGATTTTGATTTGCCATTTGAAATACACACTAATGGTTCAAATTATGTTGTTGGCAGTGTGCTGGTCCAGGAGGATCATCCGGTTGCATTAGAAAGATAAAATTTGAATGCTATGGAGTAACTTTATTCTGCACATGAGAAAGAGAAGGTTGCAACAATTCATTGCCTTTTAAGTTTGGAAAGTGTACTTGCTGAGAAGAAAGTTCGTGGTGCGGATGGACAATGTGGCTAATACCTACTTCAAAACTCAACAGAAATTGAGTGCGAAGTAGGCCCAGTGGCAAGAGTTCTTGGCTGAATATAACTGTTTGGGTGCACAAACCTGAAAAATTAAATCAAGTTATTGATGCACTTAGTCGCAAAGAGGTATTTACTGCAACTTATCCACTTATTCGAATTGGATCTGATTTTGTGGATACAATCAAGCTATGCTGTGAACGATTCGTTGTATGTGGAATTGATGGATCAATTAGAAGACGGGAAAATTTAGCGGTATGGATCGAGGACAATCTGCTGCACTTCAAAAGGGGGAGAATTGTGGTTCCTCAAGGTGTATTACATCGTCATTCTCTTCCAAAGAAGACGCATGATACTCCTTATGCTGTCCATCCGGGTGTTGAAAGGAAGTTAGCGTTGCTATCTTGGAATTACTTTTGGCCGAAAATGGAAGATGATGTTGAAGCCTATGTGAAAACTTGCATGGTTTTTCAACTTGACAAGACTGAACGAAAGAAGGAAGCTGGTTTCATACAACCTTTAGCGATTTTGGAGTGTCCGTGGGCTTCTGTTTCTATGGACTGTATCAGCGGGCTTCCAAAAGTTGATAGCAAAGCATCAATTATGGTGGTGGTGGACAAATTCTAAAAGTATGGAATTTTTGTTGCTGCTCCAACTGTTTGTTCTTCCAACTGTTAGATGGCTCAAGCGGGTTCAATGCTTGCAAGAGGTTGTGAGTGTTAGACACTTGGACTTGTACTACATACATATGGACAATATATGGATTAATTATATGTTATGTGCTATCTTTTGGTTTGGCCTAAATTAGTGGTCTTATGGACATTATTATTAAGGAGGCCAATATATTGTCATATAAAGTGTAAGACTATGGTTACATACATGTAACTATGGTTACATGCTTATAAATAGGGGGTTATGGTTCTCATTTGATGCACGACTAATTCTCTTCTTCTTCCCATTGAAATTAGAGAGCAAATCCTTTGTCTTGCACATCAAGTGGAAAGCCAAACCTGGACAATCTCCAAGCCGGATCAAGGTGATCTTCAAGCCGGATTAAGGAGCTTCCACCAATGGATTCAGGTACGCTTCCGCTTATGTTTTAGTTCCAAATAATTCGATATGAAGGCTAAAGTGTTATAGTCGGATTTATTCCAACACTGAGTTCGATACGTTTATCTTTACACACTATTCTCTTTTCATTTTATCTTTTCAAGTTTAAGAATGGTGTTGACTTTTTTAAAATTTAAGAATGAAGCCGTGTAAACTTTTCATTTTTAAACGTATAACTATATTTTTGTTTTCTATTTTTAGTTTTATCCTTCATATATTGTTCTATCAAAATTTGACATCCTTTATATATGAAACTTTAATTCATAACGCTTCTTTGTTTTCTTTTCTTTATTCTTTATTTTAAATTAGTTTCTTTTCCTAATTTTGGAAACTTTTTTACGAGACTATTAGTTTAGTTTAGTTTATAGCTCTCTTCCATAAAGCGAGTCAAATTAAAATTAATAAGTATTTAATTTTGGTATTTTAATATAGATAACATCGATGATTATACGGTAGAACTTGTAAGAAATTTCTAAAAAGTTTTAATAAATTCTTAAATTTATAAAGGTAAATAGAATTGTTGCAAAAATTTAGGTAAGGATATAAATTATTTTAAATAATGCGGTTTTGAAACAAAATGGAGTAGCGGGCAAAACTCTCATTTAGGTTCTGTTAAGAATCAAAATAAAAAGAGCAAGGTAAACTCGCTTGTTAACTCAGTGTCGCTTGTACTGTCGATTGTGGCCGAGGATTTCAGTATGTGTCGAACCCGCTTACATAAAATTTTTGGTCCGCCACTGGTGGCTATGTGAGGTTGTGGGCAGCTGTCTGGTTTGAATTTTGAAATACGAATTCCTTTGCAATTGGGGATGTCAACGGCTAGCCAAAAACGTTTGTCTTTATATTGTTAGATAGGCAGGGTGTTGGCTGCCTTTGACTCCTTTTTGTAAGGTTGTGTTTATGTGCTTCTTTGTAGCATGATTTAATAAAAGTTGGAAAAAATTTCTCAAAGTTGTGTGCCTTGTCTGATTTCTTTATGTTGTCATAATCTAAGTGTTAAGCCAAAAACCTAAGGAAAAAAAAAAAAGCTGAGTCATTGTTGTAGGAGTGTCATGTAGTGTCAAAATGAGAAAAATTGACAGTGTAACAGTTAGCATGTTGACATTGAGGACCGCAACCCTTCTATACGGAGGTGTTTAGTGATAGTACATTAATAATTTCAAAGGTTTCCTTTTTGTTATCTAATTCCCTCCTTAATGCTGCTATGACTTACAGAATACAGAAGGTTTCTAATTCTTTGCAGATCTGAAAAGAAACCAACAACAACAACAACCCAGTATAATCCCACTTAGTGGGATCTGGGGAGGGTAGTATGTACGCAGACCTTATCCCTGCCTTTGAGTAGAGAGGCGGTTTCCAAATAGACCCCCGGCATCCTTCCCTCCAAGAACTTCTCACCTTGCTCTTGGGGAGACTCGAACTCACAACCTCTCGGTTGAAAAGAAACCGGAGTATGCAAAAACGAGGTTCTGATGCTCTATCTACTCTTAATTCAATATTGACAGTAAAAATCCTTGCTATATATGTTGATTTAGAATCATTTTATAATAGATAAGGGAGGAAAAAAATCGTGTATTCATTAAATTATTGAGGAACATAAAGCACTGTGCCCAGTGAAAACCCACTACATATACTGCCATGTTGCTACTATAAATTAGTATGGAGTTAAGAATGTATATTATTTCGTGTACAGATCACATTCCGACTAACTCAAAATAACTACAACGAGGAGGAACAATTCAATCAAGTAGACGAATGTTGTTCGGTGCCCCATTGATCTGGACAGAAAGTTATGACAAATTGATCGGATGAACAGCCAACCACAGGTGAAGGTGTGTCAAAAGCATAAGTAACGTAAGAGGGACAAGATTTCTTGAACAAACTCGAGTACACACTTGGCTTGCATTTGTCAGGGCTCCCATATTTGTTCCTGCAACAAAATGAGTCCAGATTGAATGCCAAGCAAGCACTTTTACACGCCACCACTTGTCCTTCATCATTTATAACCTGTCAAAATAAAATAAAATTGTGCGTCTTAATGAAGTGTACTTCCCTGGTATTTAAGTATTTAGATGAGATGGCCGCACAATTCAATAAACCTGAAGCTCTGGTGGGCATATGGCATTCAAGTTTCTTGAGCAACTTCTAATGACGCACTTTGATGCTGAAGGTTTTGATGTTACAGAAACAGGGAGGTTATATCCGTCAACTAAGCTCACATCGTAGAAACTTGGCAGTTTTTTGTCAAACTGTATAGACATTTCTACTAGTGTAACTGGAGGAAGGCCTATGGTTCCTTCACATTCAAGTTTTCCGTCACAATCGCCAGTTTCGCAGGCGGGTTTGTGATTGGTGGGATCGTCGAAATTGCAACCAGTTCGAGCCCAAATGCGTCCACTCCAATCCCCTGGGGCACCATATCTGCGAGTTCGGCCTGGTGGAAGGTAGAAGCCGCCGTTTGCTATAACTGGATGGCCTGCATTTGGGGCTGTTGCTGGCCATATAGGAAAGGGGCATTTGTTATTGATGTAGATGATGCATGCCTCCACCTCTCCGACTTTACCTGCACAAAAATGGTTCCAAGTTTTAATACGAGTATAGTCATCGTTATTTGTAAATACTAAATTTCAGTGTTGAAAGAGTTTAGTTTGGAGATTCACACTTACAAATATTAATTAGTATCTTGATAGACAAGTAACTAAATGTAGTAATATGTCAACTACGTCGATCGTGTAGAAAATAGTAACACTCTTGTATCAGTGAATATAGCTTAAGCTAATTCAAAATACTGATAAAATATTGAAAAAGTTGTTTGAGGGATTTTAGTGAAATATATAATGTATATTTTTCTCATTAAATGTTCAACTTTTTTGGCCCAGTGAACTTCATATCCAAATATCAATTTTCAAGCACTCTTTTTCAACTTCAACTTTTAAACATTTTTTGTTATTCAAACAAATATGGAGTAGTACAAAGGAATCTTAAGGCCGTCTCCAAGCATTATTTTTTGCACCAAATTTCACACTAAAATAGTGTAACACTAAATTCACTCTAACCATTACACTATTATTTACATCAAATTTTCTCTCTCTTCTATATTATATTATTATCTTCTATTTACTTTTCATTTTTTATTTCCTTCAAACTAATTACTATCTTTTCTCTTTTTTCCATATTCATTATATATCATTCACATTCACCACTTATATAAATTTATTACAAAATTATTTTAAAGGATAAATTAACTAAAAGTAAAATCATTAATAAAAGATAATTAAATAAATATTACATCATAGTCAAATTTAATTTAAGTACCACATAAATATTAAAGTTTCACTTCTATTCTCTCATAAATGTCCGATTAATGCATTATGAAGTACGAAATGCGCATTTTATCCTTAATTTTTTTGTGTCGAGCTAAAAATTATTCAAATCGGTGATCTTCTACCATTTCTACCATTTTGTATTTTTAATATAATTTCAATTTTAATGTATCCTCCTTTTATGTACTTTAATTATAATGTATTTTTATTTTATGTATTGTTAATTTTCTTTTTTAAATTTTAGTTTTCACTTTTCAATTTTAGCAACATTAGATATCTTACATTTGTATTTTTTTATTTTTAAATAATGGTCATACTTATTTTTATGTAATTATAGTAATAATAAAAGTAACTTAGATTTTTATATAAATATAATATATACAAAAAATACTATATCAAAAAATAGGATATAAAATTAAAATTATAAAGATATTAATATAAAAATTAATTATATGCACAATATATGATAAATTAAAAGTTAAAAAATATAAAGATTGAACAAAATAATATTAAACCAAATTTAGAGTGATGAATAGTGTTGCACCAAATTTGGTGCAAGAATTAGTGTTGCATTGGAGCAAAAAAAAATACCATTTCTTGCACTAAATTTTGATTTGGTGCAAGAAATAGAGTAGCGTTGGAGATGGTCTAAGCTTTGAAAAAGAGGGCATATGTAGCCAGGGGCGTATCTAGAGACCCTGTATCCTTATTAAAAAATTTGCTAAATATCAAACTGTGAACTCAATTATTATGGCATATTTATTTGAGATTGCAACAAAAACGCATAAATTTTAAATTCTGAATTTGCCTCTTGTAGCATTTTCAAACATCAAAATGGTAGCCGCAAAAAGATGGAAAGAAGAAAAAGAAAAGAAATAAAGAAAAGGTTAAGGGGGGGAAATACTTGAAACAGCAATGACGACATTTGAGTTATGTTGAATACCTGATGTAGTGAAGTGCCATATCAAGAAGAGAAGTATTGCCGGAGATATCGATGAAAACTTCATCGTGATAATTTGCAATTTTGACGAATGTAAGGAGCTAAATTAGGAATGTATTTATAGTTGGGATATATATATATATATATATTAATATAAGTGGTCCAAATCCTTCTTTGATTTTACTTCAAGTCTTTTACATTAGACAGTCTTTGAAAATAAGAAACAACCTTAAAGAGAACAGATGTTTTACCTCTCCCTTTAAAGTATGATTTATCTTCCAATGGAAGGCTATACATCATAAATGCTTAAGGTAGATTCAGCTAATCAACGTAGAGTTTTCTTTTTTTCTGCAAAACATAGTCTCCAAGAAATAGCTCTCAGTTTCTCACCAGACTGTAGTGCAATGCTAAGACAACGCTTGAGCCTTGAAGGCTCTAATTAATTTACGATTGAGTGATGAATTAAAGTAAAAAATATACATTCTATCACTTAACTATGATTAAACACACATTATGTGCTGTACGTATAGGATTGCATATAGTTGTTTGTAAAATGCAACGAAAGACTATAATAATCCTAGGGAAATTTTTTGCGTTTAAAATTTATTTACATGTCAAAGATCGGATTTAAGACGTACCTTGTTAAGAGAGACTCGTTTAAAAAATTCTTCGATCTTGCAAAGGTTCTTTGTGTATCCACATCGAAACCAATCTTATCTATCAACTCTCTGATCAGTGAAACACGCAAACAAATTGATTAAAAAACTTGTGCTGAATGTTTCTCAAAAATCTCAACTTAACGGTACAAGAACAAGAAATACTTTTCCTTATAATTTATTTTCTCTCTTGGCCTTATATTATATTCTCACTTTCACAAAGTGATTTTTCTTCTCATGACTTAATAATACAAATTTTCTCTATCACCCTTCACATATCATCACCTTTATACCTTCTTTTTTATTTGGTTGAGGTAATAATATACTTAGGGTTAAAGTTTATTGCAAAAATAAACTTTATGAAATTTTCTTAAAAAATATCGATAACAACAACAACAGATCCAGTTTGATCCTGACAAGTGGGGTTTCGGGGGAGGATAGTCTGTACACGGATCTTACCCCTACCTAATGTAGGTCTTGAAAAATATCGATCATATTCATAATAAAATTCTAATGACGTGTGGTCGTAACTAGTCCTTATGTACTTTCACTACTAGAAATCCGGAAAAAAACGATCATAAAAAGCGACCAAAGTTGATCGCTTATTGCTCAAAAAACGACCAAAGTTGATCGCCTATTGGCCAAAAAGCTACCAAACAGGCCTGGTCGATATTAAGCTGGTCCCTTTATTTTAGGGACCAAAGTTGGTCGCTAATTAGCAACCAACTTTAGCCTTTAAGGTAAAGGACCAAATATTCTGGGTAAAAACTATAGCGACCAACTTTGGTCGCTTTATAATTTAATAATATAATTTTAGCGACCAATGTTAGTCTCTAAATGTAAAATACGCTTTTTTATCTATTATTAATCATTAAAAAGCGACCAACTTTGGTCGCAAATCCAAATATTATATTTTAAAATTTGGAAAACAGAGACCAAGGTTGGTCTCTTCTTTATTAATTTGGAAAACAGAGACAGGCGACTAAAGTTGGTCGCTAAATTCAAGAATTTAATTTTTTTTAAATATAAGCGACCAACTATTTTCAAAATTTATTATTTTTTAGTAGAATAGCGACCAAGGTACCTTGGTCGCTATTTTAGAAATCTGGATAAAAGGCAATCAACTTTGGTCATTATTTCCCAGAAAAATTATTGTTTTTAGATGAGAAGCGACTAAATAGAGACCAAAGTTGGTCGCTTTTCTGTGTATTATTTTGGTAGAAACTGCCTGTTTTGGCAGCTACACCACCTGTGAGTCATACCAAAATCCTATTACAAGCAACAACAACAATTCCAATAACAATACCAACAGCAACACAACAAAAACAACAACACCGAAACAACATTAAAATCAATAAAGCTTATAGTTCAATTGAACTACCACATAAAGCTATTCAAACTAAGTTAACTCTTATTAGAAGCCTATTTGAAAACCAATTGTTTTTGTCTAGTTCAAGTTGTCTTAAAGTCAATGAGTGTTGTGTACATCATTATCATCATCGTCTGATGAACTTTCATCACCATGACGGTATTCAAATGGTTCTACTTGTTGAGGACGGGAAGAACGATCACAAGGAGGACGGGAGGAACGAGCAGGATGAGAGGAACGGACATGAGGAAGGCGAGCCTCTAGCGATGACTCACGAGACTGGGGAATCGGAAAATCTCCAGAAGCTAGGAGAGATTTGAGCTGCTCTTGCATGCCCTGGTACTAAGCATGCATGCCAATGTATTGAGCATCTCTAAACTTTTCTCTTTCCTGGCCGCTTCTAGCTCGGATGTGAGCTTTATCACAGTCTCCCGCATAGCAAAGAGGCTCTCCCCATCAAGTTGCTCGGCTTGAGAGGAAGTCTCTATTCTTGCACTCCACACCTATAGCGATGGAATTTCTTAGTAGAAAGCACGTATACCTTCCCTTATTTTGGACTGCCTGCAGCCTCCGTCCATATTCTTTCAGCATCCTCATCCCAAGGTTGGATTGGCTTGCCCGACTCATTAGGTGCCTGACTGCATATGAATTCCTCCACTTCAGTCGTGAAGCGATCCTTTAAGAAAAATTAAATTGAATTAGTATTTCAAAATGTATATAAAAGTAAATGAAAATACTTAATGAAAAGTGAAAACTTACATGTACAGTCGAGGCTCGTCCCTTGACCCACCTTTCTTGATCTGTGTCTTTCTTCTTCTTCACAATATGAGTCTTCATGAATAGCTCATCTTGGTTCATCAGATTCTGATCACTGCCAACTCAACGCTACACGAATATAGGGAGAGTGGGTCGCTACAACTTTTACCTGAATAGTGGTTTGGGGTCGAATTTTCACAGGGAGCATGGGATGGAGTTGTATTGTCTGTTTAGCCTAGACTTGTGTTTTTACTTCTAATTGCACTCCTAACATTTTTTGGGTTTTCTTTGTATTAACACCTGCCATTGTGAACTAAAGATGAAGACTAAATTATGCTAAGGAAGTAGTGCTTGGTTGTAACTAATAGGAAGAAAGGCACTAGGGTCATGGCATTACCTAGGTGGTTAACTAACGGGTAGAAACTACTAAGAATAGATTGACACATCCGGGATTTACGCTATAGCCATTAATAAATTGTACCCACTCTCACATCTCTCGGTAGAGAGAGTGATTTTGCCCAATTGACTCTCTCGAGACCAATTGGGTAGGCCAATTAGACCAAGCAATTAGGGTTCAGGTAAGGTGATTACTCTCTTGAGATTTTAATCCGTTAATTAGAACTACCATTTCCGATGGGTCCATCCCAATTCCTTGTTAGGTCAATTTTTGGGTCATAGATACTCTTTCTCGAGAAGAGTCAAAACGCACTAAGCTAGGATCAATTTTTGCAACCATCAATCCTTAATTCAAGCATAAATTAATGCAAATAGTAAATACCCAATAGCAATCTATCATTAGAAAGCAACACTCATTAATTATCCACACTAGGTTGAGCCACAACCCTAGCTAATGGGTTTAGCCAGACATAATTAAAGAAGAAATAGAAGGAGAAATAGACATAATAATTAATTACTATGATTAACTACAAGTATCTATGGATAAATTAATGCTAAAATGCCAAAATAGGCTAAACATTCCATCTCCACGAGCGCAGCTCTGTTCAATAAAATAAAACCTAAGAAACTCTATCTAAAATGGTAAAATGTTCTATTTATAGTAGGCTGAAAAAACTAGACAAAATTTCCCCTGCGAGGTCAGTACGGGCCGCACAATTACGACCACGGTCGCACTGGCTCTTTGGCTTCAATTTCTATCTTCCCTGAAGTGGCTGGCACGGACCGCGTAAAGGTGTGGCGCGACCACGTGAAGGTCTGGCACAGACTGCGAAATGGTGACCGCGGCTGCGTGGCTTGCCTTTGCTCAATTCTCCATCATATCTAAACCTTGTGACGCAGGCTGCATTCCATAATAGCGCAGCCGCGTGAGCTGGGCGCAGGCTGCACATTTTCAACCACGGTCGCGTTATGCAAGACCTGATCATACTCTTCTCTGAAACCCCTAGTGCGGCCGCATGCACAATTGTGCTGTCCGCACTAGGCTCCTCTTTCCACCACTTTACTTGGCCTTTGATACCTGAGCAGGTTTCACTCCGTTTTGAGCCAATCTTTGACATTTCGTCACTTTGTCGCTCAAACCTGCAATCAAGCACAACCTGTAAGCATTTTGGGGCTATTTTGTAGCAAATTATACTCAAAGTATAAGCAAGTATGCACATAAAACACGTTAAAATCCTACTTATCAGATGCCCCAACTTCTTTTCCTGAAAAATCATAAATTTAGTTAATAAATAGAATAGGTATACTTTGAAAATTAAAATAAATTAAGCAATTACGTACCATTCTTCTTTTTATTATCCGTAGGTCACGAGTTTTATTTCCTTTTTCGCTCTTCTCTAAGAACTCTACAGTAAGCCATTGCCTTTGCAAATCCTCCCATAAATTCTGAAGCAACCAGTCAGGCTTTTTGTTCAACTTTCTAGTTTTGGAGAAAGTATGTGACAACCGCTTCAGAGCTTTGAGATGAATATTTGCTGCCACGTCTACGCTATAATGGTGTTCCCATACATACTTGCTCTGTATTTCAAAATTTAAATATTATATGGAAATATCATAAATATAAATAATTATATTGCTTAAAAGAACATTTATAACTTAAATTTATTGAAAATTTGTTCCTTCAGCGAGAATGGGAATTAATGCCAAGACGCATAAGGGTCATTATAAAGCTTTCTGGTTGCTTTGGTGATTATCCTCGTAGTAATAGTAATATTACTGGGGATGAACCTGCAATTTGATAAAAAAAAATTAATATCTTAGTAAAAACTGTACAAAACAATAAATGTAAAAATAACAAATAACTCTTACCCATTACCCTCAGGGATTATGATGATCTTGTCATATTGATCATAATGCACCTCATAGTCAGCATCAGCCTAACCAAACAAAATATGTATATCAGAGGTATGTGTGGAAGGTATAGGGGAGTCAGAGCTAGTATCTCACAAGCGAAGGCCTGAAATAGATGGAGTCCCTGATGAAGATAGATGTGATCCTTGTTACTACGACATAGCTAGATGGACCGCAAGTGGCTGTGATACTGATTCATGTAACCCAAGTGGCTGTGACAGTGATGGCTGTGATCCATGGGGATATGACATGGATCGATGCAATCCATGTGATGCTGATGGGTGTGATCCACGTGGTAGTGAGGCAGATGGACTGTATGTCGGACGTATAGACCTATGGCCCTGTGACAAAAGACCTAGGGTCTGCACGAAGGTGTAGGGCGTGTGATGTTGTGGCAACTCAGAATAGCCCGGGGGTGGAGGCAAAAGACATAGGCATAGGCACATCCGAAAAGGGTGGAAAAGATTGAGTATTATCTTCTACCCTCCTCCTTGGCTTCCTGGCCTTTTTTCGACCCCAAAAACTACTAGGGTCATTGTTACCTAGACTCTTGCCTATCATATGCATAATATAATACATATTTAGATTGAAACATATAAATAAACTCGCTATAAATGAGAGTTATAAAAGAAATCAACTTTTTAAATCTCATCGGCGTATTGTTCCTCGTCAGAGAATTCTTCTTCCTCACTAGTTTGAGCTTCATCAGTTGATTCTTCTTCCTCCTTTTCTATAATGCTTACTTTATTTATATCAAATTCTTCCAATATGTGTTCAGGATATTCCAAATCATTTTTTAAAAGTTTGTCCACTATTTGGTGAACACTGGAGATATTGTTTTAATATGCAACATTTAACACATTCTCGACTTCGACCCTACCAAAAGCATCCGCAACCATATCATGAATTCTGGAATCACGATTTGTTTTCCCCACCGACCTACAACTTTCACCAACAACCATATTATGAAATATCTCATGGCTATCATCGATCTCTCCATGATTAGTCCACACAAAGTAATTCGCTATAAACCCCTCACTATAAAGATGAAGCGTAACTTCCTCCAATTTTCCAAACTTCACACAGTCATATCTAACACAAAGGCACCTAATTACTCCTTCATTTCGGTATGGCGGAAGTGGCATTGTATGTCTAATAATGTCATCAACCCCTTTTACAAAATCTTCCCACAATTCCCGCCAATTAGGATAATTTCTATTGTACATCCAAGTACGATGTTACATCTATATAAATAAAACAAGAACAAATTAATTTACTTAATTCATATCCTAATTTTTTTTAAATTTACAAACTAAAAATTCAGTTTATAAACTAAAAGTTCAATTTATAAACTAAAATTTCAATTCATATTCTAAATGTTCAATTCATATCCTAACATTTCAATTTATAAATTAAAAGTCCCATTCATAAACTAATAGTTCAAATTATATCCTAAAATTATAATTTATAAACTACAAGTCCAATTCATAAACTAAAAGTTCAATTCATATCCTAAAATACTCAATTTATAAAATAAAAGTTCAATTAATAAACTAAAATTTCAATTCATATCCAAAACATTCAATTTACAAACTAAAAGTTCAATTTACTAACTAAAAGTTCAATTTCTAAACTAAAAATTTAATTTTTAAACTAAAATTTCAATTCATATTCTACATGTTCAATTCATATCCTAAAATTTCAATTTATAAACTAAAAGTCGAATTCATAAATTAAAATTTCAAATCATATCGTAAAATTACAATTTATAAACTATAAGTCTAATTCATAAACTAAAAGTCCAATTCATATCCTAAAGCTTCAATTCCTGAAAATCATTAATTCCTACTTACTCTTTTTTTTAATCAATGTGCGTCACTGTCTTCACTTTTTAAATTCAAATCACACTCATCATCTCATCACATCTACCTTCAAAATTGCAAATTAGGTTTTACTTTCTTACTAGTTGGATTAATGATATTTGAATTGAATATGTATTGAATCTGAGCATAGTTGGGACTTTATTCACGGTCAAAATCGGTACCGAAGACTACTTCCTTCTGGATCATTAAATTGCCAATAATTTCTAAGAAATATTTAAATTTTGAAGAACTCAGATTCAAAATTGCTGGCTAGGTTTTATTGTTAGCAACCTAACCAATCCACCCTATCTATCATTTTTTTTTGTTGTTATTTTCTTAAAAGCAAAAAAGCAGTTTAGTGCGCTGATTCTTAAAAAGGGACCGTCCATATTAGTTTTATTGTATGCAATATTATTTTACATTCCTGCGAGAAACCATTTCACTATCTGAACATATGGAAATAATAATGATTGATTCTTGATAAAATTGGGAACAAATATAAGAGTATCTATATTTATCAAATGAACAGGTAAATATTCAATTACTAGCAGGATCAATAATATTTGAATTATTACTACTGAAAACTAAAATTTAAATTTTGGATCTGTCTATATTTAAATTTTTAGAGGCTGAGATTATTTTGGGACTATAAACTATTAACCCAAAAAAAAAAGAAGAATACTCAAGAGAAATCGAAGAAGACCTAATTGGCCCACATTGCAGTTCATGTGCAACAAGAAGTGACAGACTTAGGTAATATGGCATTAAAAATTGTGGGTTGGGTTGTTTATGTTTATAAAGAAGTGATAGGCTTTTGCACCCTTGTTACTCCCAACACAAACACACAAATCGTTGTATTAAATAGAGTGGGTGTATACATAACTGTAACTGGTCCTATATATTTTGTCTCAAGCTGTTTGATTTCTAGGAGTGTGTAAACATATGACTACTCATTCAAATTTGAATACTCTTTTGAGTCCTTATATGCACAAGTTTTTGTATATTCTCTCTCATTTCTCTTTGACTACCTCGGCGTCACCAAAACCCCATTTGACCACCATTCATTTTCCCTCCCTTTGCCAAACTCTTTAGGCTTTAAACCCCAAATCTCATTTCTGCTTCTTTCAGTCATTTCATCAAACAGGTGTCTTTGGTCCCTATAGTCAGTCATGAATAATAGAGGAGAAGTCAATAATAGCATAGACACTGAGCCCACTTCTCTCAAGGTCAGTTTCCAAGACCTTAGTATTAGCAATACTAACAGTACTAGCATTGATTTTTGTAGTACTAGCTTTACCCTATCTGAGAATAATAGCATAGGTAGTAAACTGAGTACTGATGGTGGTTTTGAAGGGAAAAAAATGGAATCTTTGAATGTTGAATTGGAAAAGGCTGTTGAACATGTTGACAGTGAGAATACCAGTTTTAGTTCAGTTAGTTATTGTAACAGTGCTGACCCAAATGAGGCTAGTTTCAGGGGCATTTGTGCATCAAAACCTCACAAGGGTAACGATATTCGGTGGGATGCAATACAATATGTGAAAGGGAAAAATGGAGCGTTGGGCTTGGCCGATTTTAGGCTTTTGAAAAAACTGGGATTTGGTGATATTGGGAGCGTTTATTTGGCGGAGTTAAGGGGGATGGGATGCTTGTTTGCAATGAAAGTAATGGACAAAGGGATGTTAGCTGGGCGGAAGAAGGTGATGAGAGCTCAAACTGAGAGGGAAATTTTGGGCTTGTTAGACCATCCTTTCCTCCCAACTCTTTATTCACATTTCGAAACGGAGAAGTTTTCGTGTTTGCTGATGGAGTTCTGTAGTGGGGGAGATCTTCATTTGCTCAGGCAGCGCCAGCCCAGCAAGCATTTTACAGAACAAGCTGCGAGGTTTGTTTTCTTATTCTAGTTTCTGCAATTTTCAAGTGTGTAATTGCCAATTTGACTGCATATGTACTTCAATTTGTATTTGTTTCTTTGTTTCACGTAGTACCATAGGTATCTGGATTAATTGTCTTATGTCGCTGGATGCTGTTTGATAAACTTAGTGCTCTGCTGCTAGTCACTTCATCACCGGTCTGGCTTGCTGATTTTCCTCGAGTTCCCTATGCAGCATGTGTGACATTAGAATTTTGATGGTGATTGCTCTTTGCTTTCGATCTTTGTGTCCCTAATTTCAAATCCTAGGAATGCAGATTGTTGACACTTTCGCTTAGTATTAGACACTGTTGAAGCATAAGGTTATTCACTCTGCTTTCATCAAATCCATGAAAATTTGGAAAGTCAGAATCTTGTAATTCTCGAAATATTTAAGAATGGTCTATAGTATAATGTCGATCTGAGATGAATTTAAATGAGGAACATGGTCTATTCTAACTGGACCTTAATGCCATGCAACAGTGCATTTTATTTGGTCACAATTTTGGTATTAATATTCCAAATTTCTGTCTATTTTGAAGTCTCATAAAGTGTTTGTTTCCTTTTCCCTGTCGCAGGTTTTATGTATCAGAGGTGTTGCTCGCCCTCGAGTATTTACACATGATGGGCGTTGTATACAGAGATTTAAAGCCTGAGAATGTTTTGGTAAGGGAAGATGGCCATATAATGCTGTCAGATTTTGATCTATCGTTGAGATGTTGTGTTAATCCCACCCTTCTAAGATCCAGTGATGAGCCATCTTGTGCTATCTCTTCATACTGCATCCAGCCATCATGCATTGATCCAGCGTGCAAATTACCCGTTTGTGTAGAGCCTTCATGCTTTCAACCTTCGTGTTTTAAGCCTCGTCTCCTCAACCAAAAAATAACCAAAACGAGAGGTGATCGTACACCTGTGGTGTCTGCTGGTTCACTTCCTGTGCTGGTCGCAGAGCCAACTGCAGCTCGATCGATGTCCTTTGTTGGAACCCATGAATATTTAGCCCCAGAAATAATTAGAGGAGATGGTCATGGTAGTGCTGTTGATTGGTGGACGTTCGGTATTTTTCTGTACGAGTTACTTCATGGGAAGACACCATTTAAAGGCAACGGAAATAGAGAGACATTATTTAACGTTGTCGGTCAACCTCTAAAGTTTCCAGAGGGATCAATAGTTAGTTTTGCTGCAAAAGATTTGATCCGCGGTCTACTTATGAAGGATCCTCAAAAACGACTAGGATTTAAAAGAGGTGCTACAGAGATCAAACAACATCCTTTCTTTGAAAGCATTAACTGGGCTCTCATTCGAAGTACCCATCCTCCAGAGATTCCTAAACCAGTTGATCTTACATTCTTTAAACAATCCTGCAAGTCATCGTCTTATGCAAACGAGAAGGCTGCTTCTGATTCGGATAGGTCATCTGGTCCTTATTTAGATTTTGAATTTTTCTGAATAAATTTTGGAGGGTGGATTTGTAGGTGTCATTCTTGATGCAACTAAATGGCCATCTTTGATGTTCATTTTGGTTAGAAAGTAATTTATTTCACTTTACAATTATGTTTTCTTTATTACATGCCAGAATATTATAGTACTAGCTAGAGACTCTCAAAAAGTATACAACTTTCTTCTTTTAACTGCTTTCCAATAGAAACTTACAAAAAGATAAAGGAATTGGAATCTCCTGAAAATGGATTTCCTTTTCATGTTAAATACTTTCAGTAAAGTGGAAGGAATATAAAAGTAGCAGAGAATACTTTTTCTCTTCATTGTTTCATTCTGTTAATTAGATACTCGTTGAGGACCATCCGTTTGAGGTGGTGAAACCACTTTTCAGGACACACTTTAACAGAGGCTATTTTTGTCTTGAACAAGGACAACACAAGGACTTTTCCTATAAAAACATCTTGTGTAGTTTATATAAAGCAACTTCAACATGTGGACAAATGATGATAAAGTTTTCTTTTGTTACAAATTTTTGCAGTGTTGAGTCAGTGTCGTTTTCCACCTTGTATGTCAGTGTTGCTTTGACTGAGGATGCTAGGGAGGGGGGGGGGGGGGGGGCTTATTTTGGGTATTTTCTTTCTTTCTGGGGGGCTTATTTTGGGTATTTTCTTTCTTTCTTTCCAAACTGTGCGCTGGAAAAAAGAGGAAACTCTTGGTGTGTTTGGTAGAAGGGAATTTTTTTTTATTATTCTCATATTTGGTTAAATTAAATATTTTAGAATAATTTTACTCGTGAGCTTTTGAAGGGAAAAGGTTTTTCAAAACTCTTTTTTAACCTTCTATTCTCCATCCCCATCAATCCACCCCCAACTCAACCACTCGTACCCACCCACCCTCACACCCCAACCTCGTCCACCACTCACCCTTAAATAGAACTATTATTAGGAGTATTTTCTTTTTATAATATAAAAAAGTATTCTCTTTCGTTTCAACAAAACGAGTATTTTTTTTTATGAAGTAGAAAAATATTTTCTTTCATTTTAACAGAACTAGTATTTTTTTAACTTCCATTACAACAAAACGAGTACTTTCTTTTAATGATGTAGAAAAAATATTTTCTTTCATTTCAACGAACTAAGTATTTTCTTTTCATTTCATGATTTAGAAAAAATATTTTCTTTCATTCAATAAAATGAAGGATACTTTCTTTTCCAACAAAATAAAGTATTTTTTTAGTTATCGACCTCAAATTTCAACATTGTTCTTGTGTGAAAAGTAAAGTAGCACGTTAATTCATTTAGGTTTGTGTAAATTTTAAAAAGAATAATTAAATATTTGAAGAAAATAGAATTCCGGAGGAGGGGAGGGGAGGACGGAAGGAGTACAGGAAATATGAGAATTTTTGAAAAGGTGAATTGAGGAAAGTAATATAAAAATTTATTTTCTTAAAAAATATTTTATATTCTCTAACCAAATACGATAAAATATTTTCTGAAGAAATAAGTGATAAAACCATTTATTTTTGAGAAAAATATGTTCTCAGAAAACATTTTCCGTCCTCTATTTGCTTTCTGTTGTCTTTAGTCTATCCTTCTTATTTTGGACGTGGGTTATATTCTTGTAACATTGGCTTCTTTTTTCCTCAGAAACAGTAATATCTTGAGTTGGATGCCGACATTCTGTTCAGGGTTGTGCAGTCTAGGTACCAGATTAAAGTGGAACCAATTTCATGAATCGGAGCTTGTGCAATGGAATCATAGCCACGAAGGAGAAGTTTTATTTTATGTCTAATACCGTGAGACTTCTTTTTATCTTATAAATTTATAGACCCAATCTTATACTTTTGGGTCATAAAATTATGAAATAAAAAAATTATATCATACAACTGATAATAGTTATATGAGATACAAAATAAAAAAAATTTTGGCAGGAAGCTACTGTGTTTTTTTCCAAAGTGCATTTTCATAGATACGGATGGAACAAGAGAATGACACATCTTTAAAATGCATTTTGATTTTAAAAAGAGAAAGCATGTTGATTTTGGACCTTTAGAATGACTCCCTTTTTACCAGTCAAGAGTTAGAATGAAGAATAAGATACAAAATTGCATCTAGTTGTCCATACGACAACAGGGTTAGCTCTGATGGTAAGCAATCCCCACTTTCAACCGAGAGGTTGTGAGTTCGAGTCTTCCCAAAAGCAGGGGGAAGTTCTTGGAGGGAAGGATGCCGGGATCTATTTGGAAACAGCCTATCTACCCAAGAGTATGGGTAATGTCTGCATACACACTATTCTTCCAGACTCCACTAAGTAGAATTATACTGGGTTGTTGTTGTCTATACAACAACCTGAGGCTATTGTATTATGTGAACTTGTACTTCCATATATATTATACTAGCTCCACCTAACATAAAAATTAGCTTATGAGGTGAAATATTGCGGACTGCTTATAAGCTGCTCAAGCCACCTGCTCCTATCTGATATTAGTGTGACAGACAAGTGTTAATATACTAAACTGATACAGTATGTTTGGACCCATCTAACTTTGATTTCAAACGCCAGCTCATTAGATAAAGGGCTGCAGATTGCTTATAAGCTGCCCATTAGAAAATAGATGCTGATTTTGAAAATTTAAATTGGATATAAATATAATTACACACTTAGGCAGTTAACTTAACTGCGAAAGATAGATCATGTATTGAAGCAATCAATTTTTCTGGTGTCTAAACTGCCAAATATCAATGATCCCTGAAAAAAGATAAAGAGATTGAGTAATCATGTATGCCAAAAGATATCCAATATAATGCCAAACATCTCAATCCGAAAAAGTTACACTGTGTGTAACAGGCCATCTATTTTCAACTAAGTACTTCTTGGATATGGCTCCATGATAAATCATTCTTGTTCCTACCTCGTAATTATCACCGTAGAAATCTCACTACAGCAGCAACAACATAATCGGTAAAGTCCGACAAGTGAGGTTCGGGAAGATAGAATGTAAGCAACGCCTTTAAAAAGGCAGAGAGATAATTTCCAAAAGACCCTCGGCTCAGGAAGGGAGGAGGGGAGACAATAACAAACAAATCGATTTGACGAACAAAGCAAAATACAAAACTAGTAAAAGATAATGTATTCAGAAAATCAAAACACAAGACAATAACAAATAGTAGTAGAAGAGGTACGGGAAGAAAGAAAAGAAGACATAGAAGGCTCATTAATATTGTATTCGAAATTTTTACGCATTAATAGATAGCTATGTTCTACTCTCTCCGTTCACGTTAGTTGTCTACTTTGAAATTTTCACGTATTTTAAAAAAATAATAAATAAAACATATATATTTTATAATTTTAGCCATATTAATGATAGTAGTTCCGAAAGTGAAAATAATGGATATTGGGCATAACTCAACCCCAAAAGCTAGCTTATGAGGTGAGGATTGCCCAAGCCATATAAGGAGACCAAGGACAACACCCCCCTCACTCCCAGATCTCTGGAGCGTGGACAACATAAATGGGGCCCAACATCGGTAACAATAATTGGGATGGCTCTGGCTCTGATACCATGAAAAGAATGGACCTTGGACCTAACTCAACCCCAAAAGCTAGCTTATGAGGTGAGGCCATATAAGGAGACCAAGGACCTCAAATCCCTCCGATGTGGGACAACTCAACACCTAGTTTTTGGGGTTGAGTTAGGCACAAGGTCCACTCTTATCATGGTATCAGAGCCAGGCCCATGACTATTATTGTTACCAATGTTGGGCCCCCATTTATGTTGTCCACGCTCCAGAGATTTGGGCGTGAGGGGGGGTTTTGACTTGTCCCACATCGGAGGATTTGAGGTCCTTGGTCTCCTTATAAGCTAGCTTTTGGGGTTGAGTTATGCCCAAGGTCCATTTTGTTCAATAAGTCTTGAGAAATAAATAATAAATGATAAGAATAAAATATGAATATTGTTTTATTTAATATAATAGATAAATAAAAATAAACAAAAGAAGTACATTAAAATGTAGAAAGAAGCATCCACATGTTCTTCAAAATTGTAGAATGTCAAAGATGGTTTTAGAATATGCTCCGTAAGGAGTCAATCGTTTTTTATAATAACTTTAACGGAATTTACAAGAATATTGCGGCTCAGAAAGGATAATTAAGTTTGCCAAAAGTCCAAAACTCTGTAACTTTTAGTATTATTTATTAACATATATACATGACAAATTTAGACGTGGAACTAGAACTTCAATTTTTATGAGTATTATATTTTTATATGGAGAATTCAAGTATTAATAGTTGAATTTTAAAATTAATATTTGTATATATTTATTAAACTTTTTAACACACATATAATATTTAAGAAAAAGTTATTAGGTTAACAATATGCATATGGGCATTGCACGGGCAACCAAATAACTCAAGACCTTCTTCTTTTTCTTATTCCTCTTCCTCCTCTTCCTTTTCAGTGATTTTAAATGGTATTTGTAAATATATTTTAAAGTAATTTATGGTATTTTACAGTTAAGCGCTATTGTGGAGCATTATTTTTTTACTATTTTTAGGATTTCTTCCTTCTTATTTCTTAATTGCAAAATGGGTTCATTAAATTTATTATTATTTCGACAAAATAATGATCGGAGTTTGTTCTTGATGGTATTTGGAGGTTATGTTTCAAACTTGATCTCATTTGGAGTAGATTTATGTATTAAATCGTATATTGAATTGTTAAAATTCGAAGAACAAATTTATGTTTTTGGGCAATTTACACTTCAAGCCTGTTTGACCTTAAGTGCATGAAAACGTTGGTTGCATTTAAGATCTTTTGGCCTTAAATGCATCTCAAGTGTAATTTTTCACTTCATCTTATTGGTCTTGAGAAACAAGTTTGTTGCACTTTAAACCTTGTGGCCTTATCTAAAGTGCAATTTTTCATTTTAATCTAATTTTTAAACTTATAAATCTAAAGTTGATTGTAAAGTGATAAACTTGCAATTTTTTTTTTTTTTACAAAATATGTATAAATTCAATTGTGACCCCAAAATTGAGTAGAGATACAAAAACCCCCTCCTCCGTCCCTAATGACAATGTGCAATCCTACTCTTTTACGAAATGAATGTTAATTTAACGGTCCTCCTATAGCAAGTTCCGTGAGTCTACAACCCCCCACCCCCTCCCCCAGCTGCTTCTGATTCTTATGATGTTTAATTAATACTCTTTTAGAAATAATAAGTAAATTATATAATTATGTGTGATTATTTAATTATGTATTTATTATTCAAAAGTTACTTTTTTTTTTAAAGTCATTCAACTTATGTTTATTATCCAAAAAATAAAAATTTAGACAAAATTTATTTTACTACGCTTTAGTTATCACAATAATCACTTTAACCAAATTTTACAAAATTTTCACCTAAAAAGTCTATTATGCCCTTGATATTATAAATCATCTCATTTATGTAATACCTTCTATATAATATACTTTACTTATAATTAAAATAACTTGACTTATTTTATTTATAATTTTTATATTATGTTCATACTTTTAATTTTTTAATGTTAGTTTTCAATATATATATATATATATATATATATATATATATATATATATATATGTAGCATTATTGAATTTCTCAATAATATTACTGTGAGCAAATCTCAAGCCCATGTTCTTAACCATGCTTAATAAAATTAAAAAAATAAAGCTCACTGATTAATCAACCAAGCCATACTCATTAATCTAATAAATAAAATAAATACATTTAACACAATGACACATTTGATTAATACTTTCAATAAATAATATTAATAGTTAAAGCTTTAAATCTTTTAATGTTAAACAAATATCGTTGAAACTTTTTAAAATTTATTTACTAAACTGTCACTTGTTAAGCAAATTTATTTCACAATTAAAAAATAAATAAATTTTTGTATTGTTTTTATGTTTAAAATATGTTCAGGTTTGAATATGATTAAACAAATTGAGTTCCATGAATAAACTAAATGTATGAATATATTATAAAAATAATAACTAAATAATATAAAGTTATTTTAATTATAAATAGTATACTTAAGTAACAATTATTTTTGGTAATTAAAACTTTTTTGTATTAATCATGAAAGATTAGATTTTACAATTCCATGGGCAAACAAAAACTTAGCTGACTATCTCAAAAGCTTTAGACAAAACTGCTAACCTAGGAATATAATAACTAATCTACTCATCTAAACAAAATTGTTGTATTTAATTTCTAGCTCGAGGTACTACTCTAACATTATAAATGTAAGCTATTTCTCTAGTTAATACATTACTGTTATAATATCTTTGCTCAAAAGTACGTGTGTTCCTTTCAATCCATAGTGCATATGAAGTTTTGAGAAAAAACCATCCTGAAAATACTGGCCTTGTTTGACTTCCCTTTACCTTTTTTGATAATTCATTGGAGATGTTAATCCCAGTTGAATGAGGTCATTTGATCTTCTTGCATCCATCTCATTATTTTTTTCCTCAGTTCTATTGCATAGGAGCATTGCACAAATATGTGTTCTCTTGTTTCAACTTAGCCCCGGCACGTAACACACTAATGAGTGACATTTAATCCCAGTTAGCTAGTCTGTTTTTAGTAGGCAATCTTCCATATAACATTAACCATAAATTAAATATTGCCTTTGGTCGAACAGAGTTCTGAAACACTAGACATTTCCAGCTTATTTTTAGAAAGTCTCCCAATAACTGTAAGTATATTTGCCTGATACTACTAGTATGATCATTTGAATTCTAAGCTTGTAGCAAAATATGTCTTGAACCAATTAAGTAAAAATATTATATAGTATATAATATAGAAAGTATTACATAAATGATAGGATTTATAATGTCAGAGGCATAATATTTATAATATCAAAAGCATAATAGATTTTTCAAATAAAAGTATTATAAAATCTGGTTAAGGTGAATTTTATGATAAATAGAGCAAAGTAAAATAATTTTTGTGTAACAAAAAAAAAAATTAACTTTAGTTAATGAATACAAAGTTGAATGACTTTTACATAATAAATAGAAGACAAATGTTTTTTGCGTTATTAACATAACATTGAGTGACCAACCATAAAATTTACTCATAATTTATCATAATAGCCATATTACTTAGTGTATAGTCTTAATAAATTTGAAGAATAATTCCGAATGAGTAATTAATTAAGGCTAGGCAAAACAGAAAAAAGAAATTCTAAAGATACCAATAAAAATAAAATTTTATTTTTAGAATACTTGACAATAAGAATAAACGGGGGAGTAATTAAGGTACTTTCTCGGGTACGTTATCCATCATTTGAAGTTTTGGAATTCTATTCGAGATATTATTTAATAACATTAATCATAAAGGTTATCTGATTAATTTATCTATCTTTTATTTTCGTGGCCAAGTGAGGTTGGAAGTAAAAAGCTAATGCCTTTTTTATAGTGACATATATTTTGGGGTATTTGTATTCATACTCGTATTTTGTGTCACGTTTTAATTTATGCTTGTTTTGTAAAAAAAATTGCACGCATACGTGTTTTTTCGCATAACTTCAACATATGGGGCTGAAGTAGCAAAAACAATCACGCAAAACTTCAATATTCTAATAGACAGGCCTGAAGTAGCAAGTGTGTTGAAGTTTTTCTTTTTATAACTGGCGAACTTCAGCTCTAGAGCTTGTAACTGACGAAGTTTTGTTTTTGTAACTGGTAAATTATTTTTGTAGCTGACGAACTTTAACTTTAGAGCTTTACCGAAGAACTTCAGCTCTTTGTTTTGTAATTTTTGTCTTTGGCCAATATTCATCTTCCAGAATGTTTTAGAGGTGAACTTTATGTGTATGTTGAAAGCCTCGTTTCGCCAAATTCACTGTTGGAAATTTAAAGAGCTGAGGATTAATGAGTGAAGCTGAAGGATCACTTTGCAATAGTCAAATTCACTGCATTAAAACAATTCAAAGAATCGCATATCCATAGTGTTGGTAAAACATGGACTCCTCTGTTCCAACAGTCTTTACTGGTCTTTCTTTTTAGTTTCTATTGTCGATTTCTGCAAAGTTATTTGATTATGTTCGTAGTTAATAGGATGAATGGTTACCATTTGAATACGAACAATGAATAAACCATTTAAAGTTGTTAAATAAGAGATGTGGAATCTCCATTGGAATCTCTCCTACTAAGTTATAATTAGGGGTGGTCATCGGTAGGTTCGGTTCGGTTTTGGAAATTATCGATTTTACCTATCGATTATCGGTTTACAAATATCATAACCCGATAACCAAACCGATAAGATATTAGTTATCGGTTGTCGGCTTATCGATTATTGATCATTATCGGTTCGGTTATCGGTTTACCCGATAAGATAAAACTAAAATTAAAAGTACTGAACCCTAAATATTAAATGTGTTGAACACTGAAAATTAAAAGTGCTATGATGCTGCAGAAAGCACAAATATGAACACTGGAAATGCTATTGCAGAAACGATACACAGGTAGACTTTCATTCTTCTGTTGAAACTTCATTCCCAGGCACATGTTCGAATGCTCCCTGATGTAATTCCGATGTGGAGTGAAATGAAATCAGTTTACCAGACTTTTGCTCACATTTAGCGTTATTTTTGGCTTTAGTTGCTTGAAATATATTGAGGTAGAAAGTATTTAATTAGGACCTTTGTTACAAGATTGTTTGGATTGTACTAACTAGAATATTGCATTTGAATGTTACCAGTAGCTTTCATATCAATGTGTGTGATCGGAATTCCATGTCAACTATAGTCAAAATTTCTCGCTAATTGCTTCGTAAATCTGTTCAACAAATGACTCACGAATTAGATGAACTCTGGTGGTTACGTTTAGCTTTTAATCCATAACTGAACAGGATTGTGGTGACCTTGAGTTTCATTTCAAGAGATATCTCATTACTTAGTTTTTCATGGTGATTATGTAGGATCAAAGTTCACACTTTCTAAGTCATTGTCCAAGTCGGCAATCTTATTAACAAATAAAAACAACTTTATTCAAGTTCAAGTGAAATATGCAGAAGCTATTGAGCAAACAAAACAATAAACAACACTTGAGCAAACAAGACGCAGAAAAAATATTGAGCAAACAGAAGCTATTGAGCAAACATAAGCAAACATATTGTACCTCAATGATTCTTATTGGCCAACCGAATTCCAAAGATAGCATCCGACTTCTGTGTTACTGACTGTTGAAAGACAAGTAGACAACTATTACCTTATTGAACCAACTATCCTCCCTTTAGTGATGTATTGTGACTAAGTAAATAGTGAATACAGGAGCGAATGGCGGAGAACTGGTGCCTGGTGGTGACTGGTGAGCTTGAGCCTTGAGGGGTTGCGGCGAAACAGAATAAGAGTCGAGAGAGAGACAAATAAATGAATTAGTAAAATAAAACCCTAGTATATACTTAAGGATAGATTAGTAAATTACTTTATTCTTATTGGGTTATCGGTTCTTACACAATAACAAAATGGCAAACCGAGACCGAACCGATAACCCAATAAAATTTTTTTTTTACCCCGTTACCGAACCGTTAACCCAATAATCCAATGCCGATAACCCAATAAAAAATTAACGATTCGAGTTATCGGTTTTACCCGATATATGTCCACCCCTAGTTATAATGGGAATGGGAAAGAATGAATTTTCTATTAAAAGTATGGAATTTAAAAAGAAAAAGAAGAAGAAAACGAAGGAGGAGATGGAGCAGGAGAAATGAAGCTGAAATTATTTAAAAAATAGGTACAAATTAAAAAAAATTTAAAAAAATAAATATAGATTAAATGAGAACCAACAAATAGGACACCCCTTTACAATTTTTACATATATTTTGGACCTAATTCTTTTAATTAAAGCAATTGATACTCGTTACGTTCCATTTCAATAATCGCTTTAGCTTTTTTCAAGCCCATTAAGAAAAATAAGAAATAGAAGGTATAGTTTACAAACTTACCCCTATTAAATGTTGTTTTCAGAATTGAGTAGTTTAAAAAAGAACTATAACTTTTTTTTAATATTAAGAGTATAGTTGAAAATAATTAACAAATTTACTTTCAAATTTCTAAAGTAACAATTATTTTTGGATAACTTTTTGAGTTAAAACGACAGTTGAAATGAGATGGAATAAGCAAAAAGAATTGGAAGGAAAAATAACATGCCGAATAAAGTACGTATTAGGTTGTACTAATGATTACTCCCTCCCGCTCAAATTATCTATCGCATTTATCTTTTATACCGCCTTTAAGAAATATTAACTAGAAGGGTGTTTGACTTTTTTGCTGTTATTTATGTCTAAGATATAATCTCTTTTCATTGAATATTTATTTTATGTATGTGTCATCTTATCTTCAAGAACAAAGGGTAAAATGAAAAAAAAAATTAATTAGTTGAAGTGCCCAAATTAGCATGACAATAACATTATGTCATTAACCTTGATCTCGGCAATCTCAACGAGAAAAGAGAGATAAACCATTTTAATTTGGATATCACGTTAAATATTTGTCCCCATATGATATGCAGCTTGTTAATACCGTAACTAAACTCTATAATTAAGGCTCAACAAAGTCAATCGATTTCAACATATTCCCTAGTTAAATAGAAGCGATAAGCGCCATTAATTAGCGCTTAATACAACACAGATCAATGGGTAAATTAGATTCAAATTCTCCTTGTAAATTCCCAACAATCCAAAAATGTGAATCAAAGGGGCGAGCCAATCACACAATAGTCGCAGACATGGATAGAACTTTACTAGTTGGACGAAGCTCTTTCCCTTATTTTGCACTTGTTGCATTCGAAGGTGGTGGTATTTTTAGGCTTCTTTTTTTAGTATTAGCATCTCCATTAGCTGGACTTCTCTACTATTTCATCTCTGAATCCGCAGGCATAAGCGTCTTAATTTTTGCAACTTTTGCTGGCATGAAAGTGTCCGAAATCCAGTCCGTGGCACGTGCTGTTTTGCCTAAATTCTATTCTACTGGCTTGCACTCTGAGACATGGCGTGTTTTCTCGTCATGTGGGAAAAGATGTGTTCTTACAGCGAATCCTAGGATTATGGTTGAACCATTTTTGAAGGAATATTTAGGTGCTGATTTGGTTATTGGGACAGAGATATGTACGTATAATGGAAGAGCCACTGGATTTGTGAATAAACCTGGAATTCTTGTAGGTGAAAATAAGGCTGTGGCTCTTCAGAAGGCCTTTGGTTCTACATCTGCACCTGATATTGGACTTGGTGATCGCAAGACTGATTTTCCCTTCATGAATTTATGCAAGGTTTGTACCTCCTGTGGTGCTATTTCTTCTATCAATCTGTTTTATTAAAAACCACATTTTTATATGAGTTCAGCTATTATATTCTCATAGTGTAGAAGAATATGTAATATATCAAATCACTTAAAAGATAATTTCAGGTAACCATCTAAAAAAATAAGAATATTGTACCTAAAAAATAGGGCAAGTTACCTGTTAACACGTTAAAATACATTTATTGCATTTAGATCCTTCTTTATTGGGTAACCTTGTTCCTATTTTAGTGATTGACGAGCAACATGCTTTTATAGTTATAGAAATAACACGACATGTAAAAAGGGGAGTAGTAACTTATTACTAGCACAAACAAGATCGTCTTCAATGCAGGTCATAAATTGAAGTTTTATGTATTAATGGTTTACAACTATATTTACAAGATCATGTTATTTATAAATGGCAATATCCTGCTATCACGTGTTAAACTATAGTAATAATATGAAATCCTTTACATTTAAGACATAAATAATATGATCCATCTTCTGTTACTCTTTGCAGGAAAGATACATTGTACGACCAGAACCTGGAGTGAAGCCTTTGGGCCAAGACAAATTACCTAAGCCTATAGTTTTCCATGACGGTCGACTTGTTCAAAAACCAAGTCCTTTAATTGCACTTATGATAATTCTTTGGATCCCAATTGGTTTCCTCTTATCATGCTTGCGTATAGCTGCTGGTTCGCTCCTACCAATGCCACTAGTCTATTACGCTTTTTGGGCTCTTGGTGTTCGAGTCAAAATCAAAGGCAACCCACCTCCTCCGGCCCAAAAATCCACGGGCCAAACCGGTGTACTCTTCATTTGCTCTCATCGAACTCTTCTCGACCCAATTTTCCTATCAACAGCCCTTGGCCGGCCCATCCCTGCGGTCACATACTCACTGTCTCGGCTCTCTGAGATCATTTCACCTATTAAAACAGTTCGTCTTAGCCGTGATCGTGTAACAGATGCCAATATGATCAAGAAATTGTTAGAAGACGGTGATTTGGTTATATGTCCCGAAGGCACTACGTGTAGGGAACCATTTTTACTTAGATTTTCAGCCTTATTCGCAGAATTGACCGATGAACTTGTTCCTGTTGCTATGTCTAATAAAATGAGCATGTTCCATGGCACGACGGCTAGAGGATGGAAAGGAATGGACCCATTTTATTTTTTCATGAATCCTAGTCCTTCATATGAAGTGACATTTTTGAATAAATTGCCATATGATTTGACATGTAGAGCTGGAAAATCAAGTCACGATGTGGCGAATTATATACAGAGGACTATTTCTGCAACGTTATCGTATGAGTGCACTAATTTTACTAGGAAGGATAAGTACAGTGCTTTGGCTGGAAATGATGGAATTGTGACAACAAAACCTGGACTTGCAGCCAAGAAAGTGATGGGCTGTTAATAGAGAAAAAATTGTATGGGGTTTACAAATTGTCTTCAGAAGTTTTTATTTGTGGTCATGTTCCAAATTGTAAAGAGAATTAAACAGTTAACAGTTGACGAGAAAACAGGAATAAACTACAAAACCTCATTAAAGTGATTGATCGTTTGTCTTCGAATCCTCATACAAATAAGCTTAAATTGGCATATTTATCAGTCTTTAAACATTGCATTTTGAACTTCAGACTGAACATATTCCAGTCATGCGAATTAAAAGAGGTCGTGCTAGAAATTATTTATATTCGGTAGCCAAAAAGGTAAATAATTTGTATATATACCACACAAAATATATATACACACACTTTTTAGGCTATTATTTTGAGAAAGACTATATATTGTTATTTTTCAATTAAAAACAATTCTTCTGGATACTTATTCTAATGCATTTTTTGCATGAAAGGAATGGAAAATGAGCAAATACGATTCAAATGAGATTTGTACATTTTGCAGTATAAAAGCTTCAACTTTATTAAAAAGGTTTTCTTTTCATGAATAACTTTTTTTTTTTACTTCAAATGAGAAAAAGAATGAAGTCAGTGATCGATATTCTTTCCTTTTTTTAATTGTCTTAACTTTTCTCATATCACTTAATTGAAGAAACATGTAATATTATTAAGTGTTAGCATCATGCTGTCACTAAAAGTTACTTAATTACCTTAATACATACAGGAAAGTAATATACAAAAAAAAAAGAAGAAGAAAAAAGTAGTTCATTTCTTAGCGCAACTAGAAAATAGAAGTGTGGTTGTCTGAACTGGGATAGATTTTCGACTTTTACTTCTTCTTTATTTCATTTCCATTTTCCTAGACCTTTCTCATTCTTCTCTTCCATTCTCCTTATGGAACAGTTATGATGAAATGTAATTCCTATCACCTCTCTCTCTTTTACAAGTTAATATATTAATTATTTTACTAATGTTTAACAATACCTTTGCTTTTCTTTTTCTTTTTTTGTTTTAAAAGAAAATCATCAATTCTGAAGTTGAAGAGTGGTTCTTCGTCGACTTCAATTGATCCATCACAGGTCACTCAAATTTCATGGCACTCCAGGTTTGTTACCCTTAGTAATATTTAGTCTTTAGATGGCTGATATCCGACAATTGCAGGGCTTGATATTGATTTGAATTAATATGCAGGGTTTTCATATATTGGAATTTTTTGACAGATGAGGAGTGAGATCATCTCATTTCTCTGGTTAGCCTCTTTCATCTTTTTTGCTGCTGTTCCTCTCTTTCTTTCTGAATTTTGGGAAACAGCCTTGTGCAGAAATACAGCGTAAAGCTGTGTACAATAGACTTTTATGGTTTTGGCCCTTTCCCGGATCCCGCACACAGCGGTACACCGGGTTATCTATTAGTAGTGCAATTAATTAAAGGTCATTTAATGTATTTACTATTTGGGATGAGAATAATTTCGTAGTAGCACTGCCTAATACTTGAGTGCTGTTTAGTTACTATTCTTGTTCACTTGTTCACATGTCTTCTTTATCTGTTCGGACCCTAATCATTTACAAACTACTTATATTATAAGATTTCACCCTTTTAGGATAATATAACCAAAGGTTATTTAAATGCCACAGAAATCCTTATAGATACTTTCATACAAAATCTCTAAGTAGAATAAAAGACTGCTTTCTAGTATGGAGTATTTCATATTAAAAATACAAAGCCAGCCTTTGGTTTATATAGGCTAAAGGTAGACTGGAGAAATCCACGGTAGCAGACAATGTATCAGGAGAGAGCATAGAGAGTGAAGTTCGGACAACCTCGGGCATGTTTCTTATCAAAGCTCAGGTTAGTTCATGTCTTAACTCTCTTAACTATGTTGCTATTACTTCTCCTTTTTTACCTCCAGTGGACATTTAGTGTTGAATGTTAATATTGTTAGAAGTATTAGATGATAAAGAACACTTAACTTTTAATTTGTTTCTCTTCGTTAAAGGATGAAGTTGTTGCTAAT
The DNA here is from genome assembly GCA_034376525.1 of Nicotiana benthamiana. Classification (NCBI taxonomy): domain Eukaryota; kingdom Viridiplantae; phylum Streptophyta; class Magnoliopsida; order Solanales; family Solanaceae; genus Nicotiana; species Nicotiana benthamiana. The sequence continues at coordinate 136,357,415 of CM067324.1, forward strand.
GTGGAGGCCAGAATAGCTGCTTGGACATTTCTCCCACAAGGTACTTTGGAATCTGTGGTGTTGATTGGCTTCGTCGTATATGCCTAAAATGAATTTCTTACTTTATATACTAACTTGTTATTCAGACAATGGAGAATCAATTCAGATATTGCATTATGAAAATGGGCAAAAATACGAGCCACATTATGATTATTTTATGGACAAGGTCAATCAAGAGATAGGTGGCCATCGCGAGCTACTGTCCTTATGTATTTATCAGATGTTAAGAAGGCTGGAGAAACAATTTTTCCTAGATCAGAGGTAATTCAAGTTTTGTATGATTATTCGTTTTTTTTCTTTTCCATAGTTAGAGATGAAAGTTTTCTTCTCTTCTTTGTTATTGCTACAGGCTGCAGAATCTCAGCCAAAGGATGATGATTGGTCTGATTGTGCTAAATATGGCTATGGAGGTCCGTTTATCACCATGAATTTCAATGTGGCATATTCACGTAGGATGTATGATTAATCATTGTCAGCAAGGCACATTGCACTTGAATAATATAAGGAGAGGCGGATCTAAGATTTAAATCTGATTAATTCAACCCTCAAGTTGTTTGGCACTAAAAACAATATCCTCTTGAAATCATGGGTTCAAAATTAAATATTTGCTGAAATTTTAGTGATTATATATGTTCCATAATGGAAAATATTTAGTTGAACCCATTGAAACGGGCTGCCTCTGAATGAAAGTGACACAAAATCAAGTGAGACTATAATTATACTGACATATCCATGTTTTATTTGCAGTAAAACCTAGGAAGGGTGATGCATTGTTCTTTTTCAGTCTATATGCTAATGCAACAACTGATCCTTTGAGCTTGCATGGAAGTTGCCCTGTCATTGAAGGCGAGAAGTGGTCTGCTACGAAGTGGATTCATGTAAGGTCCATTGACGACACACCATCATCAGCATAACAGATCAGTGTGTCGATCAGAATCCTAACTGCTCCGACTCGGCTGCTGCTGGTGAATGTGATAGAAATCCTTCTTATATGGTGGGCTATGAAGGTTTTATAGGTCATTGTAGGAAGAGTTGTAACGTGTGCTCATGATAGGAATACATACTTGGATTTTTCTACATCATTTTTCCAGCAGAGCAAAGTGTATCCTCAATTGTTGTGTATCTGATGGAGAAGCATAAAAGGTTTTGTTGGAAATTTGTTTTCGTAAGAGCTAAAATGTGATATATCGTTTGTATGCAGTATAAAAATGTCAATATTTCAAGGGTACAGTTAAAAACTCATGATTTTCATTTCAAAGTTCTAAATTTTCAAACTTATCCACTTTGAGTCCGAAACACGTCAAACGACGTCCATTTTCAACCAAACTTTATAGATAGCACTTAACGTCCATTTAAGACTTGTACCGGGCGTTGGAACCAACACGAGCCCAATACCATCACTTCTGATCAAATTTTCATTTCCATTTTACCTTAAGCACTTTCAAAAATAATTTCACAGAAAAGCTCCGTACTCGGACCTGGGACCTCGGATTTCGATTCCGGGAATACGCCCAGGTCCCAAATTTCCTTACGGACCCTCCGGGATCATCACATTACGAGTCCGGTCCGTTTACCCAAAACATTGACCAAAGTCAACTATAGCAATATTAGTATCAGAATTCATAGTTTTTAACACAGGATTCAAATAATTTCACATAAAAATGTTCCTTCTTCGCGCCCGGATTGGGTACGCAAATCGAGACAACCCAATAAGAGGTTTTCAAGGCCTCAGAAGAGCAAGAAAAGGGAGAATTACGGTGATGACCCCTTTGGGTCGTCACATCCTCCACCTCTAAAACAACAGTTCGTCCTCGAACGAACAAAAGAAAGAAGTACCTGAATTGGGGAATAGATGGGGATAACGGCTCCGTATATCAGACTCGGACCCCTAGGTCGATGCCTCAGGAGGCTGGCCTCTCCACTGAACACGCACTGAAGGAAAACTCTGCGACCTCACATGTCGAATCTGCTGATCTAAGATAGCCACCGGTTACTCCTCATATGACAGATCCTTGTCCAATTGGATAGTGCTGAAATCTAACACGTGGGTGGGATCACCGTGATACTTCCGAAGCACGCATTCATGAAAAATCGGATGCATGACTGACAAGTTAGGCGGCAACGTAAGTCTATAAGCCATATTCCCCATACGGTCCAGAACCTCAAACGGGCCAATATACCTAGGGCTAAGCTTGCTCTTCTTCCAAAACCTCACCACGCCCTTCATAGGCGATCCACGGAGCAATACTCGCTCACCGAGCATGAAAGCAACATCCCTGACCTTACGATCTGCAACACTCTTCTGCCTAGACTGAGCTGACCGAAGTCTGTCCTAAATGATCTTGACCTTATCCAAGGCCTCCTATACCAAATCTGTACCTAACAACCGAGCCTCTTCTGGCTCAAAACCATCCGACTGCGGACCTACACCGCCTACCATACAACGCCTAATACGGGGCCATCTGAATACTGGACTGGTAGCTGTCATTGTAGGCAAACTCTGCTAAAGGCAAGCACTGGTCCCACGAGCCTCCAAAGTCAATAACGCAGGCTCGGAGCATATCCTCAAGAATCTGAATGGTCCTCTCGGACTGACCGTCCGTGTGGGGTGAAATGTTGTACTCAACTGGACTGGGTACCCAACTCATGCTGCACCGCTCTCCAAAAATGCGAGGTAAACTACGAACCCCGATCCAAATTATTAGATATGGGCACCCCATGAAGGTGAACGATCTCCCTGATATAAATCTTTGCATACATCTCGGATGAATAGGTGGTGGCAACTGGGATGAAATGCGCTGGCTTAGTCAGCCTATCAACAATAACCCATATAGCATCAAACGTCTTCCGAGTCATCAGAAGGCCAGTAACAAAATCCATGGTGATTCTCTCCCACTTCCACTCGGGAAGCTCAATCATCTGAAATAATCCACCGAGCCTCTGATGCTCGTACTTAACCTGCTGGCAATTTTGACAACGAGCCACATATGCAACAATGTCTTTCTTCATTCTCCGCCACCAGTAATGCTGCCTCAAATCCTGATACATCTTTGAGGCGCCCGGGTGAATAGAATACCGAGAACTGTGGGCCTCTGCTAAGATCGACTCTCAAATACCATCAACATTAGGCACACAAATGCGCCCCTGCAACCTCAATATGCCATAATCTCCCAATTCATCTCCTTGGCACCTCCCCTATGCACCATGTCTCTCATGACACACAAATGGAGGTCATCAAACTGCCGCTCCCGGATACGCTCCATCAGTGACGAGCGAGCAACTGTGCAAGCTAACACCCTGCTGGGCTCAAAAATATCCAATCTCACAAATCTATTGGTCAAGGCCTAAATATCCAAGGCAAGCGGTCTCTGGCTGACCGGAATATATGCAAGACTAACTATGTTGGCGGACTTTCTACTCAAGGTATCGGCCACCACATTGGCCTTCCCTGGATGGTATAAAATAGAAACATCATAATCTTTCAACAACTCCAACCACCTCCGTTGTCTCAAATTCAACTCTTTCTGCTTGAACAAGTACTGAAGGATCTTGTGATCTGTGTACACCTCACATGTCACACCATATAAATAATGCCTCTAGGTCTTCAAGGCATGAACAATGGCTGCCAACTCTAGGTCATGAATTGGATAATTCTTCTTGTGCACCTTCAACTGCCTCAAAGCATATGCTATGACCCTGCTACTCTGCATCGACACTGCGCCAATCCCAACCCGAAAAACCACACAATAAACCGTATAAGGTCCTGATTCCGTGGGCAAAAATCAATTGCGGTGCGCCCCAAGGCGAAACTTTGGGCCTAACGAAACCCTTATCAAGCAAATCTTGAAACTTTTCCTTGAACCCTCTCTCAACTATGGCGGGGCCATGCGGTACAAAGAAACGGAAATAGGCTGGGTGCCCAGTGCCAGATCAATGCGAAGATCGATATCCCTATCAGGAGGCATACCGGGCAGGTCTGATGAAAAAACAATATCGGGGACGCTCCCGAACAATAGGAACTGAACAAACGGAAGGAACCTCTGCGCTGGAGTCGCGATCATACGCCATTTGAGCTAAGAACTCCTCTCTTAACCATCCGTCGAGCCTTCACATTCAATATCGCACTGCGGGTCGGAGGATCTAAAATCCCTCTTCATTCTAAATGGGGGAATCCTGATATAACCAAGGTCAAGGGGCCAACTAATCCATCCTCAATATAACGTCAAAGTCCACCATCTCGAAGAGCAATAATTTGACACGGGTCTCAAGACCCTCAAACACCACCACACAAGAACGATACACTCGGTCGACCACTATGGAAATCATCAACTGTCGCGGACATATATACAGGAACACCCAAAGCCTCTCTAGGCATGATCAAATCGGCTGCGAAATAGAACGACAGATAAGAATACATAGATCCATGGCCAAATAGTACTGAAACACCTCTAATACAAATCAGAATGGTACATGTGATTACAACATATGCTCACTCGACCTCCGGCCTGGCCGGCAAAGCATAGCAATGGGGCTGACCCCCTACTCCCTGAACTATATCTCTGGGATGATCTGCTGCGAGCTGACCTCTGCCTATGGTGGTCTGAGCTCCACCACTACGCTCCCTACCTCCACCTCTATGGCCTCTACCCCCGCCTCTAGCTGGCTGGCGGCTTGTGGATCATCTACTACCTGAATCATGGGATGAGGACCCTGCTGCTGTGAACTGCTGGAAGCTCGAGGGAAATACTTGGCAATGTTCCTCGGGTCGCTGCAAGTGAAGCAAGCTCTCGGTTGCTGAGAATACCGAAGTGGTGGTGCACTGATAGGAGCTGATGGTGAGCTGAAGAGCTGCTGGTAATAATACTCTGGCTGAAAGCTACGACCACATGGAGCACTATGTGAAGCCTGGAGTGCTGACTGGAAAGATCTCGGGGGATGGCACCTGTCGTGGAAGTGCCTACCTCCAGATGAGGTACCACTAAATCTGCCAGAATGTCGAGGCCTCTTGTCTGAATCGTGACTACCTCCCCGAGCCAATGCCATCTCTACTCAGCGGACCGCATTGGCCGCCTCTTAAAAAGTAATATCACTGCTAACTCCCACATCCATCTGTAGGCGAATGGGTTGAATTAATCCATTCATGAACCTCCGGAACCTCTCCCAATCTGTGGGGATTATCACTACTGCATGGCATGCCATGTCAACAAATCTTGTCTCATACTGTGTAACGGTCATAGAGCCCTGCTGAAGATGCTCAAAGTGGCTGCAAAGTGCCTCCCGCTGAGTGACAGGGAGAAACTTCTCCAAAAATAACTCTGGGAACTAATCCCATGTCAAAGATGGAGACCCTGCTGGTCTAGATAGACAAAAATCTCTCCACCAAGTCTTGGCGGACCCCACAAGCCTGAAAGTGCAGAAATCGACCCTATTGGTCTCCACTATTCCCATAGTCCTTAGGATCTCATGACAACTGTATAGAAAGTCCTGGGGATCTTCCGATGAAGCATCGCTAAAAGTAGTAATGAAAAGTTCGGAGAACCGATCAAGTCTCCACAAAGCATCCGAAGACATGGCCGTCCCGTCTCCGGCCTGAGCTGTAGTACATGTGTGAGCTGCCAATGCGGGCTGAACCAACGGGACCTGAGTCTGGGGAGCTACCTGCTCCGAAGTACGTGTAGCAGGAGTCTGAAGCCCTCCTCCAACCTGAGAAGTGGCTGGTGCTACTGGCAGCAATCCTGCTCTAGCTACACTATCCATAAAGCCTGCTATGCGGACAAGAGCATCTTGAAGATCCATAGAAAGCATCACTCCTCCATGGACCCGAGCTCGGCCCATTGGAGCTGTTGGAGCTGGAACCTCCTCATCGAAGTCAATGAGGCTCCACCTCTGGAACTGTTGCCTGGGGATGAGCTCTGCCCCTGCCACGACCTCTGCCCCTTGTGGGAGCTGCTGCTGGGGGCTCGGGCTGCTGCGCGGAAGAAGAAGATGCACGTGTTCTCGCCATCTGCGAAAGAACAGAGTAGAACGACAATAAATATTTGGGGACAGAATCGCACGACAAGAATGAACAAAGTGAAACTTTTCCTAACTCCGCAGCCTCTGGGTGATAAATACAGACGTATCTGTACCGATCCCTCAGACTCTACCGAGCTTGTCCATGAGTTGTGAGACCCCAGTAACCTAGTGCTCTGATACCAACTTTGTCACGACCCAGATCTACCCACCATCGGGAGTCATGATGGCGCCTACTGACGAAGCTAGGCAAGCTAACCCTTATAATCATTTTCACAAAACTTAATCTAAAACAAGTTAAATACTAGAATAACTAATTAAAGCATGCGGAAGTCTTTTAATAACACTAACGAATACAAGGTGCGGGAAACTAACAACCTATCTCTACCCAGTATCTGGTATCAGTGCTCACGGACGAATAAAAGAGTACTAAAACAAGAGAAAGAAATAGATAGAGGGGTCTCGGGGCCCGCGAACGCCAGCGAACTACCTCAGAGCCTTTGGACTGAAGGATCACTCCCGAACTATAGCTACGGTACGTAGGCTGGGTCCTGACCTGTGCACAAAAGGCAGAGAAACGTAGTATCAGCACAACCAAACCCATGTGCTGGTAAGCGCCCGGCCTAACCCCGGCGAAGTAGTGCCGAGACTAAACCGGACCTACCGCAATCAACTTGTACAGATATATGTGCAGTAACAGAAAATAACAAATTCTAAACAGATAGTGGGAAGGGGTTATGTTGGGGGTATAACAGTTCAATTATCTAATCATCAACAACAAGGAAGTGGAAACTGTATAACAAACACCAATATGAGAAAGACCCGTAAACACAAACGTTGAACGGCGCCACCCATCGTGCTCTTACTCTCGTCCTCACAAAGATAATCCATCAGAGTGTACGGTATCACCCATCGTACTTTATCACTCATTCTCACCCAAATCAATAGTATGGAGTAGCTCAATGATTACACGCATCTACAGTGGACGGCGCGCCACATGCTCCCGTATTCTCTGTGCACAATGTCACCGGCATCTCCAGCCAATAACAATAGGTGGACGGCGTGCCACACGATTCCATAATAATGTAGGCCAATAACAATAGGTGGACGGCGTGCCACACGATCCCATAATAAATATCACTCTCAGGCCAATAATAATAGGAGGACGGCGTACCACATGATCCCATAATAAATATCTCGTGGTGGGCGTGCCACACGATCCCAATATGTAATGCAATTGAATAATTCGAACAATATCTTCACAGAAGATCCCGATAGGGAAGCACATGAATATAGCAGTCTAACCCGGCAAGGGTACAGCTAATAGCCCAAAATATCCTGGCAAGGGGAGAACAACTCCACAATAAGTCCCGGCAAGGGAAAACACCATAATTCCTTCCTTAACTCATTTGCTTCTCAACTATCATTTCACAGTTGTTTAACGAGTAATTATCACAATTGTTCACTTCTTTCGACAATTTAATAACAATTATGACTCACGGTCATGCTAGACTGGGGCGCATAGGTAACCGTCACCATACGTATACACCGACTCCACATAGCACATAGCAAGTATTATCCTAATCCTATTCCCTCAAGCCAAAGTTAGATCGAACACTTACCTCGAAAGCTTCCAACTCAACTCACGCTTCTAGAATAGATTTACCCCTCGAATTCGCTTCAAAACCGATCGAATCTAACCACACTTTACTCAAATGCATCAACAAATGCTAGTTAAATCAATTTGAATGCATAAGAATGAAATTCCCAAAGTCATATCCAAAAATTCCCAAAATTCCCCCGGGCCCATGTGGTCAAAACCCGAGGTTCAAACCAAAACTGGGTTACCCATTCCCCCACGAGTTCATATATGCAATTTGTTTTAAAATCGAACCCCAAATTGAGGTCCAAATCCCAATTTTATGAAAATCTAGGTTCTACCCCAAATCCCCCATTTTTAACCATGAAAGCTTTGATTTAAGGATGAAATCATGTTAGAAGATGATAAAGATTGAAGAAAACTAGTAAAAGTTGACAAGCATTTGGTTTGGGGACGAAAGGGTTCGAGAGGAATCGCCTATGGTGGTTTTGGATTTTGAAAGATATATAAAGTGAGGTTTAAATTCGTTTAAGAATCAGTTGCAGGGGTGCAGATGTCGCAAATGCGATATTAACTTCGCATTTGCGAACTGGAAGAAATAAGGGGGACTTTGCATTTCCAAGAAACTGTTCGCAATTGCGAACTAGGCAAAAATGAAGGGGATCTCGCATTTGCGAGAAAATGTTCGCAAATGCGGAAACAAGTTTAGGCTGGGGAAGCTCGTAATTGCGAGATTGAATTCGCATTTGCGAAGTCTGGCTGCCAAAGAGGGGATATCGCATTTGCGAGATAAACGTCACATTTGCGAAGAAAGGCCAAACAAGGGAGGTTCGCATTTGCGAAGAAAGGCCAAACAAGGGAGGTTTGCATTTGCGAACAAGTCTTCGCAATTGCGAAGACTCTAGACACCAGCAGATTCAAATATAACAAAATGAGCCTAACACCAATCCGAAACTCACCTGAGCCCTTGGGGCTCCAACCCAAACATGCACCCAACCTCCAGAACATCCTATGGACTCATTCGTTCGATCAAATCACCAAAATAACATCAAAATTAAAGAATCAACCTCCAAAACGCATGATTTTCATTTCAAAGTTCTAAATTTTCAATCTTTTCCAATTTTAGTCCGAAATACGTCAAACGATGTCCGTCTTCAACCAAACTTTACAGAAAGAGTTTAACGCCCATTTAAGACTTGTACCGGGCGTCGGAACAATAATATGAGCCCAATACCATCACTTTTGATCAAATTTTCATTTCCATTACCTTAAGCATTTTCAAAAACAATTTCACAGAAAAGCTCCGTACTCAGCTTGGGACCTCGGATTTCGATTCCGGAAATACGCCCGGGTCCGAAATTTCCTTAAGGACCCTTCGGGACCATCACATTACGGGTTCGAGTCCGTTTACCCAAAACGTTGACCAAACTCAACTATAGTAATATTAGTATTAAAATTCATAGTTTTTAATAGAGGATTCAAATATTTTCAGATAAAAATAATCCGATTTCGCGCCCGAACTGTGCACGAAAATCGAGGCAACCCAATAAGAGGTTTTCAAGGCCTCAGAAGATTAGCATTAGGAGGAGGTAAAACTAACTGCCAAGCGTTGTTGACCATGAGTGCATTATATTCTTCAGTCATTGCCTTTCTCCAATTAGGATCCTTATTAGCTTCCTTGAATGAGGTAGGATCGGATGGAATAGATATGACATGTCGGTTAAGTGTGTTAGTAGGATTGCTTATAAGTTTTCGTAACACGCAGCGGAAGACAATAACAATCCTAGGTAGATTTTCTCATGTTTAATATTTATTTACGTGTCAAAGATCGGATCAAAGACGTACCTGGTGAAGAGAGTTTCTTTTTCAGAATTTCATCGATAGTGCGAAGACTCTATGCGTATCCACACCGAGACCGATCCTTGCTATCAACTCTTTGATCAATGAAACTCGCGAACAAATTGAACGAAGAATATTGTGTTGAAATTTTTCTCAAAAATCTCAACTCAAATTAGAAGAACAAGAAAATACTTTTCTTGTAATTGTATTTCCCTCTTGGCTTTGTATTGAACTTTCACTTTCATAAAGTAGGTCTTCTTCTCAAGAATAATAAAAAAACGAAAAAGAACCCATGCAAATTTTCTCAATCACCCTTTATATAGCATCACCTATAAACCCTTTTCCTATTTGGTTGAGGTAATAGTTTTCCTAGGGTAAACGTTTATTCCAAAAATAAACTTATGGAAAGTTTTTGTACAAAAAGAAAAATCCGAATTTTCCTTTGAGAGGAAGTCATTCATTTTTTTTTCTTTCTGAAAATTCCTTCTTGTGTTGGTTACCGAAAAATCATGGACTTTGTTATGTCCAATTCTAAATTGGATTATAACATTCTTTTCTCTTTTTTTTTTAAAATTTTTTTATTTTTTTTATTAATATAATATTTTTCTATTGAAAATATTAATCCCATTCCAAATAGGATAAAACTTCAATTAATAATCCAATTCAAAATTAGATTTATTAACAAGCTTTTATTGATATTACATTTTATATATATCTAATATATAAAATAATATTAATTATATATATCACATATATTTCAACCAAGAGATATTATTTAATTTCTATTCCAAATAGAAACTTCAATTTATTCGCAATATTAATTATAATCTTTGTGCTAGCAAAGAATATAATAATATTTCATTTTGGACTAATAACTAAATATATTTGAGTAATTAAATTCTTTAATTTAATTATCAAATAATAAGTTAATTAATCCTTTAGCAAAGACCAGAACACTCGTTAGTGTACGACCCCATAGGTTCAATACTAAACCGGTAGTAAATTGATCATATCAATATACTAATCAAGGGTGGCGTCTAGCAACACTCCTTAACGACCGGATAGCATGAAGTATACAATTTACTCTCAAGAACCAGTAGAAGAATAATGTAGTAATTCCTTCTGTCCTTATATCTCTGGATCACCCTAGGATATGGTTCAACTGTCAAATCCTAATAGGCGATCAACTATGTGTTTACGTCAAATATAATCGACCATTGAATGACCTAAGAAACTCATTTCTTCTTTCATTCAATTGCCCTGGCCAAGGTCTTAGTTTGGTCGTTTATAATTCATGACAACATGGAGCTTAAACTCATTACCAAGCGTTGACAGATTCCGTCTTGATCAATCACTAATTCTACAAGTATTTAATCGTACCCAATATCCTTTCAACTATCGCCCTAGGGCCATAGGTGTCTAGTATCAAATCACAATAAATAACTTGTCAATTACTATGACGATCTCAAGTCAAAGGAAACGGTTACATCACATTCTTCAAGAAAATATCCTATTGACAGTTTATGGTAATTCTAACCATTAGAATTATCCAATAAGTCGGTTCAATGATCATATCTCTATATGCATCATCTATCTATGTGATTTAGTTAATGAGATCAACTAATCTTTATCCGATAAAGACGATCACATAAATATTGATCTAACCGAATTATTAATGTCCAAATTAATAATCCTGCGATCAAGAACAAATTTAGATTAAATTGTAAAAGACTTTTCTCTCATTATCATGATCTCTATCACGATGACAAATCTCAAAACTTAATCAAGGACCTTATCAGAATAATCAAACAATTGATAATAATGATAAAACAATATCAAATGCCATATATTTTATATCAAATGACATTCACAAAAATATGTTCAAGTTATCAAATATGATATTGGATCTAGGGCATATCTACTATATCCTTAACAATCTCCCACTTGCACTAGAGCCAATCGCTCTTGTACTTCATCCCCAATTTCCACTTGTGCTTGTTAAACTCCTTTGTGCCAAGCGCTTTAGTGAATGGGTCTGCAGTATTTTCCTTTCCATCAAACTTTTGAATCTCGACGTCTCCACGTTCAATGATTTCTCTTATCAAGTGATACCTTCCCAGAACGTGTTTGGACTTTTGGTGTGATCTTGGTTCTTTTGCTTGAGCAATGGCTCCAGTATTGTCACACAACAATGGAACCACACCTTCCATTGAAGGAATCACACCAAGTCCAGTTAAGAACGTTTTCATCCATACAGCTTCCTTAGCAGCTTCATTAGCTGCTATAAATTCTGCTTCAGTCACTGAATCAACTACTGTAGCTTGTTTGGAACTTTTCCAACTCACTGCACCACCATTTAAGGTGAATACATAACTAGAAATAGATTTGCCATCATCCCTATCTGAAGAGAAACTTGCATCAGTATAACCTTCAAGTCTCAACTCAGAATCCCCATAGATGAGGAATTGGTCTTTTGTCCTTCTTAAGTACTTAAGAATGGTCTTCACCACCTTCCAATGTTCCTCACCAGGATTTGCCTGATATCGGCTAGTCACTCCAAGTGCATAAGCCACATCAGGACGTGTACATGTCATGGTATGCATGATAGCTCCCACTACACTAGCGTATGGGATCCTACTCATGTGTTTTCTCTCTTCAGTTGTTTTAGGACAATCCTCCCTACTGAGAGAAAATCCAGTGCCTATCGGTAGATAGCCTCTTTTGGAATTATCCATGTTATATCTCTTTAAGATAGTATCAATGTACAAAGACTGGGAGAGTCCAAGCAGCTTCCTAGATCTATCTCTATAGATCTTTATTCCTAGTATATAAGCTGCTTCTCTCTAGTCTTTCATGGAAAACTGTTCAAATAGCCAAATCTTGGTATTTTGCAATGCCGGTATGTCATTCCCTATGAGCAATATATCATCAACATACAACACTAAAAATATAATTGTGCTCCCACTAACCTTTTGTACACATAAGGTTCTTCTTCACATCTAACAAAATTGAACTCTTCAATTGTTTTGTTAAATCCAATATTCCAACTTCGAGAAGCTTGCTTTAATCCATAAATAGATCTTTGTAGCTTACAAATTTTATTATGATCAGACGACGATGTGAAACCTTCAGGTTGTGTCATGTACACATCCTCTTCTAGCTCACCATTAAGGAAAGTTGTTTTCACATCCATTTGCCATATTTCATACTTATAGTATACTGCTATAGCAAGCGAAATCCGAATAAATTTGAGCATTGCCACGGGAGAGAAAGTATCGTCATAGTCGACTCCTTCTTTCTGACGATATCCCTTGGCAACAACACGTGCTTTGTAGGTCTCCACCTTTTCGTCTGCTCCAATCTTTTTCTTAAAAACCCATTTACAACCTATAGGTTTTATATCCTTTGAAGGTTTAACTAAAGTCCATACTTTATTTTCCTTCATGGATTCCATTTCGGATTCCATGGCCTTTTTCCACTTCTCATAATCAGAACTTTTCATAGCCTCTTCATAGGTCTTAGGGTCATCATCATTATGATCAACCTCATTTGATAAATCATCTTGTACCAATAAATTTAATCTAGTTGGTACATGACGTTCTCATGTAGACCTTCGAAGAGGTGCTTGTACAACCTGTTTACCTTGTGTTGGATTTCGTTGTTGCTCAATTTGGTTTGGAACTGGTTCATTAACCTGTTCTTGAACTTCATTTAGTTCTTGAAATTCAACCGTTGAAGATGGCAATTTCCTTGGCAACTTCAAACATCCAATAAAGGTTCTTCAACTTGGGTCTCATGATCTTCATATTGTGTTGATTCATTAGTTTCTTGATCTTCATCAAGTTCTATCTCTCCATTATAATTTCCTTCCAAAAGGAATTCCCTTTCCAAAAAGGTTGCTCTTCTAGCCACAAACACTTTATGGTCAGAAGGGTGATAGAAATAATATTCCCTCGTTTCCTTGGGATACCCAATGAACCTACACTTATCAGATCTTGAGTCAAGTTTATCAGACTGTAGTCTCTTAACATAAACTGGACAACCCCAAACCTTAATATGTTTGAGGTTAGGCTTACATCCTTTCCATATCTCATATGGTGTTGTAGAGACTGACTTAGTGGGAACTTTATTAAGTAAGTATGTTGCTGCTTCTAAAGCATATCCCCATAAATTTATTAGAAGATCGGTGAACCCCATCATAGATCTCACCATATCTAATAAAGTTCTATTTCTTCTTTCAGACACACCATTGTGTTGTGGTGTTCCTAGAGGTGTCCACTGTGAGAGAATCCCATTCTCTTTGAGATATCTCGTAAAATCTTCACTAAGATATTCTCCACCTTTATCAGACCTAAGTACTTTGATACTTTTACCAGTCTGCTTCTCAACTTCACTACGGAACCTTTAGAACATTTCAAAAGATTCAGACTTATGTTTCATAAGATACACAAATCCATATCTTGACGTATCATCAGTGAAGGTGATGAAGTAAGAATATCCACCTCTAGCTTGAATTTTCATGGGGCCACAAACATCTGTATGAATTAGTCCCAATAATTCAGAAGCTCTTTCTCCACTTCCATTAAATGGAGATTTGGTCATTTTTCCTTTGAGACAAGAAGTTGGATATGATTCAAAATCATACTTGTTAAGGTACACTTCCTTGTACAACTTGTTAATTCTTTTCTCTCCAATATGACCAAGCCTACAATGCCAAAGGTATGTTTGATTTAAATGATCATTTCTTTTCCTCTTAAGACTTGAAACATGCATAATCGAATTAGCATTCACACTAGGTAAGACATAAACATCATGTTGGAGATAGCCATTCACATATAAATTATCACTATAATAAATAGAGCAAATACCATTGCCTATATTAATGCGAAAATCACGTTTGTCTAACATAGAAGCTGAAATTATGTTCGAAACAAATTTAGGAACATAATAACAATCATCCAACATAAGTACTTTGCCCGTAGGTATTATTAAAGAAATTGATCCTACAGCTACGGCCACAACTTTTGCAACATTTCCAACTTGTAGATTAATTTCTCCTTTCTTCAACTTTCTACTTATCTTGAACCCTTGCAACATATTGCAAATGTTATAACGACTGCCAATATCTAATACCAACAGTGAAGAATGAGTAGTAGCTAAAGAAACCTTGAAAACATTTTTCATTAATATCTCACCTTGTTTCTTGTCCTTTAGAGTTGCAAGATACTCCTTGCAGTTTTTCTTCCAATTATTTATGATAAACCATGTTGCCTTAAACATCATTCTCTGGAGGGATTATCTTTGCAGGCTTATCGATCACATCCATAAGCTTTTCATGCATGAGAACAATTCTCAAATTTCTATATCAGTCATCAAAGTTTGGTCCAACCAATTTGTTGGTCTCAAGTATTTCACACAGTGATATAACAGACATATTGAGAAATCTAAAATATAGAAAAGAAAAAGCAGTAATATAAGAACATATTTGCATATATCATAAAGACATGGACTTTTATCTAAATGATATTTCACTAATTATTTTAAACTATTTACCCTCATTATAGTTTACGAAATCTTTATTTCTTTTAGTGGAGTAAAGGAATCTTTTAACAATATGTATGAGCCCCTTGGAAAGCAAGTCGTTTCTCACATATATTTTAAAGGTAGGTATTCTTACCAATTGTATCCCCATACAATTTCCTTAAATAGCTCTATGTCAAATAGTCTCCTGGTAGTCAGGTCGTTCCTATTGGCATAGTTGAGTTCAACCATCATGATTGCAAAGAACTTATTAAATTTTATACTCCCCCGGGTAGTCCAGGCGTCTAGTGTAAAATTGAATAATTCTTTCAATCCATACATCTAATGCAATAAATAATTTTAACATATTCTCGAACTATAAGTCTCCTGGTAGTCAGGCCGCTCCTTATAAACAAGAAATAAGTAAAATTAATTACCTTGATGGGTAGCTCTATAATAAAATATCTTATATTTTATTATTTAAGAACTCAATTTTAGTAAGAGGGATTGTTACAAAAACATTTTTTTTTTAAATAACACCAAGATCAAATCTTTTATAGCATGTGAATTTAGTTCAAGTTGTCTACATGCTTAGTCCAAAATTAATTTACATTATATGTAATAAATAATTCTAAATTATGTAATGGACAAGCACATGGCAT
This sequence comes from Nicotiana benthamiana, assembly GCA_034376525.1. NCBI lineage: Eukaryota > Viridiplantae > Streptophyta > Magnoliopsida > Solanales > Solanaceae > Nicotiana > Nicotiana benthamiana. The sequence goes on from CM067324.1 coordinate 136,373,087, forward strand.
AAAACACAATTCAACATCCTCTAACATATTTATCTTATATATCACATAAAAGAATTCATGCTAGAATATTATTATTAATTAACATCTCATGTACTAATAACAACTAAAATAACAATAGAATCATGTAACCTATTATAGATCCCCGTTGTATCTAATACAAAATTTCAAATTCAAGTTATGAACGATCTCAATAGTTACATGAATGTATATTTTATCCACAATAAAATAATATCAACATTCAAACGATTTGACTACTGCACAAGGCACATCTATTATGGTTTGAACTCTCAAATAAAATATTAAAATATTTCGTAAATAAATTTTAGACACAATAAACCACGGCTCTGATACCACTGTAGGATTGCTTATAGGTGTTCGTAACACGCAGCGGAAGACAATAACAATCCTAGGTAGATTTTCTCATGTTTAAAATTTATTTACGTGTCAAAGATCGGATCAAAGACGTACCTGGTGAAGAGAGTTTCTTTTTCAGAATTTTTTCGATAGTGCGAAGACTCTATGCGTATCCACACTGAGACTGATCCTTGCTATCAACTCTTTGATCAATGAAACCCGCGAACAAATTGAACAAAGAATATTGTGTTGAAATTTTTCTCAAAAATCTCAACTCAAATTAGAAGAACAAGAAAATACTTTTCTTGTAATTGTATTTCCCTCTTGGCTTTGTATTGAACTCTCACTTTCATAAAGTAGGTCTTCTTCTCAAGAATAATAAAAAAACGAAAAAGAACCCTTGCAAAATTTCTCCATCACCCTTTATATAGCATCACCTATAAACCATTTTCCTATTTGGTTGAGGTAATAGTTTTCCTAGGATAAAAATTTACTCCAAAAATAAACTTATGGAAAGTTTTTGTACAAAAAGAAAAATCCGAATTTTCCTTTGAGAGGAAGTCATTCATTTTTTTTTCTTTCTGAAAATTCCTTCTTGTGTTGGTTACCGAAAAATCATGGACTTTGTTATGTCCAATTCTAAATTGGATTATAACATTCTTTTCTCTTTTTTCATTTTTTTATTTTTTTATTAATATAATATTTTTCTATTGAAAATATTAATTCCATTCCAAATAGGATAAAACTTCAATTAATAATCCAATTCAAAATTAGATTTATTAACAAGCTTTTATTAATATTACATTTTATATACATCTAATATATAAAATAATATTAATTATATATATCATATATATTTCAACCAAGAGATATTATTTAATTTCTATTCCAAAATAGAAACTTTAATTTATTCACAATATTAATTATAATCTTTCTGCTAGCAAAGAATATAATAATATTTTATTTTGGACTAATAACTAAATATATTTGAGTAATTAAATTCTTTAATTTAATTATCAAATAATAAGTTAATTAATCCTTTAGCAAAGATCAGAAAACTCGTTAGTGTGCGACACCCCATAGGTTCAGTACTAAACCGGTAGTAAATTGATCATATCAATATACTAATCAAGGGTGGCGTCTAGCAACACTCCTTAACGACCGGATAGCATGAAGTATACAATTTACTCTCAAGAACCAGTGGAAGAATAATGTAGTAATTCCTTATGTCCTTATAGCTCTGGATCACCCTAGGATATGGTTCAACTGTCAAATCCTAATAGGCGATCAACTATGTGTTCACGTAAAATATAATCGACCATTGAATGACCTAAGAAACTCATTTCTTCTTTCATTCAATTGCCCTGACCAAGGTCTTAGTTTGGTCGTATATAATTCATGACAACATGGAGCTTAAACTCATTACCAAGAGTTGACAGATTCCGTCTTGATCAATCACTAATTCTACAAGTATTTAATCGTACCCAATATCCTTTCAACTATCGCCCTAGGGCCATAGGTGTCTAGTATCAAAGCACAATAAATAACTTGTCAATTACTATGACGATCTCAAGTCAAAGGAAACGGTTACATCACATTCTTCAAGAAAATATCCTGTTGACAGTTTATGGTAATTCTAACCATTAGGAATTATCCAATGAGTCGGTTCAATGATCATATCTCTATATGCATCATCTATCTATGTGATTTAGTTAACGAGATCAGCTAATCTTTATCCGATAAAGACGATCACATAAATATTGATCTAACCGGATTACTAATGTCCAAATTAATAATCCTGCGATCAAGAACAAATTTAGATTAAATTGTAAAAGACTTTTCTCTCATTATCATGATCTCTATCACGATGACAAATCTCAAAATTTAATCAAGGACCTTATCAAAATAATCATACAATTGATAATAATGATAAAAGAATATCAAATGCCATATATTTTATATCAAATGACATTCACAAAAATATGTTCAAGTTATCAAATATGATATTGGATCTAGGGCATATCTACTATATCCCTAACAGTGTTGTGGGATAAAACTGAGGGAAAAACTCGAGGCTTAAGGTTTCCAGTTTGAGAACGAGTAACCATATTATGAAGTCTAGAAGGAGCTAGAATTGTGTGAGGCGAGTGACTTAATGTAGGATATTTAATTAAAAAATGAGCAGGATGAGATTGAATAGCTTGCGGTTGACTCTTTAGAGAAGTAAAAGAAGATAACAAAGGAGAAGATGGTGGAGAAATATTAAGAGAAAATGTAGGGGAATAACCAACTGGAATCTCACGAAGATAAGGAGAAATAATAGTCCAAAAATTATTTGAATTAGAAGTTACGAGTCCAGAAGATGTAGAAGGATGTAATTGCGAGACTCTAGGATTGATATATGAGCACAAATAATCTCTACTTGGAGATAGACCTGAGGAAGTTAAGGTGATACTAAAACATTATTCAAGGGAGAGAAGCATGAAGTAATTGGAGACAACCTAGAATCTAGCATGTTTGGAGTAGGAGAGCTATTCTCACGTGAAGGTGTTGGAGATACACAAAATTCAACAGCTTTTGGACTTGGAGATTATTATCATCTAATGATTGAAAATTTCTAGATGGAGAAACATTAAGAGAAGATAAAGGAGCTGTTGCAGTACCAAACGGATGAGAAATATTAGAAGTAGTGGATTACGCTATAGATAATTATCTCTAGGATTTAACATTGAAGGAGTCAAAATAAGCAATGGATAAGAGTTGAAGTATGTTGGAGATTTAAATAAAGATTTTGAAACACATGAAGGAGCGGGTGATTGTAGAAGAGAGAGGTAGGGGAAGGACTCCTCGTTAAAGCGGACATGCTTGGAAATATAAACTTTATTAGTTAATGGATCAAGATACCGAAATCACTTATAATATAACGGATAACCAAGAAAAACACAATGCTGAGACCGAGAACTTAATTTGTTGCATGAATAATGGGTAAGCTTAGGATAACATGAGCATCCAAATACACGTAGATGATCATAGGTAGCAGATTTTCCAAAAAGGATTTCATTGGGAGTCTTGAATTGAAGTTTGGGAGATGGAAGAATATTCAAGAGATGAACAGTAGTGTGGAGAGCTTCGACCCAAAATTTAAAAGGAAGAGAGGCCTAAAAAAGGAGAGTACGAATCATATTTGCAATAGTGCGATGCATCCGTTCAGCCTTGCCATTCTGCTGATGAGTGTATGGGCATGATATGCGTAAAGATTCATTTCAAATTTGGAACGATTGATGGAATAATATTGGAATTTTGGATGGTAGAAGCCTGTGATACTGGTCCGCATTTAAGAGAAAAATACACTTCTTGATATTTTGATCTGTCATTCGGTTAGTGTGAATCCTTGGATTAAAGCATTACATTTCTACTGTATGCTTTTTCCAATTTTAGAATCTGTTCTTGGAATCACGATAAGGACCAGCAGTGCGTGGTCCCTAAAATATACTGTCTGGTGAATTTGATTTTGAATCCTCTACTTTTTTGTTTGTCTCAGTTCCATAGGGAAGTCCAGTAAAGAACAGGACTCTGTTTATTCTGATGAGGAAGTGCTTGCTAACGTAAATCTTCCAAATTATTGATTGAAGGTATTAATGAGATATGAGAAGTTTTATTTTGTGTTTTATACGACTGATACTAGTTGTATGATATTACTTTTTGTCTCACAAATTTTTGTACCTCAATTTTACACTTTTGGGTTTACAAAATTGCGAGACAAAAAAATTATCTTATACCGTTAACGTCAGTTACTATGAAACATAAAATAAAATTTTCCATAGGATATGAGCATATGAATAACTCGTAAAATAGTAGTAGTAATTAACTTGATAAATTTACGGACTAAAAGGTGCTAATTCAATGCTGATAGATTGAGTGCGTCACTTATTATTTTATTTTTTTTAAAGAAAATTCTTGGCTGCTATTGTCAAATCACGTAACTGACAACAACAACTCTACTCGATATGGTCCAACAAAGTGGGGTCTGGGGAGGGTAATATGTAAAGGGCCTTACCTCTATCCAAAAGGGCAGAGAGATTGTTTCCAATCGACCCTCGGTTCAGTGAAGGAAAAGAAAAACAAAAACAAAAACAAAGAAGCATTAGTAACCCCAGCATAAATAATTATCTAAACATAAGAACCATAACTAAAATAGCATGCAATAATATCAGACAGTAACTACCATAAATAACTACCAAATAACTACTATAAGGGAGACACAATCCAATACACACATCATCTATGGATAGCCCTGTCAAGCCTCACCCAACCCCGGGTGAGGAGTACGAAAAACTCTAGGAGCCCCTATCCTACAACCCTAATACTAGACCTCCAAACTTTCCTATCAAGGGTCATGTCCTCGGAAACCCGCATTCTAGCCATGTCATGCCTAATCACCTCTCCCCAATACCTCTTAGGCCTCTCTCTGCCTCGCCGTACGCCGACCATCGCTAGCCGCTCACAACTCCTCACTGGGGCATCAGGACTTCTCCTCCACACATGCCCGAACCACCTCAGCCGCGCTTCTCGCATCTTCTCATCCACCGGGGTCACCCCCACCTTCTCTCGAACAACTTCATTCTTAATCTTATCCAACCTGGTGAGCCAGCACATCTATCTGAGCATCCTCATCTCCGCAACCTTCATTCTCTGAACATGAGAGTTCTTCACTGGCCAGCACTCCGCCCCATACAGCATGGCAGGTCTAACCACAGCTCTATAAAATTTCCCCTTGAGTTTCTGTTGAACTTTCTTGTCACACAAGACTCCTAATGCAGGCCTCCACTTTGACCACCCCGCTCCTATACGATGAGTGACGTTCCCCTCAATCTTTCCGTCCCCCTGAATCACCGACACAAGATATCTGGCACTGTCCCTCTTGACGATGACCTGAGATCCAATCATCACATCCCTGCCTACTTCGCTCGGCTCGGCGCTAAACTTGCACTTCAGGTATTCTGTCTTAGATCTGCTTATTTTGAAATCCTTAGACTCGAGAGTCTGTCTCCATACCTCTAACCTCTCAATAAAACCGACCCTCGTCTCGTCTATCAAGACTATGTCTCAAATCACATAACTAACACCAGTAAATATGGGAAGGGCCAAATCTAGACTCTAAAGTAGTAAAAGTGAGGTCCCTATTGGCTGATTTGCATGAAAATAAGTAAAAGAAAGTAAAGGAAGTGTTCCCGCGGAGACAAATCAATTACTCCTATAAAATAAAGAAAGGATATCTCACTTTACTCCTATAAACTTGGTAAACCCACTCCTCCCTTCTGTGACGGCGAAGTTAAAGAATTTTCTTAGGAGTATTCAAATTTTTTTTAAAAAAAGTAAAAGAAATATTGATTAATAATGTTTAATATATTTTATATACTTTCAAAATATAATATTATATTTATATATGTAATGTATAATTTTTTTCACGAAAGATAATCAAATAACCACTCTTATGGCTTCGCCTCTGCCCATCTACGTGACCGTCGGCCAGTTCTTCAATTCTTAATACTTGCTCACAAGTCACATCCCATAATTACATCACATCAAATAAATTAGCCAGCCACAAGTTTAAGTAAGAATATGTATCACTTAAATATGATTAAAGTAATAAAATTATACAAAATACATATTACTTGCATTTATTTGCTTGGTGCAAATAATGGGTAAGATTTTTCCTTCACCCCACCTCCTCTAACATTCCCTCCCCTTTTGGCTTTTGGACAAAACGAACTTTAACTTTTCCACAATATATATTCATCTAACTAAAGCAAATGGAAATTTTTCATGAAAGATCATTAATTAGAGCAACAATAGGATTGCCTATATTAGTCTGCTATCATGGCCATGAACCACTCCTCTCCTTACTGATCATGAAATAATCTGAAGCTAACTCACTTGGCTATTGAAATTATGGTTGGTGATGGTGCTATACGCAGGGTTAATGGAATGAAGGCTTTCTTATCTCAATTATGCTGAGAGGCTTTATCTTCAAAAGAATTCAAATCTGAATTATGCCAGCGACAAAAGAGCTTCTACCGGACGGAACAAGTATTTACTCTATATATATATATATATATATATATATATATATATAAGGTAAGGGTTCGTACAATAGATCCAATGTGGTCCGACACATCTCCGAACCTTGCTCATTGAAAAGTTTAGTGCACTGACTGTCCTCTTTACTTTTAATATTAATCTTTTATGTGACCTGATATAGAAGTTAAACTTTTTTATGTATATTCTTGGTTTTTTCAGGAAAGCAGGGAAGGCAGCCAGGGCTGCTACCAAAATAGTTGACGATAGGGAAATCAAACCTTTAGATGTTTGGAAGATAATAGAAGCTGAGAGGCAATATCTCCAAAGGAATCCAAATGTCAATTATGTGAGTAAAAGAAGAGTGCCTACTGGACCAAATGCCATACACAACAGCTACACTACTGTTCCATATATGCATTAGTATGTTACAAATGAGACAAACTTACTTTATAGTTCATGATGTTTATTTATGTTTCTTGGTTTCAGGAAAATAGGGAAGTATAGGGAGCCACCAACTCGAGCTTGAGCTTAAGAAAACAATTGAAAGTACTCTCGTAAAGAGTAACAAGATCCTTCAACTATATTTACAACATACAAGCAGCGATCACAAGTAGGTGTTTGCTTAGAATGTACTAGTAGCTATATATCTGTTGGTAGACAGGCGAGTGTAGCCTTACTGATTCAGTAATTTCAATATTGAAAAAGTTAGTAAAGTTTCAACAAATAGTAACGTGAAAAATTAGTAAATTTTGAACTCATAATTTTAAGCGTGCAATTAATTAAATTTTAAGAACATAAAGGTGGAATCCATAAAATCTAAATTCTGAATCTGTCTACAGACATAGGAGATGTTTGTAGAAAAGTAAATTGATATCACATGAATAAAATTCTAAATAAGGAGAATTAAATTAACGAGGGAAAGTAGATTGGAAAGTAAAACTTTTCAAGACTGAGGAAAGATGAAAGCAGGATCTAATTTGATTGGGGAGTATATGCTACCCACTTTTTTGTTCGGTTATGGTATTTTAGGAGGGTGTCATCTATAATTGAGACACTACAAAAGATAGACAGAAATATTGGATAAATGCATGAAAAATGGGGATTTTCCAAGATACTAATAATTAGTTTTGGGGGGTCTTTGTTGAATGATTATGTTGGTACTTTTGACGATTCAAAGTAACAAGTTTTTGGTTCTGGTTCGAGTGGAATTATTTTTTTCTTTAAGTAGCAAAATTCACAAAGTAAAGCTAAGCTCGTAAACAAGAATCAGTTAAAAGTTTACTTTTGTCCAACATTTTTAGCCGTGACTGATGTTCAGTAAACTGCAATTATTAGATTTAATCCTCACTTAGCTTAATGTTTCAATTTTCGGTGGCATTCTAGATTTTCAAAAAGTTGGTCAGAGTGTTCAAAAAGTAGAATTCTGGTCTTTGAAAGAGAATGAAGATTAATCATAAAAAAAGAAGATTAGCATATGCACATGCATGATTCATAACCTCCACTCAATCCTTTTCCTTAGTTATTTTAACCATTACATCCACGGACAATCAAGTGGTCAAAAGTCTTACCATTCACGTTGCAATTTCACGAGTTTAATAAATGTCAATGACCATAAGCTTTCGCACTCAATTGTTAGCTATATGAAAAAAAATATCAATGAAAAAAGTTTATATCTTTAACAAGTTGCCATTTGGTCAAAATTCAATTAAAACTCAGGCTGGAATATATTAAATGAGACATGTGATTTGTGTTCGTAAAAGGTCGCAACACTGACCAATACCTCTAACGAAAGAAAGCTGCTTTCCCCTGTCTCTTTTTTCTCCTCCTTCTGGGTTACGTTCTAAATGGGGGGAGAGTGGAGTTTGGCCTAAACCGATTTTAGTTTTACTCTCCATCGCCCTGAGGAAATAAGAGGCCTTAAGCATAATAGCTAATTAGCAACAGTATTTGACAATGGAGGCTCCTTTAACCTTAGCCGATAAAGGGCGGCCAGTGCACTAAACTTCCGTTATGCACTGGATTCGGAGAAGGGCCGGATCACAAGGGTTAATTGTACGCCGCCTTGCCCTGCATTTCTGCAAGAGGTTGTCTCCACGGCTCGAACCCATTTTACCAGTTATGCTAAATCTCCCATTTTTTAACCATAGCCGATAGACTAGATAGAACGCAGCATCGGGCTGAATGAGCAACTATTTAACTTAGTACCCTATCTCACTCCAGCTCACCAAAAACCATCGCCAAAGACAGAATTTCAAAATAAACTGAAATTATCAATTAACGTAAACCGAAGATGAAAAATACTGTTCTCTATCATAATCTAACAACAATGTGACATTCATACATGCTTTCAAGTTAACAGATTTTGGATAAATTAAGATGAAAAAATGACTCCAAAAAAAATCAATAAAAAATGCAAAACTCAATATGAAACCTTCACAATTAGATGCTCCATTTAATTAATCTTGGCTAGTGAACATGAAAGAACAGGAGGGTTTAAGTATTTCAACAAACACCTGATAACAAAGTGACCATGAAAATCAAGCAAGTAAAAAGAACGAAATGTGATCTTCTATAATAAACATGGAGTATTAAACATTACATCCCAAACAAGGATCTTGAATATGTCTAGACAACTTATTTTTGGAAAAGCTATATAATATTTAATATATACATGCACACATAGATCCAAAAACACTCACACAGCACAAATTTATATGTCAAACTCAGGTTCAATTTTTCCCCGAATCAAACCAAATAGGTGCCAGATTTTTAGTTGGTTTGATTCGATATTTTGGTTTGGCGTGGTTTTTCAGTTTTTGCTATACACAACTAGTTGCAAGCAACACATGAATAACAAAGGCCATTGATTCTACATTAAGAAGCAAACATCCCACCCAATTGCTTCCGAACAAGAGCTAAACTAGCAGTAACATAGACCAGTTTCAAGAAATGAGACGTTTAGCTGAGGATCCTCCGAGTACATAACATCCAATGTTATACGCAATAATAATCACATGCATGAAGAACAATAAACAGTCGCTTCCTATACTACATATTTCAAACAAGCAAAATACTTGAGAATAATTTGTGCATTTTGCAAATATAATACGATATTCTTAAGTGTGTACTCCTGAGCCAGTGAAAAAGGTGTGTGCCATTTACACCAATAGGAACTGAAAACTTACAGCAGGATGCATCATATTCACTTGGTTTGAAACACATTGAAATGCTTTGAAAATTCCGGCTTCAAATAGGACTGCTCGTAGTACCTTCTTTGCCAAATAGTAATGGAAATTCATCATATTGTTCGGAGAAACCCCGTCTTTCAGCCATGCTCTTAAGTGCTTCATAAACCTGATACATAGACCACCTTTCCTTGGGCCGAAAAGCCACAGAATCACAAGCAATTCTTAGGAATTGTACAATCTCTTCATCATGCCCCTTCCCACATATGTTCTGGTCGATTGCATCTTTAATGCGACCAGAAGCAGAGAGCTGATTTACCCAGTCCACCAAGTTACCCTTGAAGCCCTCTTCACCAGCAGTAACTTCAAGAGGTTTTTGTCCAGTAGCCAACTCCAAAAGCACTACCCCGAAGCTGTAAGCATCCCCTTTCAGTGAAGGCACCATTGTGCTAGAGTACTCCGGAGCTACATAACCAAATTCACCCAACTCCCCATTCACAAAACTAGACTCTTTTGCATCTGAAGGCGTCATCAGCCTTGCCAGCCCAAAATCCATTAATCTAGCATCCAAGTCTTCATCGAGGAAAAAAACATTAGAACATATGTTTTGGTGCAAGATAGGTGGATCGCAACCATGATGTAACCAAGCAAGGCCCCTAGCAGCACCCAGACCAATTCTAAACCGAGTAGGCCAATCTAATTCACTAGCATTCTGATTCAAGAATGAATACAAAGTACCATTCGACAGGTGCTTGTAAACCAAAAGCTTCTCCTCTTCAACAACACAGTACCCCAGAAGTGGCACCAAACTAGGATGCCTAAGTTGACTTAACCTATTCATCTCAACCCGAAATTGCTTCTCGCTTAGTTTGCAAGCATTAAGCCGCTTAATGGCAAGTGCAGAACCATCGCGCAACACAGCGTTATAAGTGGTCCCCGTTCTAGTCGAGTTGATAACATTGTCCGTGCTGAAACTATTCGTGGCGACCAACAAATCAACTAATCTAACCTTAACAAGAGGTTTTTGAAACAACATAACCTGAGTGAGCTTGTGAGCCCTCAGCTTCTCAGCCCAACTATCTGAGTCGTCACCTCTACCAATCCCAGACCCTCTCTTCCTCTTCCCGGCCTTGGTGAAATACCAATACCAGGCACCAAAACCCAACAACATAGAAGCAGCAGCACCAAAGACACCTGCCGCAATAATAATAGCCAAGTTTTTCTTACTGAGTCCTCCACATTTCCCCAAAGGTCCACCACAGAGTCCACTATTTCCCTCAAAATTAGCCGAATCGGCCGAGTCGAAAGCTGCCGGAATTCTACCGGAAAGTTGATTGTTTGCCACAGATAAAGTTTTGAGCCTACTGAAACTAGAAAATTCAGGGGGAATATTTCCAGAAAGTTTGTTATCATTGAGCATTAATTTATTCAAATAAGCGCATTTAACTAGATCCGCAGGGATAGAGCCAGAGAAATCATTACTGGACAAATCTAGGGTTGTTAAAAAAGGGAGCCAAGTACAAATTTGCGAAGGAATTGGACCAGAAAAGCGGTTACCGGAAAGATCAAGGGTTGTTAAGCTGGCACAATACTCTAACGATTCTGTTACCTTCCCACCGAGGTTCATCGTCTGAAGAGCGAGGCCGTTGATGCGATTTTCACGTTCGTTCCAGCAATTGACACCCGTAAACTTGCAGATAGCGCCGACAGTGGAATTGGTAAAGTCCCATGAGATCAGATTCCCGCTTGGATCTTCTAAGGATTTTTTGAATCCTTCTAAACATTTGAGATCATCTTCAACTACAGCAGCATCGTAAAACTGAGGAAGTACAAGAAAAAGCAGAATTAACAGAAATCTGAAACGAGTCATCGTGTAATTGAGCAGAGCCTCCTAGGGTTTTTTAGGGATTTAACAGCTCTGTGTAATTGGTACGAGGTGTTTGATAATATGTACAAGAGAAATGGACAGGAAATAGCAAAGCTAAGGAAGATGAAGACGGCTGAGGCATTGACTTGACAATATGAAAACCCAGTCTGTAATTACAGATTCTTTTTTTCTCTGTATTTTACTAGTATGGCTATTGCACTAGTGAGCCTTTTGGAGGGTGATACATTACTTAATGCATAAAGACAAATTGAAATTGTTAATGAATAAAGGCCATGTTTGACTATAAAAATGGTTGATTGGCTTAAAGGAAGAATTTACAACTCTTTAAAGTATTGATGTTAGAATAAGAATAGTTTAGTCTAACTAAAAGTGGGTTAGATAGTTAAAGCGTTGAGTCAAATATTCTTGTTATATTCCGTTTATGGCTGCGCCTAGAATACACAATTAATGTAAACTTTTTATTCTATAGAAGAATTTGTTTATTCTACAAAATCTTTTTGAATAATCTTGGGGTTTTTTTTTGTCAGAAAGATAATATATATTAATACTTAGTTATTGCATAGAGAAGGTTGGGGCCTGATTGGCACTCTATCACAAACCATTATACTAATACAAAGTACTAGATTACTACTAATATTTACAGTTGATGATCTTCCTAGTAAAACTATCATTATGACAATCAATTATACACGAGGGTGGCTGATCAAAATTGCCACTTTGATATTGCCATGTCGTTTCTTGGCATGATTGAGGTCCTCCCAAATATTTCTTGTCTTTCTCAAAAAATTCCGCAACAAAAGTTGGAATATCTTCAAAAACTCTTGACGTATAGTCATTTTCAAAATCGTGGCCTGCCTTTGCTAGTTGATCTGTTATTATATTTTATTCTCTGTATACATGTTGTACTACAGGATTACCTAGCTGGTCCAGATAGTACCTGCAATCATTAATCGTGTTAGAGAATGCAATATTATCAGTATGTAATAGTATGGTAACTTTCTTTGCCTCCACATCCATCTCCAGTGGCCATATGTTATTTTCATACGCCAATTTTAGTCCCTGTGTTAATGCATAGAGTTCTGCCGAGGTGGATGAGTCATGTGATGCAGATCCTGAGAAACCCAATATCCATTCAGCTTTGAAACTTTTAATTAGTCCTCCAATCCTTGCAGTGTTGACTGAATGTGCTCCATCTATATTGAGCTTATAAAAGTTTGTTTTTGGTGAATTTAATTTAATAATTTTGGTAATTTTTCTTTTATGATCAGTCTTATGTGCAAAAGCAGCCAAGTAGGTGTATTCAGCTGCTTGTTCAGTTGTGTGTTTAAGTAAAATATTATCCCTAATCATATTTTAAATATTATTATTTCGTGTAACCCAAATACTCCATAAACGAAGTGGTAACTAGGCATAAGGATTCATATTGAAAGGTAGTTTAATATCTTTATAGGTTATTGGCTTATGTAACCAAGTTTGTGTGGGTGAAAAGTTTTGTAATATGATTAATAAGGTGCATGAGTCCTAATTTTTGCCAATATTTCCTAGCATTCGCACATTCAAGGAAATATATTGATTGATTCTTTCTCCCTTTGACGGGAAAAGAAAATTGCATCCTGAATGATTTTAATCTCTTTCAAGAAAAGTCATTTTGGTAACCTATTATGGCATAGAAGCCAGATAAAAATTTTAATTTTTGAATGAATAAGGAGTTTACAAATCCACAAGAAAATATATTTAAATTAGTCGTAAATTGTTGTGCCTCCAATTCTAGTTTGGTATACATTGAGTGTATCGTAAATTTGCCTATTGACGTCAGACCCCTGTAGATTTGGTATACCTGATTGTGTAATTTAAATACATATGTAGCTTGAATTAAAAGTTATGTATTATGGTCTAAGTCAAAAGATATGCTTCCCCAGTTCCATCCTGTTTCATTCAGTAGTTTTGAAATTGTTACATTATTTTGTTCTAAAGTTAAAGGAGCCTTGAATCATAGAGCGCATTGTTGTGCCTGGTTTTATTCAAGGGTCATCTCAAAATTTAATATGTTTACCATCATCTGTCTTCCATTTGATACCCATTCGGCAGTGTTGCCAACATCTTAAAATATTATTTCAGATTTTTGAATAATGAATCGTTGTTCTTTTATGTAGGTATTTTTTAATGAGAAGTTATGCTCACATTGTTTGTGGTGATTTAGATGCTCTCCAAGCAAGTCCTGCAAGTAATTAAAGTTGTATTTTTGTGGTCTAATTTTTGAATACCCATGTCTCCATTTTTCTTTTGGTGGTGTTATAACATTTCATTTAATGAGGTACAATTTTTCCTTGTTGAAGTGGTTCCACATAGAAAGTTGCACTGGTATTGCTCCATTTTATTAGTGATATGCGTTGGAATATGAGTATAGTGCATAATATGGTTGGGTAGATTGTTCATGGTAGATTTAATAAGAGTAGTGCGTCATGTCATAGTTAGGAAGTTTGTTTTCCATCCCGCTAGTCTATTCTTAAAATTATCTAGAAGGAATTGAATGTCTTCATTTTTAGGTCGTGCCTGGTATATTGAAAACCCTAAATATTTACCAAACGACGTCCCTTCCTTAATAGAAAAAGAGTTACTTACATAATTTCAATTAGATTGAGTACTATTTTTTGAGAAATATATTTTTTATTTATCAAAGTTGATTTTTTATCCTGAACAATGTGTAAAGTAATTTAGAACATCAATTATTGCAAGACAGCTCTTAATTGTGATCTTTGAAAACAAAATACTGTCAGCTGCAAATAAGAGATGTGAAATATGTGGCCCTTCTTCAGATATGCAAATGGATTGCCATTGAAGGTAATCCACTGATAATGTAATGCTTCATGAGAGCATTTCCATACACATTATGAACAAGATGGTGACAAAGGATCTCCTTGACAAATTCCTCTTAATGGTGTAAAATATTGAGTCCTAGTACCATTTACTAATAGAGATATGGAAGTCGCTGTAACACAAGATATAATTAATTTTATCATAGATGTAGGAATATTAAAATATATAAATAAAAGACCATTATAATCTATCGAATACTTTTTCCAAGTTCAATTTTAAAAGCTAGAGGAGGACTTGCCACTCATTTTTCTAAAGTAATTTAAAGCTTTCTGTACTATTTGTAGCATTATCTAATATTCTTTTACCTTGTTGGAAACTAGTTTGGGTAGGTCCTATTATTTTAGTAATGATTTGTTTTAGTCTATTGACAATTATCTTTGTAATCAAATTATACATGGTATTACACAAGCTTATGGGTCGATATTGCTTAATAGTAACAGGATCTTTTACCTTAGGAATGAGACAAATAGATGTTTTATTTAATTCTTGAGGCATGGTCTTAGTATTAAAGATGTCCTGACAAAATAGAATAACATTATTGCCTACATCCGACCAATACTTTTGATGGAAAAAAATGAAGCCCGTCTGGACCTGGTGCTTTATAGGGTTTAAAGCTATATAGGGCATATTTAACCTCCTCTTGCCTAAGAGGCTCCTCCATATCTTGAATTTCACGTACAGATAGTCAATGGATATTCAATTTATTGTAAATTCTAGTCGTAAGTAACTTTTCAGTTGTACACAGAGTTTGATAATAGGCTAGAATATTGTTTTAATTCATTTTGATTGAAAATCCAGTTACCAACCAAATCTCACAAACCATATATTCTATTTCTTCTATATCTATGAATGGTAGACATATGGAAGAATTGTGTGTTCGTGTCTCCCTCATTTAGCCAATTGATGCAAGACTTCAGTTTCCAAAATTCCTCCTCTTAGTGTAATATATTACTGTAATTCATAGATAATTTTATTTCAAAATTTTGTAGGAATATACTTGTAGGATAGTGTAAAAAAGCTTAAATTCCTTCCAACCTAGCTAATAGTTTTTTTTATTGAAAAATATTCCCAAAATGCTATTTATTCTCTAGGGTAACTACTGCTTGAAAGTGTGTTGTAGTTTGAAGTAAAGATTGATCATTAGACCAAACTCTACGAACTAATTCTGGAAATTGTGGGTGTGATGCCCACATAGTTTCAAAGCAAAATATTTTTTGTTGTATCCTAGGAGTGGGTTCTAATGTGATTAAGAATGGACAATGATCCGAATAAGTTCGAGGTAAATGCTTCACTACAGGGTACAAGTTTATCCTATCATAATTTGCTAAAAAGTGATCAAGTCTTTCTAAAATTGTATTACCATGCCTATGTTTGTTATTCCATGTGACGCGACTACCATGAAATCCTAGGTCTATTAATTTGTAATAGTTTATACAGTTAGCAAACACATCTACCTTATTGTTACTTATAGGAAGGCCACTAAATCTACCATATTGTTTATAGACGAGCTGGTACCTCATCAAAATTTGATCAAGGAATTTATGTGAAGCATTTCAAACATGTCCCAATGGCTGACCTAGCAATTGTCCTTGTATGATTTTTTCTTCCAATTGTTTTCTTTCAATTGTTCTATAATGTTGTTACTGTTTCTATAGTTTCTGTTGACGATATTGATATATTATCTCTTATTGTTTTCTTTTCGTCTTCTTGAGCCTAGAGTCTATCAAAAACAACCTCTATGTCACATCGGGATAGGGGTAAGGTCTGTATACACATTATCTTCCCTAGAACCCACTCTATGGGATTTTACTGGGTCGTTGTTGTTGTATTCTAATAATTTATTAAAATCACCATGTTTAGCCAAGGCATACCAAAAATATTCACTACCAAAAAAACCCCAATTGCTAACGGATTTTACCAACGCCCCGAATTTGTTGGTGTATTAGCAACAAATTGCTAACCAAATGGTAACTAATTTATTTTTCAGAATTTAGTAACAGATTCCTAATGAATTGCCAACCAAAATGTTACTAACTAAATAATTTAGTTGGTAAATATGGCGGGAAAAATAGGTGGCTAATATAGCAACTGCGTACTAATAGATTACCAACTCAAATGTTACCAACAAATATTTTTCGTTGGTAATATTACCAACGGACTACATATCCGTTGTTAAATATGGTGTAAAAAATAAAGTATTATTTATTAACAGATTAGTAACGAATTACCAACCAATTGTTTACCAACAGAAAGATTTTGTTGCTAATTTTACCAACTAATTTAAAATGCGTTTGTAAATTACCAACCGAATGGTATCTGTTAGTAAACTTGCCAACTAAAACTTAATCGGTTGGAAAACTTTATAAATAGATCAAGATTTTGGTTTGTAATTTATTAATAGATTGAAATTAATTATTAATATTACTTATGATACTTACATTATTAATTAAAGAATAAGCGAAAGTATGATCGATCTGAATTGTTTGAGTACATCAAATCATACATTTTAACAATCATAAATTAAAAATCATTTTATCTCAATAATTAAGAATCAAAAAATTATATATCTTTTAGACTTTTATTCTATTTCTCTGAATACATTTATTATTTTGAAATTATCAATAATATTTTTGGGTATTATTTTTACTTATTTCTTAAATTCAATTTACAGTGTACGCTTTAATTAGTGTTATATTCAATTCTCTGTCTCTATTTTTCTTTCTGTATGTATACATATATTTTGGGTTGCTTCTGAGCCTTTATTGACTAGTTCTTACGTTGTTTAACTAGCTTGTGCTCGTTCAACTTTGTGTTAAGGGTTTTGGCTTATTATTGATATTGGAAATGCGCTTCAATTCAGAGCGAGGTGAGTCTCTTTCCTAACCTTGTAAGAGGGAAATGTCCACATAGGATTTATAAATGAATAATTGTTGCTAAATGTGGGGGATACGTGCGCACTACGTGACAAGAGTTGGTGCTTAGCTACTACTATATTAATTATCCGGGTAGATTAGGACCCACGACATCATGCCTAATTTATGAAATCTCTATGTCAATGATATCGCCTAGGATGTACTAGGGACTTGAAAGAGGATAAAAGTAAATTTGTATACTTGTTGAACTCTTGTATGGCATAATTGGATATTTATGTGCCTTCGTGTGTATATATACATGATATTTGCTTGATATTTGTGGATCGAGCCGATCTCCTAGGTATGAATAGATGCATCTATAGGCGGCCGTCGACCCTCGGCAAATGCACAATTTATTTCTATTGGTTCGGGCAGTCGCCTCGGCATAACGTGCAGATGATTATTGTGTGAAAACTCATACTCACATTGTTCATTATTATACACAAAAATAGAAATGGTAAATCATTGTAAGAATGCATCTTGCCATAAACTGCTGATACTAGTAGCTTTCTATGCTTATAAAATATTTCATATATTATTTGACCTTAGTATGTATCAAGTCGACCTCTCGTCTCTACTTCTTCAAGATCAGACGGGATACTTACTGGGTACATGTTACTTATGTACTCATGCTACATTTCTGTACTTAAATGTAGAGGATCTGAGGCAGGTGGATCTGGTTATCACTCGGGTGCGCATCAGTGGGCCATCTGGGACTTATATGGTGAGTTGCTTCCCATTCATGACGATCTGCAGCCGAAGAATAGTCTTCTTTAATTTGTAATTTATTTTCTGTCTATCCTGATTCAGACAGTAGGATAGTATAGTATTCTTTTGTGTATATTCTACTAGTTCCCGTAGCTTGTGACATAAGGTTCTGGCACACACATTAGTAGACTAGTTTTGGGCTGTATCATTATATGCTTCCTACATTTCTTACTGTATTTGGTTTCTAAAACCCCATTGGGATCCTTTATCTTTTCTTAAAAATTATAATTTTTGATAAACTTGAAAATATTTTCCGCACTTGGCTTGTCCGGCAAGGTTGATGGGCGCCATCATGGCCTATTATGAAAGTGGATTGTGACACCAATAAGAGTTTAAGTAGTAGTAAAGGATTCAAGTCGTATATATAAGAGTCCTTCATAGTCTAAAACCTTCGATTTTTTTTGTGATAAATATGAGTTATTATTCGATTCTCACTATTTTTAGGATCTATGACCCCGGCGAGAATGGTACTAAAAAATAAAATATAATAATAATTAAGTATGAGATTTGAGAAACAATTAATCTTTTTTCACGTTGCGTTTTTAATTAATTAATATCCAATGATTATCTATATTTAATTTTATCAAGAAGTTATTTCAATTTTAAGATTATTTATATATAACCTAAACAACTCTAATATTTGACATGGTCAGTGTACGCGCATATCGGTATGAATAATAATACTAGTTCTAATATTAATTAGAAATAATTTCATTGCATATTCGAACATTAAATAATTAGCTAAATTATGTTTGGACCTAGTTTATATTTAATAATTCAAACATGAGTGCAATTAAAATTTTATTATTTTATATAAATAGTTTGGTGCAATTAAAATTTATTAATTTGTATGATAATATAATAACCAAACGATACATGTATTTAGTTAGTATTAACATAGTTTAATTAAGAATCAAAAATAAAATGGTTAAAAGAAATTACAAGAATGTGCATTTTTTTGTTCTTTGTCGTTATGTGATTTTATTTAAATGTGTAATTTGTGTTTATTAAAGTGTTAATTAATATGTGTTTGATTAATTTCTTTTGATTTTTATAGGAATTGATTAGGAGTTTATTTAATTTTGGTTAGTTGAGAAAGAAGAGAAAAGGGCTTAAATTGCAAAGAAAACGGGCCTAATTGAGTCAAGTCCGGACCAATTTAATGGCAAAAACACCCAAACCTTAGCCCAATAGTCCCCAAAGTCCAATCCAAACCACCCCTGCAACTGACCCAGTCGCGACGACCCATGTAACGACCTGCCCTGCCTATTCCTTAATCCTGGCCGTTGATCTTTCAAGATTAACGGCCGAAGATCACCTCACCCCTTTTAATTAATCAAAGACCTAAAACCCTAAAGACCACTTCAAACTAGCCGCCTCTATGCTTTCTCGAACCTTCTCCTCTCTTCTACAAACCCTAGCTGCTCCACTCAAATCCCAGTCCCAATTCGATAATCACATGGAAATCTTCCATGATTCCTTTCCTTTCTTGCACACACGGAGACACTTACCATCTCTTAAACATTACAATCATTTGGTACTCGATTATTTATGGAAAATGAATCACCGATGTTCGTTCAACTCCGATTATGTATTATCTTCATGTTTCTGACCTGATACACTCACTTCCAGATCTTATTAGTCCAAGTAATTGAGACATTTTTACTATTTTTGTTCTTCTTTTCAAACTAGGGTTTGTCTAATTCTTCTTAAATTGATTCTAATTGATTTTGCATGCTATTATTGATGTAGTTCTTTATCCTTTGTTTAGTTTGTCTGCAACTGGTTAGTGCACTATACTTTGACACTTCTTCTTCTTTTTATTCATGATTGTGTTATGTGCATTACTGCTATTTGGATTTCCCAGAGTTAATTTTAATATTATGACTCTCGTATACAATTTTGCTTGTTTTAGTTCTACTTTGTAGTTCCCCTAGCTTTAATTATATGGGTGTTCTGATTTTAACTCACTTGTGGATAGCTATGTTGATTCATGATGCCTGCCTGACTTGTAATTGAAACCTCATTGATGGTTGTGGAACCTTGTTTTGATTTCTTATACTAAGACCCTTATGAAACTATCTTCCTTCTCAAATTGTATTCTTCACGTTGAATCCTTTATGCATAATTTGCTATATATCTGCAAATCTATCAATATATTTAGCCTAATATGCTAGCCTTAATGCGTTCTCATTAGGTGTGTCCAACTTGAATAATTTCTAATCATTATGTTTATGAATAGTTGGTTGCTTGTACCTGTTGCTTATTCTAAGTTGGTTCATTGCCTTGTTTTGTACTTTTATGATAACCAACTCATGCCTAGAATGTGTTCTAATTCATGTTGAGATATTCATGCCCAACTCTTTATCTTTCTGGAGCTCTACTATTAGCTATGACTTTTTCTCATGCCTTTGTAATTGTATCATGTGCTTTTCTTGACCTGCTTAGCCCTGTGTTCCCCAGTATTAGTTAAGACCTTTAGAGTAAATCTCGTTACCAACATTTTTACCTATATGTGGCCACCTAGTACGTTGTTCGATGCTTGTTTGTCCTATTGATTTGAAAACTGACATGTCTTCTATTTACTATAAGTTTTTGCTGATACCCAGCATGTTCAAGTTTTCTCATGCTCAACTAAGTAATTGCTTGATCATGAACCTGTTATGTTATATTGTTTTCACTAGACCTTCATGTTAAAACTTATGTGTGAAGGCTATGCTCTACTTGATCGTGTCTATGAGTCTATTAGATTTCCATGTTTAAATCTTGTGGCTAAAGCTCTTTTAGGCTAATTCTGAATCAGCTTGCTCTTGAAAGTCTTTTGTCATAGTTCACTATCTTATGAGGATCAATCCTGTCACTTTAGGTTTATTTCTAACAATACAAGCTTGAACCTTCCTTGTAAACTTGTCGGTATTTCATGTGATCTTATCCATATGTTTTGGTTATAAATGTTGATTAGTTATAGCTTTAGGAGTTGAGTGTGAAAAGTTATTTAGTTAATTCCACGAGTGCTCTGTCGTTTGTATGATTAAGTTTGGCATTCATACCGCTAAGTAAGTTATTCATTGGGCTCGGTGTTAGGCCATATATATGTTAGAAATAACGCTCTACGCTAGAGGGGGTGGTGAATAGCGTTTTAATGAAATTTAGCGTTTTCTTGCGGAATTTAAATTTTACAGGAAGTAAATAAGTGCAATAAAAATAACTTACACAAGGATATATCCTGGTTGGCCACAACAGTGGTTAGTCCAGTTCCCGAGAGACTCTCTCGAGATTTTCTACTAACTTGTTAAGCTTACGGGTGCTTAACAAACCTTTACAGTTGCTCGGAGATACAATCTCAAAGACTTCACTTGCTCGGAGGTTCCTCACCTCAAAGACTTCACTTGCTCGGGGATACAATCCCAAAGACTTCACTTGCTCGGGGATACAATCCCAAAGACTTCAACAGAGGAAGCACAAGTTCCTCAACACAAGAGAATCAAAATTCTCTTACAAGTATTTGAAATACTTGAACACTCACTTAACAAAGGTACTCCTTGATGAGTAGATATGAGTAAAATACTACGCTCAAGATCACAACAACTTTGAACAATAATATGGCTCTCAAAAGCTTTATGAAATGAGTAGAAAATGATGAACAATTGAATGAAAGCTTAAAGCAATGTAATGATCAGTTAGTGTATGTTGTTGTGTGTAAAACACTGAGTTGAAGCTGTATTTATAGGTGCAAAACTTGGTCTTACCGTTGTCTAATTGCCAATTAAGAATTGCTGAATTTACTCAGTGATAATCGATTGTCAAGACCGAACAATCGATTATCTGCCAGTCAGATCAAAAATCAATCCCAGATTTAACGCTTCACAATCGATTATACATAATCTATAATCGATTACTGGCAAAATTCAAAAACAGATAATCGATTACACCAAATCCATAATCGATTATATTGGCAACGTTCTAAAAATCATTTCCGGATTTTAAGCAAAACATCGATTATATAAAATCAATAATCGATTACTTTGAGGTATTTGAAAATCATTTGACAACGGTCAGCTTCAACAATCGATTGTCCTTTGCAACAATCGATTACTTGTTATTTTCTGAAAATCATGAAACTTCCTGTCTCAGTGATAATCGATTATCTAAAGACATAATCGATTACTTAATTAAATTTAAAATCACTGAAAGACATTGTCTCAACATAATCGATCACCATTAGTTCATAATCGATTATTTTGAGTATTGAAAAACTTTACCTCAACACCAATCGATTGGCATTTGATCACAATCGATTATCATGTAGATTTGGAAAAACCTGATGTTCACTGTCTTACTCACAATCGATTACCATTAATTCATAATCGATTGTCATGCAGTATTGGCTCAGAAACAGTCGATTATCATAAGTTCATAATCGATTATTTTAGCCCAGATTTTTGAGGCATGTTTATAAAACATTTTGTCTAATGTAAATATGCATCATTTGAAATTATTTGATACAGAAATAAGTATGCATGATTTTGGAAAATAGTTTTATGAGAGAAGCCATGTTATGGAGTCAAGTTATAGGATCAAGATCACATTTAAGAATAACTCAATAATAACAATTAAAAACAACGTCTTGAGCTTCAATCTCAACATTTGTGCTCTTGTACTTGAACTCCGTCATATATCAATTTGTGCTTTGTTTGTCATTCATCAAAACCTACAAAAGAATACACGTTTAGTATATTGCATTGAGAACGTGTTTCCAACAATTTCCCCCTTTTTGATAATGGCAAACATTAAGCGGGATATGCAATTTTGACAAATAATATTGACGATTCAAGACAAGTAACAAGTATGCATATTTGTTCTTGTTCCCCCTCAATTTATGAATTCCCCCTCAATTTAAGCTTATAAGCATTTAAGCAATGTAGAGGTAGAGGTAGTGCATACCCGTTATCCCTATCTTCCCCCTTTTGCCATTAGCAAAAAAAATAGTAAGGAAAGATACACAAAGACGAAATAAAACAAAGTTTATTTATTGAAAATTAAAGGGGTGACAATCGATTATTGATACGGGATAATCGATTATATGTCCGATGATTTGCGGTTTGCCCAAATAAAATTTTCTTTTTCTGTAGGGCGATACCTGCAAAAAAAAGTTAGACGCCTCCGACGCTCAAGTTAGAAAGTGTAGGAGAAGAAATGCAATGCATGACTTAGATCAATGTGGAGTCAAGGATCCCGAGTTCATTTCGAATTCGGAAGAAGGACTCTTTATCCAAAGGCTTTGTAAAGATGTCTGCCAATTGGCTTTTAGTTTCAACAAATTCAATTTCGACATCGCCTTTGAGAACGTGATCTCTAATAAAATGATGTCTAACTTCAATGTGTTTAGTTCGCGAATGAAGAACGGGGTTCTTCGTCAAGCATATGGCACTAGTGTTATCACATCTAAGAGGAATGTGATCAAGTCTTAGGCCATAGTCCAAGAGTTGTTGTTTCATCCATAGGATTTGAGCGCAACAACTCCCCGCGGCTACATATTCAGCCTCGGTTGTGGACAACGCAACACTTACTTGTTTCTTGCTAAACCAAGAAACGAGAGAGCTACCGAGCAAATGGCAAGTGCCACTAGTGCTCTTGCGGTCCAATTTGCATCCAGCAAAATCAGAATCGGTATAGCCAATGAGTTGGCATGAAGAGCCTTTGGGGTACCATAGACCCACATTTGAGGTACCAACAAGATACCGAAAAATTCGTTTTACCGCCGAAAGGTGAGACTCCTTCGGACATGATTGATAACGAGCGCATAAGCACACGCTAAACATGATGTCCGGACGACTAGCAGTAAGATAAAGTAGAGAGCCAATCATACCTCGATACTTTTTGGTGTCGACTTCCTTACCTTTTTCATCTTTGTCTAGGTGATCGGATGTGCTCATGGGAGTTGCCATTTCTTTTGCATTGTTCATATCAAAGCGTTTAAGCAATTCTTTGCAATATTTGGCTTGGCAAATGAATGTACCTTCCTTCATTTGTTTTACTTGTAGTCCCAAAAAGAAGGTTAATTCGCCCATCATAGACATCTCAAATTCGCTAGTCATTAGATTGGAAAATTCCTTGCATAAAGCATTGTTAGTGGCACCAAATATAATGTCATCTACATATATTTGAACTAATAAAATAGCATTGTTTTTGTGTTTGACAAAGAGAGTTGTGTCAACTTTTCCCCTAATGAAATCATTTTTCAAAAGAAATTTACTCAACCTATCATACCAAGCTCGGGGAGCTTGTTTTAAACCATAGAGAGCCTTTTTTAGTTTGAAAACATGATGGGGAAATTTAAAGTTTTCAAAACCAGGGGGTTGTTTGACATAAACTTCTTCTTCAATAAAACCATTTAAAAACGCACTTTTCACATCCATTTGATATAAGACAAAATTCATAGAGGAAGCGAAAGCAAGCAATAAGCGAATAGCTTCTAATCTAGCTACTGGAGCATAAGTCTCCTCATAATCAATACCTTCTTCTTGATTGTAGCCTTGAGCCACAAGCCTAGCTTTGTTTCTAGTGATTATACCATTTTCATCTAGTTTGTTGCGAAAAACCCATTTCGTACCAATTATGGTATGATCTTCGGGTCTTGGCACCAAATCCCAAACGTCATTTCGTTCGAATTGGTTAAGCTCCTCTTGCATTGCCAAGGTCCAAAATTCATCCCCAATTGCTTCAGAGATGGTTTTCGGTTCAATTTGAGAAACAAAAGCAGTAAGTTCTAAGGTGTTTTTAAGGGAGTTTCGAGTACTTACCTTTCCTCCAACATCGCCGATTACTTGATCAAGAGGGTGATCTTTGATCGTCCTCCATTCCTTTTGTTCTTTTGTTTCACTTTCCAATTGTGGAGCTTCTTCCGTTGATTGTTCTATAATTCCATCATTGTTTTCCTTTGGCAGTTCTTCATAGCAATTTATTTTGTTTTTCAAATTACTCAAGATATCTGCAAGATCAAAACCACAATCCTTTCTCGCCAAGCGAGCATTATCTTCGGTAAACACAACATGTGGGGATTCCTCCACAATTTGGGTTCTTTTGTTAAAGACCCTATATGCTTTACTACGTGAGGAATAACCAATGAAAATAGCTTCATCCGATTTTGCATCAAATTTACCTAATTGGTCTTTGCCGTTATTATGAACAAAACATTTACAACCAAAAACACGTAAGTGGGAAATATTGGGTTTTCTACCCTTATACAGTTCATATGGGGTTTTCAAGAGTATCGGTCGAATTGCTACTCTATTTAAAACATAGCAAGCGGTACTCACGGCGTCCGCCCAAAAATGTTTGGGAATCTTAGCTTCGTCGAGCATGGTTCTTGCCATCTCTTCGAGACACCTATTTTTCCTTTCCACCACCCCATTTTGTTGTGGTGTACGTGGAGCGGAAAAGGTATGCTCGATTCCGAGTTCGTCACAAAAATCCGCAAAGAGATTGTGATCAAACTCTCCCCCATGATCACTTCTAATTGAAGTGACGGTAGATTCCTTTTCGTTTTGAACACGTTTAAGAAAATACTTGAAATTTTGAAAAGCATCGCTTTTATTTGCAAGAAATAACGTCCATGTAAATCTAGAAAAGTCATCAACAATTACAAAAGCATATTTATTTCTTCCTAGACTTTCAATACGAGAAGGTCCAAATAAATCCATATGAAGTAATTGTAAAGGTCTAGAAGTTGAAACAATATTTTTGGATTTAAAAGATGCTTTGGTTTGCTTCCCTTTTTGACACGAATCACACATAGAATCATTTTCAAACTTTAAATTGGGAAGACCAACTACTAAGTTTTGAGAAAGCAATTTATTTAAAAGATGCATGTTCATGTGTGCTAATCTACGATGCCACAACCAAGTATTATCCTCTTTGCTCATTAAGCAATCAACATATTCGGGAGAGGAGTTTGCAAGATCAACCATATAGATATTATCAACTCTAAAACCACGCAGTATGATCTTGAAGTCACTACGTCTAAACACAAGACATTCATCCGAATAAAATAGAGCAAGATTTCCCTTGTCACATAATTGGCTTATGCTCAAGAGATTATGCTTCAATCCTTTCACAAGCAATATATGTTTAATAGAGGAGTTTTCGTCCTTACCAACCGATCCGATGCCGATTATTTTTCCTTTATTGTTGTCGCCGAAAATGACATTTCCTCCTTCTTTGTGCTCTAGTTGAAGGAATTTGGATTCATCTCCCGTCATATGTTTGGAGCATCCACTATCAAGGTACCATAGTACACTTGATCCCTTCAAGCACACCTACAAAACAATTTAATATTCTTTAGGTACCCATGCCATCTTGGGTCCTTGGGGGTTAGACAAATAATGATTATAGTCATACGAGAAGTCTCTATGCTTTGCGAAACACATCGGTGCAATGTGACCTATACGATTGCAGTAATGACATGTTGCGTTCGGATTGTGCATGTGTCTAGGTGGAGCAAAATACGTTCTGGGTGATCTATAGTCATTCCTAGATGCGTTGAAATTTCTAGAATCATTTCTAGGTTGTCTAGGGTGATTTATCCTAGATTCGTTAACAAACATCCTAGAATTCTTTCTAGGTGATCTAAAGTGGTTAATTCTAGACTCATTGTACCAATTTCTAGAATTGTATCTAGGTGTTCTAGAATTATTAGCCCTAGACTTGTTTTCATACATCCTAGCGTAGTGTCTAGGTGGTCTAAAGGAATTTGTCCTAGACTCGTTTACAGTCCTAGAGTTATTTCTAGGTGGAGCAGTAAAATTCCTAATGTGATTTTTGCTTTTATGCCGTTGATTATTCTTAGGCGTTTCCTTTTCCTCAACAGTCTTAGGAACGTTTACACTAAGTGATTCTAAAGTTTTTCTAAGTTCTGCGTTTTCTAACTTCAAAGAGTCGCAGGAAGTACAAGTAGAGCATTTATCAATATAAGAAGCTTCATGCATAGTCTTAATGACTTGTCTAAGTTCTACACTATCATTTTGCAAAAACTGATTTTCTTTTACAAGATTCTCGTTATCAAGAGACAGATTTTCAAAAGCTTTTTGTTTTAAAGAAAGTTGATTTTTGAACTCTTTTTCTTTCAATAAGAGACGTTCTTCAAAATCCTTTTCTTTTAAAGAGAGATTTTTCTGAAAATCTAATTCTTGCTGGGAAAGTGATTTCTTCAAATCTCTAATCATTTTGACAGCATTACCAAATTCACCATACAAATCTTCATATGCATTTTGTACTTTGAACGAGTGAGAATTAGAGATACTTACCTCTTCTTCGTTGTTTCCTTTGTCGGCCATCAGACATCTGATATTTGATTCATCATTTGAGCATTTTTCCACTTGAGATGTTCTTTCATGAATTTCTTCAAGCTTATCCCACATTTCCTTAGCAGTTTTGTAGTGGGAGATTTTTCGCCAGATTTCCTGGTTCAAGGATTTATACAACATATTTATCGCATTAGTGTTATATTCACTTACCTTGGCTTTCCCAACTTTTGTCGTCATTTGATTTCCATGCTTGATGATTTGCCATAGATAGAGGTCGTTTGCTATCGTAAAAACTCTCATTCGTTCTTTCCAAACTGAGTAGTTGTTTTCACCCAATTTTGGAGGCGACGTGTCACATTCACCTTCACCTATTCCTGCAAAAAAATCTAGAGTAGAAGCCATGGATGGTTCTCTCAAACTGTTAAGTTTTTCAGAGAGTTGGGCTCTGATACCAATTGTTAGAAATAACGCTCTACGCTAGAGGGGGGGTGAATAGCGTTTTAATGAAATTTAGCGTTTTCTTGCGGAATTTAAATTTTACAGGAAGTAAATAAGTGCAATAAAAATAACTTACACAAGGATATATCCTGGTTGGCCACAACAGTGGTTAGTCCAGTCCCCGAGAGACTCTCTCGAGATTTTCTACTAACTTGTTAAGCTTACGGGTGCTTAACAAACCTTTACAGTTGCTCGGAGATACAATCTCAAAGACTTCACTTGCTCGGAGGTTCCTCACCTCAAAGACTTCACTTGCTCGGAGGTTCCTCACCTCAAAGACTTCACTTGCTCGGAGGTTCCTCACCTCAAAGACTTCACTTGCTCGGGGATACAATCCCAAAGACTTCACTTGCTCGGGGATACAATCCCAAAGACTTCACTTGCTCGGGGATACAATCCCAAAGACTTCAACAGAGGAAGCACAAGTTCCTCAACACAAGAGAATCAAAATTCTCTTACAAGTATTTGAAATACTTGAACACTCACTTAACAAAGATACTCCTTGATGAGTAGATATGAGTAAAATACTACGCTCAAGATCACAAC